>JALIGW010000006.1:47318762-47993762 GCA_023053685.1 Diadophis punctatus similis
GAGTTGCAAATCCAAGGAATATATGCTAGCCTTTATTTTGCATTACTGGCTGGGCTGCTAACTCAGCTTCTACTATCCTTTAATATTTTAAAATTTACTCTGTCTGGAGAGTCCATTGGAGCAGGGAAACTAATCAATTTAAACAAGTAATAACATAGAAAGAAAATCCACCCTGAAGCTCTCAACATAACCTACTTCCCAAAGAAGCATAGAGCCCCATCCAGCATTTCTTGACAGCTTCACACCCAGACAAAAGCATCCTAAAGCCAATAGTTTCTGCCTTCACGTTCTGGGTGCGTGAACTGTCATCTAACACATTCTAGTTTTCCAAACACCTATTGTGAGGCTTGCATTTTAGCTGAAAACCCAACTCTTTTAAAATAAGCTATTGTGGGAGGTACTTTTCTCCTGAGGATCTCATAGTAAGGGAATCTGCAGAATAACTGCCGGGAGTTAAAATTAGATAGGAACACCTGATGCAAAAATAATAATAATTGCCCAGTTCTAAGACAGGTATAAATATCTCAAGCCATCCTCTCTTAATTTCCAACTCCTTAACCTTGAGGCGATTTGTTTGGCTTGACCCCTGGCTTACAATTTCAACAATCAGAAAGAATTTCCCTACTCCGCTAGAAATGCCCTCTGCCTCCCGACTGCTCTCTCTCTCTCACCTCTCCTCCAAGTGTCATCCACCTAAAGTCCACATCCACGAACACCAAGCTCGGAACTGAAAAGGGAACGAGAACCAATTTATTCTTCATAACGGATTCTTAATTTCGAACCGACACCGTGCAGGGCAGAGGGAAAGGGTGGGGGGGGGGGAAGAGAGAGACCGCTAAGGTGCCAAGTCCTTTTAAAAACATGTCACATGCTCAGATAAAGTTCAGATGAGGTTCCTCCTCCTCTCTCTCCCCCATTGGTCGACGAGAAAAGCGGAGCCTCGATATCGGAGTCCGTAGCGAACTTCCATTGGACGAGCCCTTTTGTCAGTCACCCGGCAGGCGACATGACTGATACAAAGTTGCTGCGACACAAGCTAGAAAATGTATCTCTTCTTAAAGCTGTAGAGCCTCTGTTAGCAGAGCGGCTCGCGTCGCTACCCCCCCCCCGGGGGGGGTGAAGCTGTAAGTTCCCTCCCCCTCCCTATCAATGCCAGGAAAAGTGAGATTTAGGAATTGATCTTAGAAACGCGAACAACTTTCACGATAGCAACAACAACAGAGGGATAGAGGCAGCTTCTAAAAGGGAAACCCGCTCAATCCGGCCTCTGAACAGGAGTTAGAACTAGATCCCACGCCCTCAAGTTGCCAGCCCTTCCTAAATTGCACCCGTCTTTAACCGTTTCCTCTTAAAAAAAATAAAAACCCACGCTGAGATCCGGATTGGGAGGGTTTGCTTCCAAAAAACCCCCACGCTTCACCCCTGCCCGCCCCTCGGGACATGATCTCTACCTGTATCAAGGTAAGCGCCTGGGGAACCCCCTCCCATCTGCCCTTAAGCCCACTCGAGGAAGCAAGGACGCGCAAGCTTTCATCGCATGCAGCGAAAAATCGCCACGCTTTAACAGGGCAGCAAATAATTCCATCTTGTCAGAGCAATAAGCAGTTTCTCTCTCCCACCCCCCCACTCCCCACGTTAAAAAAAAACCACACCAAAAAAGCAAACAAGAAACCTTATTAAGAGGCTCAAGGACTTGCCCTCTGGTTCTCAGATTGGATTTTATTGCGTCTAGTAGGTTCTTTGCCAACTGCTTATTTGGATTTTTTTTTTAAAGTTGCACAGACTGATAAGCAAGGGCCATAAAAATGAACTCCCAAACTCTAACCCTTTTTAGCAGGTCTTGGAAACATTTCATCACACGCTCCATCTTTGTGGCCGGAGTTTCTAAATATATATTTTTGAAAGACAATGACATCGTCTCCTTCCTTTTATTGGGACGCGCAGGAATGCCGCAGGTTTTCGAGCTTCACGGGAAACTGTCTCAACTCCATAACACCCCACCCCCCCAAATTTTTGACACCCCACCCAAACGGCAGCTGTGTTAACATTCCCCCCTCCTCCTCCTCCCGCCAGGAGACCGCTCTTTCCCCCCCTCCCCTCCGTTTGCGTACACACCCTTCTCGATCCAGTTTCCCTCGATAAAAACGCCCAGCTCCCCCTCCCCAAAAAACAATAGCCTAGAGAAATAAAGTTTAAATGAAATGCAAAGCAAGCCAAGCTGCAGAAGTCCACCGATGGCACGCGAGACAGAAACCACTCCAAAATAAGTCTTTTTTTTTCAAAGGCAAAAACGTGCTTAGCGATTTTTTTTTAAAGTAAAAAAAAATCCAAAACCCCAACCCGCCCCCTCCCGGCCTGTTTTTTCTTTTTGTTTTTTTTGCAAAAGGGGGGTTCCAGCTACTCGAAAATATAGATTGACTATCTGTGATGTCACGTGTCCTTAATGGTTTTAGCCTTTTAATACATATTGATCCGCGATTTTTTGTGGGTTGATTTTTTTTTTTGCAGCCTGGATCAGCTGCACACCGAACTACTTTAGTTCCATGGCCCCAAAGGCCGAAATGCTCTTGCGATGCCTTTCTCTCTCTCTCTCTCTCCATTTCTCCTCCCCGCCCGCTAAGTTTTAAATTGGATTAAGCGAGGACTGGCAATGACCTGGAAGTGCCTCTTCTGCATATTTTGGCTCAGAGAAGGCGCTTCGTCTGACTAGGGCTCCCTATTTAATCCTTCTTTTATTCTCCGCGGAATGACGATTTAATTCCTCTCCAGAAAGAACACACCTTCGGTCACTCAAGCTCTTTTACCTGTCCGCCTTGGGACTCCGGTCGAAAGATGGTATGGCTTTGGGGTGCTTTCCCCCTCCCCCGCCGCCGCCCCCCGGACTCACCTTCATTTTTCTATCTCCGTTTCCACTTGCAATGGCCGGACGAACAAGTCCCTCCGGGTCCGCTCCAGAAAGCGGCCGATTAGGGAAGAGTAGCAAGGAAGGAGGTGGAATCCGGAGGAAATCGGGGCTTAAATCCTGAAGGAGACGGACAAACCCGCAAAGGAGCTTGCTGTAGGGACTCCCGAAGCGGCGTCTTCAAAAATAATAATAATAATAATAAAATTTAAAAAAAGCAATCCTCCTCAGCTTCTCTCAGGCGATCCAGGGCCGTTCATTAAACTGGAAGCGGAGAAGTCCTCTTGGCCGAACCTTCCTCGGTGACAGCTCTGCGCAAGGAGGACCGGCTGAAGGGTCGTCCCCGGCTGTCACATCGCCGAAACGCGGCTGGAAAGCGTCGGGGAGAAAGGCTGGAGACTTCGGATCTAGCCGAGGTTTCAAATTCTTATTTGGGGAAGAGAAAAAAAAAAGAGGACGGAAACCCAACTTCCAGGTAAAAAACTCCCGTGAGTCCCGTCTGCCGCGGGAAGAGGTGGGTGAAGCGAGCGACCGAGAGCGCAGCTACGGAGGGTGTAAACTTTTCTCTCCCCTCCCCTGGCGTCTCCTCAGAGTAGCCCAGTCTGCGGGGGGTGCCCTTCCTTCCTTCACCTTCCTTCTGCCTCCGCCGCCCTCCCTCCCTCCTCCTCCTCTTCCCCGCTTCCCAGGATTTTTCTCTCACACTCGCACTCTGCCGCTGGAGCTGGGTCCCGGTTTGCGGAGCTGCTGGAAGAAGCAGGAGGAGGGAGAGGACGAGCGGGAGGGGCAGCCAGCGCTCTCTCTCCCTCCCCCCCCTCTCTCACTCCAGGCGTGTCTCGAGCGACGGACGCTCAGAGCCAACGAGATGGCCTCTCCGCCTCCTTCTTCCCGCCCACCGGGCTCGAACGGGAAGGGAGAGACGGGGGGGGGGGAGGAGGAGGGGCGGCAGAGAGAGAGGCGAGCGCCTCACGGACTGCCCGCCACCGGCTTTCCCGTCCAGTGTCTGGCTCGGGCTTCCTTTTTGCGCACAGGCGGAGCAGGGAGGGAGGGAAACCCGGGAGTCTGCCAGGCCTGAGAGCAGACGGAGTCGACCCCCGTCGTAGCTAGGGGTGGGGGGCAATGCTGCCGCTACTAGAGAGACGTGGCTGTGTCCGCGGCCTTTGCTCTTGGTAACTGCTATCTGGCCGCTACTTCCCCTCAGCTGCTTCTTTCCCTCCACCTTTGCTCCACTCAGAGACGCACACAACAGGTTTTTGTTTCCTTTTCAACCCTCCTCCTCCCTGCCCGTGTCTATACACGTGCCGGCTGGAGGTAAAGGAAAAAAAAAAGACGCGGCTCACAGGCAAAGTTTATTAAAGGCTGCTTTCAGTACCCGGCGCGGAAGAGATTCGCAGGGATTCCGTTGCTTTTTTTAAGTTCTAACAGATCCAAGGAGATGAATGGTTTTGGTGCCAGCCTGGTGTTTTATTTAAGAGTTCGGTGATAGAAGGGCGTTTATGAGTTGAACTTGAGTTAGAAAAGGGGGAGGGGGAATGAAGAGGAGGGGTCCTGAAGGGAAGGGCAAGGATAGGGAGCCACCCCCTCCCTTAAAACATTTTTCTCCCATTTATGAACGCTTCTCTTAAAAAGGCAATGAAGAGATGCTTCTCTGTTACCCCCCACATAAAAATCATTTTAGTCTTTAGTCATTTTAGTCTTAACTTTCCAAATCTGTTGGACTACTTCAAGCCTGGAGGACTTCAACTCCCAGAATTCCCCAGCCAGGTTTGCTTTGCTGGCTGGGGAATTAGCTTTGCTGGCTGGGGAATTCTGGGAGTTGAAGTCCACCAGGCTTAAAGTTGCCAAAGTTGGAGACCCCTGGACTAAAAGCCCTCCAAGGTCCCTTCCAGATCTGTTATTCAGTGGTCACAAATGCCTTGTATTTTAATGATCAGGTGCATTTAAATACCCAAGTGTGTTTTATGCTCCTCAGAAGTGCAGTTATTCATGTTCCTGTTAGTGAACAGTACCACAGGTCGAGTGCTCATATGACAGCATAAGTGGAATCAAGACTTTTTTTTCCATTATTATTTTTTTATATGAAATACTTCCATATACAGGTCATCCTCATTTAGTGACTGTCTTGGACAGCAACCATTCACAATGAGGATGCTGATGGAAAAAGTAAAATTGCAACCAATCCTCACCTTTATGACCTTCACAGGTTTATAAAACAAAGGAAAGCCGAAGATAGCAAGCATAGACACAGTTTCACTTAGAGATCATTCTGCTTAACATCTGAGTTGCTATTCTAATTGCAGTCACTAAACAAGGATTATTGTACCCTTTCAAATCACAGCTCGATAAACTGTGTTGTAACAGTAAAAAGGAGAGTGTTGGTGAAAAAAAATGTGAGACTGTTCCTTGACTTCAAATCCATACTTATAATTAATAATAATTATAAGAATTCTGTTGGGAATTCTCAGCCTCTGTTTAGGAATATTTTAATTGCAGGGGTATTATTTAAATGAAGCAATTACTGTTAATGAGCTGGTAAGGTAGGATGAGCAGCAGAAAGTGAGGCTGGCGTGAATTCAGATATAGCTTTCTGCATCAGGGTTGCCTTTGATCTTGATGTCTAAGTGGTGGGGGCAATGCTCATGGGTTGGCATTGCCAGGAAGATTTCTACTGTATTACCTGTATGTCCTACTAATGAAAAAAGTTGTCTAGATCAGTGTTTCACGACCACGGTAACTTCACGATGGGTGTGGACTTCAACTCTCAGAATTACCCAGTTAGCATGCCGTCTAGGGAATTCTGGGAGTTGAAGTCCACCCCTTGAAATTGCGAAGACTGAGAACACTGATCAAGATAACACTTCTGGTTGACTGAGAATATAGGAGTTATGGGTCATACTAGAACACAGGTGTCGAACTCGCGGCGTCACCTTGCCGTCATGTAATATTTCGTGATGTTTTTTCCATTCGCGGAGCTGGGGTGGGTGTGGCCTGCGTGTGACGCATCCGGCCCACGGGCCACCAGTTTGACACCCCTGTACTAGAAGATACCAGGTTGAAAAAAAATGCCATTTAAAAAAATATATTATAAAAGCACAGTACATGTTCCCAAGATGCTATGTTTTTTTTCAGGCTTTAGCAATGCTGTCAAGCTTTAATGTATACATTGTGAGTAGAACTGCTAAGTTTATAGTTAAGGCCTTTGAGCTAAGAACTCGTTATATCAAACAGATTGGGATTCTTTTAAGGTGATGTATTAAGGTGATGAATGCTGATTCTTTTTTATTTATTTATTTTATTTATTTATTTTTGTCAAGTACATGTTGGTAATATACATAGATATAACATTGTTTATATACATAAGATGGGTACTGATAAGAGGGAACATTAGGACAGGGACGGTAGGCACGCTGGTGCACTTATGCACGCCCCTTACTGACCTCTTAGGAATCGGGTGAGGTCAACAGTGGACAGTCTAAGGGTAAAGTTTTGGGGGTTTGGTGACGAAACCACAGAGTCAGGTAGTGAGTTCCAGGCATTTACCACTCTGTTGCTAAAGTCGTATTTTCTACAGTCAAGTTTGGAGCGGTTCACTTTGAGTTGTATCTGTTGTGTGCTCGTGTATTGTTGTGGTTGAAGCTGAAGTAGTCATTGACAGGAAGGACGTTGTAGCAGATAATTTTGTGAGCTATGCTTAGGTCGTGCCGAAGGTGACGTAGTTCTAAGCTTTCTAAGCCCAGGATTTCAAGTCTGGTTGCGTAAGGTATTCTGTTGCGAGTAGAGGAGTGGAGGACTCTTCTTGTAAAGTATCTCTGGACACTTTCTAATGTATTTATGTCCGATATGCGGTGTGGGTTCCAGACAGATGAGCTGTATTCAAGGATTGGTCTGGCGAATGTTTTGTATGCTCTGGTTAGTAGTGTGATATTACCACATATGTATTTCATTACTGTATTTTCTTTTATCTATTTTACTCTGGAATCAGATTCTATATTTTATTTTTATTTTATTGTAACTTTTGATGTGATCGTAAGACCGATCAATTAATAAATACTATAACTACTGCCAATGCTCTCATTTTTCCTCTCTCTATACCAGCGGTTCTCAAGATGGGGGTCGTGACCCCTTTGGGGGTCGATCGACCCTTTCACAGGGGTCGGGAGACTTCGCCCGGATGCTGCCATTTTGGTTCTTTTACCCTCTGCGCATGCGCAGAATGCTTTGCACATGCGCAGAGGGTAAAAGAACCCAAATGGCGGGGCTGGGGTCGCGTCGGCGGGCACGGCAGCAGGGTGGGGTGCAGCGGGGGCGGGGCATGGGGCGCGGCATTAGGTAGGTTGAGAACCACTACTCTATACTGTCAAGGGAAGCAAAATGGTGGGAAAAGAAGAGAGGATATTATCTAAGACAGCCACAATAATGTAGAGTTTAGCATTTTATTTATTTTATTTTATTTATTTATTTTTACCCTGCTTTTATTATTTTTACATATAAATCAAGGTGGCAAACATGTCCAAAACACCTTCCTCCTCCTACCCACAAAGAAAAAAATGCATTTGATAATCCAGGTTTATCAGAAGAAAATTGATTTGGAGACCTGATAGATTTATATAAAGTGCAAAAAGAAAGCAGATAAAGGTAGATTTTTCTCCACATATAGGCAGCCCTCACTTAGCAATGGTAATTGGAGCTGGCAACGCTGTCACTAAGCGAAGCAGTCGTAAAGCATGTCACAGGACCGTGCCAACTTAAGATGGCAATTGTAGCAGTCCCAGTTGCCATTGTTAGGCAAATCCCGTGTAGTCACAGCATGGCCCGATCACGCAGTTGCCATTTCTTACCTCATCCTGGCTTTCCCATTGACTTTGCTTGTTGGAAGCTGGCAATGAAGGTCACAAATGACATTCATGTGACTGTGATGCAGCAAATGTCATAATGGTGAGCTGGCTGCCAAGTGTTCAAATTATGATCACATGACTGCAGAAATGCTACAACAGGAACCAGTTGTCATTCCTCATTCAGAGGCCTCATAACTTCCAACAGTCACTGAACAAGTGGTCATTCACCAAGGACTACCAGCAGCATGAAAATTTGGACTCATTCAGTCAGACAGGTTAACCAGCAGAGACATGGAACTATCTTCCATGTGATATTTAGATGGTGACATTTTTTGAAAGAGAAATAGGCATAACCATGAAGGCTAAGTCTAGCAGTCTATTAGGTTGACTTTAATCCCAATACTATACTTTCATATGAGAAAGTATCTGATTTAACAGCATAGGATGATAGTTTAACACAGCCCTGCCCTGTTCTGGTACATTTCGAGAACGTGTTATATGAGTTAAAGTCCAATCCATCTAGAGAACACCAGTTTGTGAACCATAATCTAATATAATCTTTTAATGACCTCATAGGTACATAAGGAGAGAGAGAGGGAGATAGATAGATAGATAGATAGATAGATAGATAGATAGATAGATAGATAGATAGATAGATAGATAGATAGATAGATAGATAATAGAACTTTTAAGAGATGGCTTTTGATACACCTTTTATTTTAGGTATCACAACATTAAAAGTAAAATGCAAGTAATCCATGGATACATTCATGTTGGAATACAAAATTCATGAGAAACTGACATAAAATCTGAAAAATTAGAAGAAAGATGTTTTACTGGAATCTTTGTGCTAAACAATCAATTAAGAATTAAAACAGTTGATTTTAAACTATTTTTAAATATTTTGGGAGATTGTCTTCTGAGTTCAACTTGGCTTCAGTATATGCTTGTCACAATATATACTTGGCACATGAAATGTGTTTTAAATAAAGGGTGCAACCCAGGGGTGAAATTCAGCAGGTTCTGACAGGTTCTGGAGAACCAGTAGCGGAAATTTTGAGTAGTTCAGAGAACCAGCAAATACCACCTCCGGCTGGCCCCAGAGTGGGGTGGGAATGGAGATTTTACAGTATCCTTCCCCTGCCACGCCCACCAAGCTACGCCCACAGAACCGGTAGGGGAAAATTTTGAATTTCAACCCTTTAGCAACCTTTGAGGTACAGTAGTCACAATTTTAACTTCTTTTGTGCTTGAACAAACCCAAAAGTTCAACTTTATAAGGCATTAAAAAGTGAAGTAAAGGTTAATATTTTTGGCAGGAGTCTGTGATCAGTTGTTTCTTGTGACCCAATCAGTCTTGTGATTCAACCAGTCTCAAGACCAACTGATCACCCAGGTTCTATATAAACAAACAAGACACTTCATCCCAAAATCCCACTGAAGATGTTACCTAGTTTGATAATAAAAAGTCCAGGAGCTAAACAGTAAGCTCGGAGAACAGACCCCTACAACCTGAGCTATGAATATTCTCAACAATTTCTAAAGGTTAATATTACTTACATATATATCCGTGGAAGGAAGAACTAGATTATCCAGTTTCAGCAGATCAATGGGCCCAGGTACTAAAACATTTCAGCTATGCTACTTATTCAAAAAATAAAGCTAATTTGTCAGTAAATGTTATTTTGCAAGTACCCCTAGCTGCTTCATGTGAATTTTCTCAGCATAGAAAGTAGAAGCATCCGTGACCCAAGGAAAGAGACCAAGCAACTATCACCATCTGTCATTGCATCAGTTGAAGCCATGAAAAGTGGCATTAGGATGAGCTGAGGAGACCATCTCTTGTAGGACGCAAGAAGCAGCTATTTTTTGCACTTGGCAGTTTGGTGTACTGATTACTGGTTACATTGAACTCTAATTGTACTGGAACATTATTGTATTTAATGTGACTTTTATGCATATTTTAAATGATTAATAATAGAGATGAGATTTGCAAATACAGAATTGCTTTGCATTCATGTTGATGACAATTGTGAACAAATAATAACCCAACACAATGGATAGGAAGTCAACCCTATCAAATAGTAGTGTTGCCCGAACAATCATTTGTGGTTGATAAATCGTTAAAGGGAATGCAGAATTACTGTGCCAGGAATATTGCGTTTATGCCACTGAAGTTCAAGGATAGGGTGAATGCTAAGGATATAACTTACGGATTTACAACATAGCTATATTATTCAGGATGTTTATGTACAATCTCATCATACACTTTAACAAACACAAAGCCTGTTTGCACTGAAAAATAAATAAACCAATCGAAAGAGGGTTTTTTTAAATACTTCCTGCCTAGAGAAAGCACATCAATTTTACAGTGCAAGCATTTTGGAGGCACAATCTCCATAAGCAGAGCATTCCCTGATTATTTCACATCTCACTCCTGACTGTGGAAGGATGTGAAAAAGAGCATGAGCACATGACTTTAACATTTTAATACACTAATACAGAGGTCTTCAAACTTGGCAACTTTAAGACTTGTGGACTCCAACTCCCAGAATTCTCCAGCCAGCTGGGAGAATTCTGGGAGTTGAAGTCCACAAGTCTTAAAGTTGCCAAGTTTGGGGACCCCTGCGACTAACACAAAAAAATATTCCTTTATATAAGAAGAAACACATCAAAGAGATTATAAGTTTCAGTGTTCTTTTTGCAAAAGATAAAATATACATAAGAAGTATCTTATTATTGGGTTTCTTTTTAATAAATTGTTCTTCTTGAATGTTGTACGCCGCCCAGAGTCCCGCGGGAGTTTGGCGGCCTATAAGAATGAACAAATAAATAAAATAATAAAAAATAAATATCTGGGCATGCAACTCAGAATAATGCTTATAGGATTACAGTTGCAAGGGAAAGTACATTTTTCCCCCCAAAGAGGAAAGCATAGATTTTGAATATTTTTTGTCTACAATTTATGAAATTATTTACAGGTGAAGATCCTGATGACCATGAATTATATACTTGGAAGAACATCTGCTGAAGTAGAGGGCATCTAGCAGTACACAATTAACACCTAAATTCAGACTGGAATGCATTTTTATTATTAGTTTTTAATCCCTCTTCTTTTTCCTACAAACAACAACCCTGTGAGGTGAGCTCCAAGAGAATAACTGGTTCAAAACAGTGGTGAAATCCATTTTTTTTTACTACTGGTTCTGTGGGCGTGGCTTGATGGGCGTGTTGTGGCTTGGTGGGCATGGCTTGGTGGGCATGGCAGGGGAAGGATACTGCAAAATCTCCATTCCCTCCCCACTCTGGGATCAGCCAGAGGTGGTATTTGCCGGTTCTCCAAACTACTCAAAATTTCCGCTACCGGTTCTCTAGAACCTACTGGATTTCACCCCTGGTTCAAAATTACTGAGACAGCTTATACAGTATGTCTAAGGGAAAGCCAGAACTAACAGTCTCCCGGCTTCTAAGCTGACATCTTAACCACTACACCAATTTTTCGATAATTACCATTGCCAACAATAGTTGAAGTAGTGATTCTATGTGTTGACCACACTGGAGACACTCCCCTTGTCTCATTGCTTCCTCTGCACATTTTCCTTCTTTCCTCAATGGCGGGCGCTGGCTGGCAATTGCACACTGACAAATCCCGTGTGAACTGTCACTGTTCACTCCAGTCTCACAAGCCTGAGAATATAAATTATCTGAATTCCTTTTGATCTCCTCACATTTTATATTGGACTCCAGCCGGTAAACAAATTGGCTTTATTTATTATTGACAGCGCGAGTAGTGCATTTCTGGAACAGGCATAATGGTGCATAACCCACAATGAAAATTAAATTATAAATCAAGCACTAATAGACAAAAACGTTTTATTAACCTTGGATCAGAAGACAATAGTGAATAAATTGAACCTGGATCAGAATGAGGCAGACGTTTATGTATTTAATGTAATTATACACCTGCCTTTCCTAAGTTGGCAAGAGGTTATGAAATTAAAACAAAACTGTTAATAATGAAATCCAAATGAATTTGCCTAAAGATTATCATACAATATAATAACAGCAATGGCGGCGAAGCAATAAGAAAACTTCATCTAATGAATACTTGAGGAAAATAAAATAAAGTCATGCCATATTTCAATGAAGGAGGCTACTCTACCAATTAGGCACTAGAGCAGTAAAAGCCGTATGTTATATTGCTAAAGTCTTAAAGTGGGTACCAAACTGAGCAGTCATCAGATTCCTCTGAGATAGGACCATCTTTAGATTTCTAGTGTTGTCCTTTAAAATTCACATTTCCTTTTTTGCACTTCTGAAATTTTCTGAAATTCTGCATTTCATCAGAAGTCCTGTAGGAAGCATAACAAGATACCAAAACCATTTTAAATCTCAAACTGCTGAGATATTGAAAACTTTCTTATCGTTTTGGTAGTGTAACCATTCTTTCTTTCTCTCTCTGTCCCTTTTTCCTTGAATGGAAAATATCAGGCCATTTAATAATTTTAAATACTGAAACTGGAGCTCGGATGGGGCTCAGTCAGAGGGAAGCAGAGTTTTGCACAGAAAGCTATGAAGCTTCCGACGTACAGTCTGCAAGACGTATCGCCTTCATTTTCATCATAAGGGCCCCATTTTAAGGGAAGCCAAAGCTAGACTCTACATCCCAGTTGAATGTGTTAGTCCTCGACTTACAACAGTTCATTCGGTGACCGTTCTAAGTTACAACGGCACTGAAAAAAGTGACTTATGACCATTTTCACACTTATGACCGTTGCAGCATCCCCATGGTTACATGATTGACGTTTGGATGCTTGACAACTGATTCACATTTATGACAGTTGCAGTTTCTCAGGGTCCTGTGATCCCCTTTTGCAGCCTTCTGACAAGCAAAGTCAATGGGGAAGCCAGATTCATTTAACAATTGTGTAACTAATTTAACAAGTGCAATGATTCACTTAACAAATGCGGCAAGAGAAGTAATAAAATGGGGCAAAACTCACTTAACAAATTTCTCATTTAGCAACATACCGTATTTTTCGGAGTATAAGACACACCTTTTTACCCCCTAAAAGAGGCTAAAAATTTGGGTGCGTCTTATACTCCGAATGTAGCTTTTCCGAAGCTTTTTTTTTCAGCCCTAACGAGGCGCTAATGATCTTCCCGGCTCTTACCAGGCTTGCAGGCGTTTTCACTGCTACTCCCTCCAAAGAATGTTTTTTGCAGCCCTAAGTCTTTGCAGGCTTTTTTTTTTCATTGCTACTCCCTCCGAAGAAAGTTTTTTTAAGACCTAACCAGGGGATAAAATAATGTTCTGAAGCTGACCAGACTAAGGACGCTAGCCAGATGAATACCTGGTAGGCAGATTCCCCCCCCCCCATTTTCCTCCCCAAAAACTAAGGTGCGTCATACTCCGAAAAATACGGTAAATTCTGCACCCCATTGTGGTCATAAGTTGAAGACTACCTGTACTATATTGAGATTGAAAGTATAAAACTACACACCTTTAGAGGGAAATTATACAAATTACAGTGCTCATCATTTTAGTCCTTTCTCTGCTTAAGACATCTAATTCAACTGTCACCTTTCCTAAAGCAAAGTTGTTTTTTCCTTTGACTTGATGAAGCACAAGCATTGCAAAGGAGGTCACATTATGGCACAAGCAATCATTTATATTTCCAACATTAAATAATTGCTTCCAGCGTACAAACTGAAGAGTCCTCAGTCAGAGTCTGAGTATTCAGTATCCAATGATTTGCATTTAAAAAACACACCTCAATATTTAGTACTATCTTATCAGATAGATATGCCCATGACAAAAATGTGGAATAGTCTCAACGTCGTTTTTCTTAATCCCAATTGTCTCTTTCCCTGTCCCTGCAATTTCAGTCAATAAGAAATATTTCTAGTTGCAGCTAGAAATAATTTCTGAATTCGGGCAATAGCACAACTTTTAGAATTCATCAGATATGGAGGTGTTTTATTATTTCTAATTTTAGTTCAGTGTCATGGCTGTATAAAGAACTCTCTGAAAACTGAATGAACTCTGATAAACTGGAAGACAAAAAGGGAAAATATAAAAAGTGGAAAGAGAGGCACATAACTAAGGCAGAATATCAGCAAATAGCCTGAACCTACAAAGATGAAGTTAGGAAACCTAATGCCCAAAATGAACTAAGGCTTGCTACAAAAGTCAAAAATAACCAAAAAAGCTTCTTTCAACTAAAAAACAAGAGAAAAAAAATCCAGGAAATGATTGGTCCATTAACAGAAGAAAATGGCAAGAAGATGAGAAGCAGCAGGGAGAAAGCAAAACTCCTTAACTAATTTTTGCATCTGTCTTTACGCAAAAGAAAAAAACAGTCCAAAAAACAGTCCAACCTATCAAATAACTATCAAATAACTACTGTAAAATGCAGATTAGGAATGCAAATCAAAATAAACTAGAAAATTGTAAGAGAACACCTAGCCACTCTAAATGAGTTCAAGTCACCAGGACCAGATGGATTACATCCCAAAGCTCTGAAGGAACTGGAAGTTGTGATCTCAGAACCACTGAACCAGTGGTGAAATCCTGCCGGTTCTGTCCGGATCGTGCATGCCGGTAGCAGCGGTGGCACATGGTTCGGCGAACCAGTAGCAGCGGCAGCGCAAGGCTCCGCCAAGCCGCCCGGACGTCATTACTTCCTGGTTTTAACCCTCTGTAGCAACGGCAGCGTGAGGCTCCGCCCACCTGCCCGAATGTCGTTACTTCCTGGTTAACCCTCTGTGCATGTGCAAATCCTTCTGTGCATGTGCAGAGGGTTAACAATCGGACATGACGATGGTGCGTGCACTTCTGAACCAGTAGGGAAGGTAAGTAGATTTCACCCCTACACTGAACCATATTTTTCAAAGATCCTGGAGTGCCAGAAGCTACCAGATGACTGGAAAAGAACTGATGTAGTTTCCATCTTTAACAAAAAAGGGGGGAATGGATCCCGGAAACTACTGACCTATCAGCGTGACATCAATACCTGGGAAGTTTCTGGAAAAGATAATCAAGCAATGAATTTGCGAACACTTAGAACAAACAAACTCATAACCAGAAGCAACATGGGTTTGTCACAAACAGATTATGCCAGACAAATCTTATTGTATTCTTTGACAATGTGACAAAATTAATGGATCAGCAAAATGCTGTGGATATAATTTACTTGGACTTCAGTAAGGCATTTGATAAAGTAGATCACAGCCCACTACTTGTTAAGATAAAAAAACTCGGGGTTTGACAGTTTTTTATGTTTTTATGTTTTTATGTTTGTTGTGTTTTTGTTGTTTTTTGGTTGTTGTTCTTTTAATGTAAATAACTTAATAAAAAATATTTTTTAAAAAAAAAGACAGTGTCACCACCAGATAGATTTGTAACTGGCTGACTAACTGCACTCAACATGTATTCCTTAATGCAACTGCATCTACATGGAGGAAAGTATGCAGTAAGGTACCCCAAGGCTCTATTTTAGGCCCTGTACTCTTCAATATCTTCATCAATAATTTAGACAATGGTATAAAAGGGGAACTCATTAAATGTGCAGATAACACTAAGCTGGCAGGAATAGCCAATACTCTAGAACAGGAGTCGGGAACCTTTTTGACTAAGAGAGCCATGAAAGCAAAAAATTTGGAAATTTATTTCAGTGAGAGCCATATAATATATTTTAAAAGTGAATTCAACTAAATGTCAGTATAATAAGCCTCTGAATTTATTCTTTTAAATGATGAGAGGTGTCACAGCCTCAGCTCTGCCCTTTTGTGTATGTATGTGATGCTAATTAAATACAGTAGCCAGCATTTTGCAAATTATGATTTCCCCTAAGGATATTGTTGTAGAGAATCATAAAAGGAAGATTAAAAAAATAAAACTGTCCATTATGCTATCCTGTTCTATTTCTGGAACTTGCTGCGGACATTTCAACAATCTTGGAGGGGACAGAAAGTTGCATAGATCAACCTTTTACCCTGAAACAACAGCTTTTCAAGGTTGAGTAGAAGGGATAATGGATAATGAAGGTGAGTGATCCCAGTTGAGGTCTTCATATGTAGATGGGGAGGATTTGTGGGTTGGGTGCAGCTTATAGGCATGGAATTCACTATCCTAGCGTCAAAAAATATAACTGCAATCTAAAATAAAAAAAATCTTTACCTTTTATGAAGTTATGGTGCTTCAGAGATGCATCCTTTTCAGGCAAACTGGTTCACAACTATAACATTAATCCAGTGGTGAAATCCTCCCGGTTCGCCCTGGCCCGTCCTTCGGCATATAGCCGATGGAACTGGCGGCGGTTGCGGCGCGGAGAGAAATGAAAGAAATCTCTGCCTTAAACTCCACCAGCTTTAAGCACAGAAGCACCCGGGTTCGAGGGCGTAGAAACAGACCCCCAAATCAGAAAAGAACAAGGGTGACGGAGGGAGAGAGAAGGGGAAAAACCCCAAGTCACTGGCCGCAGGGCAAGAGAGGAGAGGGGGAAAGCCCCAGGAAAGAGGACTTGGCAGCGCGTCCCTCTCTTCCTGCCCCTCCTTCCTCGCTTCCCTTCCTCTCCCTCTCCTTCTTTCTCTCCCTCCCCAGCGCCTCGCGCACGCCTCCCCTCCGCCCGTCCCTCAGTTAACAAGGCCCCTCTCCCCCTATTGCTCTCGCACACTCTCTCCTTTCTCCCACCTCAACCCCCCCAAGATACACACACACACACACTCGCCAAAAAAAGGGGGGGAGAGAGAAAGGAAAAAAGGAGGGAAAGGGGGGGAAATATAGCAAGCGAGCCCTGGCGCTAATTCCCGCCCGGTGCAGGCTAATAGGCTCCCTCGAAGGTGGCGGGAGTGCAAGGGGGCGCCGAGCCGGGCAGAGGCGCTCGTCGCTGGCTGACCAACTTGGATGATGACCATGACTACGATGGCTGACGGGCTGGAAGCGCAAGACTCGTCTAAATCTGCCTTCATGGAGTTCGGGCAGCAGCCGCCCCCACCGCCGCCGGTGCCTCAGCAGCCTCCCCAACCGCCGCCACCGCCGCCGCCTCCAGTGGCACAGGCGCCCGGCGGCTCCTCACACTCAGCGCAGCAGCAGCAGCAGCAGCAGCAGCAGACCTCGCCGGCGGCGGCCATGGCGGGCACCCACTACCCGCTCCATTGCCTGCACTCGGCGGCGCCGGCCTCGTATTCGCACCCGCACCACCAACATCCACACCCGCACCCGCACCACCACCACCATCACCACGCCACCACTGGCGGCGGTTGCGCCGTGGAGCTTCTCCCGCCCGCTTTCCCGTCCCGGCTGAACGCCGCCATTTGGGTTATTTTTCCCTCTGTGCATGCGCCCGCTTGCACACAGGGAAAAATAACCCAAATGATTGTGGTCAGCCGGGACGGGAAAGCGGTGATTGTGTTCAGCCGGGACAGGAAAGCGGGCAGGAGAAGCTCCGCGCCGCAACCGCCGCCAGTTCCATCGGCTATACGCCGAAGGACTGGCCTGGGCGAACCGGGAGGATTTCACCCCTGCTGCGAGCCATATGCAATCATCAAAAGAGCCACATCTGGCTCGCGAGCCATAGGTTCCCGACCCCTGCTCTAGAAGATAGGCTTAAGATACAGAAGGATCTTGACAGACCTGAAGACTGAGACCTATCTAACAAAATTCAATGGTGAGAAAAGGTTCTACATTTATGCAAGAGAAACCAAATGCACAGGTATAAAATAGATGCTATTTGGCTCAATAGTAGTAACTGCAAGAGGGATCTTGGAGTCCTAGTTGACAATTACTTAAATATAAGCCAGCAGTGTGCTGCAGCTGCCAAAAAAGCCAATGCAGTCCTAGGCTGCATTAAAGGGATAGAATCAAGGTCACATGAAGCGTTAGTACCACTTTATAATGTCTTGATAAGTTTTCACTTGGAATATTGCATCCAGTTTTGGTCTCCACGATATAAAAAAGATGTTGAGACTCTAGAAAGAGTGCAGAAAAGTGCAACAAATATGATTAGGGTACTGGAGGCTAAAACATATGAAGAATGGTTGCAGAATTGGGAATGTCTACTTTAATTAAAAGGACTAGGAGTGACATGATAGCAGTGTTCTAATATCTAAGGGGCTGCTCCAAAGAAAAATGAGGTCAATCTATCCTCGAAAGCACCTAAAGGCAGGATAAGAAGTAATGTATGGAAACTAATCAAGGAAAGAACCAACATAGAACTAAGGAGACATTTCCCTGACAGTTAGAACAATTAATTAATGGAACGACTTGCTTCCAGAAATTGTGAGTTCTCCATTACTGGAGGCTTTCAAAAAGAGATTGGACAGCCATTTGTTTCAAATGGTATAGGGCCGTGATGGCGAACCTAAGGCACAATGTGAAGAAGTTGGGAAATGAGCCATTTCTGGCCTCCGGAGGGCCTCTGGGGGGTGGGGAAGGCCGTTTTCACCCTCCCCAGGCTCCTAGAAAGGCTCTGGAGCTTAGGGAGAACCAAAAAAACCTGGCCTTCTGGTTCAACTGGAACTTAGCAAATGGGCCATTTTCTGCCTCCGGAGGGCCTCTGGGGGGGATGGGGAAGGCCATTTTCGCCCTTCACAGGCTCCTAGAAAGGTTCTGAAGCCTGGGGAGAGTGAAAAATCGGCGTGCCATCGCGTGCCAGGAGCGGGAGGGTCAAACGTGCATGCGCGGGGGGGGGGCGCATGGAATTATGGGTGTGGACACACACAAGCGTGCCCTCCTGCACCCCCCTTTTGGCACGCGAACAAAAAAAGGTTCGCCATAACTGGTATAGGGTTCCTGCTTGAGCAGGAAGTCTGATTAGAAGACCTTCGAAGTCTGTTATTGCTATTCTGTCTCAGTTCAAATAATATAGGTAACTATTGTCTGTATACTGAGCTTTCAGTTGATTTAATAGGAAACAAAACTTCCTGCCTGTGTCCTAGAGAACAAGTGGCAACATATATATTTTAGCTATATTTGAACAACTGTTGCTGACAATCATTATATCTTGAACAATTAAATCACATTGTAAAACCTATGAATTAAAACTCAAGCTATTATGGATGACTTTCTCAACAAAACTAATCGTATAAACCAATACAACCACTAAAAGAACAAAAAAAAAAAAAGCTACAAGGAAACATTGAGTGTTTTAGGCAGTAATTTTTCCTAATGCGTCAAATTATATGTACTTTCTGGTTATAGCAAAAGTGAAAAGGAAGCA
This sequence comes from Diadophis punctatus similis, assembly GCA_023053685.1. NCBI lineage: Eukaryota > Metazoa > Chordata > Lepidosauria > Squamata > Dipsadidae > Diadophis > Diadophis punctatus. The sequence continues at coordinate 47,337,719 of JALIGW010000006.1, forward strand.
TAGTGCGGCCCTTGAAATATGTTTGAAGAGAAATATCTAAATATGATTTCTCATTCAAAAAAAAAAATACCCAAGTATTTTGAATATGCTTGCTGCGGCTATACAATAAGAAACTAATCCTTAAAGCATTATTTCACAGCATCCAAGAAGATCAAGAGCAGCAATAGATGCATTTCAGATGAGAACTTCTCTTCCTGTCCATTAGGTTTATAATAAAGGATAACTTTATCAAATGTATGACATGGAACACAATAGTCACACCAATATAGGGCACACTATGTCATACACCATCTTTGTTCCTCGAAAGAGATATAAATGTGCAATGGATAATGCACTGCAAAGCACAATTGTGCTAAAGTTTGGTAGCCTCATTATCTATGTGCCCTACAGCTAGAGTGAATTTATACTGGAGACAGTAGGAGTAACCCTATCGCCTAAGATCAGTCTACTGTATATATTCACCAGTAATGTGACTTATTCTGAGAAATGTAAGCAGATGAAGTTTTAAGTGGGATCCAGTTCAGGCATTCTCTATTTCATTCTTGCTTGATCAAAATCTATTATATACAACATTAGAGTTCTAGGCATATTTTATTTAACTTTTGTTACTGATTAATTTCTAAGGGTGGAGAAAGGGAAGCATCATGACTCACTAGAAATTTTTATTTATGATCTTCAGGCTTTTGCTCCTGTTTTCAGAATATAGACTGCTTATAATCATTGTAAATAATAGAGGACTCTGTTCATATGTGAAAGTAATAAAGTTCTCAATATATTCCAGAAGCAGGAAGAAGAAACATACCAACCGAAAATTTTAACTACATTTTCACCTCGGTTTTTAATTTTGTTTTATGTCTTTTTGTATGGTTTTATAGTTTTTATCTGTAAATTACCCAAAGAGAGCGAGATGAGTGTGTGTAAATTTGATGTATAAATAAATAAACCAAAAGATGTCGGACTTTTAGTACAATAAAGAATGTTTAATATATTCCAGGATCAAAACTTAAACTGATTCTAAGGCATAAATCCTGAATCAAACTGAACCTAAAATACAGTTGTATTGTAGTCTTTTTCTTTTTAAATCTTGATAGTTCACTTCATAGGGGAAACTGAAGTTGAGCAAATGCAATCTTCTTATTATATTTAAAACATCTAGGCCAGTGATGGCGAACCTATGGCACGCGTGCCACAGATGGCACGTGGAGCCATATCGGAGGGCACGTGAGTCATTGCCCTATTTCAGCTCTATGGGCAAACCGGAAGTTCTGAAAAATGCACTTCCGGTTTGCCGTTGGGCTGTTTTTCGCACTCTGGAGGGTTCAGGGAAGCTTCCTGAAGCCCCGGAATGCGAAAAACGGCAAACTGGGCAAACCAGAAGTTCGGAAAATGCACTTCCGGTTTGCCGTTGTGCTGTTTTTTGCATTTAGGAGGCTTCAAGGAAGTTCCCTGAAGCCCCGGAATGCAAAAAACAGCCCAACGGACAAACTGGAATTGTGTTTTTCTGAACTTCCGGTTTGCCCGTTTCGCCGTTTTCCACCGTCCCAGGCTTCAGTAAAGCCTTTGTGCGGGGGTGGGGTGTGTGTGCGCATGCACAGGGGGCAGTGGAGGGGTTTGTGCGCATGTGTAGGGGGTGGGGGTGGGCACGTGTGAGCGCGCTAGGGCTTGCGCACACTCCCTTTTGGCACGCAAACCAAAAAAGGTTCGACATCACTGATCTAGGCTCCAAGTACACACTTTCATCTTGTTAAATAGAATAAGAAGATAAATAGGTAAACACATTATATGCTGTAAGTTTATATCCTAATTCACATTAATATTTAATCCACACTCTATTTTTAACCACTTGCACCAAAACTTCAGCTACATACTTGAATGATTTAGCTGACTTACAGGGCATGGTTCCTTTTAGCCTAGTTTCTTCCTCTCAACTGTCTCTCGCCAGTGCTCTTTAATGGCCTAAGCAATAAATGTGGTTGAACCACTTTTGAATACTGTACAGTAACATTGCTAATGCATACTGACGCTAGCAACCATGAGTTTGTGCTGGGGGGCAGAACATGACATTTGAAAAACATATTTCACACATATTTTACTGTTCCATTTTATTTAAGGAGTCCCACGTTACAGTTCGGACAATGTGCCATATGTTTGAAATATGAAGACTTGCTGATATTGATGGCAATATGGAATAAATTCAGTAAAGATAGACTTTATAGAACAATAAAGAGTAATCATACCAGGAGAAAAGAATTACAGGCTTAGAAGAAAAAAGAAGCAGAAAGAGAGATGGGTGATGGGTCAGATATGCAGAAGCAGCCAGATTTCTTTCCTTAGGATGTGTTTCTCATGCTGAAGAGCAACAATTTGTCCTAAGGCTTATGTAGGTGTGGGTGGAAAGTGATTTATTACTACCGATCACTCGAGGCTCTCTGGTTTGAAGAGAGTTACTTAAAGATTTTATCAACTGGAATAAAACTTAGAGTTATTGCAGTTAGCAGCCCTTATGGTTTAGTACAAAGGAACAGGAGGGACCTGAGTCTTGAGAAAAACAGCCTTTTTTCTCAAGGCTCAAGTTCAAAGGCAAAAGAACCTGACAAATGTTATTAAAAACACACTGATACACATGTTTATTATTGTTAATTCATTATCATGAAAACACACCCTAAAATATAGAGATTTGATTTCAATTTGGCAAGAATCTGTTTATCTGAGTTTCTAGTATTCATTCCATGCCACTATCCAATTTTTTTAAAATTATTCCAACACCCTTAAAATAAAATAGGATATGGAGCCGGAGTTGAGGACAGCATTGAGGTAGATATTCTATTATATACTGGAAATAACAACCATTTAATTATATCTTAATAATAATGACAAAAAAAACCTGAAACTAACTTTCTCAACCATTCATCACATTCAGGAAAGGAGATTTACATACACTGTGTATTTACATACACTATTTTCTAATCCATGCTAATTATACTCATTAGATCGGCATATCGAGAAATGCAATATAATATGCATTTGGTGGATGACAAAATTCTAAATTCACATTATATTGCAAATAGTCTTGCATAAATATATATTTGAAAACTATTAGTTAACATTTGAATAATTAGCAAGGTTGGGTGCCGTCATTGTCTCCCTGTATTTTTGGCCTATCCCACCATCATACTTTGTGTGATGATCAATTTATGTGTGAACTCAGCATTTAGATATATGATGCAGAAGGTTGGAAAAGTCTGGATAAGTATTTGTACAATTAGATACTGTAATATAAACATTTTTGACATTTGTATTAAAACATAAATATAGATAAGTCTCATAACATGTGCCTATACTATCTAATATAATAGTAATAATGACATAGACTTTATATTAAAGCATCTGCAGCAAATTCATAGAAGTGAATGCAGAGAACAGAGTTAATATCAACAGGGCAAAGAAAATAGACAAAAGGAGCCAGACAGATTAGATAATAGGGCAAAAAACAATGAAGGCTTTATTATAAATCCCTCTGGAATTAATGGCAATCTTTACACTGATATTAGAGAGTCTCTGGATTATGCGCAAAAGACAATTAATTTGGAAAGCTTTGTCAAAGCAAGGGTGAGTTAAACAATTTTTGGGGGGGGGGGTGGAAGACCAGGAATCATCAAATAAGGATTTGGGACAAATCCCTAAAATAAAATAAAATAAAATAAAATAAAAAAGTAACCTGTGTTAGCAGTGTGGCACAGTGCAAAGGTACATGATCTGTCCCAACTGTAATTATGTTTATTGTGTTTATTTTTAAATGACATACATTTTTTTAAATCAACGGTAGACGCACAGAAACAAAAGCACACACAAATGCAAACACATACATTTTGCTGTTGCGGCCAAAGCCCAGCCAAAGTGCCTAAGTACTGAAGGAGTTTATTCTGCCTCTAAACTCGGAATGTGAAGTTGATTTATAGCTTCAGTGGTATACGAATATAACATTTACTACAAATGTGAAATTAATTTCTGAGTAAAAAATACAAAATATGTTGCCTATAAAATCTTAACCAATCCCCCCCCCCCAAAAAAATCTTTCATTTAAACTCTGCAGTGGAAAGAAGAAGCATTTGTAAGTGGATTTTAAATAAATATTGGGAGATGGGGCTGAGTTTAGAGGACAAATCGACTTTATACAAAGTGGCCAAGACAATGTCAGCTATACAGACAGCTTCACAGGGAAAAACAAGTACATTTATGAGAAATATTTGGCAGGTAAAATTTAAAATACTATCTACTGTAGCTTATACTAATATTTTTTGTATGCACATCTGAAAATGATTGAAAGCAAAGCATGCAGGCATTTTCAGCAAGGAGACACTAAGGATTGCATGTGGTCTTGGATCTCAGGTTGCCCACCTCTGTTATCATCTACATGCAGCTCAAATAGATGTTATCACTACTACCCTCTTCATTATTCTCATAACACTTGAGAATCACATGTTGACTATTTCCTCCTTCCTTTATGTCTGTTCTCTAAAATCCAAGGCAAATCTCCATAAAAAGAGGTAGTTCTCTTACCCAGAAAATCACATGTGTGAAGGCAACAGAAACAAGGAAGAAAGAAGCAAGAAAAGCTCATTCATTTGTATTATATTTGTCTCCATGTGTCTTACTTATTCCTGAAGAAAATATCTAAACTGGGTTTTCGTTTGCTATTCATGTCGAAGATCTACATTCCCACCTATGCACAATCATGAAGTTCATCAGAGAATACTGGGATTAGACAATTTACAACTACGTCGCCTACGATCTGATCTAAATGTAGTTCATAAAATCATATACCAAAATGTCCTTCCTGTTAATGAATACTTCAGCTTCAACCGCAGCAATACACGAGCACGTAATAGATTCAAACTAAATGTAAACCACTCCAAACTCGACTGCAGAAAATACGACTTCAGCAAAAGAGTGATCAATGCCTGGAATGCACTACCTGACTCTGTGGTTTCTTCCCCAAACCCCCAAAACTTTAACCTTAGACTGTCTACAGTCGACCTCTCCCCGTTTCTAAGAGGTCTGTAAGGGGCGTGCATAAGCGCACCACTGTGCCTACCGTCCCTGTCCTACTGTCCTATTGTCCTCTTTTATCGTTACTTTTTACTTATGTTTATACAAACTACTACTATCCTATACATGTTTGACAAATAAATAAATAAATAAAAATAAATAAATAAACATGGCTAAGTGTATTCCACAGTTTAATTAAATTCACAGGATTGTTTTGAGAGCAACATCAATAAGTATGCAGTAGAAATTAATCATTCCTCTAATAGTGATTTCAGGTGAGAAACACTGAGAGAAAAAGAAGCCTAATTAAAATCATTGAGAAAGAAGAAAGAGGGAGTAGTTCAGGAGTAAGTAGGACATTTAAAAAAATTAATAGGTTGGCAATACCTGTAAGAGAAACCAATATGCACAGCACAATATTTTGACAGTAAAAAAATAATGGGATACTGCAATACGTTGTAATTTATAGTGCAGTCTTGTGTATATATTCTTAGAAATAACTTTCAATGAGCTTTGTGGAACTGGCTTTTATATTATTCTTTCTTTCACTGTATTGACTGGGAAAAAAAAGTATTATCTGTTCCCTTGACAAAGTCTGAAACAAGGATTTTGTGGAAACCTTTGCAAGATAATATTGTAATGGGATAAAAGCGATACATATTTGAATAAACGTCACTGAGATTTTTTAAAAGGCTTTATGTACAGAACGTCCTATTATGCATGTAATAATAAAATATTGTTGCCTGTTTACATGGCCAAATTTGAGTCCATAAGACTAAAGTAGTAAGCAAAGCTACTTTTGATAAAATGTTAGAAATGAAGGACCTAGGAACCAGAAATACTAACCGGAGGGTCAGAAGACGCACTCCGTTGTCACCCCAACATGCGTTTCCAGTGCACGCTTCTCTGTCCTGAAGTAGGATTGAGTGGGGAGAAGGGAGCAGGGGGAAGGTTAGGAGGGAAGGAGAAGCCCGGCTGGCTTTCTTTTGGCATGGGGTGGGGTGGGAAGACCCAATACCCCCTCCACGGCCTGCCTGCTGCTCTTGCAGTGCCTTGCATAGCACAGTGAACACACACACAGACACAGACAGACAGACATAGAGACACACACAGAGAGGGGGAAGACAGAGAAAAAGAGAAAGAGATGAGATAGAGTAAAAGAGAGATGAGAGAGAAAGAGAGATGAGAGAGGGAGAGAGACAGAGAGAGGGAGATACCTATTTCCCATAGAAAACAAAACACGGGGAGCCACAAAATCCGGGTATGTGTGGTTGGGGGGTCATGTGACTGGGTGGAACTGAGTGACGTTGAATTGGCCACACCCACTCAGGTTTTGTGGCTCCCGTTGTTTTGTTTTCTGTGGGAAACGGGCCCAAGTGGCTCTTTGAGTGTTTAAGGTTGCAGACCCCTTAGGCCAGACCCCTGGCCTAAGCACTTCCCACTATATTTGCAAGCCCACTAACCTCAAGGGATAGGATTTAATAGAATGGCAATAGACACTTCATGAAGCTCCTCCCTTTTTCATTTTACTTTTCTGGACTTGTTGCACCTTCTCCATTACAGTGGGTTGATGAAGCAAGGTATCAATTGATCAAGTTCTGTTTGTTGCCTAAAAGTGCTGGAATTCTGGAGAGAATGAAGTGCCTTCTTCAAGGGACATGATCAGCATCAGCTAATCAGATTAAATTGTAGCTGAAGGTTTCCTATCCCTAATTTGGACACGATTAATATGGGAAAGCTGACAAATAATCAATTTTCCTCACTACTTGAAAAGACAAAACATGTTAGCAAATTGTCCAATATTTTGCACACAGTATATATCTCTTGGTAAATTTCAATGTATATTTAGATATTATTTCAGAGCCGCTGCATCATTTTGGGTTGTTAGTAATATCTTTTAAGTGTTCAGATTTGAAAGGCTTGTCATTTCTAGTCATTGTCCCATTTATAATGTGACAATTATTTATTATGTAGCAATTATAAAATGATTCATTAACACTTTAAAATAATGATATAGCTAATTCATGCAGAATTACATTAAGAAAATCTGAACACCAGCTCATGAGTACTCCCTCAAAATACCAATGTAAGTGGAACTCGAATGTTTATTTTAAAATGTTTATTGCATTAAAATGAAAGTGTGAGATTCTCTAGGTTTTGTTCTTCACAGAATATATAGTGGAAAAAAAGCTTTCAACAGCCTGCAATCTGTACAGGTAACACAGCTATTTTATGCCTTAACAAAATATCTAGTTATAGGGCTAGGTGGAATTCACAACTATACATTTAAACCAGGATCATTAAAACATGTTAGCTTGGATAAATTGCATTCTATTTGATATTAATTACTGAAAACGTCTAAAGGTACATTCTGGTTTAGAGAATGTCAGAATATTTTAAAATATTTCTCATTATATTTAGATGCATGAGGCTGGATTCTAGATAGATGATAACGTTTATTGTCATTTTTTTTTTACTGTGGGTACACATTAAAAATGAAAATCTGTTGCCTGTTCTCAAAAGTGTACACATACATAACAAACATATACACATGCGATGTACATACATTACACACACACACACACACACACACACACACACACACACACACACACACACACCCCTGTCCATTTTGAATACATATTGGAAAAAGGAAACTTGAAAGTTCACAGGGTTGATACTACATATCAACCTTGTGAACTATATAAACTACGATGAGAAAATCAGAAACCTAGTTAATATTAAGATACTACCATGAGCATACCTACATTCCATTTATTTTACAGTATGTTGCTTATCTTCAAATGAGTAACTCTACACTGTAGTGGGTAACTCTTTTTAGAGATACATGGCAATATCCTTTCCTTTTATCCCTTTATTAACATGACTTAGTAGAATAAACATCTTCCTCTGAAAACTCACTGTTTCCAGTTGTTGCATTGGTCAGATTCCCTCACCAATCCTGTGAATTATTTTGCATCAGAAATAAATATACCTATACAAGGGATTCCCTTGGGAATTCTTTACTGTTTTGCTGTAAAAGATTTTTCAGTACTATGTAACATAGCTTTGTGTTTGGTCTCTCCCTTTTTATAATCTTCAGTACAAAATAAATGTAGCTCAGGTTGATATAGTACTATATGTCAGTAACAACATGAAGATTTCCTGAGGAGACAGGGTGGTTTTTTTAAATATTAAATGACTCTGTCTCAAAGCATTGGTCCTGAATTGGACACTATTGCCAAGATGTTAATTTTATCATATACACAATTATGTGTAAACTAGGAATTTATAGGACTTAGATACCAAAATACAGTTTCCTTTTTGTTTGACTATTTTGTATAATCTAATCTCTTTAAAATGCCATTTGTAGCATAGTTCATGTATAAATACTGCTTAGAACCAAAATGAAATCCAGCTTGAAACTATATATACACCAATTTACACCAATCTTAAATATTTAAGATGTTGCCTTTCTCTACACCTTCAGCATATCTTTAGGATTCCACTGGAAAGTCAGGAGACTATTTCACCATCATAAATCATAAGGGGCGTGCATAGGCACACCACTGTGCCTACCGTCCCTGTCTTACTGGCCTATTGTCCTCATTTATCTGTACTTCTTTGCTTATGTTATGTTTATACAAACACCTACTATCTTGTACATGTTTGACAAACAAATAAAATAAAAATAAACATAAACAAAAACAAAATAATAATAATAATAATAATAATAATAATAATAATAATAATAATAATAATAATAATAATAATAATAATAATAATAATAATAAATATATATGCATGGTGAAGAGGTTTGGTTCCTGTTTTGTCAAAAGCCTAATGGCTCAAGAAAGCTTTTCTCCTTTGTATTTGTATATGTCACAAAGATAAATATGCAACCCACTCTTCCCCACCTTTACTTTTCTAGCAACAGATATTTGCACCTTAGTTTTCTTTCCTGCTTTCTTCTGCTCAAACTGGAAAAAAGGTAAATTATTTTGTGATGGCTTCTATCTCAGTGTATATTAGGGGGTTCATTGCTCAGAAATAGCAGTATAGCTGAACAAATCTGTCAATTGCAGTTTTGTACTATTTCCGGTTTTTCCTAATCATATCCATTTCATTCATTCATTTATTTTTACTAATCATATTTATTTGGCTACCTGACTCCAGAAAACTCTGATTTCTATGCAAGGAATAAAAACCAAGTACAAAAAGAGTCCAGACAGCAATACAAATAGTTAACCTTGAGAGAAACCCCTCACATTTCTCAACATAAACACAACAACAACAACAACATAAACTCCGTTGTTACTTCCTCAAATTCCCATAGCTTCAACCTTAAGCTGTCTACCATGGACCTCACACCATTCCTAAGAGGTCTGTAAGGGGGCGTGCATAAGCGCACCAGCGTGCCTACTGTCCCTGTCCTACTGTCACCATTTATTCATACTCATTTCCTGTGCTCATGTCCATGTTTATACTTATACCTGTTATCTCGTATATGTTTGACAAACTAAATAAAATAAAATAAAAAATAAATAAAATCTTCAAAGGACCAACCCACTCATTCTAACCTGGATAAAGAACCAGATCTTCAGGGCCTGTTCAAAGGAGAGCAGAATGGTTCTTTCAAATCTGTGAGGTCATAATATTTCAGAAGAGAGAAACTGCAACAACAACAACAACAACAACAACAACAACAACAACAAAATAGCCAACTGTCTGTTTGCATCAGATAGCAGTGCTTCCTAGACAGCCTCATAGAACAAATGTTTTGTGAATATTATGTATGTATGTATGTATGTATGTATGTATGTATGTATGTATGTATGTATGTATCTATGTATCTATGTATCTATGTATCTATGTATGTATGACATTTGTATGGCTTTTTGTTTCTTTCTTTAAATACACACATTACTGTACATTATTTTTTCTTCAAAATGATTCCAATCTTGTAAACAATTCCTTGAATACAATGCACTTTCAAACCATGCATTTTTGTATTCATTTCCCCCAAAAGTACATTAAAATATGAAGTGAGGACTTCATCAGAAAAGTTGTGAATACTGCAGGAAAACCATGTATTTTTCCAAAACTGGTACTGGTTTGGACAGTACAGATTCTGTTAAAATAAAATATTAGAATATACAACTAAATTACATTGTTTCCCATTCATGAGTGATAAAGCACATGCTTGAGGTGTAAAAGATCTCTGTTTAAATACCTGCCATTTCTAGTTAAATAAAAAACAGTCATCTAGTTTGGAACAGATTCTGTCTGAGACCTTGAAAATTTATTCACAGTCAGATGAGACAATACTGGGCCGGATGGATCAACAGGCCAATTCAAGAAATAATGAGCTCAGAGGCTTTCTAGTTTTTGGCTTGCCTGCCAAATGGCAGAGACATTATCTTTTAGATAAGAATTATGAAAAAAAAAATCTCATGTTAAGAATGGTGTCTAATAGAAGTTCAGCAATGGCATGACATATAAATCGCATTTTTTAGGTAAAATTTTGCCAAAGTTTTACTGGTTTTGACCTTTGTCTATTGCATTCTATTCAGCTCTAGCTTAGGTAGTTACTTGTTTCTAAGGCTTCAAGTTCCAGGCTTTAATTCCTGCATCTTTTGGCCATGAATCACTTTTCAAGAAGTTAATGTTCTAAGGCCTCATTAAAGCTATATTTATTTTGAGATTTTGTTACAGAGAACTCCTATCTTTTATATGGCTTAATTAAATGGTGTTGCACAGACTGAGAATTAATCATTGTGAAGTAAAGTTACAAATATGTTAATTGTAAAAACACGTCTCTATTAAAGGCAGGTCTTTTTCCTTTCCATGTTAAAAATCCACAGAAAAATGACTTTCTTCTGAATGAGGTGATCTTGCTTTCTAATCAGATTCCAGCTCACTATCTAGGACTTGGGAACTGTTTTGCAAAACATTAGACAAACTTCAAGGGCAAGTCTGTGCTCATTTTAATGGCCTTCCAGTGTTTGTAGATGCATAATTCTGATGTGGTTTCCTATATATTGGCCGAAAAATCTTGTGTAAAGCATTATTTGCTTCATAGAGTTCACTCACTAGGTTTCCTGTTTTGTGAAAACCTTGTTGTCAGGGTTGCTGCTATTATGGGAGAACCATTTGAAGAAAAATATAATGAGGATTGGCTGATCCCAGTAAGCAGGACTGATTATGAATGGGTATGACATCACTGGAGAATTAAGTTACTCTGGGAGAAACTACTGAACTGGAAACAAATCACTGAAAAAAAAAAGCAAAGAAATCTTTTTTCTTAAATGCTTTTCTTCAAGCTATGCTGAAACAGCTTTTATACAAACTCCTGCTTTCCAAAAAATATGTAGTGGTGATTAAAAGTAGTGGTAAATATTTAATTCTATGATTAAACATTCTATGATTAAAAAAAGGTTACCCATAACCCCAAGTCCTGCAAATACCATACAACAGGTGTCCCAGAACAAACACAGTCCCAGCATTTGAGGTGTATTTTGGGTGTAGATACAAGAACATCTGCTGCAGCAGTTAGAGCTGAATTGGGAATTTATACAATCCATGCACTATCCAAAATTAGAGCATATAACTACTGGTGCAAAGTCAATGAAATGGAGACTGATAGACTCCCCAAGTTATGTCTACTACCGGTAGAGCAAATAAAATTACAATCACAAATCTCCTGGTTCACCAAACTAACAAATTTTGTAAGAAGTTGTGGCCTTCCTGTTCTCTTGCGTAACAGGAGAACAACTCAAAAAAAGAGCTGCCCAAAGAATTAAGGATATAGAAGTTCAAAATGATATAGCTATCCTTAGTAAGATGGGTAACTTGAAATGGCTGAGTAAATGCAAACGTACTTTTCAAGTACACAGCTATTTGAAGTTACAACTGCCAAAACATCTTAGGGAGATATTTACACAAGCAAGATTCGAACAGCTTGACACAATGGTTAGATATGGGAGATTCCATTCAATACCCTACAATGAGCGTCTCTGCATTTGCGGAGCAGCAGAGGTAGAAGACCTGGATCACATCCTATTTGACTGTTGCCTGTATAAGGGGGTGAGAGACAGGTACCTTGGTCTATACAGTAATCCCTCGCTATATCACGGTTCACCTTTCACGGTCTCGCTGCTTCACGGATTTGCATCGTGCATTGTGTTCTGCATTCTGATTGGCTGATTGGTAAAACAGCTTGCCAAGAGCAGTGAAATACACGTGAGGCCAGGGGTGAAATCCTCCCGGTTCGCACAGCTCAACAACCTGGTGGCGTTCGCGGCGTGGGGCTTCCCCCACCCGCTTCCCCCGCCCACCTGGATGTCGGCATCTGCGTTCTTTTGCCCTCTGCGCATGCGCAAAGCTGAAGTTACTACTTCATGGATTTCGCCTATCACGGGTTCTTTTTGGAACGTAACCCCAGCGAAAAACGAGGGATTACTGTACACCAAACGAATGACCCATTGGGATCTCCATATCAAAACAACTTACCTTATGTGCGGCCAGAACCTGAAAATAACATTTAACACAGCACAGTATTTAAGCAAAATAGTTTGGTTGAGATCTGCATACGTGGGACTGATTGGGGTAGATTGCAGGGGTGACACCGAAATATAATTTCATCATATTTTATCTATATCTTAAATTATTGTATTTTATTCAATTTCATTTTAGACTATTTTATTCCAACTTCATTTTAAATCGTATTTTATTCCAATTTCATTTTAAATTGTATTTTATCAAATTCCATTTTAAATTGGTTTTATCAAATTTTAGTAATAATTTGTTTCTGGAACTTTGCACTTTGATATGGCGCAATGGGTAATCAATAAAGACTCATGTCACTTCATGTAATCTTCATGAGTCACCCAGGGAGTTAGAAAGCAGTATCTAAATTTGATAAATTATTAAATAAAAATTTACATTTAATGCTACCTTCTACTGTTACAAATTGCATAAGGCATGTGAGCTTAAATATAGTGGGTGCTTCCAACCAAAGTTTTTAGCATGCAATCAACATGCCTCATTCGTGGAATTTTACCAGACTCAGATAACATTATTTGCCCCTTCTAATTCTAAATCTTTCCTTACTGAGCCTTCAAGTCCTTATCTCTCTTCATCCGGTTGCAGAATAGTCAATACGGAAGACAGACAGAATAGCATCACTCATAAAGTCTTTCTATGGTTAACATTAGAAGCATTCTAGTTGGAGTTTTCATATTCTCAGGAGCAGATTCCTCTTTAAATGCTTCATGTAACTTAATGGTTTATCATTATGTCTGCAAGTACAATTTGAAGCTTGCCCTTAACATAGACCGTCCAGCTGTATTTCCTGCCTAAAAATGTGGTTAGTAGCCAGAAATCTTTGTTAGGAAAGTTCAGTCCTAATAAAAGAAGAGAAGTAAGATGTAAAAAAAATAATTTATCTACTTCACGATGATTGCATGTAAAAGCAGACCCATACTTTTCATTGGATATGGCTAATGCAAAAAGATGTTGAAAATGTAAGGATACATTTTTAATACTGAAACTTGTAAATGTTTCCTCCCATCCATGATATAATTGGAGTCAATTCAATTAATAATGATATTCACTTTTTTTACTTTAAAGTTTTATGTTATACATTATTTTTTCACGTGAAAAAAAAGAAATTACAGAAATTGTTGTTAAAACATAAACCAAAGAGAAAAATGGGAACATGGTGGAGAATAAGGAAATATTAAGTAACTAGAAGAAACAAATGAAGAAAAAGCCAAAAAAAAATCTTTGTTTTTTGTTTTCAGAGTATAAATAGATTGATAAATAGGTGGTAGAAAATCAGCACCAATACAGTGTCAGTAAATTTTATTACTTTTTTAAAATAAATTTTATTACTTTTTTTTAATATAGACAATATTTAGTTGTCTTTAGTTGTAAAATAAACTAACAAATAAACATGCAAATAACAGGAAGGAAAGAAAGCAGATCAGGGAATGGAATTGCACGCACTCTATAAAAATAACCTCTCACCTTGATATATATTTGGCCTTTTCAAAAATATTATATGCCTTCCTAGAAAGTAAGATTATATGGCTAGTGGATTTATACATGTGAAAAAAGTTTAACATCATTTTTCTTAAACTGCAAAATTTGCTTTTATTTATGGACCTTAATATCATCTACTTTCCAGACCAATTTGTTCCAGATTACTAAATTTGAAATGGCAGAGGGTCTGGGCCAGCGGCGGGTTGCTCTCTTACCGGTGCCGGTGCGCTGCGCGCGCATCTCCACACTGTGGGTGCTGGTGCACTCGCTTTGGGCGTGGGCACACTCGCTTTGGGCGCGGGTGCTCTCGCTTTGGGCACGGGCACGCTCACTATGCACGCACGCCCCCTAGCACGATTTTGCTTCTGCGCATGCACGGAAGCAAAATTGCGCCAAAATCTCACGAGGGGACACGTGCGCAAGAGAGATTTCGGCATGATTTTGCTTCCGCGCATGCGCAGAAGCAAAATTTCACTGAAATCTCTCTCGAGCGCATGTCCCCTCGTGAGATTTTGGTGCAATTTTGCTTCCGTGCATGCGCAGAAACAAAATCGACCCAAAAGCAATGGGAAAAAATGGCGGCGTGCATGGTGGACTGGCAGAGAGGGCTCCGGAAAGGTCACGTGCAAATTGCGCAATCAGCCACTCCCTACCAGAGCTGTACACTGGGCAGCTCCGGCAGGAACTCACCTCTGGTCTGGGCTGGAGGAACAGACATTTTAGCATTTAAAGGGATTTAAAAAAAAAACCAAAACATAACATTGGCTTAGTGACTCATATGGATGATGAAGTCTGCCATTTTATATATAAAAGATGAACAGTTTATTATTATTACTCATAGAGGTCTAGAGTTTGCAATGGTTGCATTTTAGATAACTAAGAATCCCAGACAAATAATAGCAATCACAGAAGGTCTTATACAGGGGTGGGTTCTAACTTACCTCACCGCCAGTTTGCTTCCTCCTGCACCGCGTGGGCACACTTTCCATGTGTGCACATGCTTAGTGCTGAAAATTCCAAAAAAGTTCCAAAAAAAGCTGAAAACAAGATGGCTGCGCATGCACAGTGCCGGAAACTTGGCTTCTGCGCATGCACAGAAGGAAAAAAATCAGCAAAAAAATCCCCCAAATTTTTTTCCCAAAAAATAAAATTCCCCCCCAAAAAAATCCAAAAAAAGATGGCAGTGTCCACGGACCAGCACCAACAGAACTGGCTCCGTGATGTCAATGTGACATCACCAGCGGTTTGCTACCAGTTCTATAGAACCGGTGCGAATCGGGAGGAACCCACCTCTGGTCTTATACATTAATGAAAATCTTTATCATGACTTTGGATGATTACATTTATTGGCCTTCTTTATGGTACAAAATACTTCTAGCATAGTCATTTCTATTTTGTTTTTGGAATGAATTCTTCATGAATGCACATGTTTATAACTTTAAATAATGGATACTTAAACATAATTATAGGACTTTGACCAAACACAATAACAGGAATTTTGAACATAAGAAATGCAAAATAAAAGGTAACCCTGTTTATTTAGTGTATGGCATAGCATGCTATGGACTAACATCATGGACTAACAATATATATTAATATTTCACCTAGAACAATGTATATATCTTTTTAAGATAGTCCAGCAAGTCTGAGATAAGAAAATTAGTAAGGTACTGTAGGATAATCTTCAAAGCTTTCCAAAGTAATTTTTCCCATGTAACCTATAAGGTGAAATAACCCTAAGACTCTTTCTCATGCTTCCTTTTTCTCCAGGTTAGGAATCCCTTCTGTAATGGTCCGGTTTCTCTCTTGTCTTGCTGCAGTCCTTAAGATCAGCTAGGCCAGGGGTGCTGATCCGGCCTGAAGATGATTAGCCCGGAGGCCGGATCCGGCCTGCAGGTGATTAGATCTGGCCCGTGGGGCCATCCTGGAAAGAGCGAAGGACCGGCCTGCGATGCCTCTGCCAGCGAAAACGGAGCTCCGTATCTCCGTTTTTGCTTGTAGAGGGTTGCGGGAGGCCGTCACAGCCAAAAAATGGAGCTCAGGAGCCTGTTTTCACTTAGGACACCACGGGTGCCTCCCGACACAAATGACATCATGCTAGCCCTGCCCTCCCTGACCACACACACCCCCGCCCCCCCGAAGCCAAACAAACCCTGATGCGGCCCTCAATGAAATTGAGTTTGACACCCCTGAGCTAGACAGTTCATCACAGGTGTTCCAAGCAAGCATGCACAGAATCCAAACCTTGATAATTAAATTGATTCATAATTACACTTGACATGAACACTGAAAGACCTTGGATTGAAATTTTCTACTCAAAACAGTGTTTTCCCTTTACAATAGATGAAATGAATTTTACTGGGGGGAAAACCCTCCCTCTTTATCACTTCGAGTTAATACTGTATATGCATTTTAGATTTAATAGATCTATTTAATGATCAAAGGTATGGTTTTTTTTTAACCTAAATTAGTTGTGTAATGGCACAGGAGAGAATGTTTAATTGTATTCTTTGCCTTTTTCCTGAAGAATTTTTCTCTTACAAGTTGCTGTTTGTCTAAGAAAGGAAGCTACTGTTTGCATCCAAAATAGCTTCTCTCTCAGTAGAAATACAAAACAGCTTCAAGGCAGGAAGGGGGCACTTTTCAGAAAGCAAGTTCAGTTCAGTTTGACTTCACACAGCTTTCTTTAATGAGTATCTGCTTTTTTCTCTGAAACATACATTGTAACTTATTAGCCCCGCAGTTCCCAAATACAATAGAGCCATAGAATCTTCCTACCATAATTCGTTTTCTCCTTGATTTGCTTTCTTCAAACCCGCATAAAGCTTTTTGCCACACCCATATACAGGCATTTCATAGTCCTTGCACTTTTGGCATACACATTGATTATTCAAGCTTGCAAGAAGAGTTCGTAATTGTATACTGCTTCCCAAAAGCAATATCTTTTGGGAAGTAGCAACACAGCTGCTTTAATTTCGGGACTCTTCTTAAATAAATTTATTTATTTATCTAATTTATAGAGTTGCCCACTTCATGAGCAAGTGACTCTGGGTGGCCTACTACAAAACTAAAAAAAAATACATTTAAAATCATTATAATTAACAAATATTAAAACACTTAAAAACTATAAAAACAGTTAAACAGGAATAATAGACAGAGGAATGTCCATACTAATGGAGCCATTTCACTAGTTCACCAGGCCTTCTGGCATAGCAATATCTTGAGCAGGGCTGTCAAACTCCCGGCCTGCGGGCTGGATGCGTCACATGCTGGCCACGCCCATGCCTGGTTTAGCGAAGGGAAAAAATCCCAATATGTCACATGATGATGTCAGTTTGACACCCCTGATTTTGAGGGACTTTTGGAAACATAGAAGTGATAAGGCCATCCTCACTTAGAGGAGAGAAGATTTTACAGAGTGGGGGCCAAATCTTAATCAAACCAGTTATGGACCCAAAGTAGTATTTTTTTTGTGGTCATCTTCAGTGGAAAGAGAAAACCACTCAAGTTATAGAAGTTTCAAGTGTACCCACCCACTAACAAAATCTCTTTTCTCTCAGATGAACCCCTAATTAGAAATCTTATTTGGATTGGCAAAAAACTGATTTTTTGTTTTGTTTCTAAGACCACAAGGAGGAGTGTTCATCTGATAATAGACACAGTAGAAACTTCAGTATTTGGTCTTAGCACCATGAACTGGCTCTTAGGTAACAGTTGATCTTCACAGTGGAATTTGTCACTATTCTGAAAAAGCTACTTGTGTCCTATTCTGAATGTGGTCATGTTGGCCTCCATTTTGTTTTTGAGCATTTCCTATATTTCCTACATGCTTCCTCATTCTTCATTTTTAATTCTTTTCTTCCTCAGCTGTGCTTTATGCTAACTCTATTCTATTATAATTTCTATAAAGGTTGAGTTATATAACATAATTAACTTAGTTACTCAATTAATCCATATTTCTGACTTCACAAGTATATTAAGTAATAAACTAACCAAACAAGCTATATCACACAATACACCGTACGATTAAGAAAATAGCCAAACTTAGTATGCTGTCTCTGCCAAACTTTAAATAATATTCTGAACTGATATTAACTACAGAAATCATTTTAATATGATTTTTTGTCCTTTATTTCTATATTATATATCCTTCCAGAGGTTCTAGATCAGGGGTGTTAAACTGGCGGCCTGTGGGCCAGATGCGTCACACGCAGTCCACGCCCACCCCAGCTCTGCGAAGGGGGAAAATATCACAAAACATCACGTGACGGAAATGTGATGCGGCGAGTTTGACACCCATGTTCTAGACAAAAATTCTTATTATAGTCCTTTTCTGCTTTAACCAGTCACAATTGAAAGAAAAGGCAATTGTATAAAAGAAATAAGCTACTATGCACCAAAGACAAATTCCTTGTGTGTCCAATCACACTTGCCCAATAAAGAATTCTATTATTACCAGTTCAGTGAACTATGACTTTGCAGATAAAAATCTAATCTTCCACTAAATAAATACAACGTACCAGTTGCTTAACCAGAACAGTTAACCAGAATAGTATCACATGTTATTTACTGTTCTAATCACACAAATAAATTATTCTAAACTTGTAAATTAGGGGTTGAATAATCCAGAATGTTCTTTCTGAAGAAAATGTATTCCTTCTGATACAATGTTGGCATACTGTGGGTGGTAGAAGATTCTTTTCAATGTTGTTTTGTTCTTCTAGTTGTGTATGTTTTAATGTCTGAAAGACTATAGAACCATCTGGAACAATAGCAATAGCACTTAGGCTTATATACCGCTTTACAGTGCTTTACGGCCCTCTCTAAGCGGTTTATAGTTGGAAGATTGTTACTCTTCCCGCCCCTCATTCCTATATCCACAGTCAGAACACTTTAATGAAGTTTCATTCCTAAAAAGCTAAATAGAAATGGTCCTGCTGTTCAGTTGTATCTGACTCTAGAGTGTCATCCCAGTTTATTAGTTGAGGGAGGCCAGTGTTGTCCAAAGACATTACCTTGATCATGTGACCAGCATGATCTGAAGTGGTATCTATTGATCTACTTGCATTTGCCCGCTTTCAAACTGCTAGGTTGGCAAGAGCTGGGGCAAGTAATGGGAGCTCACACTTTCCAGCTGACAAGCTCAGCTTTACCTCAGTCTTTAACCACTGAGCCATCATGTCCCCTTTATTCATAAATGCTCAGCTAAAACAAACTATCCAGATTCTGGCCCATTTTAAGTGTCTCTGGAAAATAGGGCATGTGTTCATTTTAATATCATAAATATTACATGTTTTACTGGATTGTTTTTCCTGTTGTGAGCCACTCAGAGTTGCTTAGGTAAGCAGGGCAGCCATACAAATTGAATAAATAGTAACAATGCCTGACCAATATAGGATAATCAACATGAGCTGTGAAAAAGTGATAACACTGCCACACATCAAAAACATCTCAGAAACCATCAACAGACTGTTGCAAGCACATGGCATCACCATAACACACAAACAAACTAAAGGCCTTAAAAATATCCTAAATAAACCAAAAGACCCAGCAGCCCCAGAAGAAAAAAACAGGAATCATCTATTCTATAACACACAGTGTAAGAATTGCAACAGTCATTATATAGGACAAACAGACAGAAGACTAGCAGATGCATCCCTGAAAATCAATTTGCAGTTAGAAAACTTAATTTCACAACACACAAACAGACTTAACCATGAGTCAACTGGGAAATTATGATCACCCTGGACCAAGCCAAGTTCAAAAAATGCTAGAGAATTCCTGGAAGCCTGGCACACAGACAAATCAGCCATCAACAGGCACATAGAGACAAACATTTGCATACCATTCAAAAAAGGCAATCAAATGCCTAAAAGGAAACAAAAAGACCAAAACACCTCCTCGCCATACCAGCATGCCTACCGTCCCTGTCCTAATGTTCCCTCTTATCAGTACCCATCTTATGTATATAAACAATGTTATATCTATGTATATTACCAACATGTACTTGACAATAAATAAATAAAATGAGCAGAAGTTAACACCAAGATTAATGTTAGACCAACAAGCAAGAAGCAAACATCCCATTCAAGGAATCACCAATTCAGACAAACAAGCTAACAGTAAACAACAGTCCAAAGAACCATCAAACCACTGACACGGCAAGCTACTGGTATATAAAATGGAAAAAAAAATCTCCACTCCCTACTAGCACTGATAATGTTGCCTAGTTTGATAATAAAACATCTGCATGAAAACAGCCAAACTTAAAGAGCACCAAGGACTCTGCAAATAGTAATAATATTTATGCTTGTCTATGAGATTTTCTTTTCTATAAATATTTGAATCTGAGTAAAATAATATCCTTATATTGATTTTTTTTAAATGTAGGAAATATTTAGACTTTAGAAATAGTGATATTGGACAAAAACATTATGGTATGACAAAATTATAATCTACAAGAGTGTGCTTTATGCGCTTCTTCTTATATATAAAAGTAACAGTGCTTCTTTTTTCAACAAAAATCTTACATATATGACTATGATGAACACATTTCTTCGATTAGAATTGCTCATTTATTCCTGTTCGTTGTATTTTGGAACCCAAGGCATAATCTGGTGATACCCAAATTTCTATCCTAATTTCAAAACTATGCATATCATTCTGAAAATTAGCCTATAGTCTAGAGATGGGAGTTGGAAAACAGAGATTCTATTCTTAGGTCACACATGGATTTAATTATTTTCAGAGTAACTCCTAAAAGGCTTGGCATGCTGTAGAGCCATACAGAAATATCAGTCAGTTATAGTTTGCTTCAGGATATTCATTAGAGGTGAGAATTCCTGACACTGCAAAGCATTAACTAACAATAGCAAACATAATACCAGTCAAATACCAAAATATCAGTTAATTTTGGAAAACGCCATAGTATTGGTTAGCTTTACTGGATCATTATACTAAATATGAATCATGATACTAAACAGTGATTAAATATAATAAGCAACAAGGCTAAATAATAGATATTTTGCAAATGTGCAAAGCAGAAGATACTATTAATTTTATGCAGGGGATGAAAGGAAAGGTAATATTTTCATATAAAATGAGACTTTGAAATGCATCATTCAGAGTTACACCAAAATACCATATTGTTCAAAATGTTGAAACACTATACAGAATTCTTTTTCCGGTGTCATGGCTTCTACTAAGTACTATACTCAGTTGTAGAATATAATGAAGCCCAGCTAGATAAAATATCTCATGTTATCACAAGAGCTATTAGCTAAAGAATGGATGATGCATCTCATAAATAAATATGAGAACTATGTCTTCTGCCTCCGGGTGTAGGTAAAGTAAACAAATAAACCTGAAAGAAAAGGGTTGAAAGGAGAAATATTGTATGCAATAACATTCATTTAGAGGACAAAGGAAAAAGGCTGACTTACTGGCCTGGACTTGCTTAATACTGTGATTTTCAGCTAAAAGCTCTTTTGTCTTTAAAGCAGATAGCTCTTTTGTGATAGCTCTTTTGTCTTTAAAGCAGAGGTGAAATTCAGCAGGTTCTGACAGGTTCTGGAGAACCGGTAGCGGAAATTTTGAGTAGTTCGGAGAACCGGTAGCGGAAATTTTGAGTAGTTTGGAAAACCAGCAAATACCACCTCTGGCTGGCCCAGAGTGGGGAGGGATTGGGGATTTTGCAGTATCCTTCCCCTGCCACACCCACCAAGCCATGCCCACCAAGCCACACCACACCCATCAAACCACGCCCACAGAACCGGTAGTAAAAAAAATTGGATTTCACCACTGATTTAAAGGTATTGCTAAAGCATTTCCCTTCCTACCTGATAGACTTCATCAGATTTCAGAGTTTAAATTTGACATTATTCAAGGTAAGTTCCACTCATAAAATTTGTGACTAAGGGTGCATTTTGCATGACAGTCTTCAACTTTTGTCTTCCATGTGGAAACTGGTTGGAAATTAGCTTGGCCTTTGAAATTTCCTTCAGGATTTAAGCCTCTTCCTTTGCTTTGGTCACAGTGATGTTCTGGCTGGGCTGGGTTCCCCATAACCCTGTCTGATTTTTACCGATATCTTTACCGATTCTGAATGAGTAAAAAGGAAAAGAAAAAAAAATCATGTTTTGCCATTTTCCAGTCACTTGTTTAACAACATAAAGTCAGTTTTACATATTTGAAAACAAATAGATCTACCCTTGTACCATGTCATCAAAAATATGCCCCGATTCAATGCCCTCTCTCCCAACCATTCAGCATTCAACTGATAAACTTGTAAAAACTAACAATGGAAGACAATGACGAGTGAATAGGTAAAGGGGGCTATTTCCACCACAGGTTTGCAGTAGCCAATTGCTGTGAAAGGGTTTCCTTTCAAGGAATTGATGCATTGTGTGCAAAACAGACACCATAACTTGAAACAGTGCAAGATGGATAACACTACTTTTTATGTACAACCAGAAAAGATGGCTGACGTTTACAGCATTTGCTAACTGGATGGATTGACAATGTCACATATTTTTGCCTTCTAGGAATTGTGATTGGCTCGTGTACATGACGGAATAAGCTGGAAGCGTAGATCTGTCCTAAACTGATATCCCTCACTTTTCTTGATCACATATCATAACATATTTGAGAATCTTGTATTTGCTTAATCTCAGAATGATCAGTATTCTTGGTCTTTGTAACAAAGATTGCATCTGCAAAACATAGATGTTCAAGGATTACATTTGTTAACATTTCTGGAATGATTTTTCTTTTCATGTGGTTTTAGGGTCTGAAGTTTGAAGAAACGACATACTGTAGTTATACTAAGAAATAAATTGGTCATATTTTGTTTGTCAGAGGCCTCTACAAACACATGTTTCTGTAATAGGTCCCTTACAGATGTGCTCAATATGATAAATAATTGGGTAGGAACATGTTAAGGACATAAACAGAAGAATACTGTTGTATATATTTAAAAAGAACATTGAATAACGGAAGGTAGAAGAAATAAGGATAGGAATTTACATTTGCCTTACATTCGGTCAGAACCTAAGTAATAATAGATTGAAATATGTGAGATCAAACTTTGACAGACCCTTTTATTTTCCAAAAACATCTTTTCTTTAGCAGACAGTAGTTTGAAATAAAAAAAGATACAGATATGTATTAAAAATAAAATAGCCAGTAGGTTTGAAGGCTTTTTCTGGCATTGAGGGAAATTGGCGGAGGGTGGAACTGAAGAAAAGAACTGTCACTTTATAGCATGAACTAAGATCACAATAAACTTTAAACTGTACACCAGTAGGATCATACTGTTTAGACTCCATGTGATTCATTTTGGAACATATTTTTTCTCCTTAGCAAGATAAAGTGCTCAAAGAGTTTGGATCACAGCTTTCATCTTCTTACACCAGATTCCCACGGAAAAACAATGTGAGTGATTTGTTTGCAGACTATGGCCATGGCTACTAAACAAGGACCATATTAACAGAGAAGTCGTAGCCAGTATATAGTAACTAGGTACAATAGTATCAAGCTGAGCTGGACCAGTTTCAGGACAATGGATGGAATTCTAACTATATTATTTTTAGTTGTAAGAAATTTCAGTCTGATTTGCTTTTTTTTGTATCTGAAATCACTGTTACCATAATTATGATGATATGATTATGATACTGAGCAGTAATACTAGAATATAGTAATAGTAGTTTCAAACATTGCAATAGGAGCAATACTATGAACACAATCAAAACTAGAAATCATCATAAGAAATATTTATACTCAAGGGTTTCCTTCTGACACTCCAAATTAGATGAAATACATTAGTACATTAAAAAAAATTCTCAACTAAGGATTTTTTTTACACATTTATATATATATTTAGAGAAAACAATTGTGGATTGAATTAAATCATTTATCTGTCTAGCTCAGGGGTGAAATCCTCCCGGTTCGCTCTTACCTGTTGGTCGCCGCACAGCCGAAGAATCTGGTGGCGTTCGCGGCGCGGGGCTTCCCCCGCCCGCTTCCCCCGCCCGCCTGGATGCCAGCATTTGCGTTCTTTTGCCCTCTAGCTTCAGATGCAAATTATCTATTTTGGACACATGTTTTAACTCTCTGGAAAAGGCTCTAATGATAGGAAAAGTAGAACGAAGAAGAGAAGAAGAGGACAACCAACAGCAAGATGGATGGATTTGATTACAGTGGTTATGAGTGCACCATTGGGAAACTTGAAAGAACAAGTTGGGATAGATCGTATTGAAGAAACTCTATCTATTCACTAAGAGACAAATGCAACTTGATGGCACATAATCAATCCAGCTGTTTAGCTCTGCACACTAATTAACTTTGGATTTCTGGGATATCAGAAGAGTCATTTTTAGTCCTTAAAAACTGAATTTGCTATATTTTGTGTGGAAATCATTTTTATCATTGATATATTGACTTTACAATTTTCTTTTTAAGTAGCCAGTAATATGTTGCAGGCATACTTTTAAAGAACATAACTGTTCTCTCTCCAATGACCATGCAATATAAATAAAATGGATTGTTGGATAACTTTAAACTAAAGTTATCTGACAATAGTTATAAGCCACTACATAAGGTAAAAATGGATCCAATGGTGAATGAGTATATACCGTATTTTTTGGAGTATAAAACGCATCTTTTCCCTCCCTAAAAGTGGCTGAAAATTTGGGTGCGTCTTATACTCTGAATGTAGCTTTTTCAGAGCTTTTAGTTCAGCCCTAACTAGGTGCTAACGATCTTCCCAGCTCTTACCTTGCAGGCTCTTTCATTGTTACTCTCTCTGAAGAAGGTTTTTTTAAGTCCTAACCAGGGGATAAAATAATGTGCTGAAGCTGACCAGACTAAGGACGCTAGCCAGATGAATACCTGGTAGGCAGATTTTTTTCCCCCTATTTTCCTCCCAAAAAACTAAGGTGCGTCTTATACTCCGGTGCGTCTTATACTCCGAAAAATACGGTAACTATCAATTACTTACATTAGAGATTATAATAGTATTTGATGTTTTCTTGTATTCTTACACATATCTTTCTTTGCACAGTTTGTCAGAATTTTTAGCCAACATGAATATTCCTCCCTGAATATTCTCTCGTTCCTTTCTCAAATTGCTTCTAGGCTGAAAACCTGAATAACTAGTTTCAATTGAAAACAAACATTCATAATTCAATTATGAATCCCCAGAGGGTCTGATGGTGAAGTGGATTAGCACTTTTTTTTAATTTTAATCTTTGGCTTAAATTCAGAGTAAACCAGAAGCTGGAATCATGCATACAAGCCCCATTCCCCACCATCTCATGCACTGTTTATATTATCAGCACAACCTGGAAACCAGTAGAAGTAATTAATCACATCAACAATAAATCCCAGAATTAAATCGATTAGGGTGAGAGTTGAAGATTCTGGAATATGTGGTGAGGCTTAGAAGTTTAAATATATTAATTTCAGTTGAAACATTACTGATTTTTTGATAACAGTGTTTAGCTTATGCATTTTATGTCAAACGTCTCAAGACTATTTTACGTTAAAGCATCAGTGTGTTATTCATTCATAACCATATTCTCATCTCCTGTCACACGAAACACACAATTCTTATGTCTTTTCTACACATTTTTTCACATGTGGCCAGATGATTATGATTATGTGTCTGCGTGGCCATTTAAATGTTGCAGATTGAGCCAATCTCTTGTTTGTGGCCAAAGAGAAACTATATGTTGAATGGTAAACAAAAAAGTTTTTAGTGATCACCATTGTCCCATCAATGTACTAGCAGTTAAGATGGGAGCATTGGGAAGAGATTATTAGATGTTGCTCAAGGTTAAGTTTACAAGTTCACCTTTCTATTTTAACCGTGCCTATTTGTGGAATGCATCTAAAATAATGGGGTGCAATGTAAGTTAGCCTCCTGACAACATGATTTTGTCATGGCTAAATAGTCTATGCATTTGGGCTACTGGATCCCACAAGGGTAACCCAGCAAGAAGGAGCAGCATGAGTACCAAAAATAAAAACAATAGTTAATGCAGTACTGTATGTAAGTAGTAGTTAAGCGTTGAAGATTCTGGAATGTGTGGAATGCATGAAAGAATATATAATTTCCCCCTCCCCTATGGTTCCGATGAAGACTCTTGTCTTCTTGTTTCAGTTCTGCTTAGACTGGGAAGAAAGGGTGGAATCTTTCTTCCTAATGCAGTAACATTGGTGGGAGGGAGTTTATATAGCAGTGATGGCGAACCTTTTTTTGCTCGGGTTCCAAAAGGGCGCGCGTGCCCGTGATAGTGTGCACGAGCATGTCCACACCCATAATGCAATGCCCTCCCCCGTGCATGCACACACAACCCCCACACACTCCATCACGCATGCATGCAGACCTCACTGAAGCCTCCGGAACCTGTGGATGGCGAAAAACCGCCCCAATAGGCCTACCGGAAGTTCATTTCTGAACTTTCGGTAGGCCCGTTGGGCCGTTTTTCACCTTCCCCAGGCTTCAGGAGGCCTTCCTGAAGCCTGGGGAGGGAAAAAATGGCCTACCCCGCTCTCCGGAAGGTCAAAAATCAGCTGCCCAGCACGCACATGCATGCTGGAGCTGACATAGGGCAACATCTCGTGTGTCCTCAGATATGGCTCCGCGTGCCACCTGTGGCACGTGTGCCATAGGTTCGCCATCACGGTTATATAGTGTCAGGATCAGAAGATTGAATCATACTCAGGTTTTCTTGTAAAGTGACTTTCCTAACAAATCTTGCATGTTATTACAATGATGTCTATGCAGCCCAACTACCAGACCCTTGGCTTTTTTCTATATATATGGGGGAAAGGTCATATATACTGTAGGGGCCAGCATGAGCTCTTCCTTCTCTTTGTTTTCTTCCTTTCAGGCAGTCTGAAGATTATATTGCACCCTACCTGGTTTCCAATTATAAAAAGAAAATGCTGAGACCACCAGAGTGTAGGTGTGTGAAGGAGGAAGACGGGGCAGCATAAAGGGAAAAAAATTGCAGCTGAGGAAATGTCAATTCAGCAGGCAACTAATGGTAAAGGAGGGGCAGGCTTGGACTACACCAAAGCAAAAGCAACCAAGCTGAAAGGAGAAACAGATTCCAGCAGCTTCACTACTCCAACAGCACTACTGACAAGCTACAGCCAGCTGGTAAAGCATTTTCCTTTTCTTGTCCCAGCACAGACTGAGAAACTGCCAGACCAATGTTCCAGTAGCTGTTTAACACAGTATTGAACCATGCAATGTCACATGACAAAATATAAAATTAAAACTGTCTACCAAGAGACAGTTCCCCCAAGTTCCCGCAGGATGAAAGTTAACTTACCTGACCTCAGGAGTCAAGCGCTTTCCAGCTGCCACTGAAAAAAGTCATCCTCCAGGCCCCAACCCCCTCGACCTGCAGTATAGCAACTTTGTCACGGTGTGATTATTGCCTGTTACATGTATATGCAGGGAGATGCATCCCTATTCAATATAATGGTTTATTCCTGAGCACGTGATTGATATGTTCTTGTACGCATGTGTGCATTCCATTCTCCGCTCTACCCTTCTTGCTCTGTCTTCCATTGAGAGAAGATGCACATTTTTATATCAGAGATGTAAACAAATGAGTATTTATTGTTTTGTACCGAAATAAATATTTTACTTAGACTTTTAAACTGCGGTTTCATTTCTAATGTCTGATGTCCGGGAAAAGATCAAACATCACCTCTGTGAGATTAATTCTCACATCTGTCAAACCTGTCTTAGCTGTACTATGTATGGCATACAGATTCTACCTGGAGAAAAGTAACAAATACCTATGTCATAAAAGGCTTTATTGTTAACCACCTGCATTCCGAATTGGCCCCAAAAGAGAACTGGCAACACAGCAGCTTGTATAATATAAGGGTTATTCTTCTAACCAGTTGGCACCATTCAGCAAGCAAGCAGCTGCATTCTGGGCAGGCTGCTGTTTCTAAGTTGTAGTTAAGGATAGTCCCAGATAAAATGAATTATCCTCTTTTGATTAGACTACTCTAATTCTTTTTATGTGGAAATGGACCATCCTTTTCTTTTTCTCTATCTCCCTAGACCTACCTCACTGTGCCAAATTTGGATCCTGCTTTTTCTGCCTTCATGCCATTGGGGAGGGGGAAGTATTCAGCCAAACTGACAACTTGCATTAATTCAAGTATTGTAGTATTCCAATTATATTGTACACTGTACAGTAATACTGGAATGAGGTAATAAATAAATGGTTTCAATGGATGAATGAATACAGAAATATTAGTCCTCCAAAAGTTTGGAACAACAACAACAGCAGCAATGCCAATGGTGGGACCGCGGGGGAGGGCCTTCTCTGTGGGAGCCCCGTCTCTCTGGAACCAACTCTCTCCAGAGATCCGGATTATCCCCACCCTACTGGTCTTCCGTAAAGACGTGAAAACATGGCTCTTCCTGCAGGCGGGGTGAAATTAAGATCAATCCCCCATGTTTGAATGATGGTCTGTTTTTAAATTTTTAAATTTTTGTAATTTTTAAAATCATTACTATCGTTTTTATAAATTGTTTTTGTATTATGTTGTACGCCGCCCTGAGTCCTATGGGAGTTGGGCGGCATATAAAAACAACCAAATAAATAAATAAATAAATAAATAAATAAATAAATAAATAAATAAATAAATAAATAAATAAATAATATCATAAGGCAATTTTAACTTCGGACAAAGAAAAAGAGAAGATACAAACAGGTTCTTAACTAATACTCTGTTTCCCCCAAAATAAGACATCCCTGATAATAATACTCAATATTAATAAATGGAGATACTACTGAAAAATTTGAGATAGCAAAAGGAGTGAGACAAGGATGTCCTTTATCTCCCCTACTGTTCATACTAACATTAGAAATACTGTTAAATAAAATTAGAAGTGAAAAGGAAATAAAAGGTCTGAAAATAAAGCAAGAAGAATACAAAGTCCAAGTGCTTGCAGACGACCTGGTATTCATATTAGAGCAACCAATAAACAGGGCCTAAATTAATATATCAAATAGAAGAATATTGAAAAGTAGCGGGTTTAAAAATTAATAAATTAAAAACAAAAGCAAAAACAAAAAACCTTACGAAAAACAGGAAATTGAATTGGAAAAAATAATGGGCATTCAAACAACAACAACAAAATAAACTATTTAGGAATTTGGTTAATACCCAAGTGTTCGTCAATCAAAGAAGATAATTATAATAAATTAATAGTACAAATAAAGATCTATTGGAAATTGGAAAAAATACAATTGTCTTTCATAGGAAGAATATCAATGATAAAAATGAATATTTTACCACAGATATTGTTTCTCTTCCAAGTAATACCAGTAAAACTAAGGAAGAATTTTTTTAAGGGTTTAAATAAAATGATACTAAATTATATCTGGCAAGGGAAGAAATCTAGAATTAAATTAAAAGCACTACAAGACAACAGAGTTAGAGGAGGATTTGGACTCCCGGATTGGGAGTCATATTACCAGGCATCAATACTAATTTGGATTAATGACTGGATGGAATTAAAGACTAAAAGAATCTTAATATTAGAGGGGCATGACCTCCAAATAGGATGGCATACCTTTCTATGGGACAAAAAGCACAAACAACACAGTTATTTTCAGAGACACCTAATTAGAGATGCCCTATTACAAACATGGTTTAAAATAAAGAAGAATCATTATAGAAAAATCCTGGAATGGTTATCACCCATGGAGGCACAAATATATCCAAATACATTGAACATCGATAAAATTAAGAGATACAAAGATTTATTAGATGGTCAAGGGGAACTGAAAATAAGACAAGAGCGCAAAGAACAGGGTACAGACATTGATTGGTGGCCATACATGCAAATACAATCCAGATATAAAACAGATTTGGAAAAATATGGATTTCAAAAAGAAAAATATGAATTAGATAAAATTTTACAAGGTACAGAAGATAAGTTGATAACCAAAATTTATAATTATTTATTGAGATACAAATTGGAAGAAGTAGTAGTTAAAGAAAATATGATAATTTGTGCCAAAAATTTCGGTTATAATATAGAATTAGGTAAATGGGAGAAATTATGGAATAAAAATTTTAAACTAACAATGTCTGTAGCCTATAAGGAAAACATGTACAAAATGTTTTACAGGTGGCATCTTCCACCTGCAAGGTTGGCAAACACACCGTCAAATTATTGGAAATGTAATCAAAGCCAGGGAACATACTACCACATGTGGTGAACCTGCCAAAAGCAAAACAATATTGGAGTAAAATTAAAATAGATTTAGAAGAGATCACCAAAGAACGATTAGAGATGAAACCTGAAATATTTTTATTGGGAATATTGCCAGAAACTTATAAAAAAGACTAAAGTATGTGCACCAAACCAAAGACAGAATTTATTTATTTATTTTATTCCCAATTGACCTGAGTTGTAGCATGTTTTTTATTTTGTTTTTGCATTTAAATAATACTGCCTAGATATTAAGTAAAGGTTCCATGTTTTCATATCTCTAGCTAGCCAAGTGATATTTTATTAGCCAAGTATTTAATATTTATACATGCAGTAGGATAAAACACATTGACATTACTGTTTCTGTTAAGAGTTTTACTGGACTCTTTTTTCATGTGTGAGAAATAATGCATCTAACACCTGTTGATGAAATATGGCACATAAAAAGCTAAGCCAGAACATGGCATGATACCTTTCAATCAAGAATATGAGCTACATAAAAAGTAATCCTGACTTGTAGATTGTCTAGTATTGGATTCATCTGATTGCCCGATTTTTATAAGTAAAGTTCCTCAAGACAAGCAAATTAGTTTCATATTATATTGTTCAAAGCAATGAATAACACTAAATGGATGTATCTGAAAATGAAAATAAAAGTTTTCTAAGCATAGTAATACCCAAGCCAGTTGGTATCTTTCTCCACATGATTTATGTGATTCTTGTATTCCTTTCCTTTTGGACTTACAACTTCCCATTACTTGCTCTGCTGCTTTTGCACTCTTCTGGGTTTTTTTACAGTGGTTACAACTAAGCCATATTGTTTATATCCAGTTAAAGTAGCAGACAATAGTTGCTAGGAGAAAGGGTTAATTCAATGGAATATATACCGTAATAAAAGCAATAGTACAATGTCATGATGCAAGCCCTATATGGAAAAAGAATTTGTGGTGTAAAGCTGCAATGCAATTATTATGACCATTGTCGTCGTCGTCATCATCATCATCATCATCATCATCATCATCATCATCATCATCATCATCATCATCATCCTAATAAAAGTAGAAAATCCATGAAGTTGTCCATGGGTTAAAAGTTTATGATAGTCTTCAAATCCCACAGATTAGAAATTTAGATTGTTCAACCACAAAGCTAGAGATACGTATTTCTAAAAATCATTAAAACTTTTAGAAACATGGAATAAGATGTAGTAACTCACTGTTTTAGGAATTACTGCAATATAAAACTTTTGGCATTTGGGCAGAACTATATACTGAAATAATATAGCGTTTTTTTGTGTTGTTTAGAAGTAAGTTATGACTAGCTACAACAATGTTAAAAGCAGGATTATCTCAGTAATGGTCTTTGAAATTCATGTATGATGGTGTATACGCAGGGGTGGGTTCCACTTACCTTCCCCACTAGTTCACATCGCGATGTTTTGCACGTACGTGTCCACCCGTGCAATTAGGCTTCCGTGCATACTCAGGAGCTGGAATCAGCCCAAAACACAGCTGAGGAGCTGATCAGATGTGCTTCGGGTGAAGAAATAAAGGTCAGTATTAACCCGGGGGCGCATGGGAGGGCCCTTTTTCAAGCTGCTGAATGAAAAAAAAATGGCGGCGCGCACAGACCGGCACCGGCCGATCCAGTAACGTGATGTCACCAGCGGATTTCTAACGGTTTGGGTGATCTGGTCTGAACCGGGAGAAACCCACCCCTGTGAATACGGCCTTCTGTTATTTACAACATTGTCTGTTTTTAAATCTGGGATATTCTTTTAAAAAGGCTAACAAGCTTTATTTAGCAATTGGTTAAGTTTGAGTTTCTTTCAGGTATAAAAATTATTAAAGAATACAATATTTTAATAATTCATTCAATTTCTCCCAAATTCTTATATGTCTTATATGTTGAAATATTTCTCATGTTGATATATCCATGCAAACCTTTCACTCCATGAATGCTACAGAAACATTATATTTAATATTACGTTATTCTGCTTATGTCACAGAATAATTTGCTAAATCTTGTGAACAGATGGGCTGTACTGGAAACAATCATTCACACCAACATTTGTTTAATTTAAATGTTTCAGGAGACCTCTTGCTCTTTAGCTGCAATGCACATGTAAGTTGCTCACATGAAATCTTTGTTAAATGTGACTTTTCCCCCTCTGTATTGCTCTGAAGTAGAAAAATTAAATAAAACCAAATTTGCATTTTTTTCCAGACAGCTCATTTTGTAACAAAATGCAATATAGTTATATATATATATATATATATATATATATATATATATATATATATATATATATATATATATATATATATATATATATATATATATATATATATATATATATATATATATATATATATATATATATATATATATATATATACACCATTAGAAAACTTTGACCTTAAATTTTTTAGAAAGCTTAGATATGATATCACATATATCATTTACTAAACTGCATCTTTTGCCATGATTGTTAAGCAAATCATATGGTTGTTAAGTGAATACAGCTCCCCTTTGACTGTTTGTCAGAAGCCCCCTGGAAAAATTACAAATGGTGATCACATGACCCTGGGGAGCTTCAACAATTGTAAATACATGCCGGTTGCCAATCGAACGAACTCTGATCATGTATCCGCAGGGATGCTGCAATGGTTATAAGTCACCATTCTTACTTCAAATGATTGCTAAATGAAGGTCAAGGACTACCTGCATTGTTATTTTAATACCTGTATGCCATGTAGCTATAAGTACAATGAAAATAGAAAACAGAATAACAGAGTTTCTGTTTTAATAAGTTTTTATTATATTAAGTTTCATATTATATTGAAATATCATATTACATATTTAAACTTTAAAACTTGTGGAACTTCAATTCCCAGAATTCCTCAGCCAGTTATGCTAACTGGGGAATTGTGGTAGTTGAAGTCCACAAGTCTTAAAGTTGACAAGTTTGGAGAACCCTGTTCCAACCTAAAGAATGTATCTTTAGAATGTAAGAATCTTTCCGCTATCTGAGAATGAGACTAAGAGGTCAAGAGCTGAATCTCTTCTTTTGATCAAAGAACTTCCTTTGATCACACACCATCAAAATTTTGTAGTATAATTAATGAAAACTGGCAGCAAATGCATTCATCTGTAATGGCTTTCAAGGGGTTACTCTCTTCGTTAATTTTTAAATAAATCTCAAAATGTCAACTAAGCAACTTCGTTAATAATTTTTAATGATGTTTATATTCTTGAATTTAATGGAAAATAATTTTAATATTCTTGGAATTTGTTTTATTTTCTGACCATATACCATGAGACATTTCAGTAGTCAGTCCAAACAAAATATCGTCGTCATCATCATCATCATCATCATCATCATCATCATCATCATCATCATCATCATCATCATATCATCAATATTGATTTATTACATCGTTTGATACATATTATTTGTTATCCTTCTAGTTAAAGGATTTTGTAGAAAAATGAAATGATGGCACATTATTTGTAGAATATAATGCAGATTAGGTTTTGGACTGAACTATATTATTCACACAACACCTTTTGTATACTGCATGCTACTTATGCTAAAGCAAAGTATTAATTCTATAATCAAATCTCGAACTAAGAACACTTTACCTGTTGACAGCCTGTGACTGAGGCATCTGTTGATCTGCAATGAAGGAATGTGATCTATCAAATTTTCTAGTGATTACTGTAGTTACTTGGCTGAAAGCCACAAACATTCCGCTTGGCTTATTAATTATTATTTGGCTAGGTACTATGAATTGATATTCTATTAAAGCAATAAGAGCAACTTGCTTTCAATGGAAGAACCAATAACAACCCTAACAAGAAAAGACAATAAATAATTAAAACATTAGAAGATTGGAACAAAAAGTAATTAACATTTAAAGTAGCAGTAACAACGTGGTGATACAGAAAGCTGCTATTGTCCTTTGTCAGGTTGCACAAGCTATTGCTGTTATTTTAAAATTTTATGTTTATATCTCAGCATTCTTATAAATGCTTCAAGATATCATGCCAAATTCTCGGCCCAACCCAGTTTTATCTTTACAACCATTGTGTGAGGTGCAGTAGTTCAAGGTCAGCCAGTGAGTTTTATAGCCTAGTGGAGATCTGAACTTAGATCTTCCCTATCATAGTCCAGCCCTTTACTCACTAGATCCCAATTGCTACATATAGAAAATCTAGTTTACAAACTATAAATAAAATAAATATATGCTAAGCTGTTGAAGCAAGCAAAACAGGGATTGCCTATATAGATAATATCAATATTTATTTTTAACAAAATGTAACAGGCACTTCATGTAAGAAAGTATTCCATATTTAATACATTCCCATAATAAGCATCTCTTATAGCTACCAGTTAATGGCTAAAGGCTAAAAAGGGTTTTTATAAGCAGTTGTCATCCGGGAATGGATCTGATGTAAACATTTTTAATGGTTATGATCCTGACTGAACTTAAAACATTTAAACATTGCACAGCATTTACAATCTAGTTATACTTTTAAAATTATTTTTGAAGACACAATGAACTTTTTATCTTTTCTACCCCATAAAATTAACAGTTTTTCAGAGTGATATGATTAGGGAGGGTGAATATTAGTTGTTTATAAAACAATCGTTCCTTTCCCCCCATAAGTAAGGGAAGAGAACCAGTAGTTAAAACTTTTGCATGTTATCTTATATAGCATATCAAATGTCTTTCATCTACAGCTGATCTTTCTAAAGCAAGATTAATGCTCCTATTTCTCCTCTCTTAA
This sequence comes from Diadophis punctatus similis, assembly GCA_023053685.1. Classification (NCBI taxonomy): domain Eukaryota; kingdom Metazoa; phylum Chordata; class Lepidosauria; order Squamata; family Dipsadidae; genus Diadophis; species Diadophis punctatus. The sequence goes on from JALIGW010000006.1 coordinate 47,372,865, forward strand.
TGTTTCTTTTGAAGAAATATAAAGAAAAATCATTTGTGTTTGTGTGTTCGGCACGACCTAAGCATAGCTCATAAAATTATCTGCTACAACGTCCTTCCTGTCAACGACTACTTCAGCTTCAACCACAACAATACACGAGCACACAACAGATACAAACTCAAAGTGAACCGCTCCAAACTTGACTGTAGAAAATACGACTTTAGCAACAGAGTGGTAAATGCCTGGAACTCACTACCTGACTCTGTGGTTTCCTCACCAAACCCCCAAAACTTTACCCTTAGACTGTCCACTGTTGACCTCACCTGATTCCTAAGAGGTCAGTAAGGGGCGTCCATAAGTGCACCTGCGTGCCTACCATCCCTGTCCTAATGTTCCCACTTATCAGTACCCATCTTATGTATATAAACAATGTTATATCTATGTATATTACCAACACGTACTTGACAACAATAAATAAAATAAATAAATAAATAAATATATGCGAGCAAGCAATACCTTCTAATTAACAGTTAGATTAACTAATTATTCAAAACTGAGAGAGATTTTTCTGTAGCACTATTCTTAAGGTATCAGGAAGGAAGATGATATATAATAGCCTTCTGCTTCACTACGCATTTTTTATAGATGGACATTAAAATTGATTTTCTACATCTTAGCTGATTAAAAAAGTGTGTTACATGCCCTATTGCCCAAAACTGTGCAAGCACAGAGCAAAGTTTGCAGCGACAGAGGTTTCTATGGTATCTGGAGACCTGAATTACTGAACTGGAGAAGGAGAAAGATAGATTTATAGAAACATCTAATAAAGATATTGTGTAGCGAGCATACCTCCTGACTGCCCTCTGAAAAGCTCTCTGCGAAGGTCATCTTGTAATAAAAGCTGAGTAGTAATGGTGAAGGATATCACTATTAGATGGTCCCCTGCTCTGGAAAATGCAGAGGCATACATTAAACCAGTAGCTGTTCTTTAAATGCAAAATATAAAACCTAAACTTCAAACAGTATATCATAAGAACAGTAAACTGAAATAATATAGAATATTACAAGGAAAAATAAATAAGATATTAAATTATAAAATTAAGAAAAGTATAACATCAATTCCAACTAAATTGAAGATGACAGGACAAAACATAAACTTTGTGCATCAACTTGTTTTTTTAAAGTGAAAAGCTTTATTTATTTATTTAACAAACAACAAGCAACAAGTTAAAAACAGGTTAGTAAATATGACGGTCAAGTTTAATTGCTATTGAATCTGCTTTCAAACTTACTAAATTTGTTTATCTTCTTAATGAAAATATTACAATATAAAATAGAGCATATATGTTCTCTGCCTTGAGTTAATTATAAAAATATTAAAGGCAGGATAAAAATAAACAAGTAAGTAATAGGGGGAAAAATGGGAACAATATGGCCATGTAACTTGATTTAATGAGGACTTTTTTTTGTTTTGTATGATTAATAGAAGATAGCTTTCTTCTCTGAAGCTTTGTGTTTAATTATCCCAGTTTAGTTTACATGTAAAATAACCATAATAAAGAAGATACAAAGCTTTGAAATTTACAGATAGAAAAAGTAGGAACATGGGTGACCTGGTTACAGTCTTCAGTAAATATCAGGGGTGGGTTCTAACTTGCTGCCGGTTCGCTTTCTCCCATGCCTTGTGGCTGCGCCTCATGGTTGCGCATGCGCAAAGTACGTGTGTGCATGTGCAGTGCAAAAAATTCATTTTTTAAAAAAAGCCAAAAACAAGATGGTGATGCATGCACAGTGCCGGAAACTCAGCTTCTGCGCATGCGCAGAAGGGGAAAAAATGGGGGGAAATTTGGGGAAAATTTTCTAAAAAAAAATTCCGACAAAATTTTAAAAAAAGATGGCGGCGCCCACAGACCGGAACTGACCGATCCGGTTCCATGACATCATCGTGACATCACCAGAGGTTTGCTACTGGTTCGGGCGAACTGGTCCGAACCGGGAGGAACTCACCTCTGGGGCATATGAATTGTTTTTCTGTTTTAAATAGTATTTATGCTTCTAAATTTAGTACCCATACATATAAGTTAATGGAAGCAATGTTGTTAATCTGTACTTTATTTGGTCCAAGATTTTTACACCAAACAAACTATTTGTGCTTGATATAATTCAACACCTTCTATTTCTCTCGAGCACCTAGAGGGAGCTCATATATTTTGTTCATCAAATATTCAAATGAAAAGGTAGGAAGAAATTCCAAATCTTTATAAGTGTTTGTATGAATTGAAACCTGCATTTGAAATGGGAATGGGGTAGATCAACTGCATCCCAGAGGAAATACTAGCTCAACAATGCAACTACAGAAGCTTCAGAGAAAGAGCCTGGATTTCATTGAGAAACAACATTCTGAAAACATATCAATTGAGAAAGGCATGAAAGAGGAAACAGTAATCATTTGGGAAATAGCATTCAATTGGGAACTAGCCTCTAAAATAAAAACATCCATGTTGAAGGAAAAGCAATGAGAAGGTTTTTATAAAATTTACAAAAGCATTAAATGGGGAAAATGATAGTAAATGAGAAATGGCACTGAGGAAGAAAATAACCATCACTGGGGAAATAACATTTAAATAATACTGAGAAAATATTAATTGCTAATCCATGGGGCTATTGATGTAAGCATTTTGCAGTTTATAGGGCAAATAACAAGATCAATGCAGAAAAAAGACCATTTTCAGAGAGAGAGAGAGAGGGAGAGGGAGAGAGAGAGAGAGAGAGAGAGAGAGAGAGAGATGAAGAGGGAAACACACACACACACACACACATACACACACACACACACAAAGAGAAAAAGGGAAGTGAGAAACCAGCCTGTAGATCAAATAAGATTGATAGACGTAGGGATGGGGGAAGAAAAAGGTACTGTATCTTCCCTCACCTGGTCATCGTTCTATAATGGAAGTAGAGTAAAGTCTGGATCTCTATCAATAGTTGCTTTTTGGTTGGATCACCTCAAAAAGCTCCTTAACTTCATTCTGCTGGAACTGAGGATTTAGACAGCTTGACTTTTGGCATAGCCCTCTTTTTAATGATCTAGAGCAGTGATGGCTAACCTATTCTGGACCGAGTGCCCAAAGCGCACATGCATGCATGCGAATGTGTGTGTGCGGGGCTGAACCTCCCCAATGCAATGCATGTGTGGCCCCTGCGTATGCCCCCCGCATGCGTGTGCAGCCCCCCTGTATGTGCCCCACCCCCATGCTTGCGTGTGTGACTCCCCGCATGTGCCCCACCCCCACGCATGCACACATGGCCCCCCACATGCACCCCACCCCCGTGCATGCGTGGCAGAGACTCAAAGACCAGCTGGCCAGTGGGAGACACGCATGCATGTGTGGCAGAGCTGAACTGGGGTGATGGCTAACGTGCCCACAGCGAGGGCGCTGTGTGCCACCTCTGATACTCGTGCCATAGATTCGTCATCACGGATCTAGAGCTAACTGGTGAAATTGCATTTTCCAATTTGTGAAACAGCTCAAACAGGACATACTCCAGGAACCAGGAAGCTCATTTATTGGAACATATAAGGAGGCAATGTACTATATCATAGATGCTGGGTTATGATGGCTTTTTCATGTAATCCTAATGCTACACCTAGAAAGGCATAGATTCTCTTAACAACCATATTAAAAACTTAACATCTGCAGTGATTCACTTAACTATGGCAAGAAAGGTTGTGAAAGGGGGGAAAATTCACATAATGACTGTTTTGCTTAGTAACTGAAATTAGGGCTCAATTTTGATAGTAAGTTGAGGACTACCTGTATTTCATAGATGAGGTTCTTTCAGGACAAGCTGAAAGAGACAGCTTTTTAATTAATTTTCAAGACTAAACATACTCAATTCCCTAAAGCTGTCATCACAGAACATAAGATTTCAGTCTGCTGACAATCTTTGCTGCAATTTCTGCATCTGTTTCTCTGAATCTTTTTTAAAGTATTGGGCTCAGATTTGGATGCAGTATTAAAAGGATAGTGCTGGGGTGTGTGTGTCTGACCAGTGCAGATTTAGTGGAACTATTTTTGCGAAGGAGAGGAGGTTGGAAACTATTTATGCATGTAAAATTGCATTTGCCTTTTTGAAACACAAACTGGTTCGCCCAAACTGGTAGCAACCCGCTGGTGATGTCACGATGATGTCACGGAATTGGATTGGTCGGTGCCGGTCCGTGGAGGCGCCATCTTTTTTTTTTGAATTTTTTTAGAAATTGTTTTTGATATTTTTTTGCATTTTAAGGGTTTTATCTTCTTCTGCGCATGCGCATAAGTGGAGTTTCCGGCACTGCGCATGCATCACCATCTTGTTTTTGGCTTTTTTTGGGAATTTTTTCTGATTTTTTGCTACTGCGCATGCGCGCGCCCATAAGGCGCAGCCATGCGGCGCAGGAGGAAGCGAACCGGCAGTGAGGTAAGTTAGAACCCACCCCTGTTTGAAATCCACTCACATTAAGGTTGATTCTCAGTATTTATTTTGGGATCTAATACTCTAATAACAACTGAAAATGAAATGAAAACAGTAAAGATGGCTTTCCTCATATTAAAAAACGCAGTTGATAAACTGGGAACCAGGAGACGTGCCTTCTCGGCTATCTCTCTATGGAATATTCTTTCTTCAGATAGCTGGATGACTCCAACTCTATCAGCCTTTTGCAAGGCTGTAAAGGATTCATTGTCTGCCTAGGCCTATGGTTAGCTATAGAAATCAAATAAATATCTAAATTTATTTTGCAATGTACTTATTTTTACAATTTTGATAAGAGTTTTAATTATAAAATTACTTTCCTTACATATAAATATCTCAGATTTGATCCTTGCATTGCTAGAAAGATTACTATCTGAAACCTGGAGAGCCACTTTTAGTTGATGTAGAAAATATTTAGCTATAGGGATCAATAGCACAACTTAGTATAAGGGAACATCTATATATACTTCTTTCTGCATCTTCAATATATGGAGAAGATACATATAAACCCATCTTGTGTCCACCTGTATTGAAGTATAATGTATTTATATTTAAATTATTAATCACTTAATTTCTGGGAAAGATTCAGTTTACTTTGAATGAGATAGCCTAATGGATAAACTATTTTCTTACAAATATAAAGTAACAGAATTGAAAAGGCTCTGTTCTCATTGCCTATAAATAGCAAAAGTCTGACTTCAGTTAAGGAAAATTGACCACTGAATGAAAATATTTTTTTAAAAAAGCATGGATGACTAGTGCTAATAATGTACAATGGAAAATATTTAAACAAGTAGATCTTAGTTCAGGGATGATTTTATGGATGGAAAGGTATATTGCAGTGATGGCGAACCTTTTTTTCCTCGGGTGCCAAAATAGTGCGCGTGCGTGCTATCGTGCGTGCGTGCCCACACCCATAATTTAAAGCTCCCCACTCACCCCACCCCCCTGCGCATGCATGCATGACCCCCCCACTCCCCCATTTCCCAACTTCCAGTGGGCCCAGTAGGCCCATTTTTTGCCCTCCCCAGGCTCCAGAGGCTTTCTTGGAGCTTGGAGAGGGCAAAAATGCTCCCCCACCACCACCCCGAAGGCCCTCTGGAGGCCAAAATCGCCCTCCCAGAGCCTCCGCGCAAGTCAAAAATCAGCTGGCGGGCACACACATGTGCTCTGGAGCTGAACTAGGACAACGGCTCGCGTGCCGGCAGATATGGCTCCGCATGCCACCTGTGGCACCAGTGCCATAGGTTCGCCATCACTGGTATATTGTCTTACATCGAGTCTGTGTTGCATTACATGACTTATATTTTGTATGTTAATAACAAAATTGCATCTAAACTTTGATATACAGTACCATGGCATCTATTGGAAAGACAACCATGTGAAGATATTGAGTAAACAATAGTCTTTTGGAACCTTCAGAAGACTAATTTATATATCAAAGCACATGCATCAAGACTTAGATACTAAAACATATGCATGACCTAATAGCTATTCATGCAATATAAAACAAACACTGAAGATCTGTTTCTTCTCTGTATGTTGAATAAAATCTAGCATAAGAATTGCCTGTACAAAACAGCTATTTTGGGCATTCCTGCATGATTAGGGTAATCTTCAGATTAGGGCTAAATAATTCTTCAACTGTTCTGCAGAAAGTTATTTTTGCAGAAAAAAAGAGGAAATAATTTACATAAAAATGGACAAGAAGAATGAAAGGGAAATGGAAAGGGTTTGGACTCAAATGAACTGAATGACCGGACTAATCAAAACAAAGCCAACAGGAAACAGGAAAAGGTCTCACATTGAGTGTGTGTGTGTGTGTGTGTGTGTGTGTGTGTGTGTGTATGTGTGTGTGTTTTCTCTAAACTAAATAGTACTGAGATAGCAAAAGCATGAGTGAAGCAAAACTATGGATATGTCAGCCATTACTTATCTCTCTATTCTCATTCCTGAGATAATTCCTGAGAGTCCCTTTGGGAGTTGGGCGGCATATAAATTTGAACAATAAACAAACAAACAAACAAACAAAATAATGTCTGCTATAATATTTGATAACAATTGTTTTGGCCTAAATACAACCTTATTTGTTCATTTTTACCACTTCCAGCATTGTCTCCTTGTTGCATGCACTTGTTGCAAATTATAAGAAATGAAGCTATTTCATTTCACACTTTCATGCCAGTAGAAGGCAGTTGCCTTTCTAGCAGTTGTAACTGTGATGGAATTACTGATAAACCTGGAAAGAAATGATACAGGTGCCAGAGGAAGTGAGAGAGTGATGAAAGAAGCCTGAAGATCTTTCCCAACATTACAGTTTTTAACTCTGTATCTCAGTCTTAAATTTTCAGACAAAATTTAAGATACACAGAACAATCCAAACACAGTGTCACAACCACTGTTCCTTCTAAGGTGCGCGGCCGCACACATAATGAGAGAATGCCGCGCGGAAGTTTCTAACTTCCACGCAGCATTTTCTAATGGCAGAGGCTGCGAGCCTGCTTGGCCGCGCAGATGAAAAGAGAACACCGTGCGGCAGTTTCTAACTGCCGCGCGCCGTTTTCTGATATTACAGGGAACATTGGTCACAACCTCAGGTTCTCTGTGTATTTTACATGTTTTAAGTTGGAATCTTTATGTGACATTGGCTCAGAGGTGGGTTCCTGCCGGTTTGGACCAGTTCTATAGAACCGGTAGGGTGAATTTACCCCCGCTTGCCGAACTGGCAGCGATGGCCGGTTGGACATGCCCCCGAACCGGCTCTCTCGGCGGCGCCACTTGTTTTTCATTTCTGCGCATGCACAGAAGCTGGGTTTTTAGCACTACGCATGTGTGCGCATGAAGCGTGCGCACGCCCATGCAGTGCGCCCACGTGGCACGTGAGGAAGTGAACCGGCAGCGAGGTAAGTCAGAACCCCACCCCTGCATTGGCTGAGATGAAGATTACAGAAATGTGATCTGTTCTGAGACAAAAGCCACTGAGATCTCATTTAGCTGATTCCCCAGACTATGTAAACTTCACTAGCATATGTATTATAAGCACTGTATCATTAAGATCATATCAGTGTGTCTCATTTTGCATATATATATATTTCTTCATTAGTCACCAAACACTTGCAGTTATATTTATATTCTGTTTTCTATAATAGATACATTTATCTTTATATAATGGACATGTTTTAGTTGAGAATTCCATCAAATTGGTGCAATAGAGAGATAACCATGCTCTGATCTTGGAAATGAAAATGGTCTAAAATTACTTAAGAATATGAGCACACATTTTTGTACCTATTTTTATTTCTAAACTTTTTAGATGTTTAGAATATTCTCTGGATGCTGGATGCTTATACACATATTCAAAGTACTTGACTGGGCTCAGCAGTCCTGAAATTAACTTTTCATAGAACACAGTATCCAGGAAATATTGCACACTACCTTTTACCTTTATAGTCTTTATCTGAGTTCTTAGGGAGTGATGAAATGTTGTCAACTGGTTTTTATTTATTGAAAGATATCATTAGTCTTTTATAGAGCACCATCAAAGAATAAGCCTTGCTTTTATTTGTTTGCATAACAATCCCCACAAGGTATGTCATGTCTGTTTTAGAGACTGGAAACTGAAAAGCTGAAGGATGATGACTTGCCCCAAAATGTGCAAATCGATGGCTGACAAAAATAGAGTTTCCCACATAAATCTCCAATGTTCACGTAATGGGAGCTTATCATAGCAACTCCGTGTTAATAGCCATCAAAATGAAACTATACAGCTCCACATAACAGTCATTTATGTGAAAATATGTAATTGTACTGATGCCATCCCTAAAATACCGGTATTTGGGAGGTAGGATAGTATATTAGACCACTCAATTGCATAGTTTTAATCATGTGCTTTTCCACATTAGCACAATTCACATTACTCAAAACGTAATTCTGATAATATATAGAAGAGAATGAAATGTCATTTGCATGGATTATAGAATCAGATCTGGGAAATCTCAATCACTGACACCTTCCCAAGGAGTGTCATCGCTCTGTTGGGTTATTGTCTAAGTTTGCCCCAATAGTTTTCTAAGTGAATAAGTTTAGTCAGTCAAGCAGCCTCCTGCATTTGGAAGATGACTATAGGATCAAAGAGCAAGCTATGGTTAGGGAGCTCATACCAGATATCAAACAGCCACCCAAAACACTGATCAGTGTGTAATGGCTACATGAAATAACTAACCTCAATTTTAGAATGGAATCACCAATTCTATCCTGGAAATCCACAAAAGCAGGATTATGTCACCCCTGTCTCTTTACAAACTAGTGGGTTCCTGGAAAAAATATACTAATTTAGAAAAATATGTAATTCCTTCGCATTTGCCATGTTTTCTTCCTTTTTTGAGTTTCCCTTTTCTTTAGACACCATTATCCTTCTTCCTTGTTGAATTTAATCTTTCTTCCTTTTTGAACTTCTTGCCTGTTTATATGTAAATAGAGGATAACAGAGGTTGGAGGGATGTCACCTAACTTTGAATCATAATATAGACAAGCCCTTAGGCACATGAACCTCATTCTTTCAAATGACTTTTATTGGCTTTGCAGAACTGGTTGCAACTTTCCAGACCAATCTGGTTTTACTGCTTGGAGCCACCTTTACATCCTGCACGTGGCTTCTTTCCTGGTAAAGGTTGACACAAAAGGATCAGAATGTCACCTCCCAAGATGACACTGAAGCCAGCTGCTACTCACCTCAACAGATGGATTACATTGTGAGGCTAACTCCCAATGCAACAGAAAAGAGTCAGCAAGTTTTAAACTGGAATGTCTTGTTAAATTATTAATCACGCTCTAATTGCACATAAATTATGGGTGATACAAGGTGCATATATATCATTGTTACAAACATACTATGGCATAAAGCATGAAGGGCCACGTGAAAAGTCATTGGTAAATACTGAGCAGCTGTCTTCAACCTATAGAAAACCAATCAGCATTTCCGGGCTGTAGAGAACAAAGCAGAGTTGACCGAATTGGATATACGAGTTTTCTGAAAGCCAGCTGGGTTGTCTTAGATGTCTTGTCCTACCAAACATATGCAAGATTAATAAAGTGAATTGCAATCTAGTCTTCTTCTAGAACATGGGTCCTCAAATTTGGCAACTTTAAGACTTGTGGCCTTCAACTCCCAGAATTCTCCAGCCAGCATAGCTGGCTGGAGAATTCTGGGAATTGAAGGCCACAAGTCTTAAAGTTGCCAAGTTTGAAGACCTCTGTTCTAGAAGAAAGACTGAATATAAGCTGAAGTTTAAGAAAATGAAATAAAAATGAAATGGAAAAATCTATTATTTTGGCTAATTTTCATGGGAATCTTCAAAAATTACATTTCAAAATCAAAATGTATGGATGGATGGATGCATTTATGTTAGGAAAATAAATGCCATAAATATTTGAAGTAAATCTGATTATTTAAATTGGATGTCTAAACAAAAAAACCAATACATGTCTTGTATTATTTTTATTATTTTATATATATATATATATATATATATATATATATATATATATATATATATATATATATATATATATATATATATATATATATATATATATATATATATATATATATATATATATATATATATATATATATAATTACTTCTACTTTACCTGGTATCAAGCATAGCAAAGTTTAATAGTTGTAAAGAACTGTTCATGGCAAGCAGTTGTTCTGTTACAGTTTATACTATTATTGACTCTAAAGTCCTATTTTTCTTGTTCCTTACATGTACCTACAATAGGAGTTTCAATGCCTTTACAGTGCGTTTGAAAATGGTTATTTCTTATGCTTGACAAAAACTTACAAGTTAAAATATAAAATTGATAATGCATTCTTTTTTGCCTGAAGGAAATAAGAAATCAAGGATGGATTTGAATTGTAGAAATTTAGCCAATAGTTCTGAAACAAATAAAAGCATTGCTACATCAAGGAAAAACTGCTAACCTTATGACACATATGCAATAAGAATCGCTATAAATGTGATAATGCTTGAGTGCCAGATATGGGCTTGTCTTACTAAGGAAGAGGTATTTACGTAATTGACTAGTGAAAGGCTTTGGCCAATCAATGCATTGCTTTTAATCTGTGGTGCAATCTTATATTTCCCTTTGATATATAATATTTACAATCCTTTGCTTCACCTTCTTCAAAAGAATCCTCAGAATAGATCCACCTTTCACAAATAACCATACCGAGAAAATAGCTGCAAATCTGATAATGTTTCAGAGACCTAGAGTACATTAGGAAATTAATTGAAAATATAAATATAGATGATCAGCTTCAAGGCAATGCAATTAGGAAAAATTGCTTGTAAACCTTTGATCATGGACTCTGAAAGCAAATGACTTCTATCATATGTCATCTATGTCTAGCTCATATTTATCTTTAGGGCTATAAACTTTCTCATGACTTTTTCTCTCTCAGTGAACTAAAGGCAGATAAATTGAATACTTTTGCAAAAACAATTCAACAAGCAAATTTAATCAGACTGAATTGACAGCTTCCTGGGATGAATCTGTCCCTTGATATAAGAATGTGTACATTAATGCAGGGGGATTAAATATCTGAGTTCCTCTAAGAAACTGCAAAATATCCAAGACAGCTATTTTTTATTTTTTTATTTTTTATTTTGCAAACAATGTTTTAACAGAATCGATTTTTCATGTGTTTGAATGTTCAGGTCTCCATACAGATGCTAAAATGGTTATTCCCGTAATATATCTTGTGATCTAGGTAATATTATAGTTTCTAATTCCTTCAAACTAAAATATTAACAACTTTTACAATCTAAACTATCTTCCTATAAAGCTCAGATAAAGTGCCCATCGTAAGCCAGAAATCCAGGAATTAAATTCCTCTATTCAACAGTGTTTATCATCTGTGTGTATGTGTGTGTGTGTTTATATGTCAAGTGGCCACAGTCTATGTTCATGTCCACTATCTTGACTTTTTTATCCTGATTGCATATGCACTTAGTTAAATTTGTGCTCCTTAATATACTGTATTTGAATACTAAACCCTATCTCAGTAATGAGTCACTGCAAATATCTTTATAAACTCACATACCCTTGGTGGCTCATTGTGTAGAAAAATCACAAGAGAGTGACAATCTTCATTGATTGCCCCAACATAAAGGTAAAGGTAAAGGTTCCCCTCGCACATAGTGCTAGTCATTCCCAACTCTAGGGAGCGTTGCTCATCTCCGTTTCAAAGCCGAAGAGCCAATGCTGTCCGAAGACGTCTCTGTGGTCATGTGGCCGGCATGACTAAACACCAAAGGCGCACGGAACGCTGTTACCTTCCCACCAAAGGTGGTCCCTATTTTTCTACTTGCATTTTTAAGTGCTTTTGAACTGCTAGGTTGGCAGAAGCTGGGACAAATAACAGGAGCTCACCCCATTACGCGGCACTAGGGATTCAAACCGCTGAACTGCCAACCTTTCGATCGACAAGATCTGTAAAATGATTACTATAGCAATATGGAATAAACATTTGGGTAGAATGGATGAATTAATTTATCTAAAATATAATATATTCTTATTTTACAGACAGGCTGGTCTTTTTCTGTTACAAGCTGTTACAACTTGGTTTCCATGTTATTTCCATTATATGGAGATTGTCAGGACCTATCAGGATATGAAAGTTGTTCAATGCAACAAGCTGATTTTATATAGACTCATTGATCACAAAAATATATTTTCCATGTACTCAAGCAGCTAATTAACTAAAGGCATTGGACTTAATAATGTTATGATATCATAATAACATTGGAAAAGCATCAAACCAGGGCTGAACTTTATACAGTATTTTATTCCTTACTGTGGCCAATCCAATGGACTGCCCTCAAACAGCAGAAAAAACGATTTGGGTAAAATCAGATCAGATAACTCTGGAAAGACTTGCCTATCAATGCCTGAATTTGCTTGCTTGAATTTGTGCAATCTAGTTTTAAACTCATACAAGTTAGTACTTATCGGTACTTCTACTTTTTCTGCTAGACTTTGTACTCTGTTAGAAGGAGTTAAATTTCCTGACATAAAACTTTTATAATTTCCTAGATATTATTAAACAATCTTATTGACCTCTTCCTGGTCTTAGTTAAGCTGTACTTTCATTTTGCAATACATTTCAATGTCAGCCTCGCATTTTGATGTTAAATAATCTGCAACATTATTAATATACTTATCCTTACTGATTTTTTTTTTAGTATCTCATCTATTGCCTCATTTTTTAGAAGTTTCTCCTTTCTCCTAACCCTTTTGTAGATTAATGGGAATAAGATTATGTTTTGTGTGTCCCACTTATATCTATTCTGAATATAATAGTATTATGGTCACTGTTTTCTATAGTTTCTATTGTATTTACATCTCAGACCAATTCATGATTACCCATCTAGTTGTTTCCAAGGTCAACTAATGACCACTTCATGGTCATTTCTCTTGTTAATTCCAAGGTTCACTGTTCTAAGGCATTATTATTTAGATTCTTTCAGCAGAATTCCTTTGATATTTGTTGATTTATGGAAAGTCCCCATGAATTTCTGTAAATGTCTTTGGAACTTGATTCTATTTCATGTATTTTAGTGTAGAGTAATAAAATCCATAGTTAGTGAGAAATGCATGGTTCCCTTACCCAAGGGTTAGAAAAAAATATATGCACAAAGTAATCAGCCATATGCAGACTTATCATATGAACAGAGGTATTAATAGGCTATTTAGGGAAAGAGATAAAAAATGTAAGGGATTTATCCACTAAATGTCTAAAAATATTTATTCATGCCAAACAAAGCAGTTTTTGCAGTCCTAATTCTTGCTCATAAAGCAAAATGGATCTTGAAAATTGATTATTTTGTTTTATAGTCTTTTTGACTGCAGTGCTACAGCTGTTTAATTTTAGAATTTGGGATCAATATTTTTATACTATTGCTTTTCCACTCCTTTATAGCCTTATAATAAAAAGTAGTACAATAATCATCTATAAGTATGAACGTGTATAGTCATTATCTTTTCCCCCAACTTACCATTTTATAAACAAGAATATGAACAAATAACTGGCACCATGTCCATGTCAGCTAAGTTTGGCAAAATACTTGTTTCTTATGGCCACATTACTCATCATAGTTTCTGATAATGTGAGGGAACCATGGCTATAGGTCCTGGATAGAGGCTCTAATACCACACTTATTGTATTATTATTTGGAGCTAAGACTGAATTTCAGATCTAGTGAAGCATTCAATAGTCAAAATATGTTCATAAGAAAAAAGTGTATTATAAAATAAAATGACTAGCATTCGCTATGGAAAACATTTATGTGGCCCCAAAGTTCTTAGCTATGTAGTGCTTCAGATTTGATCAATAAATGGTACATCAGTGTCTGCAGAAAAGTTAATGTAGCATCGTAGGGTATCTATTCTTGGGATCACATGATTGTCATAAAATATGGCCAATAGATAGTTCATGTTCCTGCATTGTTCAGAAGCAGTGTTTGAGAACATGAAATTTCTTATAGCTCTAATAACCATTATATGAATTATTTTATTTTGCTTAGGAACATACACGTAGCAAGTATCATACATGTAAATTATAATTTATAATTGATTATCAGTTGTAAACCAGGCAACAATATTTTTAAATAAAAAATGGATAATATTAATCATGGTTTCCCCATGATAAACAGTCTCTGTTAACTGTTTGTAATAATTATTAAATCCAGAAACTATTAGGAACTATTATTAATTAATTTAATTTAATTTATTGTATTTCTATGCCGCCCAACTCCCGAAGGACTCTGGGCGGCTTACAACAGGATATAGAAAATACATTTAAAAACATCATAAAAGATTTAAAAATCACATACATACTTATCATTCAAGGCCAGATATCGCAAATTGCAAGATCAATGGCCCCAAGCCTTATGCTTATTAAAAGCATAAGATTAATTGAGAGAGGGAATAACATAGAGAGGGATTTAACAAAATAATAAAAAATATCAAGGATAAATGAAAAATTATATAAAAACAGCATTCAAAGAAGAGAGGCAATTCCTGAAAATTGTGTTGTTCCTCTGGACCTAATTTTTAATCATATGGGAAGGAGACCATACCCATCAGGAGCACTTCATAAGTTTCACCTAAATGAAGTGCTTCCTAGGACCAATATCTGGTAAAAGGAATCTCAGAGTGGATGAAATCACAATTAATATTATGCTACAACATTTTGTGTTCACACGAAGGGGGGGGGGGAAGTAGCAATTCTCTTTAATGTAAATGAGAGGACCAAGCAGGGACCAATTGCCGGTCTTGCCTCCACCTAGGCTGATAAACCTTATAAATGTTTTTATTGTGAAATTGGCTTTGTTTTCAGCATATTGTTCATACTGAAATCTTGGTTTGCCAGAGAAAAAGCATATGCAATGTTTTGTTATTATTGCTATTCAATGCTTTAATGTGAGAAATTTGCTGTGAGAGTCTCATTTTTCAAAAACCTAAGCAAATGCTTCTGCAAATATATGAAGAACAGCATGCAAGAATGTTGGCATGGACTAATCTTTATGGCTTATAATTTGATCAATGTACTGAATATTCTAATTTTAAAACTATATATATGTATAGTTATATACCCTGTTTCCCCCAAAATAAGACATCTCATGATAATAAGCCCACTTTTGAGTGCATGGCAATAAGGCCAAGTGCTTATTTCAGGGTTCAAAAAAATAAGACAGGGTCTTATTTTCGGGGAAATACGAAATATATAATATATTTTATAAATATATATCTCTCTCTCTCACTCACACACACACACACACACACACAATATATATATATATATAATATAATATAATATATATAATATGATATATATAATATGATACATATAATATTATATATATATATATATATATATAGACAATATATATATAGACAATATATATATATATATATATATATATATATATATATATATATATATATATATATATATATATATATATATATATATATATATATATAATATTATATGTATCATATTATATATATCATATATATATATATATATATATATATATATATATATATATATATATATATATATATATATATATATATATATATATATATATATATATATATATATATATATATATATATATATATATATATATATATATATAGTGTGTGTGTGTGTGTGTGTGTGTGAAATCCCAGTGTGTCAAATCCCAGTAAGGGTATGGCTAGCTGATGAGAGCTAAATAGCTTGAAATAGATCTATACTAGTCTCCCTTCATTTTTCATTATCAGCAAAAATGTGTTACACATAGAGAAAATAGTTTGTCGGCTATAGCAACTGCCTGGATGGCCCCTGGAGGGGCTGAAAGGCAAAAGGAAGCAGTATGCTCCCTCCCATATTTGGATATACCAGGGTGATTCGACGGAGATATATATATGTATACACACACACACACACACACACACACACACACACACACACACACACACACACATATATATGGTTTTTACACTGGTGAATAGTGGTGGTGAATCGAGCTGAGAATTTCTATTTAATAGGAAAGGATACAGTCAAAAATGTGAACATATATTTGATTATGTGTAAAACTGCACACCCTAAGAATTTAATTTATAATGCAGGTATTGGGAAAATATGTGTGAATATTCATGCAATTGCCAAATTTGTAAATAGCAGGGTCAGACAGAGCTTGTGGTCATTAAGATGAAACATTAGGAAAAACCAACATTGTCCAGTCTTAGTGGATTCTGAATAATGAACGTTATGTTCAGGGGTAGATTCCAACTTATCTCACTGCTGGTTCACTCCCTCCCACGCTGCGTCGGTGCGCCATGTGGGTGTGCCGCATGGGCACGTGCATGCTTCTCTCGCGCGCGCATGTGCAGTAACAAAAAATCTGAAAATAACCAAATCTGAAAAAAAGATGGCGACGACATGCACAATGCCGGAACTTGGCTTCTGCGCATGCTCAGAAGGAAAAAATAAATAAAATGTTTAAAAACAATTTTTTTTAAAAAAAGATGGCGGCGCCCATGGACCGGCACCGAACGATCCGGTTCGGTGATGTCATAGTGACATCACCAGCGGGTTGCTACCGGTTCGAGTGAAGCGGTCTGAACCGGGAGGAATCCACCCCTGGTTATGCTGTTCTACATGAGACATCAAACAGGTAGCATAACTAACCTCTGAACTGCAGTTGAATCAATACTTGGGAAGTGAAACTATACCTTTAATTATAATTAAATGTACTTATAATTATAAGTCCATTAAAAGTTTCACATGAATTAAAATTGTGTTTTCAAGGATGATTGTTCACACAGCATAATTACAAAATTTCTCTGGTTAGGTATTTGGTAAGTATGTAGTGGCCATAGCTCTTCTCAGCGGGTATAATATTTGGCTTACAAATTGTTATAGATTAGACCTAGATTAGAGAAAAGGTTGGTTCAAATAAACACTTTAATGCTTACACATTCATTTATTCTTTCCATTTCTTTCTATCTGTACATCCTTAAATTTTATTATATACTAAGCATTGCAAGTTCCTGTATGTCTGAGATGACTATCAGTTGAGTTGAGGAAGCACTTAGCAAGCACTCACTTGTCAGGCATGGATTTTTGTGTCTCTTAGCAAGGGACAATATAGGAAAAATAATGTGAAATAATATGATATCTTGTTTGCAAAAGGAGATCTTTGTCTTAGTTGAAAAATAACCTGCCTCTAAACATTGGTTTATAGCAGCGGTGGGTTGCTCCCTTACCGGTGCCGGTGCGCTGCGCATGCATCTCCACACTTCAGGTGTGCACATGCTTGCTACGCACATGTACCCTCTCGCGCAATTTTGCTTTTGCGTATGCGTGGAAGCAAAATCGCACCAAAATCTCGCGAGGGGGCGTGTGTGTGTGTGTGTGTGAGATTTTGGCGTGATTTTGCTTCCGCACATGCGCAGAAGCAAAATCTCGCCAAAATCTCTCTCTCTCGTGCATCCCCTCATGAGATTTTGGCGCGATTTTGCTTCCACGCATGTGCAGAAGCAAAATCAGCCAAAAATTCACAAAAAAATGGCGACGCGCACGGTGGACTGGCAGAGAGGGCTCCAGCACGGTTGCGCGCAAATTGCGCAATTGGCCGCTCCCTACCGGAGCTATGTATTGGGCAGCTCCGGCAGGAACCCACCTCTGGTTTATAGGGATTATAATCCTGGGAAATGCCTTGAAGGTTTAATGATTTCTGAAACCAAGTCAGTGACCAGATTGCTAGTCTGTGACTGCACAATGAAGGGCTGTTTATGTTGGATAGATGTTGGATAGCTTCAGCTTGGACAAGAGGAATAGAAAAATATTAATATTTTTAAATTTTCTATTTTCCTTTAGCCCAGAAGTAAGTTGCATGTGTTTAGTTCAACAGATGAAAATTATTGCATTTGGCAAACATTCAGGCAGGAATATTCTTAACTTTACCAGACTTGGGGAATAGCAAGGCCTAGAACAGGGGTGTCAAACTGGCAGCCCATGGGCCGGATGCGTCATGTGCAAGCTACGCCCACCCCAGCTCTGTGAAGGGAAAAACATTGCGAAACATCATATGACAGCAGTGTGATGCTGCGTGTGTGTGACACCCGTGGCCTGGAATAATGTGATTTTTGCTGTTGTGATTTTTGTGTCTTTTCAGAAGGGCTGCTCTTCCTGTATTAGCTGTAGCAACTGTAAAATGGCGTAAATAGCATCTTATATTTTTCTTTGAAATCCAAATAAGCTACTTACTCCTAAGAAATAAAATAATTGCAGTAATGTCATATTGCGCAGTGCATTATTTACACATATTAAGAGGAGCACAGAAGAAATCTGTCCTCAGTTAATTTTCATTACAATTTTTTTTTAGTGCTGCATTCTGTTACAGAATTCTTCATATGGCATAAAAGAAATGAAAATTGAAATAGCTTGGAAAATATGTTTCTACAGTTTGGAGTAATATTTTTTAAGTAGTGCTTTTACTCCAAGCCCTTCTAATCATTCGCTAATTAAAATTTCCAGTCCAAAAACTCTGAGTCTGTCCTGAGGCAGAATGTTTCAAAATGTCTGCCAGATTACTCATGACTTTAAACTTCCTTAGAGCTTTCCATTTTGCCTCAGGATATAAAACCTCAGAGCCTTTGAACTATTTTTTTTATTCCTATGAATCGCCCATGCATTCTTGTTTCTTGCTGCTGTTCTAAAAAAAAAAGATCCTTGATTCATTTGGGTCTATTCTTAATCAAGATTAAACACACATATGTACTGTAATTCCCGTTTGTACTCAATTTTGTTGGATAATCCAGATCTGTATACCAACCAATATTATTGAACTGTTTATTGCACAGAAGTTCACTAAGCAGCACACAACTTCAGAAGACATTAGGAACATTTGGACATTGCCTGTCCACTCTTAACTTTGCACGTAGAATTGCATGAACTAGGGCAGTTTTCGCAAGAAAAAAATTGCATATGTACTTTATATAAACGCTGATCTTTCCTTTGAGAGAGAAAGAGTTTTGGATAAGAGGGGAAGGAGAGCCTCAGCTTTGAGAGTCAAAAACAAGAAAACATGTAACAGAGATTGTAAGGAAGAAAAACAAACCAAAAAAGAAGCAGAAAGCCAGTCTATATCTGAAGATTAATATTAGATATGTATGTGTGGGGGAGTAGTTATCTTTCTATCACATTATCCTGGTTCTGAAAGGTTGCAGGTAGGTGGAACCTTCTGAAATTCACAGGAGAAGAAAAAAAAGGAGGCCCATAAGTTTCAATAACTCCTCACCAGTGACTTAGCTCAGTGTATTACTTTGCATCTTGGATTCTTTCTAGGCCAGTCCAAGGATATTAGTCCTTTGATTTGTACCCAGCTGATCAGGCGAAGTTAGCTAACTTCCAGATCATGAACTCAACTCAAGAGAAGGGACCAAAGAACCAATACTTCTGAGGAGGCTATATACTGGAGAAGCTAAGTTTAGCTTGCAGAAGGCACAGAACTGAACAGTTCAGAACATATTGATAGATTTCTGCCTGCTTCATGGTTAAATTAATCTGGACAAGTTAATTGTGTTAAGAGACCTGACTTCCGGACAGGGGTGAAATGCTACCGGCTTGCCCCGGATCGCCCGAATGGGTAGTAGCAAATGCTTCCGGTTCACTGAACCGGTAGTAAAAAATGCTTTTAAAAAGTAAAAAAAAGGTTTCCACGCTCGGGTGGCACAGCTGATTGTCACAGCTAATGAACTTTTTTTACTTTTTAAAAAGCATTTTTACTAACTATTCGCCCGAACTGTGACTCTGTGAGGTTCCTGTTTGTTGCAGGGGGCATTTTGTGTGAAGTCCAGCTGCTTCTGCATTGTGTGTGAGTCAGTTGTGTAGGAGTCAGTTGTGTAGCTTTTGTGTTGTTTGTGTGTGAAGTGTGAAAGTTGGTTTTTGAGCTCTTTGTGACTCTGTGAGGTTCCTGCTTGTTGTTGCAGGGACCATTTTGTGTGCTTTTCCATTGTGTGTGATTCAGTTGTGTGGCTTTTGTGTTGTTTGTGTGTGATGTGTGAAAGTTGGTTTTTTAGCTCACCTAATCACATGACCATGACCACCAAGCCACGCCCACCCAGTCACATGACCACCAAGCCACGCCCACCCAGTCACACCCACAGAACTGGTAGGGGAAATTTTTAGATTTCACCACTGCAGTTCCGGACCTTTCTTTGGAATAAGTAATGGCTTAAAAGGAGTGGGAAACTCCAAAGCTGGCCAATATCAAAATGAAGTTTTCTTCGCAGTGAGACAAATTGTGTCTGCCTAATGTGGAATATTTAGAAGGTGTTCCCACTTTCCAGGTATAAATTCACAAAACCTTCCCAGTTCTGATTGTCATAAAAACATGCTATGCCCTTTCTTTAGTATTCAAGGTAAATATACTAATTTTGTATGATAAAAGGCTGAGCTTAAATTTTTAATAAAACCTGAAAGAATGAAGTGTATTGGCAGTACCAAATTTCAATTTATATTATCAAGCCAGCTGTCTAATCAGGATTACCAACTGGATTTATATCACTTTATGGGTGAGTTGTATCTCCAGAGAGACTCTGGACTCCCAGACGGTTTCTATAAAATACCTTTGAACTGTAGAAATATAAAAGTGCTGAAAACATTATTCAGTCATAAGCAGTGGATTTTTAAATTTTGTTTATTTATTGTCAAATTTAGGTACCATCCATCTCACTCACATTATTAAATGCATAGGATAAACATGGAAAAATAATAGGTTCCAATTAATTTCCTTTGCTTAAACATTTAATTTAATGAAGGTGAATACATATTAAAAATTGACCTAGTTCTTAGTAAAATAACGATAAAATCTTTCAAGATTTTCCCCCTTGGAATAGACAAAAATATTTCACTGTTTTCAATATCATCAAATAAGGATCATGGTTAAACAGAAATTACCAAAGAAGACAGAATATTGAGGCACTTCACTGAATTTGAAAACTTACAACATAATATTCAGAACATCCGTTGAACCTATCTACAAATTGTTAACTCAGAAACCAAACACGTTAAAGACCATGTGATTAAATCAATGTAGAAATTAAATAGGACACTTGGCATTCAAGAATAGCAAGAACAATGGAAGACACATATTAAATTGATTGTGAATAGCAATGATATTTTACAGTACAAGATATTTTACAGTACAGTATATCACTGCACTACTGATTGCCAAAACAGTTAATTCAGTTTCCAAAAATTGTCTGAAATGTGATTATCAGTTGGATCATTCTTCCATACAGAAATGCTATAAAGCTCAAAAAATTTGGAAATTGTATTATATACTGAAACACATTTTATAAGTTAAATTATTTTTCTTGCCAGCTGTTTTACAATTAAATACAACCGATCCTTATGCCCTTACACAAAATTCTGAATTGGCTTTGTATATGGTGACAACTGCCAGGATACTTTATGCCCTTTATTAAAATGCCAGATAGTTTGCTCTTTAGAAGAACAGGACACTAAATTATGGGATTATGCCCCACTGTCAAAATATTGTTTTGAAAAATAAGTCTGATACAGAATTTAATTCAACTTAAAAATCATTCATGGCAGAGGTGGGTTCCTCCCGGTTCAGACCAGTTCACCCACTACCACAGACCTTGGTAGCTACCCGCTGGTGACATCATGATGATGTCATGGAACCGGTTCGGTCAGTGCCGGTCTGTGGGCGCCACCATCTTTTTTTTTTAATTTTTAATTTTTAATTTTTATTTATTTTATTTTATTTTATTTATTTTATTTTCTTCTGAGCATGTGCAGAAGCTGAGTTTCTGGCACTGTGCATGCGGTCGCCATCTTGTTTTTGGCTTTTTAATTTTTTTTATTTTTTCCGGATTTTTCAGCACTGAGCATGCGCGCGCCCATGAGGAAGCGAACCAGCAGTGAGGTAAGTTTATGGGTTATTATTCTATATATGTGTTCTTACCGCTTCCAGAATTTGGGTTTCTCTTAACATATTAGTTTTTGTTTTATTCATTAAATAAGCATAGAATTTTTAGATTAGATAGACTTATTTTCTTAATTCTGAGTTATTCACTTTGACTAGCTAGTTTCATTAATTAATTTATAGCTTGTAATTTGCTTTTTTGCTTTTTTAAATTCTTTTCTACTTTTTTTGTTAACAGTATTAAAAATTACATCAATATGAAATATTGAAAATTAAATAAATGCAATATAACTAGAACACACACTCAGATACTTACTTCCCCTCAAAAAAGGATGGGGAAAGGGGAGAGAGAGAGATAGAGACAGAATTTATCCTTAGCAGTGTTTTATTTCTGGCAATATTGTCATGGAATGAAGACTTTTTTTATCTGAGTAAGTCCCAAATAGTATAGCACTGGGATTTCAAGAATAAGAGTCTTTCAGGACAAGGGGAAAGAAAGGCCTTTCTGAATAAAATTTGGAGTTTGTTACAGTTTTTATATTCTGAATAAACATTTGCTATGGCTTCTTCAAAAATTTATGCTTCAAAAATTTATGCTGCTTCTGGAAGATTTACAAATTCCCAAGTTCTGCCGGAGAGTTTTTGATGTTCAAAGCATGACTTTAAGATGTGGGTTCATTATGTTATTTTAAAATTATGTAGGATTATTATTTTTATTAATAATAAATTAGTGTACTATTATTAATAAATACATTATTTATTATTTTAATCTAACTTGCTACTGAATATTCAAGACAAGGTAATATACTGTATGCGCACCCGCATATGCACAAATACATGCAAAAGCATATCAACAAACACATTAAAAAAACATAAGTAAAACCATTCAAGAAAGAGAGTACAATCCAACTGACTAAAACAAATTTTAAAATTAATTTTAAAAGTAGGATTCTACCAAAATCTGCAACAATGGCCAAGCTAACAACTAGAACAATGCTTCAGATTTTTGCATCCACAACCAAAAATACTTTGCTTAAAGCATCCCAATGCTTATAAATAATATTTTAAAATTTTGAGTTAAATGATCATTTCAATATTAAAATCTGATGCAATGTAAGACTCGTTTAAGTCAGTGTCAGTACCTTCAGGAAAGCATCTGAAGGATAAGTAAAATAAATATGATTAAATTTATCATATTGTCTTGAAATAAAATAGGGATGAGCAATTTTATTTTCTATGTTTCAGGAAAATAGAATTTCAATTCTATTGAATTGTAAATAAATCTAAGCTTATGATTTTGGCTTTTTAAGTGGGATCATAGTTCAGTCATAATTTAAGACAATTCATGGATTCCTTAATTTATAGATAATTTTGTTGGTCGTTTGAAATTACGATGGACTTTCCCAGGGCTACTTATGACCCAGATTTGAAGTTTCTATGCCTGCCACACCCCGGCTGCCACTCCCCTGGCAGTCACATGACCACCTTTTGGGTGCTTGGCAACTGGCCCACATTTATGGCCATTTACAGCATCTTGCAGTCACACGGTTTTGATTCATGACATTTTAGTTCTGAAAACTGGCATTTACTTCTGGTTTCCAGCAAAAAAAAAAAGCCTTTATAATTCCAGGTTTAATTATGATTGTAAGTCAAGGACTATCTGTATTTAGCCTACCCCCTAAAAGATAAAAGTCAAACAAGTGTGACCAAAGAGTGTGTATGATTTTATTACTTTTTTCTGACAAATCAAAATTCATAAGAATTCCAATTGTGGTGCAAGACTGACTAAATGAATCAGATAACTTTTTAAATAAGCAGAAGAATATCTACTAGACATGACAGATGGTATGCGATTTTTAAAAACTTAATAAAACTATTAGAGGTCTATATTTTTTTAACTTCTGGAAGTTTCAGTATTTATTTTGACTAAGCAGAGCTGCTTCCAAATGTCTTTATGGTCTGGTTATTCAGAAGTTCTTAAATCTACCATCTCATCTTCTATAAATTCCTTCCTCGTGCTTAGTTTGGTACTAAGCTGTATAAAATAACTATATTTTAACACAATTTTACAAGCTTAAAATTTCTTATTCAATTGAATAAAAATGTTGTTCCATATAAGAATATGGTTTAAATTTTATGGTTTTAAATTCGTTGATAATATAGTAATGAAAAGTTATATCAAGCACTTTCCAACAATTAGAAAAATCTTTCTTTTTTCAAAGAAAACAAAGTGCAAAGGCAATCAACTTTCAATTTTGTAATGGCAATATGTGAATTATGTGGACATCATTAATTCAAATGTATGAATTGACTTAGTCTATTTTACATGAGTAGGTCTACACATTGTATAATTTTTGTAATACAAAACAGCTCAAGTATATTTCCTTATGAAAACATACTAGATTCACATTTAGTTATTACCTTATTATGTAATAACACAATAATGTAATTCTACCGAAATAATTAATTACTCTAATTAATTACTCTAGTTTAGAAATTTTTAGAATTATCCCAAAGAAATTACAGGTCATCAGAGTCCCAGGTTTGAAATTTTCTTCTAAATTTCAAGTTAAACATTTGTAAAAAAGAACATAAAATTTCACTTGGTGTGGAGATCACAGAGGAGGTAGAAATGACTCACTATTTATCCTTTTCATGTTTATGAGTTACATCTAAAGATATTTGTCATACAAATTATGTCAACATGTATACCGTATGACTTACAGGGCTGAATATAATTTGTGGTATTTGAGGAAGCTGCTGGCTATAAAAGAAATAAGCAAAGGCCGTTCTAGGCTTACTATGTTTGAACTTTCCGAAAAAGACATTTTTCTGCATTGCACTAATGGAGTATTATATGGACTCCCTCGTTTTATTCTGACAATAACAATCCTGTGGGTTAAGAGGGAGTGATTGGCCCAAAGTCAGTTAGTGAATTTTATCATTAGGTGAAGACTCAAACTTGGATTCTTCTAATAAGGGTAACACATTCACACATAAGTGTACACACACACACACACACACCAGGGGCGGGTTACTCGCTTACCTTGCTGCCGGAGCCATGCGTGCGCATCTCCACGCTTCAGGGGCGTATGCGCTCGCTACATGCGCGCCCCCCTCATGCAATTTTGCTTCTGCGCATGCACGGAAGCAAAATCGCGCCAAAATCTTGCGAGGGGACGTGCGTGCATGCGAGATTTTGGCGTGATTTTGCTTTCGTGCATGTGTGGAGGCAAAATATCACCGAAATCTCATGCGCACGTGTGTCCCCTTGCGAGATTTCAGCGCAATTTTGCTTCCGCTCATGCGCAGAAGCAAAATCGCCCGAAAATCACCGAAAATCACGAAAAAAAAGTGGCGACGTGCCAGGTGGACCAGCAGAGAGGGCTCTGGAGCAGTTGCGAAATCTGCCGCTCCCTACTGGAGCTGCGTACCGGGGAGCTCCGGTAGGAACCCACCTCTGACATACACACACACACACACACACACACAGCACACTATGAAACCTGTCCCGTTTCCTGCTTGTGCCATAATAGTAAAAGTAATAGTGGTGCAACAGCAACAACTACAACAATAATAACTGACAGAGAAAGGCTGTCTCTTATCTAGGGAGAGGTAGATACTAGGATAGAGAAGAAGAAAGAGAGGAGCTGATTTGGATTCTGAAGCTGGTATTTACAGCCATTAACCAAAAAAGATAGATAGGATACGGGATAGGCAGGCAGCAAAGAGACACAGTAATTATACGTAGTGGGTGCATGGGGAGCAGCAGACAGTGGCTTAGGTGGATAGATAGGAGAAGTGGAAAGTTGGAAAGAGTGGAGGGCAGGCAGATGTGTATAAAGCAGAAGAAAGTTGGCAGTTGTGGTGGATGAAGCGAGTAGTTCAAAGGCTGCTCCAGGATTTTTATTGATAATAGTTTTGACCTCTAGGTAAAGCGTGCTTTTCTTTCTAATGAAAAATCAAATTTACTATAATTGCTCATTAAAAAAAATCAATATAAATTTATGTTATTGTATTTTTTCATAATTAGAAGACAAAGCAAAGTAAATGGATAGGCAGAATGGCAAACCATGATATGGAATAATCCTTAAAGAACAGAATGTTTTACATTATATTTTAGGCATTTGTTCTGTAGTTACCAGGTTGAAGGAAACCTTGGCTAAGAGCTGTAGTTTGGTGGTAGAGAACATACTTTGCAGGTTCAAGCCTGCATTTGGCATAGAGTAGAAAAGAATCTAGCTGGAAATCTCATTTTTAAATTCTATATTCTAAACCTTTTTCTGACTTTTATGTTTCCTATATCTATATATATTTATGCAGCCAAATATAAAATATATAATATTTTTCTTTCACACCTTATACATTCTATAAAGGTATATTATCCTGTGTAATTGTCTGACACTTGTTCTGTGATATGTATTTTTCTAATATTTGCACAAAAGATATACTTCAGTACAGCGTTGCAACTATATGGAATTTGATACTTAAGCTGTGTAATACATTGCATTTTTCCATCTGAAATTTTCTTCGTATTCCAACATTGCAAATAGCTCTACATATCCTTTTGAAACAGCATTGAATTGTGTAGCCTAACTTGCCAGAAATAATTTCAGTTAAGAAAGCAAATGGCTTTAGGTGCAAACATTTTACATTTAATTGCCATTGTTTCATAACTGGGTAAAAGGATACCAAGAAAGGATATTTAGGAATAACTTAACATTGTAGCTTTATTATCCACTATAGTTAATATAAATGTAGGATATCCTTGGAGAACTGAATATAATATTGACCTAAAACAAAATCAGAGAATTGGAGATTTTTTTCCAAAGGTTATTGAACTCTTTGATGTCCAACTCCAATAGGGTAGAAGTTGTTTCTTCCTGGCTACATCATGCTTCACCAGACTAAGTGAATGCTAGAAATGGCTTCATAAACCTTCAGTTGAAAATGTTAAAAGTACTTGATGGAATGACCTACTTCTCATGCAATTTCTTTTCTGCTCTTTTTTTTAAAAAACCTATCTATTGATTTGCTTAGTTTTCAGAACTAAGCATTTCCCACAAAGTCTACTCAAGCAAAAGCATATAAAATGCTGCAAGGTCAGTACTCCCTATAGACAATCCAAAATAATTAAACTACAATTCAAGGGTTAGCTAGGTAATAGCTAAAAATTGTTGGCTCTCTTCGTCTTTTCTGTTTTTGATTCCCTCACTGCAAGAGATAACAGAATATAAAATTGAACTGTATGATTTGGGAGGACAAATCTTTACATCAACTGTATTATTTGACTGGACTGCAGCTATCTTGGTTGAGAAAATAATATATTAGTAGAGACCTACAACAGTCTTTTTTCTTCTTTTCCAATTTGAAAAAAAGAATCCCAAGACTAATTCATTTTGTCCCAAATCTAATTGATCTAGTTCCACATTTGCTTCTGACACCCTGTTCTAAGAAAACATTTTCATACATATACAAAGAGGGGTTTTTTTTTTGAGGAAAAGAAATATTTTGACTCCTTGCAAACATTGGTTTATTTTAAGACTAGTACGGTAGTTTTAGCAAGGCATTGCTTGCGCAATTAAATCTGCTTCTCTAAGGCTACTATTACTTGAGTGAAATAGCCACTAAACTAAGAGGAACTAATTTCTGATTAGAAAGTACAGAATTGCATTAACTTAGTTCTGTTGAAAAATTTAACTGGACAAGCACCAATTATTTTCAGCATTGTCATACACTACACATATTTTTGAATCTTATAACTTAAGAGGTAATTTTATAAAATGATATAGCATTGGTAATAGTATATGACACTAGACAAATTATCTAAGATGAATAAAGATAGTATTAGTCAATTTTGAAAATATGAAAAACATGAAAGCACATTTTACCATACATGGTGGAATTGTGAAAAAAGAAAAAGGGTATAAATGCATATATTGATACAAGAATTTTAAAAATAAATATGAAATTAGAACTTTTCTTATTGGACTTTTGTATAACTTTCATATTGTGAGTGGCCATCTATTATGTAATGCATGTGAAATTAAATTATTATGAATTGCCCTTATATTTTTCCTCCCATGCCTGAGGTTTGAATGAAATGCTGAAAGTCACAGTCCAAAAATAATAGATGAATCCAGGATAAATAGCTTCTTAGCTAGCTGAGATTACACTCTGTGGGGAAAAAGAATAAGTGTTGTTAACTGTTATTTGGAACCCAAGGTATAGGCACAAATTTATCTAATTTCCTTCTCTCTCCCTCCCACTCCTCAGGCAAATGCAGCATTAAAAAATGAAATAAATTATTTAAACCATCTATAGTTGGAAGCAATAGCACCCCACAACCTTACCCTGGTGAGATCCATAAGCAAGAGAAAAACTTTATAGAAATTCATCTTCAGTTATCACTATTTATAGGTAGGGAGAAGACAAGGCAGAGATCAGTGGGAGAGACTGCTCCCTAAATTTCTCAAAAAAGGTGTATCAGCAACATTTTCTTTCAAGAACACCTTGATGGTTGGGTGACTGTATTAGTGTCATGGTGACAAGGGCACAAATCAGCGGCGGGTTGCTTTCTTACCGGTGCCTGTGCGCTGCGCGTGCATCTCCATGCTTCAGGCACGGGCACGCTTGCTTTGGGTGCGGGCACGCTCGCTACGTGCGCACGCCTCCTCATGCGATTTGGCTTCTGCGCATGCGCAGAAGCAAAATCTTACCAAAATCTGTCTCGCGCGCACGTCCCCTCATGAGATTTCGGCATGATTTTGCTTCCGCACATGCGCAGAAGCAAAATCGACCCAAAATCACTGGAAAAAATGGTGACACGCGCGGTGGACTGGCAGAGAGGGCTCTGGAGCGGTCACGCGCAAATTGCGCAATCGGCCGCTCCCTACTGGAGCTGTGCACCAGGCAGCTCCGGCAGGAACCCACCTCTGGCACAAATCAGGTTCTCTCACTAGTTAGAACCTAGCTAGCTTCTCCTTCACCAGGTAAGATGATAAATGGTCAAGATCAAAGTTGGAAAATGCACTTCCGCACCATTAACTTCAGTTGCCGCTTTAGTAGGAACCATTAGTTCAGGAGAATTTCAGATCATGGACCAACTATTCTTCCTTGTTAAAGAAACAACACAATAGAGATTTGTCAACAATAAGTCTAACAACAGCACTCGCACTGGTTTTGATCAGTGTCTTTATAAAAATGAATGTCACCTTCAAACAATGCTTTCAAATCTCCATTTTCTGTGCACTGGTTTGTCTCAGAATTTTTTGATTAAATATTAAGCTGCCATGGTATAAACTCCTAATTTGTTTTATTTGTTCTGAGTCTTTTTCCTCTTCCTCTTTTTCTTTTTGTGACTTTCTACTTCCCTCTTTTTGAAAAAATCTCATTACAGGTAAACTGCAGTTTTACAGGAAGAAAATGAATGATCCAGATATACAGACGATGAAAATGGATTTTACATTTGATGGAAATAGCAGGGTTATTTTTGTAATAGTATGGGATAAGCATTATTAAAAGAATGTTTTTGTTTGGGGAAGTTTTTTTTTTACATCAAAACTCAATACAATAAATCGACAGGAGATGGCAATATCAAAATTAGGGATTCAGACAGTGTTGTATTTGTAGCCTTGGCAATTTCTCAGAAGACTCAGCCATGTAAGATATATAGAATAGGAAAAAAATGTGTAAAGTATTTGGTTTTTCTAAACTCTCAACCGTTACTGAGATACACTTTTATTTATTCAGATGTTTTAGCTCGAATGCAGCTCTGAAACAATGATAAACAAGGCAGCCACCTTTTAGAAAATGATACTGGTAGTAACAAAATGTGCTTTGTTGAACATGTTGGATAGTCTAACAACATTTCTAGGGATGGAGGGAGATAGAGAGAGAGAGAGAGGGATAGCATTATTCACAATAATAATTCATATTAATTTATGCTTGATAAACATAGATATTTTTCAAACCCTCCTGTGCAGTTATGAATGTATTTCTAGCTATGACTATGGAACTCAAAGTAACAAACATTTAAAATAAACATGACCATTCTTTGGAACATATTACTTTGGGAAAATATGAATGATATAACTGTCAAGTAAATATTGGGTAGAACTTGGAAGGCAGAAAACCCCAAATGCATAAGTTTAAAATAAATAGAGATTCAGAGTGGAATATTTCAGTTCTGAGTTAATAGCTATAGATCACCAAGAATTGTTTTTTTCTATAAATTATGTGTATAATAAGGATTACTCGTTTTTTTTCCTACAAGGCTTTATCTGACAAATACGATAATGCAAGTATTAGTCATCTGACAGAAAGATGTGCTGTAGGCATAATATACAAGCCAGAGTGCACTGCATATATCCATAGTAGTAAATTCATTGTTTTGAAAACCTACATATGCTTCATCCAAAGATTAAACAGACATGAGACACTTAGCATATGTCAAGGGCCAATAGGATGCCAATACGAAAAGAAAATAAATAATTGCACTAACAGCCAACTCAGACTGTAGGCACATAATAAAGTAGTACAAGGAATGAAGGAAAAAGACGAACACATTTTAGTCTAAGTTAGATGTAATAGAGAAGTAAGAAACATAGATAATAGAAAACATGAAGCCCATGGAAAACAATGTTGGTAGAATCCTATCATAGATCAGGTATTCCAAGGTCCTGAGAAGAGAGCACAGATGAATCTTTACTGAAACTATTATGAAAAAAATCACAATTCTATCTAAATGAGCCGCGGTGGCGCAGTGGTTAGAGTGCAGTACTGCAGGCTACTTCTGCTGACCACTGGCTGCCAGCTGTTTGGCAGATCGAATCTCACCAGGCTCAAGGTTGACTCAGCCTTCCATCCTTCAGAGGTCGGTAAAAAGAGGACCCAGATTGTTGGGGGAAATATGCTGACTCTGTAAACTGCTTAGAAAGGGCTGTAAAGCACTATGAAGCGGTATATACGTCTAAGTGCAATTGCTATTGCTACATTCACTTTTCCTTTGATTAGTGACTGTGGAGACGCTCAGTCATCCAGGTCATGGTTGTCCCAAAGGTGCTTTTTCAAGAGGCAACTGGACTTTCTGGTTTTTCTTTGAAGATGTTTCACTACTCATCCAAGAAGCTTCCAAGAGCTGAAGACATTTCACTTCTCATCCAAGAAGCATCCAAGAGCTGAAGAAGCTTCTTGGATGAGAAGCGAAATGTCTTCAAAGAAAAAAAACCCAGAAAGTCTAGTTGCCTCTTGAAAAAGTACTTTTGGAGCTTTGATTAGTGAGTATAGCTGTAAAAAATGTCCACTTCTGAGAATGATAGGGGCAAAATTGGTCTGCACTTTTTAAATATTTATTTTTGTAATTGTAAAGTACAAAAAAAATCACCATTTTTTATAGATGAATGTTAACAAGTTGATTTGAAAGAATCTAAGCCTACTATCTGATTTGACTTTCTAATTCCACCCTGAAATTGAATTCTGTTCAATCATTAATTCAGCAATCTAATCAATTTGCCTTTGAATTGAATTTCTGAACAGAAGTTTCAAACAGTCATTAGCATTTGGTATCTTATTTGAACGCACATATGGATACCTTAATAATACATTTAATAATTTGTTAATATGTTTCATAATTTTTTTTTGCATAGTTGGAATTAATTATTGTTGAAACATTGTTTTGTAAAGAATCACAGCATAGTGATAATGAAGTTATTTTTTTCACTGCTACATTTTTCAAGAAGTTCAAATGCAGAAAAGTTGCTAAGGGACTTTCTATGTTAATTAGCTGTGAATGCGGTGTATGGTGTATTATATAATACAAGAAATCTATTTTTTATTCTGCTCAATATGGGATTCTATTATACATATGCCACAAAAATCACCAATTCTAAAGCAATAAGTCTGCTAGCCTTAGAATCAGTATTTCATTCCTTGCCAGCTGGTGTGTGGATGAAAAGTTAAGGTATAGCTATGGTTTTAAATTATACTGCACATATTGCTTATAAAAAGAAATCTAAAAAGTAAAATAAAAGCCATACTGTGCAATCCAAAAAGCTTCAAAGTTTTTCTCCTAGCGATATAAGTTTGTCCAAACTTATAAATGATGAATATAAAAGATGTACATTTGAAACAGATCTGGAAAGTAATTTTTATCTTTTTAATTTATTTGTACGCTATCCTCTCCTACTGATGTCGGCCTGCTACAAACCTAAATACACATTTCATGAACCTATTGCTTATTTCCTGATCCATCTGTATTTATTCATGTTTTAACTGGTTGGTTGTAAAAAAAAATTGTATAATGGGAATTGAGCTTAGGAACTCTTTGCCATATATTTTATTTAATAATATCTTAGATATACAGGTAATCCTTGACTTACAACAGTTCATTTAGTGACTGTTCAAAGTTACAACATCACTGAAAATGTGACTTATGACCGTTTTTCACAATTACGACCTTTGCAGCAACCCCTTGAATCATGTGATCAAAATTCAGATGCTGGGTCATATTTATGACCATTGCTTTGTCCCAAGGTTATGTGATAGGCTTCAGACTATCATCTCTTCGGCCCCATGAAAGAGGGTTTGAGAGGCAAACATTATTCCAGTGACGAGGAAGTGAAAATTGCAGTGAAGAAGTGGCTCAAAGAACAGTCAACAGAATTTTACGAGACAGGGATACATGCTCTCATTCGAAGGTGGAACATTGCTATTGAGAGAAACGGTGACTATGTTGAGAAGTAGGGATGTGATCCACAGAGGACCAGCTTCATTTTGATGTATGCTACATGTTCCTGTGTTGGTAATTATACCTGTCCTAAAGAAAATGGCATTACGTTTTGACTCACCCTCGTACCTTTTGTGACAAGCAAACTCAATGGGCAAGCCAGATTCACTTAACGACTGGATTACTAATTTATCAACTGCAGTGATTCACTTAACAACTGTGTCAAGAAAAGTCATAAAACTCACTTAATAAATGTCTCGCTTAGCAACAGAAATTTTGGGCTCAGTTGTGGTAATACGTCAGGAGACTATCTATACATCTTATCAATAATATAAAATAATGTGACCCAACGATTTAGGCTGTCAGTATTTGTGTACTTTATATATTTTTTCTGAGACAACAAAATAATACACATTACAAGTGTGCATTTGAATGGATTTCTTGGAGGAATAGGAAATTTAGCTATTTTACAACTGCCAATGCAGCAGGATCCTGTTCCCTCCAATCCAATGACAACATATGTCCTGATTTTTAAAAGCCGTATTAACTATTACTTACATATTTTATTTTGTACCTTATATTCTATGGAACTAAAGTTAGATAAAGATACTTTCTCCGCAAGATTAACAGCTTGTTTAATCTGGAATCCAGAACTCCAGAAGAGCCGAGGTGGCGCAGCGGTTAGAGGCAGGTACTGCAGGCCACTTTAGCTGACACTGATCCGCAGGTCAGCGGTTCAAATCTCACCGGCTCAAGGTTGACTCAGCCTTCCATCCTTCCGAGGTAGGTAAAATGAGGACCCAGATTGTTGGGGGCAATATAAATATATATTGCTTACTGGTGTAAACCGCTTAGAGTGCGCTTGCACTGTGAGGTGGTATATAAATCTCACAAATAAATAAAATAAATAAATAAACTGCAATTTTATGTAATCAATTTCTTTTCTCACTAATGGCAACTTGTGCTTGGCTCTGATATTTATGATTCAGGCTGAAAAAATAACACCATTCCAGGGGTCTCCAACCTTAGCAACTTTAGGACTTGTGGACTTCAACTCCCAGAATTCCTCAGCCAGCTTTGCTGGCTGAGGAATTCTGGGAGTTGAAGTCCACAAGTCTTAAAGTTGCCAAGGTTGGAGACCCCTGATTAGACCAGTGTGTCCAAACTTGTCAACTTGTGACTTCAACTCCACAAATTAGTGGCTGGTTGGGGAATTCTGGGAATTGAAGTCCAAGGTTGGACACTCCAGGTTTAGACATTTGGGAGCACATACTTTCAGATGCAGATATTTTTGTGGCAATATTTTCATTTTTTTATAATGTTGGCAATTATTTAAAATATTTACATGCAAGTTACAAGATATGATCAATATCCACATTCGTTCTAGGTTGCTTATATATTTGACTGACTGGGAGAAAGGACTTGCAGTCATCTCGGAGCTTAGATATTTCTCCTGCAACTTTTGATCACTAGCCAAAGAAGTAAGGGCCTTGTAATAAGTATGCAAGTCATACAAACCAATCAGAATAAATGAAGAGAACGAAGGACAATCAAGGGGATACATTTAAGGTCTAAAAACAGGATTAGTAACAACATGGATTTTTCCCAAAACACTTTAAAATTAACCCTTTTCTCTACTAAACAAGTTACAGTGTTGCATATGTAGTTTTAAGACTAGATGGTTGCTCACAAGATTGGTACCCTGGTTTTTTATGCTGTCCAATATACATGGCAAGAATCTTCCACACATATGCTGTCACAGTGTGAATATTGTCAGTTGTATGTCTATGCAGGGTGATGCACCCCTCGTCTAATATTATGGTATATTCCAATACAAGCAGAACACGTGA
The DNA here is from genome assembly GCA_023053685.1 of Diadophis punctatus similis. Classification (NCBI taxonomy): domain Eukaryota; kingdom Metazoa; phylum Chordata; class Lepidosauria; order Squamata; family Dipsadidae; genus Diadophis; species Diadophis punctatus. Next base: position 47,407,454 of record JALIGW010000006.1, read on the forward strand.
TATGATCTTGTATGCATGTCCACATTCCTGATCCACCATTAATCACTTTTGACTTGGCTCTTGACCGGAACGGTCACGTTTTCTTAGCAAAGATGTAATTATTCAGGATTTATTGTTTTTGTACCGAAATAAATATTTCTATTAGACTTTTAATCTCGGCTTTATTTCTAACTGTCTGAATTCCAAGCAAGATCCAAATCGCCTCTATGAGATTTATTCTCATCTCTCAACATATGCAATTTAACCAGAACTTACAATGACCATGTCAATATAAAAGGTATATTTTTCTCCTCTATTTGTTCATGTAATGTCTGAAAAAAACTTTAAAAAACATTACTTCTTGGACAATTCACAAAATGATGAATGAACTGGATGAAAAACTCTTTATGACGAAGGATTAAATGAAAGTTCTGTCTGCTGCAGTCATCTATTTAGGAAAATGAGTTGTAAAATCATCTTTAGTTACTAAAATTATTACCAATAAAAAGGAGAAAACTACATAATGAACAATAAAAAAGTGGTTAAGAATGACTGTGAAGAGAGACTGCCAAAAATGAAGAAACAAAAGAAAGATAACTGGATGTCAGAACAAACAGTGGAAATTACAAAGAAAAGGAAAAGACAAAAAAATCTCACAGAAGAGTCAAACAAAGAATTTCAAGAGTTGTTAGAAGTATTAATGTAACAACATCTGTAAAGACGTTGAAGATGGAAACAGATTGGAAAAACAAGAAAAGAACTCAGAAGGTGGTTCCAACCTGGAATTGGTATGCAAAAAGATGTCAATAGTAGTAACTAATTCACTAATTAGTAACTAATTCAAAGGAGATCAAACAAAGAGATATCAACAATGAAGATACTGTGGAGGATATTCCCTACATACAAGAACCACTAGTATTAAAAGATGGTTAGATTATTATAATGTGGTAATGTGACAGCCAAACATGCAAAGGATCTTTCAAACTCTATGTCACATAGTGAATATTGTCAGTTGTATGTCTATGCAGGGTGATGCATCCCTATCCTAATATTATGGTACATTCCAATACAAGCAGGACATGTGATGTGATCTTATGCGCATGTGTGCATTCCTGATTCTCCATTATTTTTCTTCTGCCTTTGATTCTGACCGGGAGTGGTCACGATTTATTAGCAAGATGTAACTATTCATGATTTATTGTTTTTGTACCGAAATAAATATTTTCTATTAGACTTTTAATCTCGGCTTTATTTCTAAATGTCTGAATTCCAAGAAAAGATCCATATCGCCTCTATGAGATTTATTCTCCCCTTAACACTCTAGTAATAAAAGTCAAGGAGCAAAATGAAAACATGGGACTAACATAAAATATAAAGGAAGTCAAATAGGTACAATAGCCACCCTTATAAGTGCTATTGAAGACAGTGAATTGGTAGATAGCTTCAGCCTTTTAGGATCAAGTATCAAAATAAAGGAATTGCAATGCAGACCAGCACTTGGTAGAGCAACCATGAAGGTCTTTGCAAAAATATTCAAATCTTGTGATGTTTCTGTTCCCGCAAAGTTCAGTACAGTGCAAGCAATGGTATTTTTTGTTATACTCTATGGAAGCAAAAGTTTGACTTTGAAGAAGCAGAATAGTTCAAAAGTATTGATGCTTTTGAACTTTGGTGCTGGAACAGACCTTTCACAATACCACACACAGCCAATAAAACAAACCAATTTGTCATCTAACAAATCCAGATTTCTTATTTTAACCAGGCTCAAATTAACCTACTTCAGATACATTATGCAAAGACTTAACTCTTGGAGAATACTCTAATTCTGGGAAATGTGCTAGTGCACATTGGAAAATCGGAAAGATCAGGTTAGAGACAGATCATTGTGGAGAATCTAGCCCAATATTTTCACAGATAATTACAACAATCTAATACATATCAACTTTACAGAAGATAACGTTGAAAAGGCATGAACAAAGGTGGTATGATATAATGAATATCTCAAAAGATCATGAGCATGTAATGTAGATTGCATGCTTATACCCATTGGTAAAAAAATTGAAATTAAAATATTTATTCTTATGTTGTACTACATCATCTGTATTGAACAGCTATGGAATAATCAGCTACTTTGGACAGATGGCGAACATAAAATATCTTGAATAACTTATCTGCCTACCAATAGAATCTATACATTAGGAAGATGCTTTATATACTTGCCCCAATTAGCTAACTTTTTATAGAAGTTCTTTTGGGTATTCAGTCAGAAGTCTGCCTGCCAGTCTTTATCTAAAGTGGAGGTATCAGAAATTGAATCTGAACTCTTTTGCTGCTAAGTATATGCTTCGTTGTGAGTGATGATCTATTTAGCTGTACCACAAATACTCTGGATCTGATATTTTCTTCTGTTCTTTGCTGCCTGCCTGCCTGCACTGCAATGTTTTGTAGTCACATCACGTGCCAGTCTATGTGACATTACCCTTGCTGAGACGAGGATGATTAATGATACATTTTTTGGCAATTGAGGAGGCTCAGCCTTATTGCCATGGACATACTGAGACTCAAAAACTTTACAGATAAGAAGTAGATTAGAAAGATAAGAAATGTTGTTCAACCAGTTGGACAAAACTATATTGTATACCAATCAAACATGAGCTTAGTCACAAGAAAGAGGAGATTGCAGTCATCTTTTATCTTCAACATGCCTGACCAGCAATTGTCCACTGTTGAAGTATTTTCAACTACTTTAAGAACTGTGCTTTAGCAATGCTCCCTATGTCTTTTTTAAACAAACAATTGATAACTACTTCTCATTTGGTAATAATTGCAAACCAAACAAATCTGGCAGTAAAACAAACCAATCAATACCGTATTACTTACCTTGTTAGCATTTATTAGTTTGGGCCAGAGATGGGTTCGGTTCGGACCGGTTCTATGGAACCGGTAGTAACTTGGTGGCCTGGGTCGCTGGAACCGGCAGTGACCCAGGCCTGCCACACCCCCGAACCGGCTCTCTCGGCGGCGCCATAGGTGCCACCATCTTGTTTTTTTGCTTCTGCGCATGTACAGAAGCTGGTTTTTTAGCACTGTGCATGTGCATTAGTCCCAAGTTATATTCATTCAAGGAATTTGAAGGTTATTCAATCCAAATTTTATCAGTCACCTCACTGTATATTTTATCTTTTGCATTTGCGTTCCAGGCTGATTTCAACTGAAGCCCAGCTATGGATCTATATATGCTTAATTAATGGTCAGTTCATTGTTTAAACCAAATGTTTTGGGACTCTGGTTCATTTATACACTCACCCTTCTAGCAAGTTACATATCTGTTATTGGTTCATGATTTGATGTATGAATCTTTTGCCAGATTCTGTGCAATGGCCATATCAGCATGCCAATGATTACTTAAAGAATGCTAGTTACATGATTATCATACTTTTCAAATGTCAAGGCTGATCTTGTAAATTTTATCTGGCTAACTGCAGACTATGATTTATTTTCTTTGAAGTACACTTGAAGTTAAATAGCATATGCATTTTAATTTCAGCATTTCGTAATTAGGAAGAGATTTTTTAAAAGCCAAAATATAACAGGTCTTTCAAAATGCAAGAACTTCACATGACAAACAATTGCAGTACTTGAAACTGAATAAACATTTCTTTCATTTCAAAATGTACTTGGATATTGTCATCATGGAAAACTTCACTTCATTTGCAAACACTTGCAGCCTATGTCTGAAGGAATGCACTGCAATATTTGTAGGAGTGTTACCAAACCTTTCTTCTATATTCATAATACAATTCTTCATACTTGTTTTGTAAATACGGCAAGGATGAAACGATTATGTGGAATGGGATTGCCTGGAAAGGCACTTCATAAACAAGAAAAGCATATTTGATATGTACCTAAATCTGACAAAGGTTTTATATTTCCATATTTATCTTTGGAAAACCACATGTTGATTTTCTATAATGGTGTCTCCACTGAGTTAACATGTCAGGAGGGGACTTCAACTGCATGATCACACACACCCCTTTTTATTTGTGATGCATATTGGCTTTGATCATGTGATCCAGCTGCTGAGTTGACTTTGCTGACTCCCTCCAAAATGTTCCTGCTACAGCCAATTACAAGCCTCTGACCTGCAGAAAGTGTTTGTGATATAGAGACACAAACACACAGACTAACATTTTACATTCCGCAAAATGAAGGCAGGTCCACTTTACATGTATTGATCCCCCAAATCATTGTGTGTGTAGGGAATATCTAGCAGCAATTTGGGTCTTTACTGGTACGTTTGTTAAGATCTGTTTTTCTGTCTTTATACCAAACAGTGGCCAAGACTTGTATGAAATATTTATTTATTTATTATTTACTTATTAGTGAGACTTATATACCGCCTCAAAGTGCAAGCACTCTCTAAGCGGTTTACACCATTAAGCAATGTATATTTTTTATATTGCCCCCAACAATCTGGGTCCTCATTTTACCTACTTCAGAAGGATGGAAGGCTGAGTCAACCTTGAGCCGGTGAGATTTGAACAGCTGAACTGCTGATCACAGTCAGCTAAAGTGGCCTGCAGTACTGCACTCTAACTGCTGCGCCACCTCGGCTCATTCAAATAAGGCAAATAAGGACTGATGTAATTTATTTGTTATTTATTTCTTCAGTTTTTATGGCTGCCCATAAAAGAGACGCTTACAATCTTTAAAAAAAAACCCAGAACATAATATATTACATATTAAATTTCAAAGATATGGGAAGTAGAAAGGTGGGTAAGGCATTAACAAAAGTGATACAAGCAATCAATTCAAGCTCATTATAACATATTTGTAGGATAGGTTTGATGATCAGAAAAAAATAGTACATATAGAAAACTGAAAGTTATTGTAACCTTAAAGTCAATTAAATTTATTCTTAGATCCATTGAAAGAGGTTGAAAATAATTTTGTTTTGTTTTCTATCTCCATTTTTGGCTTAACATTTTTTTCTTTACTCCTTTTATCTGTCCTATCTTAAATATTAGTTTTTATTAATATTTCTCTTATTATTTAAAAAAATTATAATGTTATCTTTATAAAAATATGGCAGATGAACACTTTTCTGGAATTCAAAATCTAAGAAAATAGAAAATTACCTGTTTCACAATGTCCACTGTTTGTTCTTTCAATATGTTATCTTTTCATATTTATGCGATTAGCTTCACCAATATATGATTATTACTCAAACTATAGTACTTTTCCATGTCTTTAGTAGCTTCAGGATCTCATTTTACTTTATCAATAATTCCAAACAGATTTTGAATATTAAATATATGGACATATACAATGATAGTTTGTGGTTTAAACTGATAGATTTAAATTCACATTAGGCCATACTAACTCTGTGGTTCATTCACTCTTTTTCATATCAGTACAAGCTCTATGCTGACAAGTTTCCATTAGCACTAACTACACAGACATTTTAAAACCATTCCAGACAGTTATCAGTCATTAGCCAGTTAAAAAGAGTTATTAGAAGTGAAGTCTTAAGATCGCAATGCTTGAAGTGCTCTCTGTTTTATGTGTTTGCCTCTTCAGAATTAGATGTTTCAGTGCAACCTGATAGCCTCTTATAAAAATGGACAATGTGCTAAATCTTGGCATGAAAGTTCAGAATTGGACTTTGTTCCAATAACCGCAGAGACAGAGGGGAAGAAAAGAAAACAGGGGAGATAGAAGTAGGAAATATACAGTATGTCACAGAAGTGAGTACACCCCCTCACATTTTGTAAATATTTAAGTATATCTTTTCATGTGACAACACTGAAGAAATGACACTTGGCTACAATGGAAAGTAGTGAGTATACAGCTTGTATAACAGTGTAAATGTGCTGTCCCCTCAAAATAACGCAACACACAGCCATTAATGTCTAAACTGGTGGCAACAAAAGTGAGTACACCCCTAAGTGATAATGTCCAAATGGGGCCCAAGTAGCCATTTTCCCTCCCTGGTGTCATGTGATTCATTAGTGGTACAAGATCTCAGGTGTGAAGGGGGAGCAGGTGTATTAAATTTTGTGTTATCGCTCTCTCTCATACTGGTCACTGGAAATTCAACATGGCACCTCATGGCAAAGAACTCTCTGAGGATTGCAAATTGCGCAATCTGCCACTCCCTACCGGAGCTACACACCGGACAGCTCCGTCAGGAACCCACCACTGGTTCAGATGGTGTCAAATGTGTGTGGTAGCAACCAGGTGAGGAGTACAAAGACAAGTGTGTCTTGCCTACAGTCAAGCATGGTGGTGGGAATGTCATGGTCTGGGGCTGCATGAGTGCTGCCGGCACTGGGGAGCTACAATGCATTGAGGGAACCATGAATGCCAACATGTACTGTGACATACTGAAGCAGAGCATGATCCCCTCCCTTTGGAGACTGGGCCGCAGGGCAGTATTCCAACATGATAATGACCCCAAACACACCTCCAAAACGACCACTGCCTTGCTAAAGAAACTGAGGGTAAAGGTGATGGACTGGCCAAGCATGTCTCCAGACCTAAACCCTATTGAGCATTTGTGGGGCATCCTGAAATGGAAGGTGTAGATGCACAAGGTCTCTGACATCCACCAGCTCCGTGACGTCATCATGGAGGAGTGGAAGAGGATTCCAGTGGCTTCACCTGTGAAGCTCTGGTGAACTCTATGCCCAAGAGGGTTAAGGTAGTGGAAAATAATGGTGGCCACACAAAATATTGTCACTTTTGACCCCTTTTGGACATTATCACTTAGGGGTGTACTCACTTTTGTTGCCACCAGTTTAGACATTAATGGCTGTGTGTTGCATTATTTTGAGGGGACAGCACATTTACACTGTTATACAAGCTGTATACTACTACTTTACATTGTAGCCAAGTGTCATTTCTTCAGTGTTGTCACATGAAAAGATATACTTAAATATTTACAAAATGTGAGGAGGTGTACTCATTTCTGTGTCATACTGTATTATTACAAATGAGACTGAAATATAAAATAAATTGTTAAGTTATAAAGATGCCCACTTCTTTTTAGCTAAGCCCTCTTGCCTTGCCAGTGCAGAACTTTGTAGAGATTGGAACTTGATAAGCAGATACTACAGAGGTAAACCAGTTATTGAATAGCATCTCTTCTGGGCTAAATCCCACAGCATCCTGCCCTAACCTGACTGTAGTAACCGAGGGATGAGAAAAGAGGAACCCGACTTTATTTTATTTATTTATTTATTTTTGTCAAGTACGTGTTGGTAATATACATAGATAAAACATTGTTTATATACATAAGATGGGTACTGATAAGAGGGAACATTAGGACAGGGACGGTAGGCACGCTGGTGCACTTATTGACTTTGCAATGCTGCCACAAAATCTGCTTTGGACTAGATCATGGGTGTCAAATTCGCGGCATCATGTTGCCGTCACATGATGTATTGCAACGTTTCCCCCCTTCATGGAGCTGGGGTGGGCGTGGCCTGTGTGTGATACATCTGATCCATGGGCCGCCAGTTTAACACCCCTGGACTAGATTTTTGTCAACAGTAATATTACTATTTTTAGTAATATTACTATTTTTTGTGGCATCCCAGAATTGTTTTACATTCATTTGAAAGTTTTATAACTATTTGAAAAGAAATTTGATCTCTGACAGCTAAAAAGTAAGAGATTTCCCTTGCCAAGCTACATTCAAAGAACACCAGACTTCTTTTTTCTTTTCCTTTTCTGCACCTTCTATTTTTTTATTTTTTTTTATTTTTTTTTAGTTTGCATAAATTTTTTTTAACATTGTGATTGTAATTTTTAATAAAATTACTATTAGAAAAAGAAAATAAGGAGCCCCAAATCCAAGGAATCAAGTTCAAAGGGAATGAATGGATCAGTTATACTTTTTTTTCCTTCACATCCCTTTGAATAATTGATATCTGACACCACGTTTTTAAAAAGAAGTTCCCATGAAACATTGTATTCAATGTTTGCTGTTTCAAGACTATATGAAATTATTTCAAAACATACTGAAGCAACACATTGTTGGTAATACCTCATTCCTGGAAAGTGAGAAGGACCAGGGCCTCACAATACTGTTTTTCTATGATGCCTCTTACCTGGAGTTGTGATGGATTCATTGATAACTTTACAGAAACAATTAAAACTGGATTATTCTGAGAGTTTTGCATGAATTATCAGGCTATATGTTACATTATATTATTTTAATTGACATTTAATTTACTAAGGATGTTGTATTGTTATTTTGCTGTAGATAACAGCTGACAAAATTGTGAGATCTATTTTTTGATGCTTCTATGGATAAAGTGTCTCCAAGCTGTTCTGTCTGTTGTGATTTAACAATTCCTATAAGTTCATTCCTGTATTCTCCAGTACTCCATCCATCCATCTCATTGCTATTAGCCTCTTCTGTCTATCTTGCTTATCATTATTATTCTTTCTATAGATGCATCAGCCTTTATGATATTCCAGTATATATTTCTGCTTCATTATTCTTAAAAGCATAAGCAAGTTTGGTTTCCTCTCATTTATCTTTTTCGTTAACCAATGAAAGTTTTTGCCTATCCAGTGAAACAGGTTTTTCCATGTTAGCCTTGTGTCCAGACAAGAAGTATAACTGGATTACTAGCAATATCTTTATTGTAAAGGTTACATTAATAGAATCTTGCAAAAAATGTACCTGAAAGTACCTGTCCTTTCCTTTCCTTTCCTTTGGTCTCTGGAAAACTGGGGAAAATCCATTCTGAAACATTTTCCAGAATTCCATCTTACGTCTGTGGGCTGAGACATTTTTTACATGGCTGTTGTCCCATCTGCAGTGATTTCTCCTGTTTTGCAAGGTCATTCCCACATACCATTAAATGCCACACCAAAATTCAATCTTTCTATTCTTGTTTTGCTACAAAGTCCACCTTTTATACTGTATACATATATCATTACAATGAAAACCATTAGATGGAATATCATCTACTTATTAGAACAAATTAAAATCTGCAATTGGTATTCAGCTTGTTTGCTTTTTGGCAATGAACATTTTGTTCATCTTCCAGCTTACAAAAACAAAAGCAGATTCTCTAGCAAAAGAAAAGTTATAAATGCTGCCTACCACATAAATAGCTTTAAACATTAAATTGCAAATAATGAGTCTTAAAGCGATCTCCACTTTAATATTTACTGAAATTATTATCCTCATGTTTATAATGTGTAAATACAAAAGACTCATTTTCAAATGAGTATTTAAAAAAACAACCAAATATATCATGCCAAATGCCAAATTGGTTAAATTTTAGAGGCAAGATGGTTATAAAGACAAAACAATCCCTTAAAATTGCAGTTGATAATTGGCAAATAAATAAACTCTCAGTAAAACAAAATATTTAAAGATTGAATAATTGCAAAAATATTGATAAGAGTTCATTTTCAGCCAACATAATTTTTGGGACACTATAAAGCTAATCAAATGTTTACCTCTTTAGCTTTTGAAGCACAAACCAGTTCAACATAGAAACAGGACATGTAGCCTAAACCAAAGGACAAGATGCCAAACCTGTAGTACAAGGTCTCAACCTCCAGTCTGTGGACCACAGAGGTGGGTTCTTCCCAGTTCGCACCGGTTCGCCTGAACCAGTAGCAAACCGCTGGTGATGTCATGATTTTTTTGGAATTTTTTCCAGGTTTCTGGCACTGCACATGTGTCGCCATCTTGTTTTTGGTTTTTTGGGAGGCGGTTCTGGTTTTTTGCCATTGCGCATGCGCATGCATGCAAAGCACACGTGCGCCCATGAGGTGCGGCCACGCCGAGTGGGAGGAAGCGAACCGGCAGCAAGGTAAGTTAGAACCCACCCCTGGTGGACCGGCACCGGGCCACAGCATGCCAGAAACTGGACTGCTCAAAAAGACGAAGCCCATGGGATGCAAGCAGAATATGAAACAACATCCTCTCCAGTCCCTGATGCCCAAAAGTTTAGGGACCACTGCTGTTGTAATTGAGTTATGCTTTATTCAGGTATATAGTCCTCTCCTTTAAGCATAATCATTTTGAGAAATATATTCAACATATTATGTTATTGGGAAAATTAACATATAATTAATTAAAAAAACTAACTAAATAAGACCTTGCTTTCAATTTACTACTTATAAAGTATTGCAGTCTGAATTAATGCAGTGGCATTAAAAACCTGGATGAATGTTTTAGAAATATTTTGTTTAATTGGTATGTAATATTGTAGCCTATATGAAATCACATGTTAGAAGCAGATATGATTCATAATACAGGGATAAAACTGGGGAAATGAAATAGAAAGCAGTCTTGAAAGTTCACAATCTGTTTTATAAGAGAGCCTATAAAGTGAGCTTGCCACAAAAAGTTACTGCCAGGTGGCCTCTCTGTCTGTTCTGCCTTAGAATAAGTGAGGCCTTTCCTCTGAATCTTATGTTTTATTCTAGAATTGCCTGCATATATCTGTGCTATTATACTTTTAGTAGAGGATCATGTAGGCTCCCAGAACAGGTTCAGAGTTGTCTTAAGCAGTTTGCATCAAGGCTCATTCCCCACCATTCACTCAGAACTGAAGAGGAGTGCAGTGGTTCATGAAGTTAGGATGCTGGGCTGACGATCAGCAGGTTTGCGTTCAAGACCCGGTGGCTGCTGCAGGATTTGTTGAGCTCCTGTCACATGCTCCAGCTTCTGCCAACCCAGAAGTTTGGAAAAAAATTGAATTTCTCTAATGCAGTGATGGCTAACCAAATGCTGAAAAGGGAGCACGCGTTCGTCTGGGCCGCAACCAGGAAGAGGAGCTGCCCAGGGGGCATGTGCATGCCAGAAAATGTACTTCCAGTTTCCACCATGCGCATGTGCACCAGCAAGCAAGTCTTCCGGTTACTGCTGCACATGCGCACACACCAATCAGCTGGCTGGAACGCATGCTCGCGCCAGAAAATGGAAGACCAGCTCTTCTGGTTTCCGGCACTTCTGCACGCACAAAGGCCAGCTGATCATCACGTGCACATGCGCGCTAAAAACCCAGAAGAGGAACGGGCAACGCCGCGCGTGCCAGGTGACATGACTCTGCATGCCACTTTGGGCACGCGTGCCATAGGTTCGCCATCACGGCTCTAATGGAACCCCTTGGCTATTTTATTTTATTATTATTTTATTTAAAACATTTACGTACCCACCTGTCTTTCACCAACTCTGGGCAGGTCCAAATAATAAATTAAAATACATATAAAATCACATTAAATCTATAAAACTCAACCAATTAAAACATCAAAGACCTAGTGCCAAATCAGTTCTCATGGTTTATTAATTAGTCTTCTTTCAATGCTTGGGAGAAAAGCCAGTTCTTCAAAACCTTATGGGAGGCTAAAGGGGTGGAGGCCAACTGAATGTCAGGGGACAAGGGAATGTCAGGGGCTGCCATGGAAAAGAGACCCTTCTTAGCTCCTAGCAGATGACAATATTTAGAGGAAGAGACTAGGAATATACTAACTCATCTGGTAAGATGGATAGATGTCCTTAGGGAAAAGCAGTCCCACAGATAACCTGGCATTGTGCCATCATCTTTAAAGTGATGACCAGCGCCTTGAATTGTACCTAGAAAGAAATTGGAAGCCAAAGCAGATCACACAATTGAGGTGTTTCATGGGCAAACCTAGGGGCTCCCATTATCATAGGCATTGCTGCATTTGGAACCATTTGAAGTTTCTGGATGGTCTTCAAGGGTAGCCCCATGTAGAATGCATTGCAGTAATCCAGGACACAAAATTATATATAACACAGAGGTGTGTTACTAGATGGGTAAGTCCTTTCAATCTTCCTTCACACATAGACACAATTCAGCAGAAATCAATACATATAGCACTTTTGATAAACTGTAATAAATCTTTTTACCTTGAGATATTAAGATGCATACTTTTCCGGCTAAAAAAAAGTGGGTAAAAGGATTAGATTTATTTTCAAACAAAGCATTAGACTGCTTCCATCCACCATTTTTATTTTCTGCCTATCCAACCATTTAAGACTCTGAACCATTGAACTGGAAGTATAGATTATGTGTAAGATTTTGCTTTGCAGTATGCTTGCTTCCTATTTATTTTTTCAGAATTAAAATAAAATTCAAAACAAGGATGGTCTGGGGATGTGAGTATAGTACCATCTATGACTACTAAATTGGGAACAGCAGAAATGCAGGAACTGTGCATGGAAGTGCATGGCCCAGTCTTGTGTTATGATTGCTGTGAACCGTATAGTTGATTTCACTTGCTCACAAAAAGCTAGCTCTTTATTGCAGGGCATTGCATTGCATAGATAAGGATATTTCAAGATTCCTCTGCTATTGATAGCTAAAACAAGATTTTCCCAAACTGTTTGGGCCAGCTGAGACATTTTAAATTTGGGTACTGTACTCCGTTGGGGCAGGATTTGCCCATTCAACAGATGGATGAGTATGGGCAGTCATAAAATGTTGATTTCCCAGAAGGCAAGCTGTAAGATTGGGAGAGTGAGGGTGGGGAAGTAGCATTACTAAGAACTTAAATAGAAGACAAAGGACTGAATTCTAAAAAAAAACAAAACTCAAGAGATAAATAACTTGACCAACGCAATACAGAGATATGTTCTGAATTCCCAAAGCAAAACCCTATATTTGTTCCCATAAAGCACAACAGAACAGTCATTTAACAGAAGGCAAAATGCTCAGAAAAATACAGCCATTAGCAATACATCTCCCATCTCTGATTTCTCAGGATGTTCCAAATTAGGTTTGAGATTACCTTTCCTTTTTGGTGTGGGATAATTAGGCATTTTCAAAATAAAACCCTGACTCCAGCTGCCTGCCATTTTAAATCTTTTAAGAATGTATCTGAAAGAAGGGATATATATCACTGGAAATAAAGGTAGCAGCTGGTGATTGGTTTGTCCCTTTGCAGAATGCCAACTTCTTAGCTTAAATCATTTTAATGGAAATAAGAATTAGGAGATCTTGTCAGGAAGATTTCCAGATGTGCATTAATTATCATGGTTGCCATATTTGGTATTAATTAGCTAAAACAACATACCAGAACATTATCAGTGCTGCAACCACGATTACTCCAAAAACATCTGTATATCAAATGTATGAACTGGAATAAAAGGGAAAACTTTATGGTAAATAACTATCATTTTCTGTCTGATGAACCACAAACTGCAAAATAAGAAGGAATTGTATTTTCCAAATAAGCATTATAACAACTTCACCTGCACAATCTAGGTGTGATGGAATACATGCACATCTATACAATTGAGCCACTGTTCTGCCTTCAAAGTAGAATTGTTTCTACAAGAATCACTTAAACGTAGATAACCAACTTGCTATCATTATGATATTAAGATCATTGATTTTTTTTCTAATGGATAAAACCACATCTTTTAACAAAGTGTCTAATCATAGTTAAATGAATAAATAATGATTTATTTAATCCACCCCCTTCCCTAGTAAACAGTCTGAATAGTTAATTATATTCACCATTAAAGATTTTTGCCTTATATCGAATTTAAAATCCACCAGCTTTAATTTCCAACTATTGATTCAACTACTCTTTGGTCTGATACATTACAGAGCTCCTTAAAAGCCAGATTCCCAAGAGACTCACCTAACTGTATTTCTATTCTTAATATAAATAGAATATGTCACACAGAGACAGACATGATTCTATTCATCTCATTCATCACTGTGTTTCCATGACATCCTGATAAAAGTGATGAATTTGGTTGGGCTGGAGTTTCAAACCAATGTTCTGTTTGGGACATTCAAAGTCCCTTACAAGACATTCATAACCAAAGAGAAGATGATTAATTATTCTCCTTAATTCCAAGTCTCAGAAGGATGTAGCTTTTGCTTCAATATTCCAAGTATCTTGGTTGCCCAGTACCAAAACAGCTCTTCCCTCTAATTAAAATCCGATCAAAACTAGTTTAATGTTCTGGTTTTTACAAAGACATTTTTAATGGATTAGGAGTGGGATACTTGAGATGTTACCTAATTATTCATTTGTAATAAATTTAGTCCTGCCCCCAAGTCCTACTGTGCAGAAGACGTTACTTGTGGGTATGCTTGGGAGGGATGAAGAAAGAACATTGGGAGTATATGCACAGAGTATACAAATGGATCGAATAGCTAAAGTAGTGGCAAGGAGTTTGTAGTTTCAGACTTGAAAGATTCCATTAATATGGCCTTACACTAAAGTAGAATTAGTTCATCTAGTCATATTTCCTATGTAGTTCAGAGGGTCTTCCAAACTATAAACGAGAACATTTTGGAAGATGAGTTCTTTGCTTCTAAAATATGAATATGCTTCATCAATCTGGAGCCTTCCACCTGCTTTGGATTGGAGTTCTTGGAATTCCCAAACAGCATTAGAAGTCATTCTGGAGATGACTACCATGGAAATGACCTGCGAAAGCTGGCTAAGCAATGGCATTATCCGTATCATTACCGTATTTTTCGGAGTATAAGACACACCTTTTTCCTCCCTAAAAGTGGCTGAAAATTTGGGTGCATCTTATACTTCGAATGTAGCTTTTTTCCAGCCCTAACTAGGTGCTAACAGATCTTCCCAGCTCTTACCTTGCAGGCTTTTTCATTGTTACTCTCTCCAAAGAATGTTTTTCCAGCACTAAGTCTTTGCAGAATTTTTTTTCATTGCTCTACTTGCTCCGAATAAGTTTTTTTCTAGCCCTAACCAGGTGCTAATGATCTTCCCAGCTCTTACCGGCTTGCAGGCTCTTTCATTGTTACTCTCTCAGAAGAAGGTCTTTTTAAGTCCTAACCAGGGGATAAAATAATGTGCTGAAGCTGACCAGACTAAGGACGCTAGCCAGATGAATACCTGGTAGGCAGATTGTTTTCCCCTATTTTCCTCCCCAAAAACTAAGGTGTGTCTTATACTCCGGTGCGTCTTATACTCCAAAAAATATGGTATTTATTTGTCAGGGAAGGACTAAATCAGGCTCTGGACTAAGGCTAGATATTTCCTACTAATCATTTAATATTTGATCAATAATATCCTACAAGTTCTACTAATAATTCATTAGGTAGCAATTTCTGGCTGTGCTCCAGTTTCCTGTATTGGACATGTGTGACACATGACCCACATGAGGCACTATCAAAGTGTCCATGAGGAGGGGACGGCAAAGAAGTCAAGACATCAACCACAACCAGGCAATTAAAGATCCACCCTCTTTTTGTGCATTATGGCTATCCGTTTTTGCCTTTTTTGAGCAACACCTCCATCCTAGGAACATCCATGAAGAGTATAGCTTTGTTTTATTTTTTTATTTTTGGTAAAAATTAATTTGTCCTTATACTTGCCAATGGATGCATAAATTCCAGATTAGTTTGCAACTTGGATTGTTTTTATTTATTTTATCTTCTGCCTCCTGTATCTTCATTTTTTAATGTTCTTAAAGAACATTAAAAATTGCTCAGTGTTGAGCAATGCGCAAGCTTATTAGATGTATCATTATTATTTTATACTAGAGTAATTGTAACCTTTTTCCTCCTTTCAATTGCTATGACAGCTCCCCATTTTAATCATTAAATATTTTCTACATATGAAAATGTCCATTCAGCACCTGGATAAACTGATATAAATTATGCCATGCATTTGTTTAACTGTATGAATCTACAGATCCTGAAGATGAAACTCAAATACTTTGGCCACCTAATGAGAAGGAAGGACTCACTGGAGAAAAGGCTAATGCTGGGAAAGATTGAGGGCAAAAGAAGAAGAAGGGGATGACAGAGAATGAGGTGGCTGGGTGGAGTCACTGAAGCAGTGAGCTTAAATGGACTCTGGGGGATGGTAGAGGACAGGAAGGCCTGGACGAACGTTGTCCATGGGGTCGCGATGGGTCAGACAGGACTGCGCAACTAACAACAACAACATGAAACTACATTCTAGGGAGTTTCTCTTTGTATAGTTTAGTATTCTTTACTTTTACTATACTTAGACATCATGACAAAACTGTAGTCTGTTGAGATAGTAACAAACCTAGCCTACTGCAAGGATTCATAACCTTGCCTTTTCTTACTTGAGGAAAAATGCACTTTAAAGTATTGTTTGGATCAATAAACTGAGGTTAACATTAATTATGGTTAATTTACATAAGGATTCTGTGCCAGTTTGAAAGTTGTGCCAGATCCCTTTCTTCCCACACTAACAGTGTTGAAAAGCTGACCTGATTTATTTTCTTTTATCTACTTGTAGTTGAAACTGCTGCAAAGTTTGTTGTTGTTTTGAGATGTCATGGCTCTGATTTCCCTTTGTAAGAAACTCTTTTCTAAGTGCTTTTCATTCCTGTGAGTTTTAAGAAAATACTAGCATGAGTGCCTTCTCACGCCCATAACCTGGGGTGAAATTAACAAGAGTTTTGTTGTGTTCCTTCTTTTCTCCAGCACAAACCAACCTATGTAAAACATCAGGCCACTGGGTTTTTCTTTTTCTTTTTTTGTTCCTTTCTATTCAGTTGGGGTCTTGCTGCAGGAATTGTACGGGGCAACAACTTGGAGAAGGGCCTGAAATTGTTACTTCTTGTTCACAGCATTTCGTAAGTAGACTTGATGTCAATCAAGGAGAGAGAACATGGTGTGTGAAAAGCAACAAGCTATGGTTTACAAAGCTCAAGGTTATAGCTTTGGATACAGGGAGCCTGAGGGACCCAGAGCCCACTGCAACAACATTGCTAAGAAAGCATTAAGAGTGGTTAACCTAATCCTGTGTAGCTTCTTCTGTGTAACATTGTACTTCTAACTAGAGCATATAAAACATTTACCAGACCAATTCTTGAATACAGCTCATCTGGCTGGAACCCACACTACATATGGGACATTAATACAATTTAGAATGTCCAGAGATATTTCACGAGATGAGTACTACACTCCCCCGCTCGAAACAGAATACCTTATGCCACCCAGACTTGAAATTTTGGGCCTAGAAAATTTAGAACTCCGCCGCCTTCTATCTGACCTAAGTGTAGCACACAAAATTATATGCTACAATGTCCTACCTGTCAACGATTACTTCAGCTTCAACCGCAACAATACACGATCTTGCAATAGATACAAACTTAATGTAAACCGCTCCAGACTTGATTGCAAAAAATTTGACTTCAGCAACAGAGTGGTCAATGCCTGGAATACATTACCTGACTCTGTAGTTTCTTTCCCAAAGCCTCGTAACTTTAACCTTAAACTGTCTACCGTTGACCTCACCCCATTCCTAAGAGGTCTGTAAGGGGTGTGCATAAGCGGACTAGCGTGCCTACCGTCCCTGTCCTGAAGTCCCCATGTATTTCGTAAAATATCATGTACTCAAAACCATGCTTGTAGTTTTATATATGCCCATTAATGTTTATACTTTGTTTGTATTCATATACACGCTTGACAAAAAAACCTCTTCTCCTTAATATATATGCAGAGAGCAGATAGAAAGCATGAGAAAAAGGCAAAATGTATTTGGATATATGATTGATTGAATTGAATATAGGATTGAATGGAATGGATTGAATGGAATGGAATGGAATGGGAGAGAGAGAGGGAAGGGGAGGGAGGGAGGGAGATTAATCACAAAAATTGCTACATAGATTTAAAACATGTTCATATCATATATATGAACAGTCTGAATTTTGGAATGTTTTTATTCATATGACATCTGGGAGCACCAATTTGCCTAAGGCTAGCTTCCATGTTTCCTGTTTTGCAATGGGAACACCTTGGTGCAGACGGGGAGGTATTTTTAATTTTAAGAGGAAGAAGGTGGCATTGCTGCAAAGCAAAGCACTAGCTTTTAGCACCATCTTTATTTCCAAGACTGCTTCTGGAGTCCAAATGGGACTTAATTCAATTAATTATTTTACATACTGATCTACCAAGGGATAGCAGGGACCATCCTAAGGAAGGGGTGCTACAAAGGAAGTCACTTAGCATTTTGGTGTACTGAGATTTTTGTGCAGCTTTCTGTCTGGACATGTTCAAACCATTTTGTAAAAGAGTCAGCAAGATATTTGACAATTCCAAGAATGCCCACAAGAACAAAAAGGTTGGAGAAGAGAGAACTGAGATAAATGTACTGAAAAGGAGTGCAAAACTGTGAAGCTTTATTCCACTTAATAGTATGAAAATTGATTATGACCAAACGGAATTTTTTCCTCCTCACAATCTGGTTTTATTTTGCCATAATAGACATTGTAGGATTTTTGTAGCCAAAAATCAGAAGGAGCATGGTAGCACTTTTTCATACTAACACATTTTATTAAAAGCCATACGCTTTTGTGAGCTATAGCATCTGATGAAGGGAGTTGTAGTTCACAAAAGCTTATGTGCTTTAATAAAAATTTGTTAGTCTGAAAAGGTGCTACCAGACTCCTTCTGATATTCTGCCATACGTGTTCCTTTTATTATGCTAATCTTCTTGGAATACAATAATTATAACATTGTGCAGAAATTAGGATTTCTGTGAGAGTTGCCAGCATTTAGGATCTTCCAGCATTTGGCCTAATTGCCTAAAAAGACTGGGTATAATCAAGTGCAAATTAAGGGCCTTGGCTATAAACAAAAACAAAGCAGGTTCCAGCTGCATTTGGGAATCTGAAAAGGCAAGTTATAATCAAATGTCTTATTAATAGATATTGTCAGATTTGACAAAAACACCAAATGAATGCCAACTTGTTCCTTCTGTACAGCCTGAACTTTAGGCAAATGACAGAAATGAAATTTTAAGTGAAATTCACACTTTGGAACATAATGGTTTGATCATTTTAAATTGTCTTTATATATATTTTTCCCCTCTTTTTTAAACAATTGGCAATATACAAAGCCCAGTGTGGGGATTTAATTTTAGGTTCAGGATTTGTTGGCAAGGAAAAGTCAGGTCTCTGGGATTTAGCAGATTGGGTTGAAGAGAAAAGACAAGAAAGTTTTAGTGCAAATATTAGAAAGAGTCGGAAAACAACAAGAGAAAAGATTACAGTGAAGGAAAGACAAGCAATTTGGGTGGCACACAATTGGAGACAGTACAATAGGGGGAAATATGTGGAAAATTGGAGGTAGATGGAAAGAGGTAGAGTTGTCTGGAATGGGTTCCATTCCAGTTGTCTGGAATAGAAAAGAGGGTTAGAGGTATGGGGGGAAAACCAACCAAATTGGTTGTATTAAGGAAAGAAGGATGAAACAAAGTGCTAACAAGCACACACAAAAATGTGTGTAAGTTTCTTTGTAGATAAAAAATTATCCAGATGGAAGGACTGGTAGACCAAAATGTCAAATCCACACTAAACACCTGCCTGAATGTTTGACCAACCATTATAACAATAACAGCATTGGGGCATTTGGCACCCAAACATTTATCTCAGTTTCTGGGTATTGAATGGGTCACACTTTCTTTGAAGGAGTGGTTCTATGATTTGAGAGTCTTCCTATACTCCTGCTTAAATACCAGATAGATGCTGTTGCTCCGGGTGGGGACCTTTTTCCAAGTTTTAGTCATTCTTCAGTTACAACTCTCCTTGTACTTGGATGTCCCACAACAAATTGCCCAAGAACTCATGTTCACCATATGGGTAGACTTCCACAATCTGCTCGATGTGGATCTATCTTTGGAGTTCCGTGAACTTTATGGATTTGCAGACCAACCCTGCAAGGTCGAAGGAAAAGGAACTGTCTATGTTGAAGAGTTAGACACACTTGTTTCAGATGTTTATTATGTACCAAAGGCAACTTCTAATTTGCTTAGTCAAAGTCATTTATCTACTGTTTTAGATTTTCAGGTCAACCATTCTCTGCTACCATGTCGGGATGAGGATTTACGATTAGAAGTGATAGGATCTTTTTTCCTTGAATCTAATCCTTTGTCAAAATAAAGCGTGAGAGTAAGTCTAGGTAACAAAATATTTATTTCAGTATAAAAGAATATAAAAACACAATAAATCTTAATAACTACATCTCTGCAATCTAAGACGTCCTTCTTCAATGAAGGACAGCAGCAGAAGAAGAATGAATGGAATGTTGCACATGCGTAGTACAGTCTTATCACGTATCTACTTGCTAAGAAGTCTGGGTACCGTAAAGTGTGGTGTATGAGCACAGCTGACAATCAAAATTCACATCGTGACAATTTGGAAATTATAGATGATGTAAAATCATCTAGACTGTTTGCAGGTCAAACTCATTTCATACCCTGCAGAATAACATCTGCTTCCAAGTTGTTCCACAGATTCTGGTAGATTGTTGGCTAAACGCCCCATTTAGAATTGTGTATGGTGCAGCAGCAATTTATATCAGGTGGTGCCTTAACAGGACAGAAATATGCCCACCCACCCACTTTAACCATCATAAAAAGGCATGCTGATATTATGTCCTTTCTGAGGTTCATGGGGTGAGGACATGGAGAACTTCTCAATAGTGGTTCCCACTACACGGAAGTGTCTTCCTAGAGAAATATGTCCAATTGTTGTCCTCCTGACTTTTTGAAAATTAGTTACATTTTTATTATCTCTTAGGCCAGGGGTAGGCAAAGTTGGCTCTTCTATGACTCGTGGACTTCAACTCCCAGAATTCCTAAGCTTGCATGATTGGCTCAGAAATTCTGGGAGTTGAAGTCCATGAGTCATAGAAGAGCCAACTTTGCCTACTCCTGTCTTAGGCCAAGCTAAATAATAATGTTTTTGTTTGTTTGTTTTCAACAGGAATTTTATTGTATTAGCTATTTTGTAATTGCCTTTGTTTTATTTATTATTTATCAGCCAGAGCTTGACAATAAGTAAGTAAATGTACAGCCTCAGCATGTTGATTAAATTTTACATTGGTCACACACAAAATCAGACATATATAATAAGTATGATGCATTGATCTGTACATTTTATTTCAAATCAATGCTTCAGCTGCAGCTCTGCCCTTCCAGTTCAGACCCAGTAGGTCTGCCTTTCTCTATTGTTATTTGCTCCTCTCTTTCAGATCAGTATGCAAAAAATGCAGACCAGAGACCCACGAGGCTTCCTCGCATCCGTTTGATCATTCCCTGAAAGAGTGGGAGGAAAAAGGCTGGCCTAATTTGCAAAAAGGAAAAGAAAAAAAAAAGAATTGGGGGGAGGAATTTAAGAGTAAAATGATACTTAGAAGTACATACACACCATTTTATCATTTAAGACTCTATCCTCCCCTCCCCAATTTGTCTCCCAAATGACCCTGGGAAGCTTGATGTGGTCTTCAAGCCAACAGAACTTCTGTGTTCCTTTTCTTGATAAGACCTTGTTGCAGAAGAATGGATATGGGAGCACTATCCAGTGTCACCTGTGTGACAGATCATACCAGGGGGTGAAATGCTACCGATTCTTCCCGGTACAGGTGTACCAGTAGCGGCGGCCGCCGGTGGTTTGGAGAACCGGTAGGGGTGGCAGCGTGAGGCTCTGCCCACTTGCCTGGACGTCACCATTTTCTTTTTTTAACCCTCTGCGCATGCGCAAAGCCTTCTGCACATGCGCAGAAGGTGAAAAAGCGCACGCTTGCGAACCGGTAGGGAAGGTAAGTAGATTTCACCAGTGGATCATACTTTCCTTCGTCACAATGCTGCAGATGTAGGTTAGCCACAGAGTATCAGCATTTTCAGTTCCTTATAACACAATAAAATCTACAGTGACTATATTTTGAGCCATTCCACCAGAGCCTATTGAGTGAATGAAATCCTAGCCTGTGTCTAGTTTTACTTTCAATTTCTTACCCTGGAAATCTAAAGATTACTGCCATGCCAATCAAGAGAGTAATACACACAGACACACAGACAATAAATGTCCCAATCCCATGCCAAAGAAGCATCCATGCAGTTTTTGCAAGGCTTTCCAATCGTAACACTGAATTATGGATAAAGGTACATATGTTAAGAGTTGTACCTTCCATGAACATAAGAAGCATTCCTTTATATCAGGAATGCATATTTATCTGACCCTGCAGTGTCTGAACAGACTGATAGCAGCTTTTCAGGATTTCAAACCTTCTAGATTTTAACATGGGATTCTCTGCAAACAACAATATGCTTTGTAATTAATCTCTTGCTTTTATACATGTGCAACAGTTAAACTTCAGAAGTATATCAGAATAAATAACCTTGTTTCTCATTTTCTCTTAGTGTTTTGACTCTTGTACTTCCCCGCTTATCTCTTTCCCTCTGGCCAGCAGCCAACTCCTTCTATCATGCAATTCTATTTTGCTCATCTCCCTTGTGCCTCCTTTCTTTACCTTCTTGATTCTATCAAATACTTCTTCGATAAGTGTCTGCTTTCCAGTCTTTGATATATCCAGTCTTCCACTCCCTTAGATAATTGTGCCCAATGTGCCATCAAGGCAAACAAAGAAGCAGTTTTAGAATGTGAGGAGAATGGTTGAAGTAATTGTTGGGTTTTTTCGATGGAAAGAGTTTTCTAATATCAGGATAGTTTGAATGATCTTAGGTTCTATATGGTTTGAACTGGTGTGGGGAGACACAGTTAGTTTGAACTGGGGGGTGGGAGTGGGGAGACACCTTTTGCCTTTGAGCTGCAAAATATTTTGGCCCCGAGCTGCGTCTGTTCAGCATCACTTTGTCTTCTATCTTGTCAGAACTACATATTTCCCTAGCATTAGATTTACAAGGGGTTTACAAGGGGTTTCTGAGAGAAATTCTCTCTTTAGACTTTATTTTCTTGAATTCTGTCTTCAGGCTTTTTTTCTTCAGATTTATTATCTCACTTTCCTTCAAAGTGAGATTTGTATTGGCTTTTTCATTTGATCTTTCTTCTTTACCATCTTGGATCACCTTTTTCTTTAGCCTTCTGGAATTTCACATCCTAACTTTCCAGTTTTTGGCCTGCCTTCTTCTGCCCACTTTGCCCTTTCAGTTCATCCCAACCAGAACCAATATGGATTACACATTTAATTGTTTCCAATAATAGGCATAGCATCCTTCAGCTCACTGAATCATAAATACTAATGTAATTGTTGATCAATTACATCATAAGTGAAGCTATTCCAAATGTTTCTGACCTTGTCTCGTGTTTGATGGATCTGTGCCAACTATTTTCTTGCTACTTAACTGGCAAAACATCTGGCCAAAAGCTTTCCGTTGGTTGCAGAAAGTAAAGATTAAAAGTTAAAGCATCATATTGCTGCTTCCAAAGTGATGATATTGTCCATTTGAGGTGAGTTTTCAACACAACTGGCATTTGTAAGCGTCTTTTTGTCCTATCCTTTTCTGTATTCTCCACCAGTCCTTGGTACTGAATGAACAACCAGTGCCAGTTGGCGTGATCAGTCAAGTCCAATGAAACGAATATTCATAATAAGAGAAAAACATTTCTACTAAAGCAAAAGGCAACACAGCTCTTTTTCATTTAAAATAATGTTTATTAGAGAAGCCAACCAGATGGAAGATATATTTCACAGGGACCAAAATGTAAATATAAAATGGAAAGTTAGATTTCTAGTGCATGTTGATTACATGAATGCTTGGTGGTTGAACCAGCATCAAATGTATATGAAATATAGGACATGAGAAATTCCTGGGGGCATAGACATGTATAAGAACATTTTGTACAGAAAAATGTACTATTATTGTATAATCCAACACATTACTTACCAGGATTTTGGGGCTGAGCACAAGCTTTACTGTATTATCCAACCTTTGTACTGAAATGTATAAAAATGTATAGGTGTACCTATACATTCACCACCTATTCACCACTAGTGGTGAAGTATTTGTTCCACATGCATACATTCAGATTAAATTATCAGTTAAATGCAATTTATATTTTTCAAACAAAACTATTCTTTTTTTAAAGATTTTGAAGGTATTTGGTCTATTTTATCTTGATATGCTATTATTCTTAAGTTTCCTGTTTTATTATGAATTAGGCTGGTTTAGTCACTAAAACAAAAAGGCAGAAATCTGATGATAGAACATTCCTATCTTATTCATTATGAATAGTTTCTGGAATCTACAATTGGGATGGGTTGTTAAGGCTATTAGAGAAGCTGAGGGATAAGAAAAACTGCTTTCAACTCGGAATGGCTAAGAAGTAGGCCACAAATCTTTTAATTCTGATTGTCACTGGAGTATAAATATAATTTCTGCCGACATTGCGGAGATTATTATTTCATGTTATAGAAAATAAATGAAAGCAAACAAAGCTTTCTGATATATTTTCAGAGCTTACCGCTTTTTAAAAGGCTTCTTTCCAATGATCCTGAGAAGCATTGGAGACATCAAAAGAAATAAAAATTTAACCATTTATTTAAGTTGATATTTCATTTCAATTTCTAGTCATTAGGTGTAGAACCTCCTTTGATCACTCTACATCGCACATCAGCACAGCCATCAGTCATTTATTTTATCCTCAGGGTTGATTACATTTAAACACAATTCTTTGTTGTACATATAGTATTATCACTGCTTTCATTTGAAAATGTAATAGCAGCTTGAATCATAATGTCCTCAGGAAAAGGAGCATCATTCTGCAAACTCCACCTATGTGAACTGTGGCATTCTATGTATGCCCCAAAAGAGGGCAATGCTTATAAAGTAGTGCTACAATCCTGCTATTCCCATTCTGAAATATATTCCATTAGAGAATAAATTATTAAAGTTTTAATGATACATAGAAAAAAATTCTAGCCAACTTCTTCTATAAAAACTACACTCTCCAAGGCTTCATAACCTCTGAAGTTCCTGGAAGTGGCTACTAATACTAAACATCTGAACTGCTGCAGGTTATGGCACTGTATCCCATGAACTAAATACATTGCCATCATAGTTTCAATGAATAGTACATTGTGAATCTGTAGACAATTGATTCCTATGCTTTTGGAAAATATATAAGGGGGTTTATTACCTAATACCGGTAGGATGAAGCCACTGGTTGTTACGTGTCAACATACAATCGATACTTTTTTATGTCTACAAAGGTTAATTTTAGTATTCCTTCCAAACACCCTTCCCATACTTTTCAGCTTCAGAGCTATATTTTTATTCCTCATTAAAAAAAACCTGTCCTACTTTGGAAAATATATATCCATGTTCATAGGAATGTATGGTTCTACCTAGAAATTGATTCTCCTTTATAGTGTTTTCTGAGTTGACCATGCAATGTCAAATGCTCAATTGATAGAAAGTGTTGCAAAGGAACAGTTGAAATAATGAGATATTTTGCTGAAAAAAGAAATAAAAAGTTGAAAGCTCTGGCCAATTTGCATATCTAAAAAAAATTAGTAAATCTTCTCTTTGCCTGTAAACAAATCAGTTAAGACAAATGACCAAAACAAATCAGATGTGAAAAGATTAAACTATTGCCTTGAATACAGGTAGTTTTTGAGTTATGACAGGTCACTTAGTGATGGTTCAAAGTTACAACAGGCCCCAGAAGTACTTATGACCCATTAAGATCTTCAGAGCGCAGACTACTGGGGTAGGAAAGGAGGACAGGCCATTCCATTGACAGAAATGCATGGCAGGAAAGCAGCCATCTTTTTCTGAGATGCTGGTGAAACCCTGTGTTTTCGGCAAAACTCTTCCCTTGCTACATGCTGCCTATCTCTTCAGCATACTCACATTCCCCTCAAGATGGAAAATTTCCTCCAATGAACTTTGAACTCCATTTAAAATATCTGAGAGAAGAGATTATAATTGCTGTGAAACTATGTTAAAAATTTCCAAATCTCCCTTTATCTATACAAACCAAAAACATTTTCTATGAATGAGACATTTCTATGAAAATGTTTTCTCTATTTTATTTTTATTTTTATTTTTTATTCAAAAAGTTTTATTAGTACAAAGTACAAACATTTTTCTCTTTTCTCCCACCCTTCCCCCCAAACCCCTCCCCACCCCCTTACCCTCCCCCCTCTCACCCACCCACCCCCGACTTCCCAGAAAAAGCACAGGGTATAGTATTCAATAAATATAAAATTAAAATATACTAACAGATTATTAATTTCAAAATTTCTCTAGTTCTTTAACTCCTTGTTACTCAAAACCTGTTTTTCTCTATTTTATTACATGCGCTCTCTCTCTCTCTCTCTCTCTCTCTCTCTCTCTCTCTCTCTCTCTCTCTCTCTCTCTCTCTCTCTCTCTCTCCCTCCCTCCCTCCCTCCCTCCCTCCCTCCCTCCCTCCTAAATGCACATATGTAGTATAGTTCTTAATCTGCTTTGTTCAGTAGAAGACTAATTCCCTACCTGTATCCTTGTTTCCTCCCTAATGGATTGTTTTTTCTTTTAAAAAAGAACAACTTACTATTCACTCCTTTTTTGTACTTACCAGAGAGAACATATTTAACCAGAAAGAGTATTATTCTGATGTTTGTTTTAATCCAGTACATCTCTTATTTTTTTCCTTTCTTTCTCTTTACCAACTGTATCCAAGTTGATAAGGATTGTTTTCTTTGGACCATAAATTGCTATTGAATTTCATTAATATGAATTAAAATAAAGTAGAACCCACAAATTATGCAGACAGGTGGGTTATACAAATATTTTATTATATATGCATTTGCAATGTTGCCACACATTTAAAGGCAGACAATTAGACGTTCCAATTTCAGCTTAAGATACAGTATTTCACGGTATC
The DNA here is from genome assembly GCA_023053685.1 of Diadophis punctatus similis. Classification (NCBI taxonomy): domain Eukaryota; kingdom Metazoa; phylum Chordata; class Lepidosauria; order Squamata; family Dipsadidae; genus Diadophis; species Diadophis punctatus. The sequence goes on from JALIGW010000006.1 coordinate 47,434,074, forward strand.
CACCAACAGAAATTTTATTTTCAAATAGCTCAGAGGGCTTTAACTCTTTATTCCAAGTTACAGTGTAGTATTTAATTGGAGTCTTCCAAAAAAGAGTCCCAAGCTCTATACTGATTGAATAGTAGAAATTTTTTATCACACAATTGTTTGTTATTATTTGCAATCTAGCAACGCCCAGTTCCCAACATCTTGACTGGTGGGTCTTGATTTAATTGGGTTAACTTATTTAAAGCTTGATTTAAGCCCTACATAATGCCTTTATCTTGCATGTGCTATAGACACACATGAATTAATTATAGGCCACAGGATTATTACAAAAGGCAATTTGATAATAGGTTTTCAAGGGCTTTGAGCCAGAAAAAAAGAATCAGAATGTTTAGCAATTAGGGAATCCAAGCAGAAACAGATTATATTAATTGAAGAATACACAACCAGTTTACATGAAGGAGAAAGTAAATACATACAGGTTGGTTAGGCAGCTGAGTAAAAACTGCATTCAAATGCATAGTTGTTGTATGACTTTAAAAAAATGTATTGTGCAGCATTTTACCTAACTCAGCAAAGCAGTGTCTTAGTCTCCACCCATAAGGGGAGGCATTTACTAATACTGAGATCTTGTAACTGTTTAGAAACCCAGGGACTTCAGGAAGCAGATATGTTGCAATGTTGTAAGACATGATAGTAACTACAAAAAATCTACTACAGTCAAATAGTTGTAATATTGAGGATAAGGGTAATTATAACTTTTAGTTGTAGAATGGTTACTTTTTATTTATTTTATTTATTTATATTTTTAATATATTGCTTCTTAAAATTAAAACTTTGATATGTGTGTTTTTATGGGCATCACTTTGATATGTTAAGATGGGAAGGGAAAGGAAGAGAAGAGGTTTGAAGGAAAAGTCTGATATTGTATTAATCTGTTACTGAACCAAGAAGGAATTGGAAAGTGTCACTCCAACATAAATCAGAATGGCTTTTATCCCATTACATTATGTGGGCAGAAGAAAGAGATGCAGGAACTTGAAGGTTTTTTTTAAAAAAAATAATTTTTATTAAGTTATTTACATTTAAAAAACATACAAAAAGAAAAAGACAACAATAAATACATAAAAAACATAAAAAACGCATACAGCTGTAAAAACTTCAATCTCTATGATTATCTTACAGCAATTTTATATTGACAATTTATATCTACATAACTTTCAATTCATTTGTCTTATATATTTGTATAACATATATTGTATGATAAATATTAATAAATAGTAATAATAATACTAATAAAAAAGAGTAATATTCTTCTTAGTATTGTAACTTCATAATATATATACATATGTATAGTATAATAACCTGATTTTTTCATATGTTTCTTAGGCATAATTATACGTAGTCTCATATAAGTTATATTTGTATTTCTTATATTAATCATATTTGTTTTCATTTTTCGTACCAATCATAAAATGTATTCCAGATTTCATAGTACTCAGAGTTCTCCTTTCCTTTTAATTCCATTGTCAATTTATCTGCCTCTGCACATTCCAAAATTTTTCTAATTACAATACTTTCATTTGGGACATCGTTCTGTTTCCAGTGTTGTGCAACAGTTATTCTTGCTGCTGTTAATATGTGTAGCATAATATAATGGTATTTCTTCTCCATTTTCTGATTGATGATTCCCAGCAGAAATGTTTCTGGTTTTATATCTATTTCCTGTTTCGTAATTTCTGTTAGCCAGGTTTTAATTATATTCCAAAAGTTTTTTATTTTTGGACAGGTCCACCACATATGATAGTAAGATCCTACTTTTTATTGGCATTTCCAACAGTTGGGTGTTAGGTTTTTATTCAGGAACTTGAATGTTGATGTCACTAATAATAGGAATTGTAGCTGATAAACAAAAGGCACTAGAATTCTTTCACAATAGTATCTTTAATTTTTCTACAACATATCTATTTACTACCGTAGATTTGTTGTAGAAAAATTACTACCTAGTAGATTTGTTTTATCATCTGGGTAATTATTTCTGCTCATTGTGATGTGTTTAACTAAAAGGTTAAGGACTAACAGGAAGGCATGATTTTTCATAGAGGTAAGCTCAGAGATTTTGCAATATAACCAAGAAGTTAAAATGAAACCCATTCTCACTTTTTATAAATGTTCCACAAAAAAATAAAAATAAAAAGCTTTGGAACGTCAGCCTGAAGCAATTCTTTAATGTTATTTCATGCCTAGGTTTACTCTGTCTTCTCCTCTGGAAAACATTCCCTTTTTCCTATTTAAATGAAATTGTATAGATTTTATGTTGCAATTACCTGTATGAAAGTACATCTAAGTATTAAAAATATAATTTATTTAATACAATTATTGTAAAAGATGATGTATATGTATATGTATATATAAACACACACACACATACATATATACACACACATACACATACACACACACATATATATATATGAAACATATGAAATCATAGGTAAATACAGTAATTTTATTCTATATCTATTGTTTTGGGAAGCACAATGACTCAGCAGGTAATGACGCTGAGCTTGTCAGCTGGAAAGCTGAGTCTGGGTTTGAAACCCGAGTGTTGTGCAATGGAGGAAGCTCCTGTTATTTGCCCGTTTCTCCCCACCTAGCAGTTCAAAGCATGCAAATGTGAGTAGATAAATAGGTACCACTTTGGTGGGAAAGTAACAGCATTTTATGTGCCTCAGTGTACAGTTATGCTGGCCACATGACCATGAAATGTCTTTGGACAATGCCGGCTCCCTGGATTAAAAAAATGAGATAAGTACTGTCCCCTAGAATCAGACATGACAGGAAAGGGGAAACCTTTACCTTTACCTTTGTATTGTCATGAAAACTTAAAAGGTGTGTGAAGAAATTATGTCATAATACATTGAACAATGTAGCTGAAGCAAGCTTCATTAAGAACAGCATTCTTAACTTGACAGGAATCTACATATGGCTCCTTTTGGAATTAAATAAGTCTACTTTCTCCCATGAAAATAATACATTAGATAAAAATGCTCGGTTTCAATACAATTACGTACCTGTTATGGTTAGAACTTGAGAAACCATTCCCATGCAGATGGCTTACAGTCTACACATGCAGAATGCAGGTATGAAATCTAACAATGCATTTTGCATAACAGAATTTTATGTTGAGGGATTAATTCTGTTGTAGAACCCTTCATCAATAAAGTCAGAAGAGGAAATTATGAAATTTCATTTGAACTACATGTCAGTGGAACAATGTTAAAATGAAATTGTACCTGCAGGGCAAAAGCAGTTTTACAGCACCAAAAGCAATTTTACAACACACACATACAAAGCAAAAATAAATCTCTTTCTCTAGATCCAGTTCTCAAAACTAGAGAAAGGTATAGGACAAATAAGAAATAGGTTTTTTTTCCAGATGTAGACAGTAATTTTTAAATCACCTTTGGCAGTTCAGGGCAACAGGGAGGTGAACCAGTAATTATAGGACATTTGCAAGTGGAGAGTTCTATTCATTTTATTATTTATGACATTATTATTTTACCTTCACCAAGTTGGTTCCTTAGTTTTATATGTTAATTTTTTTAGTTTATTGGTGGAAATTGGTAAAAAAAAAACACCATTCCATTTATTTCTGGCAATTGGCAATTATTCCTTAGGAGTTTAGGACCTGCAAGCAAAATGTTTGGCGTAACTTGTAGTTCCTGGGCCATGAATTGCCCAGCTTCCTGTAGTGCAGTGCTTCTCAATTATTTTATGTTACGCCTCCCCTAGGAAGAAGTAAACATTTCGCGCTCCCCCAACTCTCCGCCGGGATGATTGTTTGCAATATTCGGCACGTTTTCGCTGAAAAAACTCAAGCGGCTTATCAGCGTGATTGGGGTGTAATGTGTTTAAGTGACGCCTTAATTTATTTGGCTTCATGCTGTCCGCTGCCAACATTCTTAGACACAGTAAACATACCGGTCTTTCCTTGTCTCCCACTGTAGTCACAGTGAAGCCAAGCGCTACATACGCTTCGTCATATTTCCTCGTCTTAGCTTTCAGGAGACTTACGTTTGTCTCATTATCTCCGTCTATCTCCTCCTTTCTTTTCATCCATGTTAAATATTTTTCCATGGTGTCTCTTAAAGGTTTGTTATCTGCACTTCATATCTCCTGCTCTGTTCTGTGTGCTATTGCTCGGTGCAAAAAAACCCCCTACTCCCTGTGGCAAAAAAAGCATGTTGCCCAAGGTCATGCACCCCCCCTGACATCGCTCCGTGCCCCCCACTATTTGAGAAGCACTGCTGTAGTGTGATAATTTTGGGGCAGATGACTACTACTACTAAGTTCAGTTCCTTTTCACCTTTTGTTTTGTGAAGATGAGATGCCTGCGAAAAAGAATAACAGTAACTTAGAGAAAAAAATCACTGTTGCGTATTAACCAACCAACAAAATAATTCAATTTGCATGCTGGTAGGCAACACATACAAAACCTTTCGTTTGGATTAAGGAATAAAGCATTGCTCAGAGTTCAGGAATTATATAATATTTGTTTCAGGGAAATGCATCAAGGATGCATGGAATATGATTTGACTGATTGATTGATTGATTCTGTGCCATCAAGTCATTTTCAATTCTTAGTGACCCTATATGTCAGGTGTGCCTCCATTCAAAACCCAAGAAAGAAAACCCCCGACTCCATGTTTGTACAGAAGAAGTACTTTTATTGAGTTTGAAATGATAGCGACGAAAGAAAAGCAAAATCTGAGTCAAAAGGCGTGAAATTTACCTATTGAAAGTTTCCCCAAATCCCTCCCCCCAGGGACCCAGGCTGAATGTCCAATCCCCATTCCATATGGTGTCATGTGGGGCACATCTTCAGGTGTTTTCGCCCATCTGGTATGCCGAGACGGTTAACCTTGACTGGATATAAACAAATCCATTCAGCTATGCAGTAGATCATGAGAGCATCCCTCCCTTTTGGTTCACACACAGGCCATCTTCACTCCAGCTCACTTCCCCACCCAAATGCCAATCTTCCCCCCTCCCTGTTACTATGGCAGCCGATAGCAAGCAGGCATCAAAGAGGCTGACACCATAGATAGATTTTTATTTATGATTTAGTATGATTTAGCTTTGTAGAAATAGCTGCAGTACTGATTTCAGATTTGGAGGAAATAGGACAAGATGACCTACATAGAGCTCCATAAATACAACTAATTTTTGTTGTATTTATTTAGAAAAATTAAATGCCACCCATTTCACTCTCATGGTGAAATCATCTTAACCATCTTTAGATGCTCACTATGGCAGACATTCTTGCTATTATTTTCTATTCCAAACAACATGTTAGCTTCATCTAGAGTAGAAATTTGAACCTGGGCTTCATCAGCTGGCTATTATACAATTATAGTACAGCAAGATTGTGGATCATCTTCATAGATAGCTACTTTGTTATGGTGAAGAGGCCTGCACATTCTAATATTAGAGCTACACGATGGCAGTGTATACATCTGAGAGTGTATTCATGATGGACAGGTTACATACAAGAGATTAGATTAAATGCAATTTATGAGAGAAATGGGAACCATTTCAATATTCTGCCAAAAAAAACCCATGTACCCCTAAAAATGACTGTACATGTAGATCTTACTAAAAGGACAATGCCAACATAAAACTGGCTATAAATACATCACAACCAAAGATGAAGAAGCTCCAGTCACTCAAGAAATCACCCAACACAAAACCTCACACTGACTGCAACCCAAAGTCTCTTGCAAAATTGCAGCTTTAATTAAATAATATGAAGAAGATAACGGTTTAGAGGAGGTTTAAACCTTTAAAGAAGGCTTAATACAGCGGTGGGTTGCTCCCGGTTCGGCCTGGTTCGGTGAACCGGTGGTGGCGGCAGGAGGCTCCGCCCACCCACCCCGGGATGCTTCTGCCCATGCGCAGACGTGTCACGCACACGCGCGAGTGTGTGCACACGCATGAGTGAACTGGTAGTGACAGGATTTAGAACCCACTACTGGCTTAATATATTAGGTTTTGATAAATACAAAACCTGAAGTACTCTGGGCTCAATTTGATGAAGCAAATACAATTAGCCCCAAATCTAAAAATGATAAAGCAAAATGGTAGTTTGATGATAAGTTGAAAATAACTGAAAAAAGTAAGAAAGCAAAAGGCAATGGAGAGATAAAGGAAATTTTGCTTAAATAAATGCTGAGTTTCAGAAAAGAGCAAGAGAATAAGTTATATCTAAATAAGAAATTGAAAGAAATTAAGGATAATAATCAGATGGGAAGAGTTATGTATTTAAGAAAAGTATAGTAATCAAGGAAAGTTGAAAATAATAAACAAAAGAGAAAGCAAAAATCTACTAGAGAAAGAATATATGACAAAGGGATGATGGAAAAATAAGGAAGACCCCACATCAATGTTATATATGAAATTTTGATCACAAAACTGGATCTAGGCTTCTGCAAAGTGAAGTTAAATGGACCCTAAAACCCTATAGTTCTGTTAATTGGCAGCATTAGAATACTTTAAAGAATTCTTCCACACAAATTGTTAGAACACATTTTTGTGTTATGAGTTTATAATCACTGAGTTAGAAAGGAGGTCAAAGATAGGTAACTCAACCTTTATTATTACAAAAAGTCAATTACCAAAATACTCCACTTAACTCCTATTAAAGGACATTTCATTATCTTCCAATCAAGACAACTCACTTGTCAATTAGTCTTTCCCTATAGGAAATTCATCCTAAAGCCAATATCTCAGGAAAAACAGAACAATTAAAAAAGACATTTTCAAGACAGCATCAATTTGAGCAGTCAGGTCAAAATTTTGCAAGTAAGTAATATGAATATGATGTGGTGCATCATCAAAACCAGTGCAGCTAAAATTTACAAAAATGTTACTTTATATATGAAGCATAACGCTTCTTCTTCTTTTTTTTTTTACTCTATTCATCAATAGAATTTTAGGGCACATTCAATCTTGCATTACAACATGCCTAAATTCAATATGAATGATTTATGACCTTGATCAAAATGTATGTGAATTTGTAGTGATAGCAACTGAATCTGATGTCCATCCTTCTCAGTTACCCTTTATATTACTAGATCCCAAAATTTTACTCTTTGGGATTGCCCATATTTCTTTCTCATCCAAGGTCTTCACGGCTGCCTTAAGCTCTCATATTTGCATATCGATATATCTTACACAGTCCACTGATATGGAAATCCTCTTTTCCTGAACATTGCTGAGGTTGCCATTAAAGCTTGGCATATGGGAATGTGTTTAAGTTGCAGTACATATTGCTTTCCAGAGTCTGTTGGAGATGAAAAAAAAATGTCATATGGAGTGTTGGCGTGTATTATCAACAGTGAGTTTTGTAGGCAATATAGAAGGAGGAGAAATCTTCCCTCGAGATTCCATATGTGCTTGGTTTTAGATTTTGTTCATTTTCTAATTGATAATATATCTGTGGGATACTTAGTATCAGGCAAAAGCATCAATTTAAACAGGGACATATAAACTTTTATCAATCTGTCCAGTGCAAAAATAAAGTCCATTAATACTATCTACAAAAAACACACCTGGTTTTGTTTTGTTCTCAGGTGAACAAATCACTCATATCACATTAACACTCAGAAAATGTAGAAATAATTAAATTACATATAGGTTATGATAGCCATATCCAACTGTATATGTTACACTAAATATGTAGGACTGTAGCAGTGCCCCGTTTCTAGAGAAAATTTGTTTTGAGGGTGGGTGGGTTATGATAGTTTGAGGGGATAAAATCTTAAACAAGGTCTACGCTTATCGTACATATAATGGGCCCAGTTTGGATCAGGCCACCATTTATATGAGTAAAAAAAGTATTAGTTTTTGCATAGGTTATGTCTCAGTTCTGTAAGAATTCTACTGTGTTTTTACTATGTTCTTATTCTTTGCTATCCCTCCAGAATCATGTGTTTGAGGTGAGCAGACATGTACATTGAATAAATAAACAAACTACCTGTCAAAATCATGAAGACAATAGCAAAATTCTTTCATGATGTCATGTTACAGTGAGATAAAAGGATAAACATGGAAAAGAAGCGGACGAATGAGGCATCATTGTATTTCTCTCCTAATTTACTAATAACGTCTGAAAAGCTATGAAAAAACAATATATTTCATGTATTTCTCCCTATGTGAATCTTTCTTATCTCATTAGATCCAACATAGATCTGCTGTAAGTGGGGCATAATCTCACAACCTAACAACCTAATCTGAGGATAAGGGGATGTGGACAGACTAATTGTCCTGCAAATGTTATCTGGCCTTTAGCTCCTACCTGAACCATCTCAGTTTAGAAAAGCAACAGCCTAAATATTGCAGGGAAAATGCAGGGAACCCTCCCAATGAATTTTGCTACCTTAATTAAACAAAAAAATGTGCCTCTCCCATTCCACGTATTGGAATAGCAATTGAACCTTAAGTCTTGCAGGCACTGGGCAGATTTTGGAAAAAAGACTAGAGATGTGCTTACTACATAATTAGAAAAAAAAAATCAGATGGAGCAAAAAAATATTAATTGCATTTTTAACTGTGTCTGTGAGCTACCTCAAACACATTTTGATAATTCCAATAAGGAATTCCAATAAAGAAAAAAAAATTGAAAAAAAAATGAAAAAGAATTTGGAAGCTAAGGCTCAATTTAGAAATCGGAAGATGAGCACAGTAATGAAATTTGTCATGTAATAATTAGATATGGATAGGGTAGTGGAAAAGGAAAAGTAGAGCAATAGCAATAGCACTTAGGCTTATATACCACTTCATAATGCTTTACAGCACTCTCTGAGCAGTTTACAGCGTCAGCATATCGCCTCCAACAATCTGGGTCCTCATTTTACCGACCTTGGAAGGATGGAAGGCTGACTCAACCTTGAACCCATCAGAATTGAACTCCAGGCTGTGAGCAGATTTAACCTGCAATGCTGCATTCTAAACACTGCACCACTAGGGCTCCTAAATCTGCAAACCATTCACCATTCGTCATTCCAGGGGTGGGTTCCTACCGGTGCGGTCTTGCCTGTTCATCGCTGCAGAGCCGAAGAAGCTGGTGGCATTTGCGGTGCGGGGCTTCCCCTGCCCGCTTTCCCTGGCTGCCGGGACACCGCCATTTGCGTTCTTTTGCCCTCTGCGCATGCGCAAAGCGTTCTGCTTGTGCAGAGGGCAAAAGAACGCAAATGGCAGCGTCCCGGCGGCTGGGGAAAGCGGGCGGGGGAAGCCCCGTGCCGCAAACGCCACCAGCTTCTTCAGCTCTGCGGCGACGAACAGGCAAGACCACACCGGTAGGAACCCACCCCTGCGTCATTCTCTCTACTTTTCAAAGGCTTTTCAAAGTTCCAGCTGCTGTGAGGATTTCATGAGCTCTGTATGTGACTAGAAGACATAGAACATGCTTTGCTTGAAAGAGCTTGTAATCTAGATAGACGTTTCATTAAATGGTCTGCAGAGGCCTATTTAGTAACAATGGAAAACATGACTGTATTAATGAGAGAAACACGATTTCTAAAGCAATAGAGAAAACTGTGGATTAAATCCAAGATAACAACATTCACAGATCAGGAAAGTATATAAAACATACAAAATGGAAATTACTTCAGAAATAATACTAAAAAGCTGTACTTTGAACTGCTGCATCCTTCTATTTCTCAAATGAATTCTTTTCTTTAGGGCTCAGAGATAATTGTGAAAACCTATTGTGGAAATGTCTAATATGTGTGATTTATTTCTGGCTAAGATTGTTAATTTTTTTCTGCTTTGCTCCATTTTTGTACGTGTTTTGATTATACCATATGGCCATCATTATTGTCTTCCATTTAATTAATTTACTTAAATGTGTTTTTGTTTGCTAGTATCAGGATGATATTGAATTTTCAGATGGAGATGTAGGGATGAAATTGCTGGACCATCCACTCCTCCCAGTTTTAACTGTATAATCTGAATCAAATATTTAGCTATTTGGTAATGGTAACTGCACAAGTTTATATATCTTGCACCAAATCATGTTGGTTAGAAGTAAGGTCTTCTTAATTTAACATAACTTTTTCCTGGTTAAATTTATGCACAGTTCCTGTATTTATTTAATGAACTACAAAATCTTTGTTACTTTCTTCAAATAACTGAGAACTACAAATAACATAAAATAAAATGGTTTTAGTGGTCCATTATTTACATCTGTCAAATATAAACCTGAACTCCTCCATGATAGTCACTACTTATTTGATGTCCTCCAAAATAGGTTGGAATGCAACTTCAATGTTTCATGCCAATTTGACTAACTGACTAACTGACTAATCTGACTAACAGACTAACTGTTAGTCAGATTGGCATGACACATGGAAGTTGCACTCCAACATGTTTTGGAGGACACCAAATTAGTAGTGACTATCATGGAAGAATTCAGGTTCATACATGTACCATTTAAAAGTCACTAACTAAAAGATGAGATTCTTCCTAAAGTAAATATGACTAGTATTGAACATTGTGTAACTACAGTATCCTAAAATAAAAGTAATGCTATTGTGGGGTAGTCATATAATTTTTGATTATCAATAACTAAGAAAGGATGGGAAAATAACTTCTTATAATTATCCTGACTTTTGAAAAGAGGGCATGTATATACTAATAAATGAACAAATACTTTGATCTAACCATCTGCAGAACTGGACTATCAATCATGTCAATTGGCAGAAACAAACAGAATATTGGTGAGTATAAGTTTAGAATTTTGTTCATAAATTTCTTTGACATTAATTACCCAGCTTAGGTTTCATAGTGCATTTTTAAGATTTACTTGAGTTAGTCAAGGCCTTGTAGACAATAACCTTCATTGTCTGCATGGCTTGGCTTTGAGAGATAGAATGAGAACATGAAGAACTATGAGACACCATCAATCATATGCCATTTAAGTCTCTAGCTATAAGATGAAATTCTTCCTAAGGTAAATATCAGACCTACCCCCAAATATTTGATCACCTGGAAAAGAACATGATGATGTCTCTTCTCTTGACACGTACATAACCCACCTGGACTTTTACAAAACATAGACTTAAGTGTTCCTAATTGGCCCTTTTGTGAACGGCTTATTTTTCCTTCCCTTATGTTATATCATATTGAAGGATTTTGCATTCCTGCCTTAAGAAGGCAACTAAATATCATGACAAGCAGAAAGCCCTATATCAGGGATGGCGAACCTTTTTCTTCTTGCGTGCCAAAAATGGGAGCGCGCGTGCGTACTAGCCCGCGTGTGTGGGACACACAACCCCCCATGCGCACCACACTGCGCATGCATGCATCCCCATTCATGTGCCCCCCCATTGGACTGTTTTTCACCCTCAGGCTTTCCTGAAGCCTCTGGAATGTGAAAAACGGCCCAAAGGGCAAACCAGAAGTTGGGAAAAACAGAATTCCGGTTTGCCCGTTGGGCCATTTTTCGCACTCCGGAGGCTTCAGGGAAGCCTCTGAAGCCTGGGGAGAGCGAAAACAGCTTTCACCAAGGCCAAAAATCAGCTGGCCAGCAAGTGCATGCACACTGGAGCTGATATAGGGCAATGCCTCACATGCCCTCAGATATGGCTCCGCATGCCACCTGTGGCACGCATGGCATAGGTTCACCATCACGGCCCTATATACTGAAGTGGCACACTGGAAACAATATCTCATATTTCTGGAGATTAAGCCCATACATCTGATCAATAAGCTAGTTTAAAAAAACAGGGATGCTTATAGTAGTGAGGGGAAAAAATGTTCAATATTGAAAGAAAGACACAATTCTAACCATACTTGATTGGGAATTTAAATGGCTTGAATACACAAAAGTACTTGTGTATTCAAGGAAAAAGTGTATGTATGTATGTATGTATGTATGTATGTATGTATGTATGTATGTATGTGTGTATGTATATATGTATGTATGTATGTGTATATGTATATATGTATATACGTATATACGTATGTGTATGTGTATATGTATATATATATATACACACACACACATATACACACAGTATACATATACATATACATATACATATACATATACATATACATATACATATACATATACATATACATATACATACACACACACACACACACACACACACACACACACACACACACACACACTTTTGACTTTTAAGGGAAGTCAGAAATTCACAGCTTTTTTTCTACACACACACACGCACCCCCCCCAAGTGACAATGCAATGGAGATTTAATATCTTTTAATTTAAGACTGAAGTTTTTATTATATAACAAATACCTTGATATATGCCTCATCTTTAACTCCTCATTTTCAATGTTATATTTAGACTAGCTGATACCCATGTTTCGCTACGAAACTATGTGATGGGGCTTGATAAATTGACACTTAAAGCTTGAAAATTAATGAGTAATTAAAAAGGAGATTTTCCCAGACAGAACGGGAATTCTGTCTGGGAAAGGAGGTGAAAATTGTTTTTTTCCAGGCAGAATCACACCCTAGCCATGGATTAGATGTTTATAATACTCATTAGTCAGTAATGCCAGATATTCTATGAATCATTTTCCTTAAGTTTTACACTATATCTAAGAGGACAGTACTAGACGGTGGTATATTTGCAGAGATAGCATGGAAATTCAAAATGAGGTAGCATAAACTATGCCAGCATATTTTTGTGCTGCTCCACAGGCTAGAGGAAAGCGCATTAACATGACTACGAGGATCACCCTTTAGTATAAAAATGAAAAACATGAGGGGAAAATGATACAATTGACTGGAAAAATCCCATGGTTGTATTTATAAAATATTGACCTTGTTGTATGATTTAAAAATTTAGAAGCATCTGGTGTTTGTAGAAGCAAGTGCCTCCCAAGTAGAAGACCCTCTGATCATCTGTGCAACATCTGTGGCTGCTAGTCCCAATAAGAAACAACTCAATGAGAAACATTTGCATCTTTTCAGGGTGGCCATGTCCACTAAAAACACTGTTCAATAGTCCCTAGATTTTTCATACTATGAAACAAAATGAAGCCTAACATTTATATAACCATAAAAATCAAGTACTTCCCTGCTCTGTGAATGGACTGTTTCTAAGTATGGCTGTTGACAAGGTTCAGAAAAGGAACGTACAGGGAATTCTTAAAAGCATCCTTTTAAAAAAGAGATTTTAAACACAAAAAAGCATAAGAGCTACAGAGAAAGCAGATTCTATGATGCTACATATCAAAACTCCAAGCATTTTCCCCACAGAAGATTGGATGTGAACAGAAATTAGTAGCTAGGTTATGAGGAAAGAACAAGATAGCAATATCAATAGCAGTTAGACTTATATACCACTTCATAGTGCTTTACAGCCCTCTCTAAGCAGTTTACAGAGTTCAGCATATTGCCCCCAACAATCTGGGTCCTCATTTTACCGACCTCAGAAGGATGGAAGGCTGAGTCAACCTTGAGCCGGTGAGATTTGAACAGCTGAACTGCTGATATAGCAGTCAGCTGAAGTAGCCTGCAGTGCTGCACTCTAACCACTGCGCCACCTCACATGATCATTGCTAGGAAGTATGAGTTTGCTCCCTACTTATATACAGTTATATACAATATACAGCAGGGGTGTCAAACTCATGTCGTCATGGTGTCGTCATGTGATGTATTGTGACTTTTTTCCCATTCACTAAATCAGGCGTGGGCGTGGCCAGTGTGTGACGCATCCGGCCTGCAAGCCGCGAGTTTGACACCCCTGATATACAGCATTGCCAGTGTGTGTGTGTGTGTGTGTGTGTGTGTGTGTGTGTGTGTGTGTGTGTGTCTTTTTCCTTGGTAGTTCCTTGATTAGGATACAGGTAGTCCTCAACTTACAATCACAATTGAGCCCAAAATTTATGTTGCTAAGTGAGAAATGTGTTAAGTGAATTTTGCCCCCATTTTATGACTTTTCTCACATTTTAAGTGAATCACTGCACTTCTTACATTAGTAACAATGTTGTTAAGTGAATCTGGTTTCCCCATTGATTTTGCTTGTCAGACAATCACATGACTCCAGGAAACTGCAACCATCATAAATGTGAGTCAGCTGTCAAGCATCCAAATGTAAATCACGTGACCATGGGAATGCTACAATGGTCTTAAGTGTGAAAAATGGTCATAAGTCACTTTTTTCATTGCTGTTGTAACTTCGGTCACTAAATGAACTGTTGTAAATCAAGGACTACCTGTATTGTTTTCTGTTTGATTGTTTGTCTATCACAGATTCTTTTATTTATACTCAAGCCAGTGGGCTCCAAAATTCAAGAGAACCACACAACAACACAAGTCCCTAAGCAACACATACAGAAGCATTCAAATGCTAGTAATCAATGCCCACTACACTCTTTCCCACTTCTATTATACTTCCTCCTACTGCTCCTCGTGAGTTCTACTGCTTAAGAACAGTATCTTTTTTTCCTATCTGCTGTAGGTTGCAGATACAAGAGAGCGGTGGGTTGGTCTCTTACCTTGCTACCGGTGCGCTGCACACACAACTCCATGTTTTGTGCGCTCATCCCCTTGCGAGATTTTGCTTCTGCGCATGCGCAGGAAGCAAAAAAAGCCCAAAAATTCTGGAAAAAAGATGGCGACTGGTGAAGACGACGGACCGGTGTTGCGCGCAAATTGCGTCATCGGCCGGCCACTACCGGTGTGGTAGAGTGGACCGCACCGGTAGGAACCCACCACTGGAACACACACATTAACACCACCACATCCAGCTGCCTTTACACTCAGCTTTTACACTCAATAGTTGCTGTGCTGGCTAAGGAGAGATCTTAAAGGGACAAGCAGCACAGGTGCAATATGTAGGCAGCCTCTTTTCACACAGTCTGCTGTTTTCATTTGTTTTCTGGCTGCTAGATGGTGTTCATGGATGTACTCTGTCAACCTTCTGCCTATCTGTCCTACATTGTCACTGTTACAGTCCTTACAGTGTATTATGAGTTTATCACTTATGTTTTTTTATGTATGGAAACATTATCTTTTCATGATTTTATAAACTGAAATTAAACTCTCAGTGTCCAAGGTTTTTCCCAAAGGAACCCCATTAATTATAAGTTAACAATGCATCCCCATTGTAGTTAAGAGCATACATCTATGGCTATAGATTTTATAGTACATTATTAAATACAAGAAAGTTTATGCTAACCTTTTCCAACCAGAACCTCAAGCTACAATCTAAGGAAATTATCCATCTGCAGTTAGGAAAAGGGAATCCCGCTGCTACCTCATTTTATTTGCTCTTGCACTAATGGCTGTTATCATAGCAATAGCACTTAGACTTATATACTGCTCGATAGTGCTTTACAGCCCACTCTAAGCAGTTTACAGAGTCAGCATATTGCCCCCAACAATCTGGGTCCTTATTTTACTGATCTTGGAAGGATGGAAGGCTGAGTCAACCTTGAGCAGGTCAGGATCAAACTGCTGGCAGTTGGCAATGTTAGCCTGCAATACTGCATTCTGACCACTATGGCTCTTCGTTGTTAGTCATACATCATAATGTGATGTATGACTAATAACACTGCATATGTATTTCATTCATAAAAAATAATTGCAGGGAAAAATTATGTAAATGCTTAATTTTTTCCCCATGAATTTACATGGATTCCTACATTAAAGCATGAAATATTATTTGGGATTCAATTTAGTAGAAATTACTGTAATTCCTGAATTTATTTCATAATTTATGTCATGTTTTATTATTACAGTAGATATTTACTTGGCTCTGAACAACAAATCTGCATTGGTTTTAAAAATGAAAGAATATATTTAGTTATTAGAGCCGAGGTGGCACAGTGGTTAGAGTGCAGCACTGCAGGCTACGTCAGCTGACTGCTAGCTGCAGTTCAGCTGTTCAAATCTCACTGGCTCAAGGTTGACTCAGCCTTCCATCCTTCCGAGGTCGGTAAAATGAGGACCCAAGGGCAATATGGGGGCAATATGCTGACTCTGTAAACCACTTAGAAAAAGCACTATGAAGCGGTATATAAGTCTAAGTGCTATTGCTGTGTAAAATTAATAAAATAAACGAAAAATCTTATCTAATTCTATGATGTTTCTAACTTTTTCTTTGTTCACTTAATGAACACTTATTTTTTGTCCTACTTCCCCCTCCCCTAGTTTGTTTTTGTATTTCTCCATGATGCTTAATAAAAATATAAAACAGAAATATCATTTGATATTTGATTGATGTTTATCCAAATTTTATCTCCCTTGTCCTGACTCCCATGGCTTTTATATAATCACATCAAGTAAGCACATTGAAAAAAACCTTGGCTAATCAGGATTTTTTGTACTTTTTGATTAATGAAGATTGTCTAACAGTGTTGTTGGATTAGGTATATAATGCCAGCTGGCCATTATTATTCTCTACATGTGGTTTAGTAACCAATTTCCATGGTAATTTTCAATAGCTGATTATACAAATTTTATTTTTGAAAATTTATAAAAATAAAACTCTCTTTGGTAAGTGAGCTGTATTTGAAAAAAAAAACACGTAATAAAGGATTTATATTTAGTCTCATAAGGGGCTCATATAAGTACACCCTGGGCTGCTCACCTCAATCAGAAATAAGTGAACTAGTGTGATATAGTGGCTAAAGTGCAAGGGTGGCACTGGGGAGGCCTAAATTCAAATATAATTTCAGTTCCAGAACCCCAGTTAGTGATTTTGAGCTGGTCACTATCTGTCAAGCCAAACTACCTCTTAAGGAGTTTGCTATGGCAAAATAATGGGAGGCAGGAACATAATATACCGTATCTTGAGCTCTTGAATGAAATGGGAGGGGAAGAATGACTATCTGTCTGTCTGTCTGTCTGTCTGACTGACTGACTGACTGACTGAATGAATGAATGAATGAATTTCCTTCCTTGATAGATCACAAGAGTTTCTGTTTTCAAAGTAGAACCATTATGATTAAACCATTATGGCGTGCATAAGTGCACCAGCGTGCCTACCGTCCCTGTCCTAATGTTCCCTCTTATCAATACCCATCTTATGTATATAAACAATGTTATATCTATGTACAGTATATTACCAATATGTACTTGACAAAATAAATAAATAAAATAAAAATAAAATGAACTATTTTGATATGGCTAACAGCCAGATCTGCAATCTGTAATCCTTTCTGCAGAAAGTTTCACAAGGGCAGTTACTAAGGAATCTTGCACAATTTTGCTAGGGAGAGGCTAAGGCCATCATGGAAATATGATCAAACCAAAATACACAAATCCCATCCATATTGTTCCGAAATAGATTTTTCCAAAGTTCATTTTATTCTATCTTATTTAAAAACTATGACTTTAACTATGGGACAGAAGCTGTGCACTAATGTACTATAAATGATTATCATCATCAGGAACTCCCATTCTCATCAACCAACATTCCAGCAATGGTGATTTGTACTTGTTAGTTTACAATCATTTCCCAACATTACCCTGGCTCTTTATTTATTTATTTATTTATTTATTTATTTATTTATTTATTTATTTATTTATTTATTTATTTATTTATTTATTTATTTATTTATTTATTTATTTATTTAGTCAAGTACATATTGGTAATATACATAGATATAACATTGTTTATATACATAAGATGGGTACTGATAAGAAGGAACATTTGGACAGGGACGGTAGGCACGCTGGTGCACTTATGCACGTCCCTTACTAACCTCTTAGGAATCGGGTGAGGTCAACAGTGGACAGTCTAAGGGTAAAGTTTTGGGGGTTTGGTGATGAAACCACAGAGTCAGGTAGTGAGTTCCAGGCATTAACCACTCTATTGCTAAAGTCGTATTTTCTACAGTCAAGTTTGGAGCGGTTCACTTTGAGTATGTATCTGTTGTGTGCTCGTGTATTGTTGTGGTTGAAGCTGAAGTAGTCATTGACAGGAAGGACGTAACAGATAATTTTATGAGCTATGCTTAGGTCGTGCTGAATGCGAAGTAGTTCTAAGCTTTCTAAGCCCAGGATTTCAAGTCTGGTTGCGTAAGGTATTCTGTTGCGAGTAGAGGAGCAGAGGACTTTTCTCATAAAGTATCTCTGGACATATCTCCTTATATGAACAGGCAGAAAAGCAAACAGCTTTGGCTAGGTTTGTGAAAACATGCAACAAGGAAGTGTCAGGAATTGTACTTCATGAGCCATGGTGAGGTGCTAGAGGAAAGCATGGTAACCTGCTCCCACCATGCTTGCATTCTTTTGGCTAAGCTTCTACTATTTAATGTTACAGAAGAGGTTACTTCATTTGCATTACTAGAACTTGGAACAGAGCCATGAGTTAATCTGTTCAGGTAAAACCTTCATGTATAAATTCCAACTAGCAAACACTGATGAATATCATTTTTACTCCTCTTAATATGGTCAGGACATAAGTAAAATTGCATACAGTTTAGCTATTCATGTGGAAACATTTTGTGTGCCGAAAGGGTTCCTACTACACTCTCTATTCTCTTTACTTACATAGCAGTACTAGAAGATGGAAAGAGCTGCTTACAAGTGCTCTCTAATAGTGGATACCATATGCATAGTTATGGCCTGGATGGGGTTAAAATCTTGTCCTTTATTCAAGACAGCAAATATAAGCCAAAGCTTTAATCGGCAATGTTTTAATATATCCAGGAGATTTGGGCATCTCTTTTACCAGTTCTACTGTTCTCACATTATAATGTTAATGCTTCTCCTGCAATATAACAAAGAACCATAACGATAGCAGTGGAAAGGACGGAATGTCCTTTACACCTATTTGTTATCTTCAAGGTCAGCAAATATGGAAACACAATAAGCTGTGTAGTCTGGCAGCTGGCAAGCAAATACTTCCCTACTCTGACTAGCTTTTACTAAAGGGAAAATCTAGAAGGATATGCCCATCTATCTAAGACAATATATGTATTGATATTTTCAGATTATAAAATTCTTTTCTTAAATCAACTCAGTGGTGACAGAGTATTTTTGAATTCTCTAAAATTTATCAAGCAAAAAAGAAACAAAAGAGGAACCGAAGATGAAGAAGGGGAATGAGAGAAATTCAGATTAAGTTTACCAGGTTCAGTTTTATAAATGAAATTCTCTGCAGCCTTTATATTTAAAAACATTCATTTAAGAAACAGATGGATTTTTATTTTAAAAATGGAGACACAGCCATTGCATCAATCTCTGTGTTTGTTTTTGTTTACCATCCTGCAGACAAATTTGCACAACTTTTGTGACCACTGAGCTGGTCTAAGAATTCTGTCATGAAAGCTAGATTTTTTTTTAAAGAAGTCAATGATCAGTATACAATTGTCCTAAATATTTCTATTAAAGTCATAAGGGATCTGTGGTACAATTCTATGAAACTAACAATAAACTAACAATTCCTGGATATTAAAATTACTTATAATATCTCCCCAAAAATATCAACACAAGGAAGTATGCCTTAAAAATAAATAATGCAGGAAAATATATTAACATATTGATAGTATATTAAAAGACTGATAATGACCTACCACCAGCCTTGCATGCAGCCTGAAGTTACACATAATAAACATTTGAGTTTCCTATACTACACAACTGTACTCAGTTTCATAGAAGTAAAACTTAGCAAAATAGGTGAAAATTACTTTTTAAAACATGTGCTTTGGATTCAAGGGTGGGTTCTGGATCCTTTTGCTGCTGCTTCGCTAAGGGTCGCGCTGTGTGCGCACGCGTGCTTTGTGCATGTCCGCATGCCCACAGCAATAAAAAAATAGCTTCTGTGCATGCGCAGAAGCAAAATCCAAGATGGCGGCACCCACGGAGACACCGACAGAACCGGCTCCGTGATGTCATCGCCGAACTACTAACTGTTCTAATGAACCGGTTAGAACTGGTAGTAACCCACCTCAGTTTGGATTGCTTTCTTTGGTTTCCATTCAATACTCATGCCATTATTCACCAAGTGTCCTTCAATGGATTTGGATTACATCACTTAGTAACTCCAGGAAATAACCAAGCTTAGAGCTGATAGAGGCTAGAAGTCTCTACATTAGAAAAAACTGCTATACAGTCTGAATCCAGCAGGACTTAGTTTTAATTGTTATGCATTGGATTGCACTACACCTGTTATGGTTTCATCATTGTCATTGTTCTTAGAAAATCTACTTTTTTTCATTGACAGGTCCAACTGTTGGTCATGTACTTATGAGACAGGCAAAAGAAAAGATTGGTCAGGAATGGATTCTTAATGTTACATGTAACTTTTAACAATTCGATGCAATCTTTTTTTTCCTTACATGAAATATTTTGGATATGTCAAGTAAGGTATCTCTAAATATTTCCCTTCAACCCCACAAGTTCATCCATATAGCCATTTTACCCATTCTTTCATCAGATCTCCTAGATCAGGAGATCCTCCTTTCACCTGAAATCCTCCTGCCCAAGTTTTATCCCACCTCTTGAATGTGACCATGTTCTGCTATTGTCCTTGCAGCTACAATGCACAAAATTATAAGGAACAGTGATTGGCGGTTGCTCCTTGCTGAAATTTGAATGAAAGAAGACAAATAACCAGAAATTTCCATTTTGCTGTTTGAAAACTAAGAACTAAATATAGACACATTAGATGATTTCCTTTTCTTCCTTTTATCCTGGTTTATATGTTCTTAAGCTTCCACTGTTTTCTTTTAAAATGAGTGATAGTGGCAACCCCCTTTTTTCCTAAATGCAGAGATAAATATGGTTCCCTTAAGCAGAAACAATAGGAATATTTTGGGAAACTAAAATATTATATTTTTGAGGGAGAACTACATAGAGATGCCTGGGGAAAAGAAATTTTTATGAGAAAAGCATGTTTTAGATTGTGAAGAAGTTCAGTAGCCATCTGGAAGCAGAGAATTAAATGACCTTCTATGTGAAACTTATTTCTCCTGCCCATTCTATTTTCCCTTTAACCCATACTATGCTCACAATATAAAACCTAGGCTGTATACAAACCCCAAAAATCTTTTGAGTAAACCCCTAGAATTCTTCCAAAAAGGCATAAAAAAGCATGGGTAGATTTTCTCCTAGCAAGTCAATGTCATTATTATATCAAGATTTATTACCTACCATTAATAAATCAGTATGTGCTAAATGTCCTGGCTCTGTTTTCTGCAGCAAACTCCCAAGGGGTCGGCTTCAAAATTTTTAGCAAGGGGTCCTCTTCCCGGTTGCTGGGTGGGCATGGCCATGGTGGGCGTGGCCTAGTTGGCCTACTGAACCATGGAGGGGGGGCGTTTTTGCCCTTCCCAGGCTCCGGAGGCTTTTCTTGAGCCTCTGGGAGGGTGAAAATGGCCTCCCCAGGCTCCGGAGGCCCCTTCTCGAACTTCTGGTATGCCCATTTTTCACCCTCTACGTGCGCCCTGCACTTACCTGCATCCAAAACAGGCTACATGAGGACTCCTGGGAGGGGAGGGGCAGGGTAGGTGGGCCAGCCAGGAGTGGGATTTGGGTGTTCTCTGAACAGCACCGAATCTTAGCTAGAGGTTCTCCTGAACCCCTGCGAACCCCCAGCAGCCCTAAAACTCCCTAAAACTCCCTCAGGAAATTCTATTCTATGTAATTGGAGATACATTTGCAGATAATTGTTGCTGTTGCTAATGTGTAGTGGGGTGCCTGAATGATTGTTTGAGTCCAAAAAAACATCCAAGTTAGCAGAGTGTTCAACAATACATGTTGAAGAAAAGATCGAAACTCTAAAGGAGAATATTTGTAGTTCAGGGTTGAAACTCTCTGAGTTTGTTTGTTTTCTTGCAGACGTTTCATTACCAAAGCACCAAAGACAAATTTGTTACAAAAGCACCAAAGACAAATGTACCAAAGACAAATTTCTTGTGTGTCCAATCACACTTGGCCAATAAATAATTCTATTCTATTCTATTACCCAAACTAGGTAACATCATCAGTGCTACAACCTTCAAAGAATGCACACGCCCACTTTCTGATTTCCTCCAGTTTACACGAAAGTATTGAAGAAAGCCATGGGAAATGTTATAGTTGAAGAAAATGTTTTAGATTTATTTGAAAAAAGATTTGATTGTATAATATTATTAACCCTTATTAGCATTTGGATGTTTAAAGTACATCGACATTGATTCATCTCTGTCTTGTCTAGCATATTCAATGATAAAATAATAAATCTTCACTCAAATACTTTACTGCATGATCATCATCAAAACATCATAGTTGGCCAGCTTTAGTTGTAGATTTTGATCACTGTGTAGTTGCCAATTGTCAATAATGTTTATCCCATCCTATGAGAAAGATCTATGTGTATGGTATAATCACAGCTTAGCCTCAAGTTTATGTAGAAAAGTTAATTGTAAGTACATCTGAATTTAAAGGAAAGCTAAGTGCTTTCTCATTAAATAAAATCACTAACAAACATTCATTCCATAAATTGGTATGCCAGCCAGAGCAATGATTCTGGGGAAATCTCTTGCTGAGAATATGAATAACCAGAGAAACCAAATGGAATTAATAATCCATGTATTCATACATGATCTTCTAACTATCTATTTCTCCAACTTTGTCTTTATTCATATTAGGTTAATTTAATTTTGCACAACTCCCTGCTATGAACAAGCTAGATGTCTTGCATCTATGGATGGTATGTCTTTCTGAATTTTTGCCTGTCACAGTCTTTCAATTGCTACCCTTTTATGCAGAATGAAGACAATGGAAGAGGGAATGGAATATAAGTTTGAAAGGATTTGGGAAGAATAATACAAATTGGAGGCCCACCCGTGATCTAGGTTTGAATAGCAGTAGGAGGCAAAGAATTAAATCTCCCTATTCCCACATTTATTCTCCCACACATATTTTTGAGTAAGTCCCCTATATTTCTTTTTCAACAGGGAAATAAAAAGGCATACTGCTAGTTATGTCTTTAAAGTAATGTTTTGTTTGAACCTGAATAACCCCATAGAGGAAGTGCTGGGAAGATTATGGCCAAATCAAGATCTTCCAGCCAAGAATAAGTAGAAAGAACCGCCTTCTGAATACCGATTTATTGCCAAGCTAAAATACCAATTTGTGATCAAATTCACAGGATGCATCGACATGTTACGTTCTATTGAAATATATGGAATGTGCAACTACTGTGTGGCTGATGTTTTGGGCTAATGATTATTTTTATTGTTACATGACAATTTAATCATTTGTCATTAATAGTTCTAAAAATTCTGTTGTCTTGCTTTTCAAATATTGCTTATGCCATTTTCTCTTTATTTCAGAAAAATAATATTCAGAATATTATTTCTACTTATTTTCTCTGAAATTCAAAGATTTATTGAAAATGTTTGGTTAAGCTGTTTGAAATTCCTAAGCAGAAATTTTAAACTACTTACAGGACTGAAGCAGTCTTGGTGTCATTTTTAAACCACAATTAGAGTTCTGTGAAATTATTCTGATGGTAGTGATTTAGCATCATTCTGTGACTTTGTGCAATAAGAACTGGAATGTTCATATTTTCCATAAGGATTCTTTGAGGACCTGTGGACTTCAACTCCCAGAATTCCTGAGCAAACTAATTCATAGGTCATTTAAAATACTTCTACTTACAGGCACAGCAAGTTATGCTCATAAAATATCAGAAATAATTACATTCATTCACTTATATTCCCGACCTTCCTTATCAGTGACTTGTAGGAGATTGTTGAACAAGTTACTTCTTTAATACTAGTGCAGGCAGAAAATGTGAACTGAAACATCAGCACTCAAACTTCTAGAAGGTGAGAATATCCCCTTCTGAATGCTTCACTGTATTTTTTTATTTCATATTTTATGTAAGACTGTAGGTGCAGAAAGAAACTCAAAAATAAAATGTAAAAACTGGTAAAGAAAAGCTAAGGTGGAATATATGTGGATTGAAAATATGAAAACTTCAATCTACTTTCTGGGAGAAGAAAATAAATATTGGGAGAAAATACTTTTAAAATCCATAATTGAGAATGGGCTGAAGTGATTTATTGATAGATTATAAATTGCATAATTATACTGAAAAGACATTAAAGTGGACTACTACTGGAAAATTCAATGTAGTTTTCAAATTAGTGCATCTTGTAAAACTAACTCTACTGCTTCCAAGATACAATATATAAAACAGAACAGAAAGACCCTTAGAAATGGGGCAAGCATTGTCTTAGTCCTTGTTGCTGTTTTTTTTAATCTTCCTACTGCTATTCTGAAATTTTGTTCAATGTCTGGGAGAACTCCCCAATTAAATAATGTTCCTTCCTTCTTTCATGATTTATTTATCTTCTCAGTCAATAAGAATTCTATGCAACCTACATCATCCACAATTTTTTCTTTTTATGACCCTGTAATCCCTTGCTTCAGGGGAGGGTCAGGGTGACTGAATGGAGCTGCACATTTACTGGCCCGAAGCCCTTCCCGACACCTACAGGGAGTTCACAACAGATATTTTCTCTTTGCGCCCTGATAGAAAAACATCTGTTGCTTCCTAGAATTGAACCCTCAACCTTCCGAGTGGGAGGCGAGCATCTTCACCTCTAGGCCAATGCACCACTCTATCATCCACAATTAATAAAGTATATAACTTCAATATATTAATATCAATATAATATCAATATAACATTATTTATGCAAATTATAAAACATATTAGTGGTAATGGTACTACATTTTTTGAAAAGAAAGATCTGAAGATTACAAAGATCTGAATTATGCAGACAAAGTTTCCCCTGCAGCAGTCTGCAAAAGCAAAGTTGGACTTTGAAAAAAGATGCAAAGAATGTAGATTCTCTTAAATGTTTTTGTTGGAAAACTTTTAGTAATACCGTGGATAGCCAAGAAAACAGAAGGATCATAGAATAAATCAATCCAAAATTGACCAGCTTCCAATTATCATATTTTGGACACATTAGATACAGAGGTGGGTTCTGGTTTTCTTCACTGCCGGTTCGCTCCTTGACGTGCTGCTTGGGTGTGTGGGCGCGCATGCACAGTGCTAAAAAACAGCTTCTGCACATGCGCAGAAGCAAAAAACAAGATGGCGCTGCCTATATGGCACTGCTGAGAGAGCTGGTTTGGGGGCGTGGCAGGCCTGGGTCACTGCCGGTTCCAGCGACCCAGGCCGCCAAGTTACTACCGGTTCCATAGAACCGGTCCGAACTGGGAGGAACCCACCTCTGATTAGATAAGATCCTGTTTCCTTGAATAGTCCGTAAAGGTAGAGGGAGGCATAGACAACATTAGCAAAGAAATGCAAGTATTTTTAAATAATAAAAGAAACTCTATATGAAATCTCAGCCCTAGAAATGTATTAAATGTAACAAAGAGAAAGATTTAAAATCTCCCTGTTTTGATATAAAATAGAAGGAAACTCTGGGGGGCTTTAACAATTCTGTTATTATATCCTACAATAATACAGAAGAGCTCCAATAGTTCTTATGGAGTCTGTTTCTTGACCTGGCTTACCTTGTTAGGCTGATAACAATGATGGGAAAGGTGAAAGAAAAGAGGACAACTTCAGCAAGGTGGATGGATTTGATTACACCAGGAATGGCTACAATATGGGAAGATCTGTAGAACTAAAGTGGGATAGATTATCTTGGATAAAATCTATGTGGTCACTCAAAGTTGACACCAGCTTGATGACTCCTAATCTATCAGTAGTTTGACTCCTTTTATTTCTTCTATTAATTAACTAGAAAATACCAATTTATTTAAATTTGGGGCTTATACAATTTTATTAAAATTGTATAAAATGCTAATCAGAAATAAAGATGCTACTATATTTATCCCTGCAAATGAAGAAAGTTTGCAATTATAGAATAATTATACTCAAATCCTTGGATAGAACATAGAAATAAAGGCTTATAGCAATATATAAGTTTAGCAAATAGTTTACCAGCATCAGATTCTTGATAACATGATAAATAGTTTGTAGATGTATGACACCTCCTCTAGCATACGTGTCCATGATGTGTGTCATATGATCTTCAGTTAGAAAATGTTAATTGTATTCTTGCATACAGCTACAGGTTGTCTGAGACAAGTTGAAAGAAACTTTCCAAGTTTCTGGGTAACTGTGGAATATCTGCTATTCTGATATTACTTTCCAAGCTGATTTCTTTCTAATGGGTTGAATGATGTTCAGAAACTGTTTCTTTCCACACAGATCTTAACTCATGTATTCATTTGTTTTGGATGCAAATATGCTTTATTTTCTAGTGTGGTACCAACTATCTATGGCACCAGGGGTGGCCAAACTATGGCTCTTTGAGGACCTGTGGACTTCAACTTCCAGAATTCCTGAGCCAGCCATGTATGGCTGGCTCAGGAATTCTGGGAGTTGAAGTCCACAGGTCCTCAAAGAGCCATAGTTTGGCCACCCCTGATTCTATGCTATCCTTAACATATCTGAGGAAATGTAAAATCTTACAGAGTTACAACTCAGTGAGTTGAGTTAAATATCATTTAGCGTTGATGATTTATACATCATTATTGATATTAGCTATTATGATCCAAGTTTGTTGGGAGTATCCATCTCCCATTAGCAACAGGACATTGTTAGAACAAGACAGCTGAAACACCTAAAACGATTGCCCCAAATAAGGCAGCTCTTTCCATAATAAAAAATAGTATTAAAAATATAAGTTGAGGTATGAATAGCTATGCTGTATTTTTTTAAAATGCATTTTTGAGTATAGTCTCTCCATATTGGTGAAAGAGAATGGAGGGATTTGGCAAAAGGTTTTCCAGTAAAGCAATACATTTAACAGCCAAAGAGGTTATAGAATAATGAAGGGATATATAACAGATTCCATTCACCACTACCATTACCCCCACAAAAAATAGAACAAAAAAGCATAACAAAATAAATATTTTTTAAAAAATCATGATTTGTTTTAAATTATAAAACAGAAATTATTGCAGACAGCATAATGTTTGTTTGAGAAGAGATTATTCGAGAAGTTAGTAGACAAATTTACTTCATATTATTTGTAAGTTCTTCAAAACTGAACATAGACCTTCAGAAGATAGTAACACTATTTTGTACCAGAACACTATTGTAAATGAAATGAAAGCAATTAAGATTTTAGGATTTTAGGACAAAAAAACTAGCATACTTTTAAAACATGCTTAATAACCTCCAGTCTCTCATTATAAAATATAATTGTAATGCAACATGACTTTTAGCTATTAATTATTGTGTTCTACTTTTATCTTTTGTTTGATACAATAGAAAACCTGAACACTTGCTGGATTCCCCCCTTCCCCCAGGGTCATCATCATACAACATTTATTATATTTGACATGATTTAACAAGAATCGGTTTAAGGTGTGTAAAATTCAGCTAAGTATAATACTGGGAGATCTGGAATCCATGTAGTAACTGTTCCATATACTTTGAGAAATGAAGATTGGATATTGATTTATGAATTTGAGTACTGAAGGTCTGCTGCTAAAGGACCTGATTCCTTTCATGATCAAATGTCTCATAACAGAAGACGCAGAGATCCTCAGCACACAGCTCACCCAGACTATTTCCATCCTAGGGGGGAAACTGATATTGTAATTGTTGGCCCAGAAACATGCCTAGTGGTGGGATTCAAATAATTTAACAACTGGTTCTCTGCCCTAATGACTGGCTGTGTGGCGTGGCTGTGTGGGCGTGGCTGTGTGGGCGCGGCAAGGGGACATGACAGCACTCAGCCTCCTGCAGCACTCTGCCAGTCAAAACGGGGCGCGGGGGTTAATTACAAAATGTGGGCTTTGCTTTGTGACATCCAGATCCAGTGAGCAAGGGGTGTGAACTGCACAGAAAATACACTTTTGTTTGGTTATGAAGAAATATCCCCAAAGTCAGATGTACACTA
Organism: Diadophis punctatus similis; assembly: GCA_023053685.1. Lineage (NCBI taxonomy): Eukaryota > Metazoa > Chordata > Lepidosauria > Squamata > Dipsadidae > Diadophis > Diadophis punctatus. The sequence continues at coordinate 47,461,986 of JALIGW010000006.1, forward strand.
AATGTAGACTGACTTTTAGCTACACATCTTCCCAGCAAACAGCAAATTTTGAAGCTCCAGGTAAAGAGAATTCATTTTAGGATGAGTAACCACAGTTTGCATGTTGGAGGTTCCTAAAGGAATGCTGGGAAACTCTGTATTTTAAACAACATTTGAGGGAGGGGTGCAGAATAGCCCTTCTCTGCCTGAGGTTGTAGAGGCCTGGCACTAATCAAAACACTTTTTGTGAAGCAACTAATCAACACTGACATGGTAAGCCACTAGTATATGAAAATAAGAGCAAACTCCACTCCCTTCTAGCAGATAGATGATGTTACCTAGTTTGGTAATGAAACATCTGCAAGAAAACCATCAAGCTCAGAGAGCACCAAGGACCCACAGTTCAACCCATTGCATTAATATACTGCCATAATGTACATTTCTCCAATTCTTTGCTATTTCTATGGGTCAGACACATATACACAGAAATACACAGCAAATAGTGTATATCATCTGTACTGTTTGCTGTTTGCTGTTTGCTGTTTGCTGGGAGGCAAATTGCTGGGAGGCAGAGGCAGAATTCCCCCCCCCCTTGTTTTCCTCCCCCAAAACTAAGGTGCGTCTTATACTCCGAAAAATACGGTAATTTAACAACTGCATGATTCACTTAACCATTGCAGTAATTTCGCTTAACCACTATGGCAAAAAGCTAAAAAAAAATGGGGCACAACTGACATAACAATTATTTTGCTTAGCAATGGAAATCTGGGTTCCATTGTGGTCGTAAATTAAGGACTGCGTGCACTTAGACTGGAATAAGTAGAAAATTATGCATAATTTTGGCTTCCTATCCGATCTATTATTTGAGGAAACCAATAGGTAGTAGACATTTGCAAATTGATTTAAATTAGACCTATTCTGACTGCATTAATAGCATGGAAATGTTTTAAGTTGTTTGCAAAAAAAAAATGTATGCAGTTTCAGTGTAACAATTAATTACGGAATCGGTTACTCAATTACGTATCAGTGATTCATCAATGTTAATATTCCAAACTCCATCATATCTCCAAAGCATTGGTTTAAGAGCCGAGGTGGCACAGTGGTTAGAGTGCAGCACTGCACTGCAGGCTACTTCAGCTGACTGCTAGCTGCAATTCAGCTGTTCAAATCTCACCAGCTCAAGGTTGACTCAGCCTTCCATCCTTCTGAGGTCAGTAAAATGAGGACCCAGATTGTTGGGGGCAATATGCTGAACTCTGTAAACCGCTTAGAGAGGGCTGTAAAGCACTATGAAGTGGTATATAAGTCTAAGTGCTATTGTTATTGCTATTAAAAGTAATAAACAAAACACCACTCTGAAAATATTTAGGCAGATATTCTTTCAGTTCTTTTTTTATATCTACTTCAAGTCAGTCATTAATTCTCTGCTATGAAAGGGACTTTTTTCTTATTTCTTTACAGTAAACAAGTGGGCTGAAAACCAATATTGTAGCACATCTTCATTCTTTCCTCTATCATAAACCCATTCTCATTTTCTAAAAATAATAGAATAACTGGACATTTTCCAAGAGTGTCTTCCAAGAAAATCTTTCAAACCACTTGCAAGTATCTTGGTGAGTTCCTTTTAATACGTCTGTGCTTGAATTCATTATACAAAAACCAGATGCAGAAAATTATAGAACAGTCTTGATTGTAATTGCATTTTAAAACACACATGAATTTTATGGGCCCACTGTACCCTTGTAAATGTCATTACAAAGTTAAGACAATAACATCCTTTAATTCCTTGATCTGCTTTGCCTAAATTAGTAAAAGTTTATGTCTTTGAAAGCAGCACTTTAATAATGTGCTTCTTTTTACATTTGATAGCCCAAGTCATAGGAGTGTCATATTGAGATACTGTAATAACATTTCTGAAGAAGAACCAAACCTTCTACTTTTATACATGTGGATTGTGATTTTGAATACTAACTATAAAATTCTGAAACTCTGCATTGGATAGGGATATGAAAAAGGACTTCAAGGAGTATATACGGACGGATGATCTAGTGACTTTATTAAATGATCTTCACAATAAATTATTAATATTTTGAAATCTTTAATCTAGCTTTTCTACTAATGTTTTCTCTTCTCCAAACTGACTGTGATTTTCTATTATTGTGTATTGTTTTATATCCAACTTCCAAATTACAAAAATTTAGAAAGAAGGGAGGGAGGGAGGGAGGAAGGAAGGAAGGAAGGAAGAGACAGAGGGAGTGAGGGAGTGAGGGAGTGAGGAAGGAAGGAAGGAAGGAAGGAAGGAAGGAAGGAAGGAAGGAAGGAAGGAAGGAAGGAAGGAAGGAAGAAGATACTGTATTCTAGTAGAATATAAAATATTCTTTATTGGCCATGTGTTAATGGACATACAAGGAAGTTCTCAGTATACAGAAGTTCTCAGTATACATACAAGCAGCAAAGTGATAAATCATAAATCATAAGATACAACCAACAAGTAATACTCAGAGTAATCAGAGTAGGTAATAGGAAAGGTGAGAAGGATAATACAGTCCTACAACATGATCAGATATCCTTAGGCATAAGACAGTGCTGTGGGAATTATGTGTTTGGCAGAGTGACGGCATGGGGGAGGGGGGACACGACTGAGACTGTGTCCATTTATTTTGCATGCAATATCCTATAGCAGGCTCCTGAGGGGAGAAGTTGAAACAGTTTATTTCCAGCAAATGAGGAATCCATAGATATTTTCTCAGTCCTCTTTCTGGCTCATGCACGTTGATGCAGTGGTTAAGGCTTCAGGCTAGAAATCGGGTGACTGTGAGTTCTAGTTCTGCCCTAAGTACAAAGCCAGCCGGGTGACCTTGGGCCAGTCACTCTCTGTCAGCGGGCAATAGCAAACCACTTCTGAAATTTGGCAAGAAAACTGCAGGACATTTACAGGTAGTTGCCAGGAGAGAGTGAGAGAGAGAGAGAGAGAGAGGGAGGGAGGGAGGGAGGGAGAGAGAGAGAGAGAGAGAGAGAGAGAGAGAGAGAGAGAGAGAGAGAGAGAGAGAGAGAGAGAGAGAGAGAGAGAGAGAGAGAGATGTGGAAAAATAAATATGCTCCATTTTAAAAGAACTGTGTCCAATAGATTGCCAGAAGTGAACTACTTAAATAGGGCACTATTTAAACAGATTTGCCTCCTTGGTCTCTTTTGGGTGATTACTTTGAAAATACAAGTTACTATTTTTCTTGCTCTACTGTCAAGGTATGAGCATGCGGAAGCTCCCCAATTATAAGTTCTTACTATTGCTACAGTCTTATTCCTCTTCCTACCTGCTCCCAAGCATATCCTTTACTTGTCATACCATGTCTAAAATTAGAATGCTTGCAGCTTAAGGATAATATTTTTCTATTCACACTCTGGAAGATTTTACACGTTAGAGGGTTTTCGTTTTGTATATCATATTTGGGTGCCTGCAGAAATTAGCGATATAATGATTCATTGGAAATGCTATTTAATCTTTACCTTATATCCTCTTTATAGAACTGTCTACAAGTAAATCTTAGTTTTAGTTTTAATTACGCTGCTTAGAACTTCCCATTTATGAACTTCAATTTCCTGTTTTATTACAATAAAAATAACAGAGCTCAATTCTGACAAGGCAAGATATTACAGGGATAAGGGGAAAATGACAGACCTGCAGTATATTATGCTTTGCTGATTGTTTTAACCAGGAAATGTCCAATTCTGTTCTCAGGCACCACATTTCCAGATTTGCAGCATGTTACTGCATGGCTTGCTTTTTGTAAATATTGTGCTCTTAAATGTCTTCTTGATTATGCAGACCAGATCTCCAGTATGGGAGATGATTCTGCACCATGTTTACATAACAACTTAAAACTCCCAGGGCACTTTTTAAATATATAAGTTGCAGAAATCATTACTCTTTTACTCTAATCCATGTGTACCAGCAAACCTGGATTCTATTTTTTTCCACCGTATTGTCTCTAGTTATATAAATCTTTTTATTTTACTTCTTCCCCATTGTGCATTTTGCCTATGTTTTTATCTTATTCCAGGCTACATGATTTCTGTCATTATTCCTTGTTGTCTCCTTGATGATACACTAAATGCTTCTATTCATTTCCTTTGAAACTTGCTTCCTTTATGTTTTATTTCCCTTGGGACACGCAGGTCAAATTTGATATGTCAACTGCTGCAACCATCTCCTGCTCTGTTTCTTATCTTTATTTTTATTTTTTATTTCCCCGGTGACAAACTGCTCAAGAATGTGATTTTACTTTCTTGAACTGTAGGAAACCTCTAATGTTTTTTTTTCATTTTTGCTTTTCTTCAAACAGCATTTTAAAATATGATCATAGGTCACCACAGGAGAAATATTGCAACATGGTAAGCAAGTAAAACATGTAAAATAGAGTTGAACTGTTGAGGGCCTGCTATTCAGTGACATTTCCAAGATCTTCTCTACAATTATGCATACTTTAAAAAAATGTGGAATGGCAAGTATTTTTTGTGTGTATGTGAAATAAAAGGTCAAGGCTAAAGTAACGTGTGTAGAAACGTGTCCTGTTTAAATCAGTCCTATTGAAAACCTGAATTCCAGGATGATTTCTCTTTCTTTCTTTCTTTTCAGATTTCACCTTATTATACTGAAAGTTATTTATTTATTTATTTATTTATTTATTTATTTATTTATTTATTTATTTATTTATTTATTTATTTATTTATTTATTTATTTATTTATTTATTTATTTATTCAAATACGGATTGGTAATATACATAGATATAACATTGTTTATATGAAGAGCCGAGGTGGCGCAGCGGTTAGAGGCAGTACTGCAGGCCACTTTAGCTGACTGTGATCCGCAGCTCAGCGGTTCAAATCTAACCGGCTCAAGGTTGACTCAGCCTTCCATCCTTCCGAGGTAGGTAAAATGAGGACCCAGATTGTTGGGTGCAATATAAATATACATTGCTTACTGGTGTAAACCGCTTAAAGAGTGCTTGCACTGTGAGGCGGTATATAAATCTCACAAATAAATAAATAATAAATAAATAAATAAATAAATAAATAAATAAATAAACAAACAAACAAACAAACAAACAAATAAATAAATAAATAAATAAATAAATAAATAAATATACATAAGATGGGTACTGATAAGAGGGAACATTAGGACAGGGATGGTAGGCACGCTGGTGCGCTTATGCACGCCCCTTACTGACCTCTTAGGAACCGGGTGAGGTCAACATTGGACAATCTAAGGGTAAAGTTTTGGGGGTTTGGTGACGAAACCACAGAGTCAGGTAGTGAGTTCCAGGCATTAACCACTCTGTTGCTAAAGTCGTATTTTCTACTTTTTATACAGTCTAATTTTTTAATTGTGTCTGGCCCAGCACAGGAGAAGCAACAGTACAGGACCAGGACCAGCAGTATACCTTCATTAAAAAAGAAAAAAGACACTCTTTTGAGGACCATTATGTTTACATTTTGGACAGGGAAGATAGATGGTTTGAGAAAGGAGTGAAAAAATCCATTTATGCCAAAGTGGAAAATTCTTCTTTCAATAAAGGTGGAGGCCTCAGACACAACCTGTCCCTATTTATATGCTGCTCTTGCATCAGTCCCCAGGAAGATCAAGACTACTTCACTAGGGAGGCCACACTTAATCACTCACCTAGGAGAAAGTATTTAGAAGCAACAACTCTTAATAATTCTCTGTCTACTTTCTGCCTAATGAGCCTGTTCAGGTTATGTGAAAAATGAAACCTCCCTGGAGGACATATATGAAGTACCCTTAACCAACTTGTTCAGACCAAAGAAATTAATTGGATATGCAGTGTAATGTTTTAAACCAAAAAGAAAAGAAGTCCAGTTGCCCTGACTCAATTTCCAGACAACTCTACCTGGATGATTGAGAATTTTCATTGACGTATTGCTTATAATTACTCTTGATTGATTCCTCAAATACAGGGGTGGGTTCCTCCTGGTTTGGACCGGATTGCCCAAACCATTAGCGATCTGCTGGTGACGTCACGTTACTGGACCAGCTAGTCCGTGCGCGCTGCCATCTTTTTTTTCATTCAGCAGCTCGAAAAAGAGTCCTCCCGCCCACCCCCGGGTTAATACTGACCTTTATTTCTTCGCCCGAAGCACAGCTGATCATCTCCTCAGCTGTGTTTTGGGCTGATTCCAGCTCCTGAGCATGCGCGAAAGCCTAATTGCATGGGTGGACACATGTGCGAGCGGAGCGAGCGCACACACGCAAAACATTGCAATGCGAACCGGTGGTGATGGTAAGTGGAACCCACCCCTGCTCAAGCACCATTCAAGGTATCAAACCAGAGATGTCCACAAGGGAGATCCAAAAAGTTAAGATGGCAGCTGAGATACATATTAAAACAGGGTGGGATTTGGTCATAGTTGCCATTTTCACTTTTTTTTTACTTCCCTGTGTTAAATCCAATAAGAAAGATATAAATTAAAGCCTGCCTTTAACTCCTCCCAAAACGTATGTTTTTAAAAAGAGTTAAAAGGAGGCAGCTGCCTCTGTGCTACTGGTAGCGTTTTCTAAGATTTAAGAATAGATAGAAAATATATAGTCAACCAGAATTATTTCTGGTAGTCTGCTTTTCACAAAACTGCATCTTTCACAAATTATTAATGAAAATAGCATATTAGTAAGTGCAGACCAAACATTTACCAACTTCTATTAAAAATAAGAACATATTAATTCAAGAAGAAAGTGACATAATTGCTTTAATTGATATCCTATGAAGATATAGGTTATACTACATGATCATTATGCATAACCTAGATCTTTATAAGTGTAGAAGGCAACTCATTAATTGCTTCTACCTATGGAAAAGTGTCTGTTCTTTGCCATGCATGCCTACGTCCTTCATTTTAAGTACCGTATTTTTCTGAGTATAAGACGCACCTTTTTCCTCCCTAAAAGTGGCTGAAAATTTGGATGCGTCTTATACTTCGAATGTAGCTTTTTTCCCAGCCCTAACTAGGTGCTAACAGATCTTCCCAGCTCTTACCTTGCAGGCTTTTTCATTGTTACTCTCTCCAAAGAATGTTTTTCCAGCCCTAAGTCTTTGCAGAATTTTTTTTCATTGCTCTACTTGCTCCAAATAAGTTTTTTTCTAGCCCTAACCAGGTGCTAACTATCTTCCCAGCTCTTACTGGCTTGCAGGCTCTTTCATTGTTACTCTCTCAGAAGAAGGTTTTTTTAAGTCCTAACCAGGAGATAAAATAATGTGCTGAAGCTGCTCCGGATAAGTTTTTTTCTAGCCCTAACTAGGTGCTAACAATCTTCCCAGCTCTTACTGGCTTGCAGGCTCTTTCATTGTTACTCTCTCAGAAGAAGGTTTTTTAAAGTCCTAACCAGGGGATAAAATAATGTGCTGAAGCTGACCAGACTAAGGACACTAGCCAGATGAATACCTGGTAGGCAGATTGTTTTCCCCTATTTTCCTCCCCAAAAACTAAGGTGCATCTTATACTCCGGTGCGTCTTATATTCTGAAAAATATGGTAGTTTAAGTGAATCTCCTAGTTCATTTAACTAGCAGGTTTAATGAATGTGTTTCTGCTTTAGTTACAATTTTGATTTTCCTCATCCATCCAGTAAGTTATCTGGACAGATTATAAATTTACTTTAAATATGGAAATATTTAACAATAAAATGGAATCGCTAACTAAGCAACTAATATTGGAAAGATGTAAAACCTATAAAATCCCAAAAACAATTTCTTTACCTCGTCAGTGCTATATAATGATCTTCAGATGGGTTGTAACTCATGTTTATTAAGATACAATAATATCTGGATAGTTTTCCTTTTTTTGCCAGAGTCACTCTACTTCCATTCATGTCATCAATCCCAGCTCCCTTGAAAATTAATAAGTCACTTATTCTATTGCATAATACAGATGCCCAGAAGCAATTATGGTAAATATCAGGGTCATTTCCCCAGTATCTTATGGAATGAACCTTTGTGATGTGATTGCATAATACATATGTGAACCATCAACATTTCTCTTTCCTAACTGATTAAATGATAAGCAGCATATTGGAATATATATGTATGGGGGAGAGGGAAAAGAATTTTGAGACATATATGATGCAATATATCAATTGCCCTTTTTTGTTTGCAATATGTTATCACTGTATTAATTGTCTTAGAATGGGGACTTGTATTTTAGGGTTTTTTTTGTAGGTTGGGCAAAAGAAACATACACAAAAGCAACTGAGATATGAAGCAAGCAAAGCAGAAATAGCACCTTATACAATTCAATAACTCAGAAAGCTTCAATGTCATTCTTAATCGTTTTGGGGGGAAAGAAACCAGGAATTTGGCATTCCAAAATCCTGACAAAACAATTCAGTGGAAGTATTTACAGATTCATTATAATTTTCCAATCCTTGAAGCAAAACCTGAAAAAGGAAAAGACAATTTTGATACTAGTCACTCTGGCATAGTTGTTCTTCGGGGAGTACAAGACTTCTAAACTGCCACTGTCTGCATTCCCAATTTGTCAAAACCAATCTGAAAGCAACCTACGGTGTCTCAAAATCAATCTGAAAATGATCCATGGTCTTCTTTACTGCTGCTGCTCTTGCATCACTGTCAGGACAAAGAATATTTTGTTGCAATAAAAATTATCCTTATCCTTTTCTCACTTTTCCAAAAAGAAGAAAAATAAAAGCACTTTCAAAAAAGCAAATATATGTAGTGCTCATGGAGGTGTAGAGAAAAATAGACAGAATTTATCAATTTCACCCCAGCTCTGTTCCTTAGGGCTACTAGAAGAGATCTGTAACAACCTCTATCGCCCTTCAAAGTTCTAAAGCTCAGGGTTGGAAGAGTGAGCCAAAGAGTCTTTTCAATGGTGATACAGCTCAATAACATTCATAGACCTCCAACACAGTGGTGAAATCCAAATTTTTTTTACTACTGTTCTGTGGGCGTGGCTTGGGCGTGGTGTGGCTTGGTGGGCGTGGCTTGATGGGCATGGCAGGGGGAAGGATACTGCAAAATATACATTCCCACCCCACTCCAGAAGAAGGATACTGCAAAATCCCCATTCCCACCAAAGGATATTGCAAAATCTCCATTCCCACCCACTCTGGGGCCAGCCAGAGTTGGCATTTGCCAGTTCTCCGAACTACTCAAAATTTCCGCTACCGGTTCTCCAGAACCTATCAGAACCTGCTGGATTTCACCCCTGCTCCAACATTCTAGCTAAATAACATCTTCAGATTAGTTTCTTAAGGATTATAGCTGAGTTGGAAGTAACATGGAATCTATTTGGGAATGGCACATACATCTTATATGATAAATACTCTGACATAGGCTATAGTTAGAAAAACAACAACCCCTGCATTCTGCTTTATATGTGGAAAAAATGTAGTTCTATGACAAAAATCTGCCTTCCATCTGCCTTCCAAATGTTATCTTCCTCTACTGAAGAATCTTCCACTTTTTCTTTTCACTTTTTTCTGTCTCTTTCCCAATTCTTTTTCATTTCTTTGTACAATGACTTTTCTCTTACTAATGCAAGGTGGCTGAAAATGATCCAGGATTCCCTTTCCCTATAATTAATATCTCCTTCGTTTTGCAGCCTGTTCAACTGCCTGCATTTTCTCCTGAAAAAAAAGAGCCATGGCTAGTGTTAATTTCTTAATTAAATTATTTCTGTAGCACTATATAATTACAATACAAAGTGGTTTACAATCTTAAACAAATTATATGATCTTAATGGTCTTTTTAACTAGAGCATGAAAAGTTAGATAAAATATAGACACCAGAAAAATGATTGTATAAGAAAAGTTGGCAGATTCACATACAGGTCACCTTCCTTTGTAAATTTAGTTTCTCTTAACTAAGGAAATGGCACCTCAACGCATACTACATTCTTGAAAATTTCATCAAGCTTTTTTTTTTAACTTTAATTTTTTTAAACAGGTATTTTTAAGCAAGTATACTCTCAAAATATAGAAAAATCTTCTAGTGCAATGCTATAGATACTGTATGCTTTAGCAACATTTTACAATGTAACTGAAGTATATATTATTTTGTCAAATAAGTGACAGAAGATGCCACAAGATATATTTAGGATGTAGGTGTACAATACGTGTAGATTAGAAAAAGAAAACAAGGCAAGTAAGACTTGATTGAATGAATAATATGGCAAAATTAATGAAGACTAAGAAACATACAACAAAAAAGAATAATGAATGGTGAATGGGAGTCTTTAGAACAATTATAAAATCTGAAATGCTTTTTGAAAATACTGCTTGAAATATTAGCTCATGTTTTCTACATTCTTTTGTCTTTGTTTGACATAATTGGCAAAGGAGAATTTTGAATAATGAACATTTTTTTCCCTACTTACTTTTGCTATTTTCCTTTCTGTGCTTCACTATCTCTCTTTTTTCCTGAAATGATGAACCATTTCAGTGGAACTTATAACATTTTAGGCTTTAGATCAAACTTATTTATTTATTTATTTATTTATTTATTTATTTATTTATTTATTTATTTATTTATTTATTTATTCATTCATTCATTCATTCATTCATTCATTCATTCATTCATTCATTTAGCCACCCATATCAAATAAGTAACTATGGATAATTTTGCAAGATTAAAACTTACACATCCACCAGACATAACAATGATCCCACTAACATCAATCATAATAGATCTCATCTGTTACGATATAATAAGCCACAATAGCTTCAAGATGTGGGTGCTCAAATCATACAATAAGATGAAAATTAGTCACATTGCACCAATTTGCATAAATGTTTTAAATAAAAATGAGCTGTCTCTTTCCTTCGATTTTTAATAGTTTTATTGTCTTTTGTGCAACTTATTTGCTGATGGTCCCATTAAAGTAGGACCTTGCTACAATAACTGTCCTGAACTTTTGTATTTCTGACATGTGAAATTATATTTCAGAATTTAATATAAGAACTAATAAATCAACATTCAGTAAAATGAGTTGAGTGTTGCACTGTAGTCACTATATAATAAGTAAGGTTCCTTTGTTATTTTATTGAACCTTATAAACTATGAGTAAGTTCTTGTATTTGTCTTACTTGTAAAAGCTTTTATTCTCATTGGTGAGGTAGAATTCTCATTACATTAAAAAGATTTCAGTTTTGATAGTAAGGGATGCCTCATGATTTGGCTGTATTCTTTCACAAAATTAAGGCTGTGACTCACTTCCTTAATTATTTTTGTCTGGAGGAATAAGATTGGCTATGACTATGAGATATTGGATTGTTGCTTGCTTCTTTCTTAGCCTGAAAGCAATGATACATAAGACAGCCAGTATGCTTTCTGTATGTGAAAATCCAACACTGTATTATGAGTCATATTATATCAATATAAAATTGATATGAATGTAATAACTTATAGTTCTAAGTAAATTATAGTCAAAAATGTATTTCCAAGAAAAATTTAATAAAAAATAATCCCAAGATTAATTCTGATCCCATTGAGCTTGCTCAGGATATAATATGAATAAATAAGTTTTAGAAAATAAACCATATAAAGTCAAATTTCTATTCTCCTAGCATCTCACTTTATATTCATGTAGCAAGTAAATTGACCTCATTTGCAGAGGTTGAAGTATTGCTTTAGGGCAACAACAGGGTAGAAATATTGATTCTGTCACAGAATTCTAGAACTAGTGTCAGAAAGTTAATAGCAATTGTTGTAAATATATCTGAAGTTATTTTAGCTTTTCATACTACAAAAATCTCCAGTGATAAAAAAGACATCCCCAAATTACTACAACTGCATTTTTTTCATAAATCTCCATAATAATATTCCAGAGGGCCTTTGGTGAGATTACAAGTACACATTTACTAAATTAGGTTCAGTGTCTGTATCATTCGTGCCACATTAATATTCACTACTATGAATGTGGGTGAAGCTAATACAGTGTTGGAAAAAAAAGTAATCAGGCTAGAAGCCCATAAGCCAATTAGAATTATAGTTATCAACACACTTGGTAAGTGCAAGGTCCTAACTATTATTTTTATTTATTTTATTTATTTTTATTTATTACTTTGTCAAGCATATATAAGATTACAGTAAAAGTATAAACATGTATACATGAGATGATTTTGAGTACATGGGAACATAGGACAGGGACAGTAGGCACGTTGGTGCGCTTATGCACGCCCCTTACAGACCTCTTAGGAATGGGGTGAGGTCAACAGTAGAAAGTCTAAGGTTAAAGTTTTGGGGATTTGGGGAAGAAACCACAGAATCAGGTAGTGCATTCCAGGCATTGACAACTCTGTTGCTGAAGTCGTATTTTCTGCAATCGAGTTTGGAGTGGTTTACCTTAAGTTTGTATCTATTGTGTGCCCGTGTATTGTTGCAGTTGAAGCTGAAGTAGTCATTGACGGGTAGGACATTGTAGCAGATAATTTTATGTACTACACCTGGTCAGACCTAAGGCGGCGTAGTTCTAAATTGTCTAAGCCCAAAATTTCAAGTCTGGTGGCATAAGGTATTCTGTTGCAAACAGAGGAGTGGAGGACTCTTCTCATGAAATTTTCAATTGTATTAATGTCAGATATGTAGTGTGGGTTCCAGACAGATGAGCTGTATTCAAGAATTGGTTTAGCAAATGTTTTGTATGCTCTAGTTAAAAATTTCTGAAACCAAATTGTTTGTTAGAGAGTAGGTTGTTTGTTTCTAAGTGGAGGGTAATAGATTGGTTGATTATTGATTCCATAACTTTGCAGGTGACGCAACATAAAGAGATTGGTCTATAATTTTTGATTAAGATGGGGTCTCCTTTTTTGAAGATAGGGATGACCATGGCTAGTGACCATAGGTTTTGCAGGGAGCCGGTCTTTGAAAGATATTTCAAAGATTATGCTTAGAGGTTCTGCTAAGGCAGAGGAAAGCTTTTTTAAGAAGTAGGCACATAGTCCATCGGGTCCAATAGATAGAAATGGTTTTTGGCTGCATAGTGCTTTTTCAACATTATCTTCAGTAAAATCGATTTGTGCTAGATCGTTGTAATTATTTGTGGTACGACTAGGAAAAACTGGGCATGAGCCATTGCTGTTTACAAAGACTGGGCCGAAGAATGTGTTAAAAAGGTTGGCTTTAGTGGTTTCATCATTACAGTCATTACCATTAGGTCCTTTTAGGGGTGGGATGGATTTTGACTACACTGTCTACTAACAGCATGGCTTGCATTAATGTTAGTATATTATTTTCTTTATTCCTAGGTGCAAAGTAGGGTAATTTTTATCTAAAGTGCAACACATTTGGAAGAAAGATTTAACACTTCTTCAAAGCTTTGCACAGTAATTAATAATAGAGAAAAAGATTCTATTGATGGTGATGAAGTTATCCGTTCAGTTGAGTCTGACTTTCACAACCATATGGAGCTCACAGGCAACACAATAGAGTGAACGAACCTACATTTGGCTGCCAGGCTGATGTCCTTGCTTTTCAACATTCAGCTCATGTTCATCATTGCTGTGCAACCTGGTGCAATCCAACATTTTATTTTTGTGCTGCCTTCACTGCTTCGAGCTCTCTGCAATCCTAAGAAAGTGAATTTCCACACATTTTGTCTCTTCGCCATCAATTTCTATGCTGATGTTTCCCTTCCATGCAGTGGCCATTAGCTTGCTTTTTTTGATAATCAGGAAGAGACCAAAATTCTCATTTCCTTCTTTGATTTTCTCAATCAGATGTTCCTGGGCTTTTTTTTTAAAGAGGAGAGTTGTATTATCAGCATTTCAAAGATTGTTGATATTTCTTCCACCAATCTTTACCCTAATTTACGATTCTTCAAGATCTAGCTTCCTCATGATCATTTAGAGCATAAAGTTGAATAAGAAAGGAAAGATAATGTAACCTTGTTCCACTCCTTTATCTATCTTAAATCAATCTGTGTCTCCATATGGTTTTTGCACAGTGGCTTCCTGATTTATATACAGTGATTGAACCAATTTGACCAAATGTGCTAGGACCACCCAGGTCTAGTAGGGTTCTCCAAAGGTTCTCAGGATCAGCAGAATCGAAGGCTCCCTTACAGTCGATGAAGCACATGTAAATGATATTGGATTACTCGATTGGACTACTGTAATGTGCTCTACATGGGGTTACCCTTGAAGAGTATCCGGAGACTTCAACTGGTGCAAAATGTGGCTGCGCATGCTGTGGTGGGTGTCTCAAGATACACCCACGTAACACCCATACTCCGCCAGCTGCACTGGTTGCCCATTGGTCTCTGGTGCAATTCAAGGTATTGATTATAATCTTTAAAGCCCTACATGGCTTAGGACCAGGTTACCTCCGGGACCGCATTCTACCTCATACTTCCCTTCGACCGGTCAGGTCCCACAGAGTGGGTCTCCTCCAGGTCCCGTCAACCAAACAATGTCAGCTGGCGGGGCCTAGGGGGAGGGCCTTCTCTGTGGAGGCCCCTGTTCTCTGGAACCAACTACCCCCAGAGATCCGAATTATCCCCACCTTGCTGGCCTTCCAAAAAGCCGTTAAGACATGGCTCTTCCTGCAGGCGGGGTTTTGAGACAATTTCACATCTTAGGTCTCCCCCACGAATGTATGGTTTTGTATGTTTTTTTTTAAATTCTTTTTAAACTGTTATTAAATTATTATATTGTTTAGTTGTTCTTTAAATGTTGTACGCCGCCCTGAGTCCCCAGGGAGTAGGGCGGCATATAAGAACACTAAAATAAATAAATAAATAATAAATAAATATTTAGATATTCATGAGATTTTTCCATGATCCAGTGCAGATTTCCAATAGGGTCACAAGTGCCACAAATCCTTCACAAGCCATCTTGGACATCTGGTAATTCCCTTTCGATGGTTGGTTCTCGGCATTGTTGCACAATTTTAAGAAGAAACTTTCAATGTAAGGGATGAGAACAATTGTGTGATACTTGGAGCAATCTGTAGAGTCACACTTTTTCAGTTGTGGAATGAACACTGAGCATTTCCAGTCCGGTGGCCACCTGTTGGTTTCCCAGATCTTCTGGCACAGGTCTCTAATGACTCTGAGTGGTATAGATCTTAGTAATTCTGCAGGGAGAGTGTCAACACTTGGAGTCTTGTTTGGCAGTTGGTTCAACGCCATATGATTTCTTTGTCAAGGATGGCATGTTCTATTCCTACTTTTCTTTTCTTGTCATCCTGAGGTTAGGTCCCTTTGCTACCTGTGTACACTCTTCTGTATATACTCACCATCTGTCCTTAATGCCTTATTGGTTAGACAGTTCTTTCCCTTGCTTGTTTTTAATGATGCCTTTACGAGCAATA
The DNA here is from genome assembly GCA_023053685.1 of Diadophis punctatus similis. Taxonomy (NCBI): domain Eukaryota; kingdom Metazoa; phylum Chordata; class Lepidosauria; order Squamata; family Dipsadidae; genus Diadophis; species Diadophis punctatus. The sequence goes on from JALIGW010000006.1 coordinate 47,477,304, forward strand.
AATGCTGCTTGGGTCTTTTCAACTTGCATAAATGCATTCCTGGTGTGACCCTTCATGTAGTCTGCTTCAAGCTTTTTGCATTGCACATCCTAATAAACTTCATTATCCTTTCTTGCTGTCCTCTGGAAGGCTGCATTCAGTCTTGTTACTTCTTCCCATTTGCCTGCAGCCTTGGCTGCTTTTCTTTGCTCAGCTATTTTGATAGTTTCATCTGAGAGCTCTTGCACTTTTTCTTTGGCTTCTTTCTGTGGTATGTGTTCTTCTGCAATTCCAATAATGGTCGATTGAATTTCCTACCACAGTTCATCAGGTATCTAGTCAACAGTGTCCAATAGTTCAAACCTATTTTTCACCTCTGTTGTAAATAGGGATCTTTGAATATTAACATTAGCAAAATAATTACTAAGAGGTTCGCTTCCCTGCATGCATGGGATTTATTCCCAGATTTTAAGATTAATGAGCATATCTGAAGCTACCACTCGTCATACAAGGCAAATAATATCATTCTGGGCCAGAGACGGAATCTGCTGTCTTGAAAGGTCAAACATATTTCCAAATACATAGTCAGCCTGGCTCATGCAGACATATAAGAACCTTCTTATAATGAATTACACCATTGGTTGATGAGGCTCAGCATTGCATATATCTGGATTGATCAACCCATTATCAGAGCTCACCTTTCATTTGCTGCTTCCAGAATAGCCAAAAATAGGAGACAACCCACCCAATAACAGTGTTATATGGTCATTTAAAGCAGGGGTCTCCAACCCTGGAAACTTTAAGATGCAGGCGCACGCACATGTGCAGTGCTTAAAAAAACAGCTTCTGCGCATGTGCAGAAGCAAAAAAACAAGATGGCGCCGCCTATGTCGCCATCGAGAGAGCCGGTTCGGGGGCGTGGCAGGTTCCAGTGACCCAGGCCGCCAAGTTACTACCGGTTCCATAGAACCAGTCCGAACCGGTAGGAACCCACCTCTGATATGGATATGTTAAGCTTCTGTCAGATTTAATAGAGAAAGCAGAGAGTGAAGTTGAAAATCTTATCCTTATTCCTCTAATGAGAATTCCATCTTAGTTTTTCTATAGTCCAAATCAGTTTTTTTAATGGATCCAGTTGTCAGGCAGTTGTCATAATTGATTTAAATGGATTGACAGTAGCTCTCCGTAGTTCAGAAAGAAGGTGCCAGGTTCACATTTAGGACCATCTGCATGCAGAACATGTGTTCTGCCATCTATATAATTATAATTCTATACGTCTTAATCATTTTATTTCTGACATATGCAAAGATATATACCTTTTCTTCTATCTAAAAGTAATTTCAGCTGCAGTGAGTGACTAACAGAGCTCTGCACCTTCCCAAACGTTTCATTATTTGTTACAATTAAAGCTGACTTTTAAAACTGATTTTTTTCTCCATAATTCATTATGAACTGGAAAAAAAGATGACATTGCTTGAATATTTGCATTCATTTAACAAATGGCTTCTTTAAAGTAGTGACATCTTCTTGTGGCAAAATCAGATTAATACAAATAACATAGAGATGTTGTGCATGCACTCACGCAAAATCTAAAGCATTTCATTGGAAGCATATGCATAGAAAGAGAATGTGTACATGCAAAAGTTAGCAACTTGTCTTTTAGACAAGAGAATTCAGTTAAGTGTTGTCAGATTTTAAAAGCTTGGTTTTTAGAAAGCTGATTTTATATCAGTGGTGGGATTCAAATTTTTTTTACTGCCGGTTCTGTGGGCGTGGCTTGGTGGGCATGGTGTGGCTTGGTGGGCGTGGCTTGGTGGGTGTGGCAGGAGGAAGGATACTGTAAAATCTCCATTCCCTCCCCACTCCAGGGGAAGGTTACTGCAAAATCCCCATTTCCTCCCAATCAGCTGGGACTCGGGAGGCAGAGAATAGATGGGGGCGGGGTCAGTCAGAGGTGGTATTTACCGGTTCTCCGAACAACTCAAAATTTCTGCTACTAGTTCTCCAGAACTGGTCAGAACCTACTGAAACTTTCTTGCTGGTAGGACTACCTCAATTCTATTGAGTACTATTGATTTAATTGAGTACTATTGATTTAATTGAGCAAGGATATGACCTGAACTGTACAACGCTTAGATTAGATTAAGGAGCTGAAGTGGTGCAGTGGTTAAATGCAGCCATTGCAGGCTGACTGCTAGTTCAACAGTTCAGCTGTTCAAATCTCACTAGGCTCAAGGTTGACTCAGCCTTCCATCCTTCCGAGGTCGGTAAAATGAGGACCCAGATTGTTGGGGGCAATATGCTGAACTCTGTAAACCGCTTAGAGAGGGCTGTAAAGCACTAGGAAGCGGTATATAAGAAAAGTGCTATTGCTATTGCTATTAAGTATACAACAATGCATTTAATTATTGTACATCATATTCAAGACCTGCTTACTATGCTTCATATATATAATAGTTGTCAAGGCTGTTATTTTTGCAGCTTTCTCTCACTAGTAATAAACAAGAATTACTGTCCTACAAAATCTGGACAGACTCTTATAACCATGGAAAATGATAAAGAACACTCTAACTTCAATTATTCCCTCAATTTTTGGAGCCCAATATGGCAGCCTAAAATAAATTTGATATTTTTAAGTACCTATAAAATTAATACAATTTCTCATTAATAGATATATATTGAGTCTCCCTCAAAATAGGGAGCTATGTGTAAGATAGAAGCAGTTATAGTTGGTATAATATAGTTATTAAATTTCTTGTTAGTGCATACTACCTTACACCTATATATATGAACATTTCTTTTTTCTCTAGGCTGCCACATCCATGGTATTTTACCTACTTGCAAATGATAACTGCAGCTTCCAGAACATTATCAAACACGAATAAACAAGTTATAAACATGTTGCAGAGTACTATTGTAAAATTATATTGTATCTTTATTGCCTTACTCATTTGTAAAATTATATGGTATAATGATGAGTTTTAAAATTGCAAGGATTTTTTTTTTGCTCTACTGCTTAATAAGTATGCTGATTATGCTTAGGAAAAGTTTGTAGAACAGCTTTCTTTAGTCTCAGATTCCCCCTCTATTTGGCAGTACATTAATGGAAATGGAAAATTGCCTCATTCTAAATGTCAGAATAACAGAGCACCAAAAACAGTTCAGTCATGTCTTTCAAACCACGCACATATGGTTCAGCACCAAATGTCACTATTCTTCCCCACTTCCTTCCCATTTGTCTCTTGTCTCGTATCACTGTCTGAGTCAAAACTTTCTCAAAGACTCCTTTTCTAGACTGTGTAACTTGACAAGATATTTTTCTAGCCAGGGAAGCATAATGCTCTGTCACTTGCTAACCTAAATTGGGTGCAATCCACGCAGAGGACACGTGGGGACACACGCCATTCTTAAAAGTCAAATTCTCTTTTGTTATCATTTCCTTTTGTGATTCTCTTGTGATTCAGTACTGCACTGTACAGGTAGTCCTCGACTTACCACAGTTCGTTTAGTGACCATTCAAAGTTACAACAGCATCGAAAAATGTGACTTATGACCGTTTTTAAAAAGTTACTGGCCTTTGCAGCATCCCCATGATCCATGTGATCAAAATTCGGATGCTTGGCAACTGGTTCATACTTATGACCGTTGCAGTGTCCCAAGGTCATGTGATCCTTCTGACAAGTAAAGTCAATGGGGAAGCCAGGTTCACTTAACAACCGGGTTACTCACTCATCAACTTCAGTGTTTCACTTAACAACTGTGGCAAGAAAAGTTGCAAAATGGGGCAAAACTCAACAAATGCCTCAACAACAGAAATTTTGGGCTTAATTGGAGTTGTAAGTCAACAACTACCTGTACTGAAAAACTGGAAAGAAGGGGAGGGGAGAGGAGAGGGGACGGGAGGAGAGGAGAGAAGAGAAGAGAAGAAAGGAGAGGAGAGGAGAGGAGAGGAGAGGAGAGGAGAGGAGAGGAGAGAAGATGCCTGCATTTTTTATACCTCCACAGAACACTACACTTTCTGAATAAAATTAGCTATTTGACTTCTTCACCTGATCAGTTCTGAAGATCCAGGAGCAGAGTTTTCTTACACAACTTTTCTCAGGTCTTGCTGAGCACCTTGTCCTCATTTGGCCTTTGCTAAAAATATTGATTTTAAAAATATATATTTTATTAATAATGGTTTACTTTTAATTTTAATGACACATTTTCTCTTCAGCCTTACAATACTGTACAATACTATAAATTCTCCATCAAACATTTTATATCAGCCAGGACTGCATATTTTTTACAGATGATGGATCAGCATGCCAGGAGCCACATTCCCACATGTAGTGAGCATCAAGTTAAAAAATAAATGGAGACAGAACAAAAACTCATTGTAACTAAAAGAAGACACTTAATATGGCTAGTGAGATGGATGGTGACTACATTTGACAAATAAATTAATGGGATTTCTCTCATTGTATTCAACAGTTTCCCTTTTCTTCTCATTAAAATAAAAATTAGTTAACAAATTTTAGAGAGATCTGAGAAATAACTATAGGCTAGGAGACAGCATGTAATTGGGGACTCAAGCTGTGAATCTTTATCTCATCTCATCATATTTATTCCTTTGTTTATTTGTATGCCATATCACAGAATAATCACAGAATTGTTTTTAAAGAATGCTGACAAATTCAGATTGTTGAGTGGTTGGAGATTGTGAGGGGCCTGGATGGGCCACTACAGGCTTCAGTTTAACCCTAGCAAGACTGAGTGACTGTGAACTTTTGGATTGGAGAGCTATCTCTGGTTCTGGATGGGATTCTTGTGTCTCAGGATCAGTGCACCATCTAGATTTCCTCCAGGACTTATGGATCCTTTCTGAGGAGCAGGTGGCAGCCACAGCTAGCATGACTTTCAGACATCTTTTGACCATGTATTAATTATGCCTGTGCATGGACTAGGAGATAGTACTCAAGGTCATTTATGCCCTAAAGATTAGACTCCTATACTTCACATTTGGAGAAGATTTGGAAGCTTCAGTTGGTGCTGAATGTGATGTGGGCAATTTGTAGGTTTATACAGGAAATGGCCACTAGTCTAAAATGGGTTTTAGCATGTGTTCAAAATGTTTGGTAGTTTGTTTTCATATATCTATTATTATAGCAAGTTTCAGAAGGATACATGTAAGCTGTTTGCAGCTCAGGAGAGGTCAGTTTGCTGAAGGTCTTCATCATCATGGGTTTTATTGAACACTGCTAAAGATTTGCAAGATGTACTTTTTTTGTTTTCAAATGTTCATGTCTACTTTCAGCTCAAGGTGGCCCATCATATATTACTACTGTGCATTGGCACAAGGTTTGGTTCAAACACCAAGTTTAAGCAATTCTGAGAAGCCCCTCATTCATAGTGGACTGCTTTGATTCAATATGATTTTATTTAACTTCAATTAAAATGTAATTAATTAATAATTTTAAGAGCAATTAATAGGAGCCTTTTATCCTATGCAGTTTGGGATGGGGTTATGTTCCTTTGGTTTTTTTGGTTTTTGGTTTTTATTTTTTATTTTTTATTGGACAGGAAGGTAGAGAGAATTTTCATGGAACTGCTGAGCACTCACAGAGGTAGTTCTAGATAAGAAGCTGTTTTCTTCCTTCACGATAGTTACAGAATTTAGAATAGAGGAAGGTGACCTCTCCTTCTTTTATAAATCATATGAAAATGATATATAATGTTGACACATCATAAATGAGAAACCATCACTATTACAGAATGAATTGTTGAGTTATAATGAGTGGAACTAATTTAACACTTTTAATGTATATTACATTTCATATTCAGCTGGTATAAAATATACAGCAGAGAAGCAGGAAGGGAAGCTGTTGATTGTGTAAAATCTCTCAGAGTTCAGAGGGCACATTTAAGTTGCTTCACTAACCAAACAGCTGAGCAATGATTGACACAACAGTTGGAGACTTTTATAATATTCATGAATGAAAGCGAAATTGATGTGCAATTCATATTGATATCATTCATACATAAAAATAACAAGATTACTGTCATTTTTCGAACAGAAGTATTTTTTTCATCCTTGAGAAGTTAGTGATACTATTAAATGGTTTTTGGATGACAATACCATATCTAGAAGTTGCTTTATTAACGGAAAAATCCAATATTTGCAAAATTGTAACATGGATAAAATTGTGAAAGGCTATAATTAAGAGCTTTAGGTACTGTAATACTTTCTAGGAAATCTCCTAAAATTGATGTAATGTGCAAATTAGTTTAATCATACAGGAATTATGTTTAATACACTAATTCATGTGAAAATTGTTCTAAATGAGAGGCAAGACTGAAAAAAACCCTTGAAGCAATTTCTATGTCTGATCAGCTGGTTTGTCTAATCCATTTTATTGTGGATAGTTAGACATGACTTCAGATTATTTTAATAGGGTTTAAAATAGCACAGAGCATGTAAATCTATGTGCTAATTCAGATAAGCTTATTAAGCACTCCGTTTTAAAGTGGGCTGCTGAAAAAAAAGTATTTTGAAGTGTTTGTGAAAATGATGGTTGTTAGGAAAGAAGAACCGAAGAGTATGTTATTTCAAAGTTTAATTCATGTCACGATGTGAATATTGTCAGTTTGTACATCTCTATGTTTTCTACTGTTTCTTGTATTTATGGTCAAAGCAGACATGTGATATGTTCTACTATGCATGCCTGCATTCCAGGAGTCAACTCCCTTCCTTCTCTTCCTCCATTTCTGCCGAAGGTAGACGTGACTTTTTCATTAGCCGATAAGATGTAGTTTATTAAGGATTCTTTTTATTACTTTTCTACTGAAATAAATATTTTGTTAATTAGATTTGAATCTCGGTTTTATTTTCTAATGAGAATGACTTCAAAAAGGAAGCAAAGATCCATCGACCTCCACGGGGGATTGCCCCCCTTAACAATTCATTCTCATCTCTTCATTTACAATTTTATCCAGGTCATGCAAATAGTTACTGGAGTAGTGAGCTACAAGTTTCTCATCAAATGAAACATTTCTATGGCTCTACTCAGCTCCCCTTTTTTTACCCAGGAAAACCACCCTCCACCTCAGCATTCCACTTTGTCAGCTGGCATAGACTTTGCATTATGTCTTGGAAGAAGTGCTGCCAAGAAGAACAGGTCAAAGACAGCCAAATTATGATATCACACCAATAAAACCCTGTTGCTGTCACATACATAAAACACTCTGCAAATTGCTTTGGTTAATTTTAATTTATTAAGAGCTTTTGAACTTTGTTTTTTATTCTGTGACATGTTTTCATTTACCTCTCATGTCCTTCATTAATTTGTTTCCTTGTCAAACATTGAGAGCCAGAAAGAGAAAGAGAGATTTGGCAGTTTGAAAGTGCTGAAAAGATACCTCATATTCTACATGGAACAGCTTGTCGGAAAGCAAGACTTCCACAGCATTTCTAGATGCTAAGCTTGCACCGAGTGGAGCATTTTCTATCTGTTTTTTTTTATAACAGACACTTTTTCATTTGTTAAAGTGAATTTAAAAAATGGAAGTTTCCAAGATCTGTCTAGGAAAGAAGTTGTCAAATTGGCATCTATGGCTAGTCTTGAACTGAAAAACTAGCATGGATTCAAATTTGTATTACAGTTTAAGACTACTATTGTGGCCAAAATAGACAAAAACTTCTTCCCACCAAAAAAGTAAAATAGATTTCTAATGGCCTCCAAGACTCTAGGAGTCACTTGCCTGACTCCATCATGATATTTATTATTGTTAAGGAGTTATTGTGCTGTTAAACACATACACAGCAAAATGTGTTGTAGTAATGGTGTTGCAGTTTGATATGAATGCTATTCAGTCAATAAACAGAATATCTTTAGTATGTACAAATAGTTTTTACTTGAATAGTAGCAAAGTTAAATAGGAAGTCCAAGTCATACACAGTTATTCAGTCAATGCGAAGTTTCTTCTTCTTGCCTATCTTTGTTTTAACTCACAAACAAAGATTACAGCTATCTCTCAATTCTATACTATCACAGATAGTTACTCTTCTCTTCACAGCAATTCCACACAGTCATAAAGTAATCTACTCATCAGTAAAGCAGCAGAGAGTGTTCAATCCGGAACACACCATCAAACACCACTCACTACACTGAACCACAACCATCAACCATCAACCACAAACCACACTGAGCTTGCTCTCTTGCTTACTTATATAGTAATCATCCACAATGCATTTAAAGCAATATACACATAACATTGATTTGTGGCTTAATCATATATTAACACACCCAATCGTTTGAACAGGGTTCTAACAATTATGATATAAAATGATATAAAAATAAGACTCTTTCTTTGGGCTTTTACACTCAAGAAATATTGTGATTCCTAACTTACTACTTCATGTTTCTTCTTTATTTGGGGACTACTAAATATACCAGTATTTAGATAAGTATGGTCTTCATCTTTCTAGCTGAAGAAAAATGCTTCCCTATTACAAAGATGAAAAGAAAAGAAAAGCCTTCTGGCATTTTTCAGATCAGTAGGAAAGGAGATATCATTGACTTTACCAGCTATTAAAGATTTATTTATTTATTTATTTATTTATTTATTTATTTATTTATTTATTTATTTATTTCGTCAAGCATGTATTAGATAACAGATATAAGTATAAACATGATTATGATTATATGAATGGATACGAATAAAAGGGAACATTAGGATGGTGGGCATGCTGGTGCGCTCATGCACACCCCTTAAAGACCTCTTAGGAATGGGGTGGTGTCGACAGTAGACATTCTAAGGTTAATGTTTTTGGGGTTTGGGGAAGAAACTACAGAGTCAGGTAGTGCATTCCAGGCATTGATCACTCTGTTGCTGAAGTCATATTTTCTGCAATCAAGTTTGGAGCGGTTTACCATAAGCTTGTATCTATTGTGTGCTCATGTATTGTTGTGGTTGAAGCTGAAGTATTCATTGACATCCTAGAATCTTTAAGTTGGTCAGCTAAGGTTTCCACATGAAAATACTTTTCATGTGGAAATTCTTATGGATTTGTGCAGCATCAAATCTCGAATTGAGCTTTATATGCTATGCAGCAGGGTTTTGTTAAACATTTTAGCTTAAAATAGATTGTGATCTTGATGCTATCCAAGAGTAAGCCTCATTCTATGCTTGTTTTGGCAGTACATGTACTAAAATTGGACATATTACACAAAAGTACCATCCTTTTTTTTGAATTGTACATTTCAATACAGTGCAGAAATGGAGTGCAAAAAGTGTATTACCCTAAAGCTAAATTAAAGTCTACTCAAGACAATGTCAGATTCATATAGAGACAGGCTTTCAAAGCAAAGACATTCTGTAAACATACTGTATGTGGAATTAAAATTGCAATATGAGTAATGAATAATCTGTCTTAAACTCATTTGTGATCATCACCAGGTATTGTTTTACCACATCTGAAAAGATTCCATACAGATTTTGTATCATTAAAAAGTTAAATCTGTTCTCAATGCCTAAGGTTCAAAGGCACTGAAACCAAATACTGTATGAAGCACAGAATAAAGATAGTTACAGAAGATTCACTCACACATGTGTGGAATGAGATATAGCAATTTTCTTCTCCAACTTGGATTGGGAAGGCTTGGGAGAATTGTGATTTATTCGTATTCTATTTAGACAAGAAAAGAAACTAAAAGCTCAGCCTGTCATCTACCATCGTGCCTACCGTTCCTGTCCTAATGTACCCATATATTCATACTTCTTGTACTCATAATCATGCTTGTACTATTATATATATATATACACACACACACAATCATATTGTAATCACAGCACAGCCAAGCCCCCAACCAATCAGAACACACCTCCAACCAATCAGAACACAGCCAAGCTCCCATCCTATCAGTTCAAACCCCCACTGGCAGTTAAAAGGAAGAAACAGCAGCAATCTCACATTGCTCCTAGAAGCAGGAAGCAGAAGACACCAGCCTGAAGATGATGAATGAGACTTCATCGAAACGTCGCCAAGACACTTCCAATTTCACACGGGAGAAAACCCGAATACCCAAAGACCTACATATACAATCATGTTTATACTTTGTTTATACTTTTCTTGTAATCATATATGCTTGACAAATTAAAAATAAATAAAAAATAAATAAAAAATAAAAATAATAAAAATAAAAAATATTTCCTTGACTACTTCTGGATGTTTCTTTTATGCCAGCTAGTAGGAATACTGCATAGTAATAAATAATGGGGGTTAAGAAATTCTTAATAATTATCAGATCTGTCCATTTTTTAATCTACATTCAAGTCCTTCTTTACACAATGTATGTTACAGTGACCTAGGAATTTAAATAAATTGCTATATATCAAATCAAATTAGGAGGAAGAGACTATTTAGGACTCTATCCAATCCAAGGAAGGCTGCAATGATAGGAATATAAGCATCATGAAGGAAAAAGAAAAAAAAACCTACATTACCATATTTTTCACAATTAAGTAAAAACAACACCAAGCGAAATCTGAAAAAAATTGAAAATATCTTAAAATAAGTACAGGTAGTCCTCAACTTACGACCACAATTGAGCCCAAAATTTCTGTCGCTAAGTGAGACATTTGTTGTGCATTTTGCCTCATTTTATGACCTTTCTTGCCACAGTTGAATCACTGCAGTTGTTAAATTAGTGAATCTGACTTCTCCATTGACTTTGCGTGTCAGAAGGTCGCAAAACGTAATCACATGACTCTGGGACACTGCAACCGATATAAATATGTGTCAGTTGCCAAGCATCTGAATTTTGATCATGTGACCATGGGGATGCTACAATGGTCATAAGGGTGAAAAACGCTCATAAGTCACTTTTTTCAGTGCTGTCATAAATTAACTGCTGTAAGCCAAGGACTACCTTCCTCAGAACAAAACATTGGAAGAAAGATTTTGGTAGAATATTGCTTTTATACCACTTACTTTTCCCCTCAATTTTTAACAGAGGTGCAAGGACTGAACCTAGGACCTACTTATTGTTCCAGATGATTTCTTCTGTGCAATTTTAATCCATGCCTGGCCAATAAAATTATAGGAGGACTGAGCAGGACTTTACATCTACAGAAATTGTATCACTCTTTTTTTCCCACACTAAATCAGTTTTTCTAATGATGCCACCCTTTTCAATGTATGACTCCTTCACATCAGAGGCGGGTTCCTAATTTTTTTACTACCACTCTGTGGGCATGGCTTGTTTTGTGGGTGTGGCTTGCCAGCCATGTGACCACGTGGGCATGGGCCTCAGGAGCTTGGCAGTGGCCGGAGAAGCAGGGGGGCATTGCCCACCTGCAACGCAGCCCCCCGCAGCGGGAGTAGCAAGACCACAGCAGCAGTTCTTCTAGGAGGCTCTGTCCGGCCTGAATGCTTCTCCCCATTCGATGATCCTAGGCTCCTGCCGCCCGTTCCCCCTCCCCTCAGCAGCTCGAGAAGCCTCGAACGTGCGAAAATGCCTGGGATCATCACCGCGCATTCGTGGCTTCTCGGACTGCTGAAGGGAGGGGAATGGAGATAGCTCCTGCCGCCCATTCTTTCAGCATCTCATGCACTCCCTCAGCCATCCTCCCCTGCTTGGACTCACTGTGGGGTAGGAAGGCAGTGCATGTGCAGTGCCGGAAGCTCAGCTTCTGGGCATGCGCAGAAGAAAATTTTTTTTAAAAAATAATTTTTTTTAAAAAAATGGCGGTGCCCAGGCACCAGCAACCGACCGCACCGGTACTGTGACATCATAGCTACCGGTGCTATAGAGTGGACCGCACTGGTAGGAACCCACCACTGCTTCACATGTGTGTGGAACTGTGTTAAGAGTGAAGGCTTTTTGTTTTTAGATAAGAAAACAACTTTAGACTATTATTTCATCTCTCATGAGCCCAGATATTATTACTCCTTATAATGACATCCAACTTCGTTCGCTGCCATCTAGTCTAAACAATTGCTTCCTGGAGTTTTAAAATTTTTTAGGCTGATTAATAATGATATGGTATATGAACAGAAAAAGAACGACTGCTTCAAAAATGGATTTGTACTTTTATATCAAAGTTTCCAGAAATATAAAATATCCTCATTTGTTTATTTTAAAAAGTTATATGTTAAAATGAAATAGACTTAATGCAACTTGAAGAAATATTACTTTACTCAACCTTGCAAATACCATAACAATCAATGCTATAATTCTTTCTCCCCAATAACTTTAAAAATGGATAATAATGACTATCAATATGTCATTATTGTTGTTAAAAATTGATGTTAAAAAAGAACTAATGAGAAGAGACCCCTGAGACAATTCTGAATAGTAAAGGCCTCTATTTTCCCTTCCAGTTAGAACCACACTATGGTAGGGAGGTAAGTACCAAGAGTTGTAACTTAAACTGTCATTAAATGAACTGTTGTAAGTCCAGGACTACCTGTATTGACCTGAAATGTGATTGGCCAAGGCCCAAATACAATTAACAGATTAATTGGAAGGGACCTTGCAGGTCATCTAGTCCAACCCCCTGCCCAAGCAGGAGAACCTACATCTGCCTCTACCTAGGATTGAACTCACAACCTCCTGATTGTGAGGCAAGAGCTCCACCTCTAGGTCACAGCAGCCATTTTCAATTTTCATTTTCATTTCCAATTCCTTTTCAGCTCTTTGGAGTTGCAAACTTTCTTCACAACCTTTCCTAAAAACGATTAAATTGGAAACAGATCTAGAATTAAAGGATAGCAGGTGTACATTTCTTGAGTAGGGGGCCCACTGCTATTTCTTTAAGTGTTTCTGTTAAATACTTTTCACGTAAAGAACCTTTGAGTACTTCCTGAGCCCAAGCTTCAGTTACTTCACGGGTGGGCTTAACCCACCATGAGGAACAGGGATCCAATGATAAAGTGGCGGAGTTCACAGTGCAAACAACCTCAGGGCTCACGGGTTCAAAGTGATCCCATATCACTCCACAACATTACGCCTCAGTCACTTTTGTTTGAACTCTGGGGTCAAAAGGTCCTGTTACCAGTATCCAGTCAGACTTACGATGTAGTCCTGACATGGATGCTGCTGTAAAACGGATGAATCTGAACATAAATAATAGACTTAGGCTGCCCCTTGGATCTAAATGCAAGTAAGGTCTCACACTTGATGGTGTGCAAAATAATATCTATATATGTCTGCAGATTCTCACTGACAATAATAGATAACATGCTGCTGCTCCAACCTAGTCTGGCACTGTTGCTAGAACCAATACCAAACTAAGGGTGAATAGATTTCCTAGAAAGGAACAATCAACTGTTTTGCCACCCAGAATTTTGGGAATAGAAGACAGGTCTGACTTCTCATCCAGAATTTTCTCCTTTTTATTATACAAAACTTTAATAGTATGTACATCTAGCATTAACAACTTTAAGGTCAAGCTTATTACTCAATGGTTGTTTTGAATTGCTGTGACAGCTTCTGTAAGCAATGTATGGACAAGCTCCCTTGTGCTTTAATAATTATGTGGGCCTTTGCATCCCATCTTGAAGCTTAACTTTCAACCCGAAGGATTAGGGCTTGGCTCAGTGCCTTGAACCTTTGGATTCAATTATATTCTCCTGAAGCTGTAGGATTACCTGATCAATTACTTAGTTCCTGGATCAATGATATTTGAACTTCTGTTTGAATGAGTCCTACTTTCTACAAAAATATGCACTAAGTACTTTTCCAGATTTTAATAATGATAGCTGTTTATAAGACCAACATTTTACTATGTGCAATAATACTAATAAGAAATCAAGGGAAAAAATCAGAATTTTTTAATATTAATTTTTTAGAATATTTAGAAATACTAAATGTTTCTAAATATATTTAAACTTTAATATTAGCAAAGAAAAAGTTCACTTTTTTGGCCTTATACCTTATAAACATATGTTTATTACATGCCAGCTATATTATAAAGTCTGTTATATGAAGAGACTAGATTGAGGGTGATGTTTATATTAAATATAAGTGAATGTCTTATTTAAGCAGATACTTTGATTCTGTAACTATCAGAAGTCATTCACTTAGGTTGTTTTTTTAGTGATAGAATAATGTTGGTAAAATTAATCTGATATTTCCCATCTTGGAATTTGTTGCATGTAGAGTATGTTGGCCTTTTTCTAAAGCATAATAAACACCTCTAATTACTTTTCCAATGCTCTGACTGTATGCTGAGAAATGTCAGAGGCTGGGACAGAAGGCCTGTAGGACCTTTGCCATCTTCCTATTACCACTTCACATGACAGGCATGATTAATAGGTTTTTGTCATGGATCAAACAATATCCTATAAATATTAAGTAATTGAGCAATAAAAATACTAATTAAATGTTTTGGAAATCACTATTTTATCATTTACATGCAAACTCTCTATACCACTTGTTAGATTCGCGCGTAAATGAAGAGGCGAGTCACAGGAACGTTTCAGCACCTTTATTTTCTATTCACTAGAACTAATACGGACTGCCGGCAGACTGCAGGGAAGCCGCTTTCAAGGGCTTCCCTGAAGCCGGCTGGCCACTGACAGGTGTTCATTTCTCCTCTTGTTCTCTCCTTTCTTCTCATTCCTCTTTCTCCTCTATTTGATCTTCCTCCTGACTCCTAATCTCCACTTCTTCCCTGGCTTCCTGTTCTTCACCTATTCCAAACTGCTGATCTATAAATTCTCTGGGATCCTGCAACAATTTTAACTGTTAGGATTTGTTATAAAACACTTTTTAAGTGCCATTGTAACTTTGAACAGTCGCTAAATGAATTGCTGTAAGTTGAGGACTACCTGAATGGCCTTCATCACTTCCTAGAAGTGATGCTGTTATCCTACCTCCAGCCTGCTAAAGCAGACTTTGCAGTGCTTTCCAATTTTATGCAATAGTTACTTGATGCTAGAAATAACAATTTTATATTTGTTCGTTTGCTTCTTTATTTTGTTCACTGCTCAACTCCCAGTGACTCTGGAAAGTTGAAAATAAAAACACAAAAAAATAAAATAAAATAGCAACAGAACCATGCAATAGAAAGACAAAAGCAGAAGATGGCAGAAACTAGGCAGCAAAAATCATGTCTGCAATATCCCAATGGGACTTCAATCACCTTAGCCCTCTTCACTTTGATATAAAGTGAGTTTTATTTATTTATTTATTTATTTATTTATTTATTTATTTATTTATTTATTTATTTATTTATTTATTTATTTATTTATTTATTTATTTGCGATTCTTATAGGCCGCCCTACTCCCTGAGGACTCAGGGCGGCGTACAACATATATAAGAACAGCTAAATAGTATCAAAATATACAATAAAAACAACAATAGTAAAATAGTAATTAAAAGTGATAAAGCAACACAAGCAACAGTCACAATCACCCCGCCTGCAGGAAGAGCCATGTCTTAATGTCTTTCCGGAAGGCCAGCAAGGTGGGAATGATTCGGATCTCTGGGGGGAGTTGGTTCCAGAGAGCCGGAGCTCCCACAGAGAAGGCTCTCTCCCTAGGGCCCGCCAACCGGCATTGTTTGGTTGAAGGGACCTGGAGGAGATCGACTCTGTGGGACCTAACTGGTCGTAGGGATGTATGAAAGTTTTGAAAGGATATTACTAGCAGGTCTTTGTGCAGACGCTGAAGGAAAAAGTAAGACAAATTACTAAAAGAGCTATGTGGGAGCATCTGATGATTCTATTAAGAAACATTTACAATGAAATTTATAAGCCATTGTAAGAACTGAATTTGGAAAATAGATAACTGTGCATTTGAAAAGGAGTCAGAGATACATATTGTCTGCGTATCTGTTTAACATACACAACTAATACATGGCAAGACAAAAAGAGAAGACATCTGCAGTATCAATTTGAAGCCAGAGCTGTAGTAATGCAGATGAAATTCTGTTAGCTAAAAATAAACACATTTCTTTCACAGCATAAGAAAACACATTCATAATTGAAAAATAAGGATTAATGAATTAATAAAAAGACAAAAGTAATGACAACCAGTGTGGTTAGTAAAGCAATAAAGGTGGTAGATAGCTTTGGCTTTTTTTTAGTTCAAAAACAGATGGAGGTAAACAGTGTGCTAAAGAAGTAAAGAAAACATTAATCCCAGTGAGAAAGACAAGGAGAGAGAAGAAAATGAAAGTTATGGATATTTTTTATGACAACAAAATTCAGAATATTCCAAAGAAAGCATTTCTATGGTAATAATGTTAAAACCAGATGTTAAGAAAAAGTGACAAGAAGATGATAATGCTTCAAATTATAGATCTGGTGATAGTTATTAAGAGTATCATCAACTGCAAGCAATTCAGGACCAAAAGATAAAGTGTTCCCTTGAGGCAGTTTTCATCAAGCAGAAAGTCAGTAACTTGTACATTAATATGATACCCCCCACCTAAAAATGGGTGGCAAGATTGTTTGATCTGAGAGTGGGTTTTTTAAATTATTATTATAATATAGTCATAATCTTCCCTAAATGGAAGCCTCTTTCTAGGCGGGAGAATTGGTCAAACATATGTTAATGGAAATTTAAGATTTGCGAAATGTGCGGTACTTTTAATTAACAAGTGCACAATATTTGTTGTGACATACGAGAAATAAGTGATCTAGTACTAGACTATTTTTGTAATAAATGTACAGTGGGAGGGTAGCCCAGTGAAACGAAGAACCAAAACAATTAGAGATAGACAAAATATCTTTAGTAGCATGCATAACTACAGTAATCACTGAGCCCCTCTCGTAAAGAATGCAGAATGCCTCTGAAACTTACAAGATGCTATAACAGAATGACAAAGATAATGTTGAATATTATGTGACTCAATAAGCAGGTGGATGACCTTTTTAAGGGGGCCAGTCTGAACCTCTAACTCTGCATTCTTAGAGTTAGGAAGAAAATGGTTCCCCTCTTTTCCTAACTATAGCACCATAAACAATGTCTTTTATTATGTTTTTATACTTGATTCCTTTCACACTAAAATAAAAGACAACAGCCTCTTTTTGTTATCTGCTTTTCCTTCTTCCAAGGTCATTATCTAGTACGGTTCCCCCTGTCTATTGAAAACATTGGCTATATGCATCCATTTATTTATCCCTCACCATTTATTAACTGTTATGTCCTTACTAAAGATTTTTCAGATATATTACATGGATGAATTGTACAATTTTTTTTACTGTCACTATGGATCAGATAACTGTGGCTTGCCTTTAAGAAAGTTTTATATCTCTTTTTATATCACAATACTAACTGACCTAAATCTAATTCCCATACATAAAAATGTTATTTGTCTGAGTTCAATGTAGTTCTATATTATATCACAAGGATTTATATCTAAATCCTTCACAACAAGAATATATGTGGGTAAGGGATTTCTGGGGTTATAAACTTCAACTGCCCTTTGAGAAAAGGGATGAGTTGACCCTATCCTTTTTTACCTGGTAGTTTTAAAAGAGAACCAACCTTACAGGTAAGGGTCATATCTCTGAAAGTTAGGCCCTTTACTCTCTACTAATTTAAATGATGGATGTAATTTATGGAGCTCACTTTGCAATGTTGACGATTCTGGTAGAGTTTTGCAGAGCTAAATTATTAAACTTAATAATCTAGAGGTATTTAGTAAATTTTCAAGTCTGTGTGTAATTGGCAGCAAAATCCATTATAACTCACAAACCCTCCCTAGAATTATTTCTCATTATGTACCCAAACTGCATTGAGGGTTTTTTTTTCTACTTTTCCTTTCAATTCTTTTGTTCTGGAGCTTTGTTAGTAGAATATAATAGTTTCTTATGGGACATGCAAGACTCTGTTATAAATAGCTTAATTAATCACTGCTTGGAAAATGCTATGAATATAAAAAAGCTATGGCCATTTTTCTTTTTTTTCTCTTTCTTTCCTCCCCCCCCCCACTTTTTTTTTTTTTTTTGGCACTTGGAGTAGTAATATCCTGGACAATGCAGACAGGTTGTGTATAATACATAAGACACACTCATTTAGAAAAATGATGCAATTTTTAAAGATATAAATCATATTGGTAGTAATGCACTAAAATTAAAGAAAAGGAAGTGGTTCGTAGCAACTGAGATTGAAGCTTCAGCCTTGCTAGTTAAGCAATATTCATATATGTTTTTTCGATGTAGTTTAAGCAGACTCCCTTCTTCAAATGCAAACATTAGTACACCTCAAATTAGAGATGAATGATTTGTTTCAGTTGCTCAGAATTTTCCATTTTTATTTTAAATAAGAGATCTCTGTTTTAATGAATTAAAAATATGAAATATTTAATGCCAGGTATTAATATTCAAATATTACTTATATGCTTGTCATTTATTCTCAGTTTCACTGCTTAATGATTAACAATGTAAGATATTCATGGTGCCACAATGAGCTGTGTTGTTTGTACTAGCTGATTTTTGGGTTGTCCCAGATCATATTTCTGAGCCATTATTTGGTCTTAACTTTCTTATTTTTCATCAGAACAATGCAACAGAAAAGCTGTAATAAGGTTTGAAACTAGATAATGAGAGTCAAATATGGCACGTTAAAATTTGAATTAGTTCAAGCTGCACCACAATAGCATTTATTTACTTGCTTAGTGAACGTATAAGTTGCCCCAATCAAAACTGACTTTGAGCAACATACAATTGCTCTAAGTCAGAATAAAATATACAAAAGAAAACAGTACCAACCTACAGTATAATATGATTAATGTCATTTTTAAAAATGAAATGAAACACTATCAATATGAATTATACAATTACCCTATTAAAAGCACAAATATAAGCAAAGAATGCTACATTAAAGAAAAACCTCAAAAATATCACACACAAAAATCAAGAAATGCAGTTTTGTCTCATATCATTGTGATTTTGATAGTGCATTTTATTGTTACATTATACACTTCTTTAAATAATCAGAATTCCTGTTTTTTTTACTTGCAAAAAGTCTGCACAATTATCAGTCTTTTGTTTCAATATGTACGCCTTTACTCATCACTGCTCTTTATTGAGTAAGACACTCCATATTTATATTATGTCCTTGCGTTTGCACAGTGCAATAATTGAAGGAAGTTGAAAATGCAATAGTATTCCCGTTCTTTAATAATCTCTTTTAATTACTAAATGCCTGGAATGATCTATATTTTATAGTACTCTGGAGTTTAGTTCAAACTATTTTTTGTCTTTTCCATTTTTTTTTCTCTCTCTACACACACAAAGGTTTTGAAAAGTGACGATTTCAAAGCTCAGCCCCATTCTGATTCACAGATATGTTTGCAATAGGATAGAATCATATAAAATTTAATACTCCAATAGAATTCTCTTTCTTCCTTCTAGTTTAGTATTATCTACTGTTAAATATGTGTAGTTCAATGGCTTTCTGCATGATCCCTAATTATGTATTTATATATCAAGTCCATCTCCCTTACAGAGGGGGTCTATCACCAATAATCATAATGCAGAAATTTCCAGTTCACTCAATCTGTTATCATTTTCTGCTTATCAGTGCCAAATATCTGTTGCAAAAAGCATATCTTTTCTTTTGTTACATTTTCTCTCACATCCCTGGTGATCATCTGTCATCATTCTCATTCCATTCTCATCTAGTCAATTCCATAGAATTTCCTTTTGCAGTGATTTCTCAGTTGTTGCCTACAGATATTAATGACTAAGTCTGAAAGTGTCTGTATAATGAATATGTTCTCTATCACTGAAGTATGGGTTCCCTCAAATTCCAACTTTAGTTAGTTTAGTTTATGAACTTCCTATAGATACTTTTTTTAAAAGATGGAAGACAAAACCAAATTCCATCATCTCAAACAGTAACAATTTCTCAAAGGAGGCTTTCAGCTTTTCACAGCTGTCTTGTCAAATTAGCTGTCAAAATTTTAACCCATAATCTGAACCTTAGCTGTCATGTAGCGAATATTGTCAGTTGTATGTCTATGCAGGGTCATGCACCCCTATCCTAATATTATGGTACATTCCAATATAAGCAGAACATGATGATATGATGAGTGCGCATGTGTGCATTCCTAAACCGCTGTTAACTCTCTTCTGACTTAGCTTTGACCTGAACGGTCGTGTTACCCAGCAAAATGTAGTTTATTCGGGATTTATTGTTTTTGTACTGAAATAAATATTTTCTATTAGACTTTTAATCTCGGTTTTATTTCTAACTGTCTGAATTCCAAGAAAAGATCCTACATCGCCTCTATGAGATATCATTCTCACCCCAACATTAGCCTTTAATGTTATTGATTAGTAGAGGAAAAGACAATATTGAATTAAAGTCTCAGTACATTATGCTAGGTAACTGAAGTAATTGTGCTTGTTCAAATGGCTCAGTAAGAAGCTGAGGTATAGGCTTGGTTTTTAACATTGGAAAATATAGTATATTAAATATTATACTTTGCTTTTTAACAATGCAGCCTTTTGAAGAATGAATCCGCTGAGTTCAGTATGATTTACAGTTACGGTGACCTCCAGATACACTGCATCATTATTTTCATCTTTTTTTTTTATTTGTCAGATGGGGTAGCCAGATGTTACTGCATAAGCTTCAGATCTTCTACTGGGAACTGAACTCACAGACCTTCACACTTTAGATGACTATATATAGTGCATTAGCTTTATGAGCTTGCTAGAGTTCTTTGTTTTTCAAGGACTGAACACACTACAGCATAGGAACGATACAAAAACACTTTTATTGCAGCACACACGTTTCCTGTTACTCTACCATCTTTGGCTTTAAAAGTTGATATAGCCATGTAAATAAGTCTTTAATACTCAGTCCTTAAAACAAACAAAAGTCTTAAAGTTTGTAAAGAATCAACCTTTGTCTCCCTCCAAGATTAGGTATTGCTTCAGTGTAAGTTGCTCCTTTTCTGATTGCTACTGAGCTCCAGGCAAAACTTTAAGCCAGGCTCCAAACAGAAATCCCAACATGAGGGACTGTATATTATAGCTTGTGGTCCTGGCAGTTGACAGAATGCAACTCTCTTGCTTGCCTGCAATAATTTACATTCCAGACATCCCTTCCTGCTTCTTTGTCTACTTGTTGTGTATTCTCTTTCTATCCTCAAACTTCTGTAGGCTAAGGGCCTGGGTGGGCTGACACTGGACATTGACACACATTCCTAAAAATGCTAAGGTGGCCTCAA
This sequence comes from Diadophis punctatus similis, assembly GCA_023053685.1. Classification (NCBI taxonomy): domain Eukaryota; kingdom Metazoa; phylum Chordata; class Lepidosauria; order Squamata; family Dipsadidae; genus Diadophis; species Diadophis punctatus. The sequence continues at coordinate 47,498,460 of JALIGW010000006.1, forward strand.
TTAGCCAAACCCCTGAAATGCCAGCATGGATGCTTGTGAATGGAGGAACGGATGAGCCCATTTCCTTTCAGGTTTCTGGAGTTTAAGTTTACTGCCCCTTGAGCTAACCCTTGAGCTTGGGAAGTAGGGGTAGAAAATGTTTCTCCCTGGCTGCAGCTGTATTTCCCAAATGACAGACAGCAGCCCCAGCTTCATCCCCAAATAGATCTACCTAAGTCTTGGTGCTCTGCTGAAGGAAGAATTTCTAGAAGCACTATCAGAAGGGTACAGTCCATCTAACCCTTTGTTTACCCATGTGCTTCTCAATACCAACAAAATCAGTAAGGCAGTGCCTCCTGGTGGTCACTGTAACTAAAAACATCACTCAGAATATATATATATATTGTGTAAACATAGAGAAATTCCATTCCCTCTCCAAGGGTGAGTTGTGTGCTCAAAAAACATTGAAGAGAGTGCATGTAGTTGAGACTTGAATTGCGGAATCCTTAATGCTCTCTGAACTTGGTTTTTGCTTGCAGACATTTCATTACCTTACTAGGTAACATCAGGAGCATTAGTGAATGAAGGATTTGCTCCCTATTTATTTACAATAGTTTTCTCTACCAGTATTTATGGAGATGTAGTTTTCTCCTTGATAGTTTCTTGATTAGGATATTGTTTTCTGTTTGTTTCTCTGGTGTTAACTTCTGCTTATCTGGATGTTGGACTGGATGTGTTCTGGTCTTTTTATTTCCTTATTAGCTTTTTATTGTCTCTTTTGAATGGTGTCTAATTATAGTTTACTTCTATGTGTCTATTGATATCTTATTTGTCTGAACACTATGCTTCCAGGAATTCCCTAATGTTTTTAGATTTGGTTTGGTCTAAAATAACCAACAATCAAGCTGATAGAGCACCAAGGATTCCACAACCATATAAAAGCTAGTACATGGGGTCATGACATAATATAACAGCTGTATCCCTCTTAAGGGAAGGTAACTATTTGATATAGTATCATTGTTCACATCACTAGAATCCACAACACTTCTTGACTGGCATTGTACCTTTGAAGAATGATTTGGAACTTTACTGGTATAAGATGCTTATACCAGGTGTTAATCAAGGAAACTTCAAAATATACTGTATTTCAGGGTAGAAGCTTAACATGGGACTTGATGAGCTTTGTTTCTATTTGCTTCTATGTATGGAATAATTAATGCTCACATAGGAGAAAAAGTATGAGATGACATTCAGTAGATACCAAAAGGAATTTTACTTTTTTCTAGTAAAAATTGATAAATTGAGAAAAATATATATTAAAAATTGAGAAAAAAGCAATCATAATTACTCACAGAAAGTAAAATAAGGCAATGATGCATAATAGAGCCATTAGCCTCTTTTGAAACCAATATCTACATACTAAGCCTTAAATTTCAAAGCAATTCTACACATTTTATATGTGTATAATCTTAACTACTGTCTGGTAGTGGGGGTTGGGACTGAGAAAGAAGTTACATTCTCTCTCTGGGTTGGCCTCTCTCCTCTTTGGTTGCTCCGTGTGGAAGACCATAGCCTATACGTGTTTAATGGGAGTTTACTGCAAAAACTCCCCCTGCAAGAGTTGTCTGTAGAGATAACTGTGCAAAACAACTTCAGGGCATTTTCTGCAATGCATAATAGGGGTTTCACATTTATAACTCCTGGCTTGAACCAGATGAAAGCCTCAAGTTTTTTTGTGTGAGGGGTTATTGAAGGAAGATTCCCTTCTGGGCTTCGTCTCTAACTTGCAACTTTGCCCATTAATTATTTGTTATCAAAGACTTCCCACAGAGGTTGGAGCAATATACAAAGACAATTTTAAGGCTTATTTTTCATGGAAAGCTAACATGTAGGATTGGCTGATGCAAGAGCAAAATATTGGATGAATGGTCATTTTGAATAAGATATTCTGATAGTATAATTGGATGTCAATATGCTCTTTTTATATTAATATTTATATTTAAAAAGCACATATGTTTCATTGTACAATGTACATTGTACGTTGTAAATTGTACAATGTACATCTAATATTTCCATAGTATAAAATCCAAAACTGTCGTATGTCCATAAATAGTAGTTTCCATATTGCAGATGTGAGACTTTGAGAGTAACAGGTCATTTTTACATTATTATTAAAATTAATAATTATTATTTCTCACAATTTTCTAAGACTTCAAGGAATTTTTATTGGTACTGAGGTGAGCAGAATTTCAAAAGTGATGGAATTCACTTTCCAAGATTAAATTCCAATTCACTGACATCAGTGTTAAAGTATTTGTTGACAAAATGAGATTAAAAGCATGATTTTCAAAGACATGGTTTAATGCTCTTCTAATAGAGTCCTTCTCATACTACTCAGATTATCATTAGTGTAGTTTACAATCAAATAACTGAGCATGGCTCTTTCTAGCTTACCCATTTCCCCTTTAGGTTTTGGTAGGGTTGTGCATTATTAAAGGAATTTTTGTCTGCAGTATCTTTAGCTTAGTAAAGCTAAGTCTTGATCCTTAGCTTCAGGATCAAAGAAGCTCCATGACTATAGCTGAGGAATTTAGCCTGTAGAGTTGGCTGTCACAATTACAAATAGTAATATAATTTGTGTAGATACAGTTACTTACACGCTTGGCTCAATAATAGGGACTTGTGAGGAATATTTTTGTATCCCAGGGAAGCTCTGCAAAATTGGATTGAGACTTGTAGCCTTTATCATTTTATCAAATACAGTGTTAAATTTAATACATAGATATACCATCTTTAATAATATTTTATTGTTAGTATTTTTGTCTCTTTATCTTGCTTCATCCCCTCTTCAATTTATTTATACATTTATTTTTCTTACATTGAATTCAGTGACAAGATATCTATTGTTCCTGTCAAAGCAATGTTGTATGCTGCAGTGTGACAAAATAGGAACTGAGGGGTAACTGCCATGAGAACAATCAACATTATGTTGGCATAATAAGAAGGAAAGTCAATTACAGTTCCTTGAAATTAGAAATGGAGATTACTTCCTCCCATCGCTTGGCTTCAGAAAATTTATTGCTGTTTACCCCATGTAAGTTTGAGTTTTCAGCTAAACAATTTGGGTTTTGATCCAACTTCACTGCTTATTTCCATCTTCTTCCTCCGCCTCCTATTTAACATGTACAGTATACCTCATCTTTTTAATGAAAATCTCCAATGTATCTTCTGGCAGTGCTACATTGCTATGCAAAAGGTAACTAAAATTGCTTCAAAAATAAGTACTTAGATTGCCTGAAGTTCTCAGCTTTGTGAAGAATTAACTTACATTTATTTGGTATCAATTCCTCAAAGCCTGTCCTAATACAGACATTAAGACTGGTTTTAAAGAAGTGGCATTTCCTAGTGCATTTCCTGTCTTTCGGATTGAAAATGTCACATGAAAAACACAGAAAAATCTTCACAGTAATTTAGCACAATCCCAAAAACTTTCCATTTTATTTTGGCAAACAAACAAATAAACAAAGGATTCTCTAAATGCTTAATGCAGATTCAGTTGTGTCCTTGATAATATAATCTTCAACGGTATATTAAAAAGACAAATGAATGTATAACAACCCTGAGTCAGTGCAAGTAAAGCAGGAGTTCAGTCATTAATTTAATGTTGCTTTTTTCAAACTCTTGAATTTTGATTTTGGGGGAAATTGTTTTGATGCATGCATTGTAAGTAAAATACATCTAGAATAATCTTTGTTCACAAGGCAGCAATTAGCAACTGTTGAAAAGAAAAGAGGGAAAAAAATTGCAGAATAAAAAATGAAAACCGTTTAAAAAGGAAATAAAATGCTCTATGCCATTAGAAAGAATAATAGCAAAATCAAAACATGTACATATAATTTGGAAGATTTCACAAAAACAAAGTTTAAAACATGCACAGAAAACTTTTGTACCATCAAAGCTGGTGAAGGTTAGGACTTACTCAGACATTTGGTTATTAAGCAATGTTTACTTGTGTTGAAATATGTAGAGGTTAAGGGTTGTACTATCTTGCCTCACAATATTTTAACTTGATCTTTATCAGTATGTAATTAAGTATACAATCACTTGTAGCATGTCACCCAATGCAAGGCATATGGACACGTGGATTTAAGGAAGAAAATTTTGATATTACAAAAAAGTTCAAAAGGCCATCTGTTATTTGATAAAGAGGATTAATATAGTAGAGAATCGTCTGTCACAGTCTAAGAACACTTCTGTTCTTAAAATTCATTTTGATCTCTTCCCCAAACCAGGATATTTTGAATGTTCAGGCTGACGAAGATAGCTGGAATTTAGAGTCAACCAGAAGTTTGATCTCATCTTTCAACATCATATATTTTCTACCTTTCCTTTATTATACAAATGTAGACAGTAATGGTAGCCGTAAATCCATTCTTCTCTTGATCAGATTTAGATATTTTATGATTTATATCTTTATATCTAACCAGAATTACCAAATGCAATCAGTTCCAAAGTGGTTTAATCATTTCATTCCATATTATTACAGTCAGAAGACAACACTACAATAGTATTCACCTCCAATCCTTGAAACTAAAAAAATAAGATAGAAATGGTAAAAATAGAAAATGAATTTAAAAGGATATAAGAACCACCACAACTCAGTAACTGTGTATAGCACTGAGTACTCATTAACCTTCAAACTAATAAACTGTAGCATCAAATGTGGCAACCTTAAATATATGATGAACATTTGCATTGGCTAAAGATAAAACATATAAAAGCCATCAGTCATCAGCAGTTCAGCTAGCAGAGGAACAGTCAGAATAAATTTACTGTCATTACAAAAAGAGCAGTTTAGAAATCCCTGGGCTATAGATCTTGTTTGATCAAGTCCAGTCTGGCACACTTGGTCTTTCATTGGTATTTTCTGGAAATGCCATTCCATCATTTGAAGGCGGGGAGAATGCATCAAAATACAATTTGAATTTCTTTTATCCTTCTCCTCAGCAATTGTATGTATCTCTTTGGATTTTACATTTAATTGGCATAAACTGATAATAAAGTCACAGAAAATGTGATAATTATGGAAGAAAAATGGCAGTGGACCAGAACATACAAACATAGATGCAATTTGATTTGCCAGAGTCTATACATCCTAACAAGGCTCTTTTATTGAGTTTTGAAATCTGAAACTGACATGATTATTCCCCCAAACCCATTTCTAAACCATAGTTTTCTTTGACATCCCTCTTGCTAAAAGTATTATGAGTGTAGAGCTTGTAAAAACTAGTGGTGTCCATCAGAACTACATTCTTTTTATCTTTCTCAACATAGTTGAGAACTATCCACAACATAGTCCTAAACATAGATCTATGTATCTATCTATCTGTCTGTCTATCTGTCTGTCTGTCTGTCTGTCTGTCTGTCTGTCTGTCTGTCTGTCTGTCTGTCTGTCTGTCTGTCTGTCTGTCTGTCTGTCTATCTATCTATCTATCTATCTATCTATCTATCTATCTATCTATCTATCTATTATCATCTATCTATCTATCTATCTATCTATCTATCTATCTATCTATCTATCTATCTATCTATTTATCTATCTATCTATCTATTATCATCTACCTATCTATCTATCTATCTATCTATCTATCTATCTATCTATCTATCTATCTATCTATCTATCTATCTATCATCTATCTATCTATCTATCTATCTATCTATCTATCTATCTATCTATCTATCTATCTATCTATCTATCTATCTATCTATCTATCTTTTTTTATAAAGCAAATTGCCTGTTCCTTGGTGTCCTCATAAAGTAGAAAGATTCTGAAGAATTCAGAATTGGAATTGAATTGTTTGTCCATTTTGATCTGGACAGTTTCTAAATCATAAATGAAGACAAATATACATGTCCCAGAATAATGTTGTAAGATCTGATCTGGGTCTGACCCCAGGACCAGATGTTTAGTCTTCTGAACTTTCGGGCTGGAGTCCATCTTCATCCTTCAATTTCACAGCTACTAAGATTGTTTGCTGAGCAGATTGAAAAATAGCCAGGGAAATGATTGAAACCTAAGAAATAGCAATAGCACTTTTCTTATATACCGCTTCATAGTGCTTTACAGCACTCTCTAAGCGGTTTACAGAGTTCAGCATATTGCCCCCAACAATCTGGGTCCTCATTTTACCGACCTCGGAAGGATGGAAGGCTGAGTCAACCTTGAGCCTAGTGAGATTTGAACAGCTGAACTGTTGAACTGGCAGTCAGCCTGCAATGGCTGCATTTAACCACTGCACCACTTCAGCTCTGATAATGGGCCCCTTATCAGTCAATTGGAGTGCTGATTTAGCACCAGCTTATCAGGTACTTAGGAGCTGGCAGCACAAGGAAACAACAGCCAACCAACACACCAATCAACCAATAGGAAGCCACACCCAACCAGGCACCACATAAATATGATGATAGAGTAACCCAAAGCACACATTCCTGTAGAAAGAAGTTTCCTCAGGATGAATTCCAGCACAAATCCAAAAGTTCATAAGACTAAATCTCTAGTCCTTATGACCGACCCAGACTGGATGCTGCAATTTCTAATTCTATTAAGATCAGAAAAATTTTCAGCTGAAATTTACCAGTAGCTTTACCAAAACAAATCAAAGGTATCTAGTTGCTTAAAACAGGACAGAAAATTTGTCCTGCATTTAAAAATACAAAAACACATGTAATTGTCATTCATTTGAAGGCATTTATTTATTTTATTTTATTTTATTTTTGCAAAAAAAAATATTTTTTCTCCGCAACTTCATTTGTAAATCAATACACATATACCTTAAAACATTACAATAATATACATAGTTATACATTTTAATCAGTCTTTCAAAAGTCAATATCTTCTAAAAAAAATTATTATATCATTTCTTTATAGGCATTTATTTATTATGATATGGCCAGAAGTATATGTAAATATCATGTCTTCCAGTGTAAATTTTCTTATAAGTGAGATGTAGCTTCTTTGGCCTTGCATTTTAATTATAATTCAAAAGAAAACTTGAGAAAACTCCCGTAGGTCTTTTTCATTAGTAATGTTACTATTACCTTTAAAGGAGCATCCTACCCTTGAGAAATTCATTTGGCCTCTAATTACATAAAACATCATGTGCTAATAAATGGCTTTCATTTAATGGTGAGTAGGACATAATCTAATAATTATCCTGTTCAAAGATTTGAATGATATTTCAGTAATTTTTAAGTTTAAAAAACACACACAAAAGCCCCTAAGAACCTTATACAAAAATTAAATAAAATGAACTGCTGCCATGCCACTTTGATCTACTTATTTATTTATTTATTTATTTATTTATTTATTTATTTATTTATTTATTTATTTATTTATTTATTTGTCAAACATGTATAGTAGTAATTTGTATAAACATAAGTAAAAAGTAACAATAAAAGAGGACAATAGGACAGTAGGACAGGGACGGTAGGCATGCTGGTGCGCTTATGCACGCCCCTTACAGACCTCTTAGAAACGAGGAGAGGTTGACTGTAGACAGTCTAAGGTTAAAGTTTTTGGGGTTTGGGGAAGAAACCACAGAGTCAGGTAGTGCATTCCAGGCATTGATATTTGTGTATATTTTTTCTAGAAGTGTGTTGAGACAGACAGAGAGTGAAAGATGATTTGATAAGTACCTGTGCCAGAGAAGACTGAATCTGAAAAGCAATGTACTAAAATCTTCCAAAGGATTTGGGTTTTGGATTTGGATCCTCCAGCTGAAATGCCACCATTTCTCTGTGACATTTAAAAACCCCTTGTGATTTGTGAAACTAAAATTCAATCATGTTGGCAGTTTGGCAGCCAGACTTTTCCTCCAGGAGCTCTGAACATAATTTCATGTTTATTTATTTTTATTTTATTTATTTATTTAATTTTGTCAAACATGTACAGGATAGTTGTTTGTATAAACATAACATAAGTAAAAAGTTCCGATAAAAGAGGATAGTAGGACAGTAGGACAGGAATGGTAGGCACAGTGGTGAGCTTATGCACGCCCCTTACAGACCTCTTAGAAATGGGGAGAGGTCTACTGTAGACAGTCTAAGGTTAACGTTTTGGGGGTTTGGGGAAGAAACCACAGAGTCAGGTAGTGCATTCCAGGCATTGATCACTCTGTTGCTGAAGTCGTATTTTCTGCAGTCGAGTTTGGAGCGGTTTACATTAAGTTTGAATCTATTATGTGCTCGTGTATTGCTGCGGTTGAAGTTGAAGTAGTCATTGACAGGAGGGACTATTTGATATATGATTTTATGAACTACATTTAGATCAGATCGGAGGCGACGTAGTTGCAAATTGTCTAATCCCAATATTTCAAGTCTGGTGGGATAAGGTATTTTATTGCAAGCAGAGAAGTGGAGGACTCTTCTTGTGAAATATTTCTGGACTCTCTCGATTGTATTAATGTCTGATATGCAGTGCGGGTTCCAGACAGGTGAGCTGTATTCCAGAATTGGTCTAACAAATGTTTTGTATGCTCTGGTTAGCAGTGTAATATTGCCAGAGAAGAAGCTACGTAAGATTAGGTTGACAACTCTTAGTGCCTTTTTGGCAATGTTGTTACAGTGGGGTCTAGCACTTAGGTCGTTTAATATGAGTACTCCAAGGTCTTTGACAGAGTAAGGGTCGTCTACAAGTTCGTTTCCTCCAAGTTTGTATTTTGTATTCTGATTCTTTTTACCAATGTGTAAGATAGTTAAGAGTCAACCAGAGGGAAGGAAAGTTCGCAATCATGCATACAAGAAGAGTTAAATTCCAGGAGTTGAACCTCAGTGGGGGTGGGTAAATATTGTCTGGCTGAAGCCAGGAGTCAAGATGAAGAGTTCTTGCCAATGAGAAACAGGCCACCCACAACGTCTGTGGAAATGCATCAATTTAAAGGAGAATACCAGCTTTGCTGTAGTTGTGAATAAACTCAAGCAAAATCATAAATTCACTCCACACTCAAAAAAAAAAGGGGGACTCAAAAGGATCAATCAAATTTTTCAGGCTGAGCCTGAAATAGTGCAAACATTTGTGAGAAAATACCACATTCAACAGAGGAATTCAAAATACCATTTGTGCTGAGTTCTAGATATAATAGACAGTAGGATATAAACATGTGACTTTACACTTCTGGCTGAAAAAACTTTGTGGACCTTTCTCATGGACTTTTGTACATTTCTGAAGGCCACACCTGCTAATGTGATTGACCAATCATATGACTATAATTTTACAATAGCCTTATTAATGTGCCAAATGTAGTTTTAATTGGTGTCTATTGGTATAACATATGAATGATGAATTAACATGTGAATGATGAATTATTTAAACTGGACACTGTCATCTTGTTCTAGATATAACTACCCATTATGTTACAGGAGAAGAAATTTTTTTAGATCATTCTTCCCCAACTTGATTACTTACAGGATTAGAAGTTCCAGAATTACAGCTAAGGGAATAGGCAAAGCTGGCTAGGGAATTCTGGGAGACGAAGTCTGCTAGGTTTAAAGTTGCCAAGGTTGGAGACCCCTGGTCTTAAAGGACATGGAAATTACTTTCTTTATACTAGGGCCACATGACCCAAAGCAGAACTGTAACTACAAATGCAATCAGTTATGCATGAAAGCCAATAAGGTGCACTATTTGAGGCAGGCAGATCAACTGGCTCATAAGCAATTAAAGAACGGAAATATTTTGTGCACATTTACTGTCTCTATGCTTCATTGATGTCATCAGAGATTTATTTGCTATATAATCAGGACAATTCTTCAGGCAGTTGTAGGATGTTTGAAATGGAGGTCACTGCCTGACATTGTTGTTAGAGCTTTAGACTGGGAATGAGAAGCTTTCAGTCACGCTAGCCACCAGTTATATTTATGGTCTTATAGCTTTGCCAAGGACAGGTAGGAGTTGGCCCAGGGTATCCAATTTGTTGACAAAGCATCAGACTACTTTTTTCTAGAAGAAAGCACATTGTGCCTCTACATTCATTCACTGAAAAGGAAGTAGAAAAGTATTTCAGGACTTCCTTGTGAATATTCATATTTTTATATATAATCCCATAAATGGCTATTCATACCCTTTGTGTTCACATTTTCTGGTGATATAATGCTGCTAAAATGACTGGAATGATGTCAAGATTTCAGGGTTCAAATCTGAGTGCATTGCCTTTGTGAATATAGAGTCCTAATTCATAGCCTGCCATTAGTAGCCTGATTACCAAATAACAATTAAAGTACAATACATTTCCATTGAAGTCAGGGAGGTTAGTCTAATGGGTTTTACTGGAATATAAATTGTAACCTAAGAACTACATTTATCCAGTCTGCTAGAACTGCACTAAATTTTGGCTGTAAATTGTGCTGCTTGAAAGCTATAATATTGTAGAGAATTACAGCTTTCCGATAGAATTTGCTAGTTAAATCCTTTGCATAATTTTCTCTTGACTGGCTTATACATGTTTAATGTCTAATCTAACTCCTGCATTTGACTTCTATATCCAGCCAAATTTTTCTATTTTTTTTTTAAATGAAAAACAAAATAAACAAGGAAGTGGTATTTGCAGAGTAAAATATTAGAATTTGGCATCACGTTTTTAACAAGAAAAAGTTAAAAAATGACATTTTAGTAAATAAAATGAAATGGTAGATAACTTCAGGCTGTTGTTTTCTTTGTAAATATACTCTACTAAGAAAATGGGTGTGACAACACCATGGATATTAGAAGAGAGCTGGAGAATAGTCTTAACAGCACATCTTTTAATAAACGAGGAATTTATATTTATTGTGACACTCATTTTCTGATCAGATAAGCTAACTATTGATAACTACTTCTAAGATTGTTTTAATATGCTTTGACATTTTATTTATGTCTATTGTGCTAATCAGAGGTCTTCAAACTTGGCAACTTTAAGACTTGTGGACTTCAACTCCCAGAATTCCACAAGTCTTAAAGTTGCCAGGTTTGGGGACCCTGTGCCCAAACTAGTTTGCCTATGGCATTAGAGATTTGCACATGGCTCCAAAACTCTTCCAATCTCCAAAGTGTTGTCAGACACTTTCTCAATAGAGTATATTTATACAGAAAACAATGGCCTGAAGTTACCTACCATTTCATTTTATTTATTAAACTAAGGCCCAAGTATGAACAAACAATGTATCCTAATTTAATGCTTAGGTACAGAGACCTTATGTCTTTTTGTGGTTCATCTAGGTCAGCTTGTTTTATGTGGACAGCCAGTGGATTTTGAAAATTTCCAACGGCATTGTTTTCCATCAAAATCTGGAGTTTCTGGGTCAGAATGCCAGAAACCCAGCCCAGCCTTCAGGACTTCAGGAATGTATTCAATGGAACTGCTGGACTTTGAAAGTAACAATTTGTTAGAAATCTTTTTATTTTTAGAAAGTAAACACTGCAAGTATTTATGCAAATTTCTGTGGACAACATTGTTCATTTTTTAAAAATAAATGCAACAAGCTTAATTATTACTTTCTGAGGTTGAATGAGTTCCTATTTCCAAAGAATGAAATGCAGTTGCACCAGTCCAACCGTATCTTTTTAACATACCTTGAAGGCTAAACTGCATGACTCTGATTATACATATACATATAAATATACATACAAGGTCTGCTCAATCTGTTTCTCTCGGTTGCTGGTGTAATTGACCAAATAATTATTATACACTCAAAAGCAAAACAAAACTGCAACCCCATGCATTCCCTTTACTATCCTAAAAAGTTAATTAAAAGAAACCACTCCATGGGCATATCTGGTTCATACCATAATACAGCACTCCAGGAGAAAGAATGAAATATATGACCAGAATGACATCAGGACATTCCTGCTTAATTTTAAACGTTTCCTGTCAGAGGAAGCAATTTGAGAGTTCCTGGAGAATAGAACCCTAGCCTAAGCAAGGACGGGGGAAGCAGCTCTTGTAACTTAACAGAAAAGTTTATTACAGTAATTACACTGGTGTGGGGGTGAAGCCAAACTTCTAGCAGCTACATTCTGTCAGGCAGGGAACTGGAGAGTGAGTGAGCTGGGAAGACAAAGGCAGGAAGGAAACAGCCTGAGATTAGAAAAGAACAGACAGAGATAAAGTGGGAACACAGAGGAAATTCCTAATTCTCTGTCTATGCTCTTGTTCCTTGTTGTTCGTAGGTGCTGAGGTGCTGAAAAGTCAGCACAATTAAGTCACACCTCCAACAATTTGAGGCTGACCTTGAAAACACTACAGAACGGGAAGGGAATAAATTATTACCAAATTTATGATGACACAAACTTGCACAGTACAGCTAATAAAGGGAGAAAAACATTCAAAATGATCTTGATGGATTAGAGAAACGGGCAAAAGTCACAAAATAAAATTTGACAGAGACAAAATGAAAAATTCTTCACTTAGGAAATTAAAAAAAAAAAAAAGTCAAATGCACTGATACAGAATGGACCAAACTTGGCTAGCTAAAATTACTAGTGAAAAAAATGTCAGCATATTAGCTGGTATGACTGTATAAAAGTCAAATCCAAATGTAGGTTGTCTCAACAAAAGTATAATCACTAATATATTCCATTCCATTTATTCTGCTTTGGATATCACCATCTTGAGTATGGTGTCCTCTTCTAAGAATCAAATTCTAAGACAATTCAGAGAGGGTAGACAGGCGCAAAAAACCCCAATGGAAATATTCAGGAGACAAGAAATTAAATCATATTAAGAAAGATTATAGGAAGTATTAAAAATATAAGAGATATGATAGTGTATGCCTGGAAGAGCAGTGGGGGAAAGTTTTGGCAACACCGAACTTACATTTATTTATTTATTTATTTATTTATTTATTTATTTATTTATTTATTTATTTATTTATTTATTTGTTTGTTTGTTTGTTTGTTTGTTTGTTTGTTTATTTGTGAGACTTATAGTGCAAGCACTCTCTAAGCGGTTTACACCATTAAGCAATGTATATATATTGCCCCCAACAATCTGGGTCCTCATTTTACCTACCTCTGAAGGATAGAAGGCTGAGTCAACCCTGAGCCCGTGAGATTTGAACAGCTAAACTGCTGATCACAGTCAGCTAAAGTAGCCTGCAGTACTGCACTCTAACTGCTGCGCCACCTCCGCTCTTCGCCAGAGAGAAGCTCTCTTTCCCAGAGAAAAGCTCAGATTAGAGACTGCACACTCCCAAGGTGGATGGGGAAGGGGAAGAGGTTCAGGGTAGCCACACCCTAGAATTTCTTAAAGTCTATCTAGTAGATTGGAAGGTTATAGTTTTAGTTTGGCAAGATTCTGTCTACTAAGTATAAACAAATAAAGGGTTGAACCTGATAGATTTCACTGTGTTGTCTCTGGGCTTGGGGCTGACACTGTGAGAACGTAATTATCAGGGCACGCAGTGACTCAGCTGTTAAGATGCTGGGCTAGTTGGCTGGAAAGCCAGCACGCCGGTTCGAAACCTGAGCACCATGCAACTGGGTGAGTTCCCATCCTTGCCCCAACTCCTGCCAACCTAGCAATTCAAAGGCAGACAAATGCAAGTAGATACATAGATACCACTTTGATGGGAAGGTAACTGTGGTCTGTGACATGATGTTGGCCACATGACCATGGAATTGTCTTTGGACTGCACTGACTCACTGGCCTTGAAACAGAGATGAGCACTGCCTCTATAGTCAGCAATGAGTAAAGTAAAATCTGTAGGGACTCCTTTTTTTACATATATATGAAAGGAAGTCACATAGAAGAATGTTGTTGCTTATCAAAAGTGTACAATATGGACTAATGAATGTAATTTACAGGAAAGCATATTCCGAGTGATAGTAATAATTCTGAGTGATAGTAATAATAACAATTAAAATACTACTAATAAAAGCAATGCAACAATGGAACTAGTTCCCTGGAGAAGCAGTGAACTTCTTTTCATTGGCAGAGCAGACATCCATGTTAGAAAAACTTAAATTTGTGTTTCCATACTAGGTAGGGATTGAAACTCTTATGTTTCAAACCTACATGAAGTATTTCTAAAATGCCATATTGCAAGGAAACTAATAGTTAAGCCAGAGGTGGGTTCCTGCCGGTACGCTCTTACCTGTTGGTCGCCGCAGAGCCGAAGAAGCCGGTGGCGTTCGCGGCGCGGGGCTTCCCCCGCCCGCTTTCCCCCACCCGCCTGGACGCCGCCATTTGCATTCTTCTGCCCTCTGCACAAGCAGAACGCTTTGCGCATGCGCAGAGGGCAAAAGAACGCAAATGGCAACGTCTAGGCGGGCAGGGGAAAGCAGGCGGGGGAAGCCCCGAGCCGCGAACACCACCGGCTTCTTGGGTTCTGCGGCGACCAACAGGTAAGAGCGTACCGGCAGGAACCCACCTCTGAGTTAAGCTTATCTTAAGCCTATTTATTTTCTACTAAAACATAACAAGCATAGTGGTAGTATATTTTGGATAGTATAATTACCTTGGTATTGCTAAACATGATAGAAATGTGATTTGAAATGAAATGAGAGGAGGAATGAGATATTAGTAATTCCTGTGGAGTCCTCCTGTATGTAACATAACATACTGTATTTAGATGATTAATCCTATGTTAAGTTTTGCATTGTATCATTGTATTAGGTTAATCTACTTCCTCTGCACAAGTTATTTTGTCTTACTTCAACCCATGATAAGCTAAGGTTTAATTCTTTTTAATGATCAGAATTGAGTAGCGTCTTTTACTATTTAGATAATCTGCAAAAAGCTTTATTTTTTGTTTATTTTTAGCTCTCTTAATGTTTCTAGCAACTTAAGGCATAACATTTCTGACTCTTTTATTAGGTGAATAAATCATAATCATTGAAATAAATTCTGATACATTTAGCGATTTACATAAAACAGAGGTGAATAATCAGGGGGATTAGAGAATATAGACGTATTTAATCCATATTGTGGCTGCATGCCAAGTACAGATTTTTTGTTGTTGTTTCATATGGTGTAGCAAAATGCAGCACATAAAATTCTCAGAAACAACATATAAAATGTGTATCAAAATATAACACACCAGAGCAGTGAATTATTTTAAAAACACACAGTATCAGTGATGAATAAAATTATGAATAAAATTAATTTATGAGCAGTTACTGGAGTGACTAAATATCTAGATCATTTGGCTGGATATCTAGATCAGGGGTGTCAAACTCAATTTCATTGAGGGCTGCATCAGGGTTGTGTTGTACCTTGGGGGGGGCGGGGTGTGTGTGGCCAGGTTGGGCATGGCCAGCTCGACATCACTCATGTCAGGAGCGCCTGTGGTGGCTCGAGCGCTCTGTCAGAGAAAACAGTGTCCCGAGCTCCGTTTTCAGCTGCGATGGCCTCCTGCAACCCTCTGTCAGCAAAAATAGAGCTGTTTTCACTGGCAGAGGCACTGCGGGCCTGTCCTTCACTGTTTCCAGGGTGGGCCAGATCTAAGCACCCATTGGGCCGGATCCAGGCCCCAGGCCTTGAGTTTGACACCCCTGATCTAGGTCATTTAGCCATTGGACAGCAGTGTCCTTCAGATGATGTATTTCATGCAGGGATCCAGGGAACTTTCTAAAGGGGCATTCCTTACAATGTGATATAAAATTTATGGGACGTTCTCACAGTCACAATTAGGATTATCAACTAGCCCCCTATTTATATTTCCAGTATTGGCACCTGCCATGGTTAATTTGGATACAAACTGATATTGCATATTTTTTTTACATATGTGCTTGATGGAAAAGAGTTAAGAGTTTATAAATTCTCAATATCAACACAGGAATGTTTACTGACTTTTCGACAGAAAACCAAGGCTCTAGAGAGCAGTGATGGTGAACCTTTTTTTCCTTGGGTGCCGAAAGCACGCGCACGCTATCGTGCACACATGTGCATGTGGCCACACCCATAATTCAATGCCCCCCATGCCCCACCCCCTGCACATGTACGCATGACCCCCCATGCTGCTCCACCCCCCACGCATGCCTGCATAACCCCCCTCTCCCCCATTTCCCAACTTCCGGTGGGTCCAGTAGGCCCATTTTCACACTTCCCAGGCTCTAGAGCAGTGATGGCAAACCTATGGCACACGTGCCACAGGTGGCACGCGGAGCCATATCTGCTGGCACGCGAGCCGTTGCCCTAGCTTAGCTCCAGCACGCATGTGCACGCTGGTAAGCTGATTTTCGGCTCACATGGAGGTTCTGGGAGGGCATTTTTGGCTTCCGGAGGCGTCCGGGGGGTGAGGAGGGCATTTTTGCTCTCCCCAGGCTCTAGGGAAGCCTCCAGAGCTTGGGGAGGGCAAAAAACGGGACTACTGGGCCCACCAGAAGTCAGGAAATGGGCCATTTCCGGCCTCCAGAGGGCCTCTGGCGGGGGCGGAAAAAGCCATTTTCACCCTCCCCAGATATTGAATTATGTGCGTGGGCACTCCCGTGTGTGCGATAGCGCGTGCGCATGCGCTTTTGGCACCTGAGGAAAAAAAGGTTCACCATCACTGCTCTAGAGGCTTCCCTGGAGCCTGGGGAGGGTGAAAACGCCCCCCTGCCCCCCCCAGAGGCAGAAAACGTCTTCCCAGAGCCTCCGCACGAGCCAAAAATCAGCTGGCTGGCATGCACATGCACGCTGGAGCTAAATAAGGGCAACGGCTTGCATGCTGGCAGATATGGCTCCTCATGCCACCTGTGGAACACGTGCCATAGGTTCGCCATCACGCCTCTAGAGTCTAAGGACCTAAATATATTCATAGGCATGTGTATTTTGACATTGATTCCACAGTTTTATTCTTTCATAAACTCTGTTAGAAAAAAAGAAATAGACCTAGGGATAATTAATAGTTCCCATATTCTATTTACTTTCCATTTTCTTTGGTGAATGAGATTAAATACTATCTCTTTACAGGATAAGCAGAAGTGTTGTCCTTCTCCCTAGAGTGCAGGCAAGTTTTATTATTTAGTAGGGTGTTCACTGCATTTATCTCACTGATTTCATGTAATGGAGATAAATTTCCAAATTTGTGTCTCTAAGGGTAGCTATTGATAAACAGTGATAAGCTGCAGTGCACATGTTCTATGTGCAAAGATAATGGGTTCAGTTCTTAGAATCATCAGGTAGAGCTGAAAGAATCCCAATCTGAAAAGATAAACTGCTAGTCCCTGTTGATAATACTCTGACTCAGCACGAAAGAGCTTCTTATATACCTAAACTAAATTGGGAATAACAAGTTTCTTTTATTTTCTTGGGTCCTTCTGTGTATGACTATATCTAGTTAGCCAGGTTTTTCACCAACTTGAATAGGATCAAACTACATTGAAAGTCTGCCCTTATAGCTTTACTGTTTTTTTTAATTGGTTCTATATGCTTGTTGTAAATTGTAACTTCTTTGATTGAGAAAGATTGAACAAATGCAAAGACTTAAGCAGTTTATAAACAATTAAGTAAATATTTCATTTTGTTTTTTAATATTCACATTGGTTATTTTTTCCAGAAAATATTTTCTTCTAGTAAACTTATTTAGAATGCTATAATTAAAACATTACACACAAATCATGTTTAAGGTTGCAAACTTTGATAATTTACAGGTCAGTGTATCTGATTGATTTTTTTATATCCTGCAGTAACTCTAATATCCTTGATTTATTTTTACTGTAAAGATACATTATAATCTGCAAATTAATTAGATTTTTTTCAAACAATAAGACACAGTACTAATATTAATTAACTAAAATGCATAGTCCCAAATATGACAGCAGAGAACCTTTGCCGGGGCTTAAGGAAAAGCTTTGAGCACCAACATTTTTCAGCACTACTTAATTTATAAATCTGCATTTTGCTATCGAAAGATGTCACACCAACTAATTTTGGGATAATAGAAGGCCCTGACAGGCTTGATTTAAGAGAGAGGAGGTGAATTTGAAATGCACAGATCAATACTGAACTCTGAAAAATTATTTGCAAAACATATAAACCAAAACAGCATATTGCACATAATGATTTCCCACATTTTAAAATCTTTCATTTGGGAACTTGAGAAGGAGGATCCCAGCCCCCCCACTCCTATGATTGTACCTTCCGGATGTAACAAACACAGAGACTAGCTGACTATCTAGACTTCTGAGTGAGTGTTCTACAGTATGTGTAGAATAGAATGGGCAGGATGCTTATTCATTGTCAAATAATAATAATAAGTATAGTAGAGAAGGAAATGTCTTCACGGCTTCTTATGCCACTATATAGAAGTGCAACATGTTGAATAAATGAGCTTATTCCTATCTGCTCCTCTGACCCTCCCTCCCAGGCTAGGCAAGATTCTAAATTATTGGTATTCTTCAAATGAATTGTAAATGTAAATTAGATCAGCCCAGAATATTCAAGTGACCAATCTCATCTATTATATCCAGCTGTTTCATGTTATTGAAAATCTGGCAGTCATTCAGCAGCCAAGTCTATTTCTATGTGCTTTGTCTCTGAATATTTAGGAGACTGGTTATACTCGAAGGCCATGCACAGACAACTAAAGCCATGAGGGCATCAGAAAATAAATTGGAGTGCTTAGCTTTCAAGCTCAATGTTTTAATGTAATAGTGCAGCGAGTGGCAATTCTTCTGCTACCTACATCAGAAGAAAATTCCAAAGAGAACAGCAAATCAAATGCCCCAGCATCAATAGCAG
Source organism: Diadophis punctatus similis (assembly GCA_023053685.1). Classification (NCBI taxonomy): domain Eukaryota; kingdom Metazoa; phylum Chordata; class Lepidosauria; order Squamata; family Dipsadidae; genus Diadophis; species Diadophis punctatus. The sequence goes on from JALIGW010000006.1 coordinate 47,517,138, forward strand.
TGCCACTAGTGATATGGATTGTTGGTGGAAAAGCTTTCTGTGGAGGATGAATCACCGCAAAGTTGAAAAGAGAGGGTATGTAATCATTTATTCTTCTTTGAGAGTTCCTTCTCCCTCACTAGAAAACAGTATTGCTGCTCCCACTCAGCCTAAATCTGCAGTGATGCTATAGGCCAGTGATGGCGAACCTTTTTTTCCTCAGGTGCCAAAAGTGGGTGCACGGACGCTATCGCACACGCACGAGTGCCCACACCCATAATTCAATGTCTGGGGAGGGCGAAAATGGTTTCCCCCGCCCCCCGGAGGCCCTCTCGAGGCTGGAAATTGTCCATTTCCTGACTTCCGGTGGGCCCAGTAGGCCCGTTTTTCACCCTCCCCAGGCTCCAGAGGCTTCCCTAGAGCCTGGGAAAAGTGAAAATGCCCTCCCAACCCCCCGGAGGCCCTCCAGAAGCCGAAAACACTCTCCCAGAGCCTCCCCGTGAGCTGAAAATCAACTGGCCAGTGCACACATGCGCACTAGAACTAAGCTAGGGCAACGGCTCGCGTGCCGGCAGATATGGCTCCGTGTGCCACCTGAGGCACGCGTGCCATAGGTTCGCCATCACTGCTATAGGCGTAGCAAAGGGGCAGGATCCTAACACTCAGCTAAGAAGCACAAAGTTGCTAACCAACTTTGTCTTGATTTGCAAATGAATTTTAAAACTCTTATTTAGTCAACTCAATTTCTTATTAATTAACGATGTCCAGATTTTGAATTGTATAAGGCTTTTTAAAGCATTCATGAAATCAAGTTAACATTTTAAAAAAAGTTTATAAAAGGCTAACCACACTTATCAAACTGGCAAAGATTCAGTATTCTGTTTTTAAAAAATGAGCACAGCAACCAGGAGCAATTTTAAGATTGAAATATCATAGCATTTTTAAGCTAAGCTTATCAGGATGCTTGTGGTTTTAGAACATAGAATCATATGACTGGAAAGTCGAAAGGAGTCCCACATTATGCTCAAGGCAGGAGGCCTTATACCACCCTGGTTTATTGGTTGTCCAGTTTATTTTTGAAAATAATAATAATGATGGAGCACCCACAACTGCATTGATTAATTGCTTTCACAGTCAGAAATTTTTTCCTTATTTCTAGATTTTGATCTCTCTTTAACAAGCTTCCGCTCATTATTTTTTTGTCCTGCGCTCTGGTGCTTTGGGAAATGAGTCGATCTTGTCTGTGACAGTCTCAGGTACTGGAACACAGTTATCATGTGCCCCCAATCCTTCTCTTCCTTTTTTTTTTTAATTCAAAAAGTTTTATTAGTACAAAGTATAAACATTTTTCTTTTTTCTCCCCCCCCCCCTTCCCCCTAACCCCAACCCACCCCCTTCCCTTCCCCCCCTCCCCCCCCGGACTTCCCAGAGAAAGTACAGGGCATAATATTCAGAAACAATAAATTTAAATTAAGTTAAAATAAATTGTTAATTTCCACATTTTTTTAAAGTCTTTAACTCCGAATTATTCAAAACTGTTTAAAGCATAATCAAAAAATAATAATAAAAATAAAAAATAATAATAAAAAGATTTTTTAAAAGTTGAAAGAATAAACAAATAAGAAAATAGGAACATTATATTAATCAAACATCCTACCACATAATTTACATCACTAAACCTCTATCTTTTATATAATCTATATATAGGCTAATAAAAATAAAAATAAAAAGAAATAAAAATAAGAGAGAAACAAAAATGAAGTAAAAAGAAAAAGAAAAAATCTTTCCTCCCCCTTTCAATCAATTACAACACAAAACATTTCCTGAAAACTCACTAACACTTAAATAAATATTACATAAACAATAATTAAACATTAAGTATTTATACCCGTTCAAAACACCCAAATATCCAAAATATTCTTTGAATTATTAATTCCAATATATTAAAACTAACCCCTTATACTTCAAAGACCCTAAATTTGATCATAAAATCCAACACAGTATTAATAACATAGTATTACAATATATCAAATTATTAGCTTCAGAAAACTTTTGAATCTTTAAAAAAATATTAATAATATTAAAAAAAATAGAGAAAGGAAATACAATCATATTAACCTCTCCATCCATAAATCATTAAAAGATATTAATAATGAAAAAAAGAAATAAAGAGAAGAAATAGCGTCTCCGTCCATGCTGTAAGTTTCATCACTGCATCCTTTTGTAACTTAATAGTTTTAGATTTGTCTATCAATCCTTCTCTTCCATAGGTTAGCACCTTCAACCATTCATCATACGATTTAGCCTCCAGATCAGAGGTGGGTTCCTGCCGGTATGCTCTTACCTGTTGGTCGCCGCAGAACCAAAGAAGCCGGTGGCATTCGCGGTGCGGGGCTTCCCCCGCCCGCTTTCCCCCGCCCGCCTAGATGCCACCATATGCGTTCTTTTGCCCTCTGCGCATGCACAAAGCGTTCTGCTTGCGCAGAGGGCAAAAGAACGCAAATGGCAGCGTCCAGGCGGGCGGTGGAAAGCGGGCGGGGGAAGCCCCGCACCGCGAACGCCACCGGCTTCTTCGGTTCTGCGGCGACCAACAGGTAACAGCGTACCGGCAGGAACCCACCTCTGCTCCAGATCCTTTATTACCTTTGTTGCTCTTCTCTGTAGACTTTCTAGGGTCTCAGAGATTTTTGTGTATTGTGGTAACCAGAATTGTATACAGTATTCCAAGTATGGCCTCAGTAGGGTGGTATTATCACTTCTCATGGTCTTGATGTTAATACAGCCCAGGGCTACATTAGCTTTTTTGGCAGCTGCAGCACATTGCTGGCTCATACTTAACTGATGGTCCTCTAAGACACTTAGATCTCTGTCATAGTTAATATTGTTAAGCCAGGTGCTGCCTGTTCTGTAGCTATGCATTTGGTGGAGGACCTTACTTTTCTCACCACTGAACTACATTTTGTTGAATAGGGACCAATGTTCAAGTCTGTCGAGATTCTTCTAAATTTTGAATCTATCTTCCAAAATTTTAGCAGTTTTTCCCAGCTTGTTGTCATCTGCAAATTTGTGTCACAAATGCAAATAGTTTATTTTAAAGTTTTTATAAAATACAGAAAAAAATAGAAAAGAAGTTTAAAGAAAAAAGGATGCCAAGAAAAAAAGGAAAATTAGGAATACAAGAAAGAAAGGAAAGAAAAAGATAGAAAAGAATAACTTCCATCTTTCTTCAATACAGACGCAAGTATAAAGTATAATAACTTTTTACTTTAGGATTAATCATAAGACACAGTGCAATTCTATTTGTCAAATCCCAAAGTTAAAATTCTATTTATTTCAGTTTCAATCAAAATGTCGCAAAGTAGTTTCCAAGCAGAAATAAAGCTAGACAAAATCTTTTCTTCAATTAAAGCAGTAAATTTCACCATCTCTGCCATTTCAATTAACTTCACCATTCATTATTCCATTGTGGGAATTTGTGAGTTCTTCCATCTCTGTATATATAAAAGTCTCACTGCTGTTGCCATCTATATAAAAATAAAGTCCCATGGGGTTTTTAAAAACTGTCCATCCTACCTAGGACAAAAAAACGTTTTGTGTCAATTATACATTTATTTTAACAATTCTCTGTATGGAATTACAAATCTGGTCCCAATATTTCTTAACTTTCTTGCAAGTCCATCAGAGATTATTAAAATTACCTTCATACTGGTTGTCAGGATTCCAAGTAACCACTCCAACTAAAGAAGACTCTGAGGCTTGAAGTTCTTTTCTCTGGGAGTCAAGGACATTTCAACCTACACCTGGAGTGGTGTGACTGGGAGGCATCTCCAATTAGGATGGCGGATTGATTGGACCATGTGATGGACATATGGGTGCAGTGGAAGGGACTTTTAAATTCTTTTGAGTGGGGAAAACCTGGAAGCTTTCAGAATGTTGTTATGGCTAGATATCTCTACCACTCCATGCAATTCCCTCCTCCCAGTTTCCCACAGCTCCAAGTGTGGCAGCCCTGAAGATCCCTAGTAAAAGATGGCCCTCCAGGGCTGACAGGCTTCCCATCCTCAACCAATGATCGTGTCCTGCAACAAGAGGAACATAGGGTGTTATTCCCAACTCTTAACCCAGGTAGCCTCAGACAAAGGGTATCCTTTCCAAAGAACTAGATATTGTAATCGATCTCTGTACAATCTAGAGTCTAAGATCTTCTTTATCTCAAAATGGGTCTCCCCTTGTACCACTATGGGTTTGGGTGCAGACCGGGCCGGTGGTCTTAACTTTGAATCGACAGCCAGCTTTAGCAGACTGCAGTGAAAGACAGGATGCACTTTCCCTAGTATGCGTGGGAGGTTAAGCTGAACTGTCATTGGGTTAATTACTTTCACTATTTGAAACAGTCCTCAAAACTTGGGTCCTAGCTTTTTACTGGGTAATTTGCCAGTCGTGAATCATGGCTGCACTGTAAGACTTCCAGCCTCAAATTGGTAGGGACATATAGTTTGGATCTCTTCCAAGCTAACCCATCTCTCATGGTTAGAATATCTCTGTTGTCCATAAACCATTGGTCGGCTGGGAGTGCGGTTTTCAGCGCAGCTGTCACTTTGTCCCGCATGGGGTCGGTTTGGAGTCTGGCTTGGCCCCTAGTGGTGACTTGTGCTGCTTGTTGTGAGGGGGGGAGATGGCATGGATGACCTCTTCCCTCTAGCTATCGAATTGCAGCTTTCTTGATAAGGCGTCGGCTAGCAGATTCTTCCCTCCCCCAGAATGTATTTTAATTGCAGCTTTCAAAGTTAAACCACCAGAAATACTGGGCCCAGTGCAGTTGCTTAGGGGAGAGTTTTCTGGGAGGTTTTAGGGCTTCAAGGTTTTTGTGATCAGTCCAGACCTTGCTCCCTTCCAGAAAGGGTCTCCAGGAGAGCCCAGCGGACTGCATAGGCTTCCTTCTCCCAAATTGCCCACTGCCTTTCAGTGTCAGTGAGTTTCTTGGATACATACGCATAGGGGAAGAGCTGGCCCTGTGGCTCCTTTTGTAGGAGCACTGCTGCTACTGCCACATTGCTGGCATCTGCTTGGAAGATGAATTGTCTTTCGGGGTCAGGATGCTGGAGAATAGGCTCCTCTGCAAAGAGTCACTTCAATTTCTCAAAGGTCCTTTGGCAATCCATTGACCAGGCAAGTGGTTGCGTTGGGTGCAGTTTCGTGGGAGGTGGCCCTGTTTTTAATAGCTCTATCAAGGGTAGGGCAACTTCTGCAAATGCTGGGATGAATTGCCTATAGAAGTTTGCGAAGCCCAGGAAGCTTTGGAGTTGTTTATGGGTGTGTGGAGGCTGCCAGTCTAGCACTGCTTTCACTTTCCCTGGGTCCATCTCCACCCCTTTTTGACAGTTTCGCATAGAGCTTTGAGGCTAGGAGTTTTTTCAGCACTTGCTGCACTAGTTTTACGTGCTCTTCTAGCATTTCACTGAATATCAGAATGTCACCCAGGTAAACTAGGATCCCTTTGTATAGGTGCTTGTGTAGCACCTTGTTAATCAGTTGCATGAAAACTGAGGGGCTCCTTGGAGGCCAAATGGCATGACTTTGAATTGGAAGCTACCCAGCAGGCAGTTAAATGTGGTCTTCCATTTGTCCCCCTCTTTAATCTGTATGCGGTAATAGGCTTCTCTTAGGTCTAGCTTGGTGAACACCTTGTGGCTTAGCATATCCTTCACTGGGGGAGGGGGAGGTGTTTTCCATGCATGGTCTCAAGGTGGACCTTCGAGCCAGTCCTGGTGGTTCCTTCTGTGGTTGCCGTCATCTCCTCCATCTTCCCTGAGTCTTTACGCCGCCCGGTATCAGGTCGGTGCTTGGGACTCAGGACCCCGGACAGTGCCCTGGAGACTGGGGAGCTGGTTGAGGTTTTAAAAGAGATTTGGATTAATGTCAGGGTTCCAAGTAACTACCCCAACTAAAGAAGATTACAAGGCTTGAAGTTCCTCAAAGTTCCACTTTATTAGAGATGTCATATTGGCACATCTGTGAAAACCAGAATCTGAAAGCTTCCAGCTTTTCCCCACTCAAAAGAATTTCAAAGTCCCTTCCCCTGCACCCACATGCCCATCACATGGTCCAATCAATCCACCATCCCAACTGGAAATTCAATATTTATTTTTTAAAACATATATATTTTCTTTTATCAACAAGAATAAAATGAAACAGAAAAACAAACATCCAACTCTAATAATGGGGGGGAGCGAGTGTCAATATTTCCGATGAAGATTTCTGACTTTTACACAATCATAATAATCAAAATTTATATGCTCACAAGTATTATATTTAGGGCTATATTTACTATACTTAATCTGTAGAAAAGAAGTAAAGCTATTTACAAGTAGCTTTTTGATGACTTTCTGTGCGACTTCCAATAGCCCAGCACTCAATCAGTCTCCAGTATTGACTTCTGGTTTTAGGGAACGCTATTGTTTTAATTCATAAAAAAAGATAAAATTAAAATAAATGCTATTCAGGCATTTGACAGAGGACGAGATGGGTAAGAAATCATATTATTAAAGAAATGCAAATTAAAGAAGATATGAACAAGTTAGATGTGTGAACTTGAATTCCAAAAATATGTTGCAGGGGCGGGCTCCTCTTACCTTCTCCTACCGGTGCGCATTGTGATGTTGTGCATGTGCGCACACTACACGTGTGCGTGTGTGCCTCCTCTCGCATGATTTTGGCTATCTGTGCATGCACAGAAGGACAATTTCACTTCCGCACATGCGCAGAGAGCCAGAAACCGCAAAAAATTCCAAAAATAAGATGGCAGCGCACATGGACTGGCAAAGAAAGTACCGGAGCCGTTGTGTAATCGGTGGACCTCTACCGGAATGGCGGTGTGGACCGCACTGGTAGGAACCCACCACTGATATGTAGCATGCCTTTGTAAGGACAGAAGTCCAGTAAGATTAGTTTCTTGCACTAGTCACCAAGCAAAACTAACATTAGGACATGAAATGAAGAAGACGTAAAATTGTAGTTAGGTTATCAACACTCAACCGTCTTTCTACACATCATCTCCCAAATTGGGAGGAAAATTACTCTTGTTTTTCTTTAGATTGTTTTATTTGTTATTGTTTTGTTATTTATTAACCACCAAGAGTTCAACTTGTAAGAAATGGTTAGAGAATTTCTCTTCAATTTACTGTAGGGGAAACATTTTTACAGGCTATGAGATTGTAATAACCCCGGCAAACCTAGAGTCATTATTTTCCCAGAATTAATTTCTTTGTTTATAATACTCAAAGTGAGTTCTAAATGTGCTATTTACAGCAGACAATGATGATGAAGAGTCCTGAAAAGTTCAGTATAGGGAAGAGGGGAGCATGGTGACATTTACCTTCATATTTAAGTGCTGCTGCAGTGACAGTCCATTAATCCTATTGCTCATTGGTTTTCTGCAGTCAGCACTGTCAAAGTCACATTGCCTGAATGTTAGGAACTGAACAATACATCTAGAACAGCCATATAAGTATGAAGCACACTATAACATTCAGGAGGAGGACATAAAGTGTGCCAGCATTAGAGAATTCTGATACTAAGAATGTGAACAATATGGTTGTGAACAGGAATTTCAGAGCATAGACTTACAGTGTGTCATAGGCAAGCAAAGTAAAATAACAAAGCCAGAGATTCAGTAAGTCTAAAAACCACTTGCAGTAAATCCAAGTGTCTATGAGAAAAAGGTGATGACCTGCTTTTTCCTCATGACACAGATCTTCTTTTTCCTTCAGAAACTATCACTGGACACCAAAGATCTGGCAATTTTCATCCTTGAGGAAAGCTGAAGAAAAGGTAGTTGGATGACACCATTAAAGGTTTTTGGAGGTTGCATTATCTGGACCCTTTGTGGTCAGATTTCAGGTCGGATACTATATCAAGAAAGCTTTAGACATATCTTGGGGACTATATTGTGGTAGCACTTCTTCCTCCAGGTCTGGTATTAATTGGCATTGGCAACTGGATTATCCTTAGTTCTTAACAAATATATAAAACCACTGGGAGAAGTCATCCATCAACATGGAGTACAATGTCGTCAGTATTCTTATGATACTCAGTTGCATATCTTTGTCCCCAGCTACCCAAGTGAACCTGTCAATACTCAGTCCCAGTGTCTGGAGGCTGTGATGGTCTAGAAAAGAAAGATTAATGAACAAGGTTATACATTCAATTTTGGAGCTACTGAGATTGTTGGATGAGCAGGTACAAAAATAGCCTGGAAAATTATTGAAGCCTGGGAAATGGGTCCCTGGTCAGTAACAGTGTTGACTTACCACCAGCTTATCAAGTAGGAGGCTGTTGGTAGAACAAGGAAACAACAGTCAATGATTTAATAGCTAGACAGCATCCCCTCAATCAACAACTAAAAAGCCACACACAACCAGGTAACATATAAATACGACACATAGAATAGTCCAAAGCACACTTTCTGCTAGAGAGAAGTTCCCTGAGGATGGGCTCCTACACGAGTCTGAAAGATTGGAAGACTAAATTGCTGGTCTTGGTGACGACCCAGATTGGATCTGGCAAGAAAGATTAAGCTTCAGTTTAACCTTACTAAGATCATGTAGCTATAATTTTGGAGCTAATGGGTCCTGGAACTGGAGATATTTTTTTAAGCTTTGACACTGATTTTTTAAAATCAGGTTTTGAACAAATGAAATTGGCATAAAATAGCTTACAATAAATGTGTGTTTATTGAAGAATGAAGACATTCACCTTCATTCTTCAGCAATAGCTATCAGTGCAGTAGCTTCACTGCTCCTAGTATGCTTAGGGAAGGGGTTTGCTATTGGAAAACACAGTATAGAAGAAGCTGATGAATTGCCATGAAATTTGTGAAAATAAGGGCATGAGTACTAAGATTCAGGACTTTTATTGGGACTTAATTGTTACTATGGCAATTAAATAATATGTTCTTAAACAGGGGCATATGCTGATAACATAAAAAGTCAAGATGGCTGTAATGACTATTGATCAAACTCCAAATGTTTTTTTCACATACCCTGTGGATTTTAGTACATGTCATGAGCATCATTTGTACCCCTTTCCCAATCTTCCTTATTTCTATCATTAATTTTTTAAAAAACTAACATTTGATATTATGATTTAATAGGAAACTGGGAAAGGTGTCTTTAGAAAAAAAGGAACAGCACAAAAACGTAATAAATTGGGAATGTTACCATGAATTTATAAACCTTGGTACTATCCATTGCAATATTACTAGCATTACACCATTAAAAAAAGAGGAACTTTCTTTCCTTTCTATAATAAAATTCCTCTTGGCCCCTAGGGAATCATAATTTGCAACATAACAAATAAACCATAACTCACCGAGTTAAATTGTGCAATTCAAAATGGCACCATAAAATCATCCAACCTTTGAAAGCATACAGTTACAGTATTTAACTCTATGACCTCAGACTGTTAATCAGTTCTTTAAGCAAAATAGAGAAGTGACCATAATCTGCTTCACTTCTTCCTAATTTGAGACTGTGTGTCAGATTTCATATTTATGACACAACATTCAATTTTACAAAAGGTTATGTTAAAATCTTCACATATTACACTGCACTGGGGCTAAGAAACTATCCTCACACAGGATACATCAGAAGTAAATAAGGCTGTCTTTAGATCAGGGGTCCTCAAACTTGGCAACTTTAAGACTTGTGGACTTCAACTCCCAGAATTCTCCAGCCAGCTATGCACTTGGCTAAAAGAGAATTCTGAGAGTTGAAGTCCACAAGTCTTAAAGTTGCCAAGTTTGAGGACCTCTGCTTTAGATCATCAACTCAGATCATCATGTGTTCTGCCTAAGTCATTTCATCAGCTTAAATACTTTATTTCGGGAGTGGGAAACAAACTTAACAAACTATTGAAGCAATAAAAGATAGATTTTTCAATTCAGTAATGAAAATATTTCTTGCATATGTGCATACTAATAAATTGTATTGTAAGAAAAAAAAATAATAAGCTGAGCACACATCTCTTTATTTGGGGACTGGAATAGTATAACAGTGTGCAACTATCTTGCAGATAGCTGAAGGACATACTATGCAGGATGGAGTATCTGGAGAAATTCATGATCTAGTAAACTAATGTGACCAGATTTTAATATTTGTAAAGCGGAACACCATTGACGGGGGGGGGGATTTCTAGGGGAGCAAGATGGGAGGGGTCCATCTCTCTTATCCTGCAGCTTTGTGCACCCCCCCCCAAACATCCACCTTTCATGGCAGCCAGGGGTGGGTTCCTACTGGAGCAGGCTTACCTGTTCGTCGCCGCAGAGCCGAAGAAGCTGGTGGCATTCGCGGTGTGGGGCTTCTCCCACCCGCTTTCCCCGGCTGCCGGGATACCGCCATTTGCGTTCTTTTGCCCTCTGCGCATGCGCAAAGCGTTCTGCTTGCACAGAGGGCAAAAGAATGCAAATGGTGGCATCCCGGCGGCCTGGGAAAGTGGGCGGGTGAACGCCACCAACTTCTTCAGCTCTGCGGCGACAAACAGGCAAGACTGCCTCTGCCCCTCTCACTGCCCTCCCTCCCTGCCTGGCAGGAGGAGGCAGGCGAGGCAGGAGGCAGAGGGGTGTGCAAGGCAAATTCAAATTTAAAAAGCGGGACTTTTTTGAAATGCCGCGGGAAGCGGGACAAATTATTAAAAAGCGGGACTGTCCCGCCAAAAGCGGGACGTCTGGTCACCTTATAGTAAACTCTCCTGAGTTATTTGTTTTTTATTTAAAATCTCCACTTTAACTGTTTCTGTCTCTCACGATGACAATTAGCACAATGTTACAGACTGGAGGTCTGTATGTGAATATGTGTTCTGTGTTATGTCCATCATCTCATTTCATCAGGAGTTTTGTAGCTGGGGAAAAAGTATGCTATTGTCACTCAGATCTATTTCATCCTTAGGAAATGGTATGGCTTCTCTGAAGGGCTAGCTATATCCACTAATGGGCTAGATCAGGGATGTCAAACTCAAGGCCCACAGGCCGTATCCAGCCTGCAGGGTGCTTAGAAATGGCCCACGGGGCTGGCCTGTAAACAGCAAAGGACTGGCCTGTGGGGCCTCTGCCAGCAAAAATTCCCGGGCTCCGTTTTCGCTGGCAGAGGGCTAGCAAAACAAACTAAAAACAAAACAAAAGGAGAAATGTTTCCCCTTTTGCATTTGAGCATGCAAGAAGGGACAGGAAAGGAGAAAGGGAAAGAGGAAAGACAAAAAAAAGAAGGGAAGATGGGAAGAGAGCAAGGAAGGAAAAATAAGGAAAGAGGAGAAGGAAGAAGAAAGGAAGGAAGAGGGAAGGAAAAAAAAGGAAGGAATGAAGGAAGAAAGAAGGAAGGAGGAAGGAAGGAAGGAAGGAGACTATAATGAGAGTGAGGGAGGGTCTTGGGGAAGTCTTCTTTAGCACTTGGCCACCACCATGGCCATGCTCCCCGGCCACACACACCCCAGCCCTCCGAGGTCAAACACAACCCTAATGCAGCCCTCAATGAAATTTAGTTTGACACCCCTGGGCTACATGATCAGATAAAAAAAAGAAACTAAATCCAGGAAATGTAAAGATATTCATTGTCAGGAATTTGTATGGTAGATGGTAGATCTGCATATTCTGAATGAGATTATCTTCTTTCCCAAGGATTAGGTATGTGGTTTAGTAGTGTTTGTGGACTCAAAACATTCTCTGGTTTCTCTTTTATCTGCTTTGCTTGATATACCAAGCATATCCTTTTCTGAGACTACTCTAAATAATCTTAAAATTGTAAGACTGCACTGGCAGACTCCAGGCTTGACTACAGTAATCCACTTCACATGAGAGTGGATTTTTGGAAAAGTGAAACCTAAGAAGTGTTCGCAGAAATAAACAAATAAACAGTAGACAGGACGTGAAGCAAAACCCTCATTAGCTTCATTAAATATTTTCAAAGAGCAACATTCTCAGTGGTATGATAAAGATGTATATTATTATTATTAGGGGCAAAACAAGCTATTACAAAAATTTGGAAAGATTTGACATTTAACGTATTGGCATTACAGTATGATAAAAATGGCAGAAAACCCTACAGGAAAAATTAGATTAGCAAAGGTATAGTAAATACTAGATGTATCTAGTTTTTATAGCTTATATTCTCTTTAAAAAGAACATTTATTGTACTAGGATGTTATAAAACACATGGAAAACATGAATGTGCTTAGCGCAGGCCCAGGGTTTATAGAAATAATGTACTCTTTTGTAAAGATATGTAATTTATATTGATTCACTGTTAATTTATGCATTTTCATTCTTGTATTTCTCTTTTATTTTTTAAAATAAAAATTCTCTGGAATCTACCACCTAATAGCAGACATATTGTTAGTATTAATAATTTATTCTTAATGTAATTTTATATGTTCATCTTTTACATTACTATGGATCAAAACAATATTTGTGTATCATTCATATTTTAGTACCAGAATTTCTTGAGAGAGAGAGTTATGAACGAGAGGACAAATGAATAATGTTTGTCCTGCATTTTAATTTCTCACACCTCCTCCACATGCCACCTCCATGCTTAGCAAATACAACTGTGTTTCCTATCTTTGAGTTTTTTTAGCAGTAAATTGCTAGAACAATTTATTAGGAAGCCCTGTTAATATATCTACTATTATTTAGCCAAACCTTCACATCTCCAGGCAATTGTACAACATGCAGCATTTAATCATCTGCTTCACTCAAAAGGAAATCACTGAATTGCAAGAATGGGAAACTGCACTAAGCACACTCGGTTGTGTTCAGTTTTGTTTTCTTTTCATTATGTGCTGAGAGCTATGGAAGGTTGGACACAATTCATCTCTGGGGACAGCGATTACAGCAAGAATGTTTCAATTTGTAGATATAATTTACTCTGTTTAAGGATGACTTGTCATTCTACATCGATTTCACAACCACACAATGAATAATTGTGTAGCCATTATATATATAAGAATTATTCATTGTGTGGTCGAAGTGGTAGGGGAATGGCTACATTAACACAGATCAAGGTCCTGGTTCATCAGTAGAGTTTCGAACTTTGCTTTTCTAGAAAATGCTGTAACTTATTGGGAGTTTCAGCTTTTCCCAATCTGGTGCCTTCTACTTCTTGTTGTAATAAGTTCCCCAACTCCTATGATTCTTCTGGTTTAGGAATTGTGAGTTATAGAACAGCATATCATCAGATTAGTGAAGGATCTTCTATTTTACATTTTAAGTGTGTGTGTGTGTGTGTGTGTGTGTGTGTGTGTGTGTATATATATATATATATATATATATATATATATATATATATATATATATATATATATATATATATATATATATATATATATATATTCCGTGTATTGGTTGTTCCTCTGGACTAGACTCCTAGGCTTTTACCTAGGCCAATGCCTATGGTGGGACCCTTTTCATAGTCCCTGGGCCCATAATATTCATACTAAACTTTTGAAGATCGGGATTTCTCCCAGTGAAGTTTTTATCTTAGGCTCAGATGCTGCCAAATCGTTGATTTTTCAACGGCTGAACGACATTGATAGACAACTCAATCTGGCAAACGGATCAGGAACTTGCTCACCGTTTTCCCTTGGTATTGTTCCCTTGCTTCACCCCCGCCTTACCTTTCCGCATGACACTCTATCAAACATAGGCTTGCATTTATGAAGGCACGATTTAATGTGATCCCCTCGAATGTCCTCGACAGTAGGCTCTCAGGGGGAGTAAAATCAACCTATTGTACATGTGATGGCCAATCCCCGGAATCTCTGCTCCACATTACATTCGTATGCCCCCTCTATCAAGATATAAGATCAAGACTCATCTCCCCTATTTCCCAGAGATTCCCTGGTTCACCGGATCTGTTCAGCCTTTATTTTCTACTCCAGGATATAGATCTAATATAACCTCAAAGCTGGCAAAAAAAATTGCTGCAGTCGTGACTGGGAAAAAATGGAGGAAAAGACGGGTAACCCCTACGGCAGAGGATCACTAGTATTGACGGTATAGATTGTAGCAGATGGTGTACTGTCATATGATCTATCTATATTTGTAAATTTTACCTCCTCTTTATGTGTATTTTAAATTGGTCTCTGACCACAATAAAAAGCTATCTATCTATCTATACTCCGTGTTTCCCTGAAAATAAGACATCCCCAAAAAATAAGCCCTCCCCGAAAATATTTAAACACATGTGCAGCTGATCCCCGCCATTTGCTCTGGTTAGGGTTAGGGAGACAGAGCTGGAAATCAGGTAAGACCGCAAGAGGAGCTCCGTCTTGCTCCACGCGCCCAAAAATAATAAGACCTCCCCAATAATAAGGCCAAGCGCTTATTTTGGGGTTCAAAAAAATTTAAGACAGGGTCTTATTTTCGGGGAAACACAGTATATATTTGTGATAAAAGACATAAAATTATCCCTTTCAAATACAGACTGCCTGCTACAGATTGTGTTAAGGTAGTTCAGAGCTTATGACTATGAATGCAAAATACATATTCTACCCAGCTGCTTATCCTTATTAAACTAGAGCAACCTGTTTAAAAACTTTGAAAACAGTTCACTAAGTGTGAAGACAGCAATCTTGATAGCAGTAAACGCTCGTAGATAAATTCTCAAGAGCCCCAAATCAAGGCTAATATAGATATGACTGCTGAATTGCCTTAATTTGGGCAATTGGGACCCCAATTTGGGAAAACATCTAGAGTAGTCATTTCTAAGAAGAGTCATTTCTATTATCTCCATTGCAATTATACATCTGAGTTACTGTTCTGAGTGCCTTTGTTTGTTTTTATTCTTCTTTTACTACCTGGCGGTGTGAAACCAGACACTGTAAACTTGAAAGGCTTATTATAAGAGTCTCCCTTCACAATGTTGGCAACACATTATTGCTTACATTCAAGTAATCATCCAATTTCTTCCATGATTGTGTCATCAGACTGCAGAGATTGGAAAGTATAAATTGTATAAACAATTTAAAGCTCAGGGTTTTCCAATCCATTCTCTCTTTTTAAAAAGGGGTTAAGATGTTTTAGTAACATTTCCAAAAACCCAGAAGAGGATAAAGACTTCTGTTTGGCAATTTCTTCTGAGATGATCAGCTCTGAATCAGAACAAGGAGAACAAGACCTGCAAAATTAGTTTTCTGGAATTTTTCCCCATCCCTTTACCAACAGTAGCTATAGAAATCTCTATATTTTCTTCTGTGTGCGCTTCTGCTACAGGAGGTGGGCTGCACATACATTTCACTCTGGATCATGTGATCAAGATGGAAGAAAATTGAGAGGAGTGAATGTCAGGGTGCATTATTCAAAGCATTGTGGGATTGCTTTTTTGAAAAGCTGTTCTTCACAGCTTCTGGCCAGATCTGGCCCATTTTTAAAAATCTATCTTTCTTTCATCAGCTTTTCCCATCACTGCAAATTTGATCCTGATGTGTTTAGGTTTTGGAGAATTGTCCTCCAATTAGCATCCAAACAGTTATTCAGGGAGATAGAAAAATAGAACCCTAAGCCAGAGGTGGGTTTCAGTAGGTTCTGACAATTTCTGGAGAACCCGTAGCGGAAATTTTGAGTAGTTTGGAGAACCTGTAAATACCACCTCTGACTGGCCCCGCCCCCATCTATTCTCTGCCTCCTGAGTCCCAACTGATCAGAGAGAAATGGGGATTTTGCAGTATCCTTCCCCTGGAGTGGGGAGGGAATGGAGATTTTGCAGTATCCTTCCCCTGCCATGCCCACCAAGCCACGCCCACAGAATCGGTAGTAAAAAAACTTGAATCCCACCACTGCCCTAAGCCCTTTTATACAATTTCTTTCAATATTCCACTGGTTTGGAAATGATGAAATGAATCAGTTACCTCGGTGGGATTTCCTAAGATAAATACAGTTTTAAAGCCACTATGATAATTGGCATTCATTCTACAGTCTCTCCTTCATCATGTCTTCTGAGATATTTTTTTAAAGGGATTCTTTTTAACCTCCATTTTTTTGGCAGGGCTTCGCTTTTCTGAAGTGACTATTAGCATATTAATGCTGTTCTTTCAGTAGTAGCTGGCATGTCGCATCATCTATCTTTTCTGTTTATAGGCTGCAAGATTTACAAGTCCCAAATGAGATGTCTAAAGAGATGTCTTAAAGACAATCACATATAAACATGCATTGTTATTTGCCCCAAATAGTAATTTGAAAAGTGCTCTAGCCAAAACTTTAGCATAGTTCACTATATACCACTTGAGCATTAAGATTCCTTTTATTTGAAACAAAATTAGTGAAATCCAATATTTCATAAGAGATTTCACTAAGGCAAGATTTAAAACTTGGGGACTTCAACTCCCAGAATTCCTCAGCCAGAATTCTGGGAATTGAAATCCATAAGTCTTAAAGTTGCCAAGTTTCGATACCCCTGCACCAGGGGTGAAATCCAGCAGGTTCTGACAGGTTCTGGAGAACCGGTAGCGGAAATTTTGAGTAGTTCGGAGAACCTGTAGGGGAAATTTTGAGAAGTTCAGAGAACTGGCAAATACCACCTCTGGCTGGCCCCAGAGTGGGGAGGGAATGGGGATTTTGCAGTATCCTTCCCCTGGAGTGGGGTGGGAATGGAGATTTTGCAGTATCCTTCCCCTGCCATGCCCACCAAGCCAAGGCCACAGAACCAGTAGTAAAAAAAATTGGATTTCACACTGCCCTGCACTAAGGTCAGGACAGGCTGTAGTCGTCTTCAACTCTTCTATAACATCCAAACTAAACAAACCAATAAATGTGTGAGTGAAAAACACAATTTGCTTTTTGAAGAAAAAAGAGAGAAATACATGAAGGTGAGCATCCATTCAGCAGTTCATAAACACATAGGGGCAACTGGATGTCAGTAGAGAGTTAATTATTTCCTCTGTGACCACTCTAAACTATCACTTTTTCCTTTTTTTGTGAGATTTCTAATCTCATTTTCTTCTGGTTTTCCCCATGCCTTCTTCTGTGGCACACCAGGTGTTTGGTGAGCTTTAGTCAACTAGGTGTTAGACTTCGCATATTTCTATAACGTATTTCTAATAATTGATCTCCCTTATGTTATAAAAAATGGTGCTCAAAACTATAAAAGAAATGGCAGAACATAAGCTCAGATTTTGCTGCTTGAATCTGACTTCAATGACTGCTAGTGTACTATTGTTAAAACCTACCGGTAATTACTCTGATTCAAGGGTAAATTTTGTTGAGGTTGCCAAGAAAACTTCAGGAACAGTCTTAGAGAATCAGACATAACTGAATTGGAGAAAATAAGACAAGAATGACAGACTATTCTTTTATGATATCGAATTTTTTGTGATTAGGGAACCCACACTCAATGTAGAATGGAATCAGAAAATAAGGGCCTTTTCTTCCAAATCAGAAAATATTATCTTACTACCTTTCACATAATATCTTCCAAATCCTTCCTACCATAAAATAAATTCCTGAATATTTTTTTCTTTTCCGTCATTGTCGTTAGCAAAGTACAGGTGGGACCCATAGGAGATTTATGGGTTCTTACCAGTGGTGGGTTCCTACCAGTGCAGTCCACTCTATAGCACTGGTAGCGGCCCGCTGGTGACATCACAGTACCGGTGCGGTCAGTTGCCGGTGCCTGGGTGCCTCCATTTTTTTGAAAAAAAAAATTAATTTTTTTAAAAAAATTTCTTCTGCGCATGCCCAGAAGCCGAGTTTCCGGCATTGCTCATGCGCTGCCTTCCTACCCCACAGTGAGTCCAAGCAGGGGAGGATGGCTGAGGGAGCGTGTGAGACACTGAAAGAATGGGCAGCAGGAGCTATCTCCATTCCCCTCCCTTCAGCAGTCCAAGAAGCCACGAATGCACAGTGATGATCCTAGGCATTTTCGCATGTTTGAGGCTTCTCGAGCTGCTGAGGGGAGGGGGAATGGGCAGCAGGACCTATCTCAGTTCCCCTCCCTTCAGCAGTTCGAGAAGCCACGCCTACCTGGTCACATGGCTGGCAAGCCACACCCACAAAATCAGCCATGCCCACAGAGTGGTAATAAAAAAATTAGGAACCCGCCCTGGTTCTTACATTGTGAAATTTTAATGCTATAAGCCACTTGGAATCATGGTATGTGAGTTGGATGGTCATATAAATTTGTTTAACAAATAAGTAAGTTTAAGTATATTTTGAAGGGTGTCATAGGACAACCAGACATATGCAAGGTTTCAGAAAGGAAGAAAGGCTGAAGTTATGTCATTTGAACATTCAATTTATAAATTATCTCTGAGACTATTTAAACTGGTCTCAGTCCAGAAGAATTCTATAAATCTTGGATCAGCAGAATCTGGCTTCTAAAATGTCATGTTACAGCATCTGCTATATGACAACAAATATATGATATATATGATAAAAATAAGTAATCAATAACTGTACATGGTAATATTCATATGGATTTTGGAATATTTAGACTAAATTGTTAAAAAAATTAAGAAAAGAAGAATAATGTTCTGTGCCAAAGTTCCAGCTAGGGTGTATGCACACAAACATACCCACACCCACACAGACAGACATAAACCAACACACCTTTATAATTATTTAGCTTAAAGAAGATTCCCAATTTTTCTTTATGGTTTGTATTATTTTCATCACTGTTTTATTTTGCACAATGCCTGTGATTATTACATGTAGTCATGCTATTTCTCTGTATAATAAATAATCATTTTAAATCTTTAAATCCAGCTATGTTGGATTAGCCTTTCGGTCATAAGTTTTGGAATTACTGACATATGGTCAGTAACATACATTTGGCAGAATAATGAATAAGTCTACAGAAGTAAGATAATTTCCAAGATTATGAAAAATAATAGATAGTGAATGGGCATTAGCAGGAAAGTTGTCACAGGGTTTCTATATTTCCAATTCTGCCACAGTTACTAATGGATCTTAAGATAGTTGCAGAGTATTATATTTTAAAAAGCATTTTAAAGTTAAAAGAACTGTTGCTAGCAAAACTTTTGTACTGTATTTCCTAATTCAAGGAAGCCCATAGGAGATAAAGAAAGAAATATTTATTATAAGACTGTTACTCTATAGGATTTACATGAAAGGCTAACACACATTTGGTCCCACTATTAGTCATTCTAGTAAGCTTAACAAAACACATGATTATTAATAATCATTATTAATGATTATTTTATAATGTATGTGGCTTTATTATGCTATACCTGATTATTTATATATTTATATATTTATTTCTGTTTTGTTTTATTGGATCTACTAGTAGGATAGAAAATGTGGACCTTCTTACTGTCCTTTTTATTATTTGAAATATATTTGAAAATAACATCATAACTGAATTTATGGACTGCTATGGATCTGACTCTGATTTTCCTTCAATTATTTGCTATATTATGTTAATGTACATGAATCAACACATATATGATAGCCAAGTATGTATAAATATGTTAACAAGTTTAGCATATACTTTACTCAAGATGAGATAAATATAATTTGTATTTGCATAATGTTTATTTTTACAATATGCGACATTATGGTCTGTCAATATCCACCCTTGGAGTATAACAGAATTTTTTTTGTGGAAACAGATCAGTCTGTGATTTAAGCATAGAGTCACACCAAGTCACCCAGACCACTGTCATACCTAATGTGGGACTAGAACTCACAGTCTCCTGGTTTCTAGCCTGGGGCCTTAACCAATGGACCAAACTGTGTGTAAGAGACATAAATTGTGTGTGAGCCACAAACACTTATGTTTCCTGAATACTGCATTAAAAAAATGGAATGGAATGAGTAAAGGGTTATAGAAAGTTTATAGCCGTGATAGTGAACTTATGGCACACGTGCCAGAGGTGGCATGCAGATCCTTCTCTGTGGGCACGCGTGCTGTCGCTAGCTACTCTTCTGGTTTCCGGCCAGCTGGTCTTCGCGGCGCAGGAGCGCTGGGAAATGGCCTGAAAACGGCCTGAAAACGGCAAAAAAACAGGCATGCGTGCGCCGGCCAGCTGGTTTCCGGCACTCCGGTGCGCGCACACATGCACACGTGTTCCAGTTTGGGCACTTGGTGCCGAAAAGGTTCGCCATCACTGGTTTATAGCAACCCAGGTTACAATTCCACTGTTAACCATGAAAGGTCTTTGAGGATTTTGGACCATTTACTCTTTCTCAGCCCAGCTTATCTCATATTGGTATTGATACGGAGATAAAAAGAATGAAAAGAGAGCTGACCTTGAGCTTCTGGAGAAATGCAAAAGTATGAATCTAACAAATAAAGTCAAATTTAAAAGTGGTAGTTACATTTTTTCCCTGTGCATTAAGGTAATGTACCTTAAAAAGCTTCTACTGAAAAAAAAATTATGTAATATCTGGAACATTTAAATAAAAATAGTGTTACCTAGGTAATTTACTTTAAAAAAACATATATGTACTTCCAGAACTTGAATGCAAAACTATGCAGAAAGGTGAAGGGGAAAAAAATCATAATGTTTTAAACAAATAATGGACCAGAATAATCTCCTACTATTCAGATAGTAAAATTAATTACATTTATACATTTTTAGTAATCCCTTAAAAAGTGATACCATCTTCCATTGGAACACAAATAAAAAATAAAGAGGAGAAATGGAATTGAGATTGATTTCAATATAGGCACCTGCAAAACAATTAATTCAATTCATCTTGAATCAACTTTCATTTAGTTCACTTTAATGTCTATTTGGGTCAACAGGAATTTGTATATGTGTTTAGATTTGTAATTTATTTGAGAATCTGGGTGCTGCTGCAATCAAAGAAAGTATACCACTGATCATAGTCTATGTTCATGGAAGAAAAACCATGATTCATTTCAGATTACTGAAATGATTAATTGAGACATGAAAAGCAATCAACTTTAGAGTCAGGAATGCAATGTTAGGAAGTTGTAGGGGTAACTGGGCAGAGAACGTGGGCATAAAACTCAGGAAAAGTTTAAATTAAGATCAAAACTTTTCCATACTTTATGTGACAACTCCTGATGTTGTGTAG
This sequence comes from Diadophis punctatus similis, assembly GCA_023053685.1. NCBI lineage: Eukaryota > Metazoa > Chordata > Lepidosauria > Squamata > Dipsadidae > Diadophis > Diadophis punctatus. The sequence goes on from JALIGW010000006.1 coordinate 47,538,163, forward strand.
TACAGGTTGTCCTCGACTTGCAACAGTTCATTTAGTGACTGTTCAAAGTTACAACGGCACTGAAAAATGTGACCTATGACCATTTTTCAGTTACAACCTTTGCAGCATCCCCGTGGTCAAAATTCAGATGGTTCACAGTTATGACCATTGCTGTGTCCCAAGGCCACGTGATCACCTTCTGCGACCTTCTGACAAGCAAAGTCAATGGGGAAGCCAAATTCACTTAACAACGGGGTTACTAACTTATTAACTGCAGTGATTCACTTAACAACTGTGGTAAGAAGGGTTGTCAAATGGGGCAAAATGCACTTAACAAATGTCTCACTTAACAACAGAAATTTTGGGATCAATTGTGGTCATAATTTGAGGACTACCTATATTGGAAACTTCTGTATCTGTGCATGTTATACCTTGGCTGCACTGCTTGCCAATACACTTCTGCATTCCATTCAAAGTGCTGCTGGTTGCCTATAAGGTTTTCCATGAGACGAGTCAGATTATTTGCAGGACTGTCTCTTCCTGATTTTGTCTACTGTTCCGTCAGATCTGGCAGGAGAATCATGTTACAGGTCCATTCCAATAAGGAGTACCACTTGGAAGAACCCAGAAAGAAAACTTTTTTCTTTTGTTGTGCTTGCCCTATGCAACATCATCCTCCCTAGACGTCAGATTGGCCCCAACACTTTTGGCTTTCCACAAGGCTCTGAAGTTATGGCTGTGTTCCAGGCCTTATTATTTATTTATTACTAGTAGCTGGATACCCGTGCTTCGCTATGAAACTGAACTCCTTAGCATGGAGTAGAATGTCTAAACTCCCAGCCCGCATGCCAGATGAGTCAAGCACTGGCCACGCCCACTGGCAGTTGGAACAGAGTTCTTTTCAGGTGGGGAGGGGGAGTAGAACATCTAACTCCTTAGCATCAGAGCGTGTTAATAATAATGTAAGAAATAACTAATGATCTGATGGTCATTTCAAAAAAATCCTTTCTTAGCGAGCACCTAGAAGCCAAGAGGAACATACATGCCAAGTTTCAAGTTTGTAGGCTTTATAGTTCTGGAGATTTCGTGATGACGCGTGAGTGGTATTTCGCTTTTATATACAGTATATAGATTAAATTTATATGCTGCCCATTTTGCAGTTCAAGGCAATTATGAATATTAAAACATTAAAATTACAGAGGATGAAGAGCAATCTAGAAAGTTTTATAATTGTTACATTTATGTTTGCTCTGATCATATTTCATTATTTTATTTACTTATTAAATAAATTAATATTGCTGCCCAACTCACACCCGGCAACTCTTATAATGGTAAGAAGTTAACCTGATTTAAAGAAAAGATCTTATCTGACGTTGCTTATTTGTAGATATTACTTATTGTAAGATTTACAAATAATTAAAACAAAATTGTATAATAAAAATACTTATAAATTAGCGGAATTCTAATGTTTGGGTCTTCATTTAAAACAGAGGTGGGGAACTATGGCCCTTTTATGACTTGAAGACTTCAACTCTCAGAATTCCTGAGCCAGTTACCGATCCATGTCCTGTTGGGAACCGGTCCGCACAAGTGACAGGTGAGCATGCAAAGCTCCATTTGCGCATGTGTGGGATTAGGTGGTGCATGCGAAACCATTCCCTCCCCCTCCTGCCACCACTGCTGCTGTTGGCCCATGAAGCTAGAAAGGTTGGAGGCTATTAGCCTATACAATATTAATTTATTGAATGACAAAAGTATGGAAAGAGTCACGTATGGTTTATCCAGTTTTCTAAGAAATTTAGTTGCTTGTATTTTTGAATCATGAATACTATATTGAAAATCTAAATGACTGGTCCATTGTCAGTCTTTTATCCAACTAAACACTAAAACAGTGTACATAATCCAAAAACAGATATGAATGAACATGACATTATTTAATGACGGCTAGCTAACTTATGTTACTAACTCATGGACCTGCTTTCATTCTGATTTGATGATGTGTCTTTTCACAGCAGAATCCCTTGGGTCCTGTACTAAGAGGACTGATTTAGATAAGCTGATTAAGTTGTACTCTGTGTTTCCTTTGAAAAGAATGCTGTGCACCCAGGCCATAGAAAAGAAAACACGGAAGATTTTTTTTACATGAGTTCTTAGCAAAATAATATATTTATCGGAATCATTTCCAGCACTCCAGAAGGTGAAATGCTTTAGGAAAATGAATGCATTTATACAAAACTCTTGACAAATACATTTGGTATGGTAAAGTAATATATTTTTCACAAAACCATGGGGCATTCTTAATGAGCATTAGTTTTGTGCCAAATACTTATGCTGTTAAGTGGGTTTCAAGTATTCATGCTTTAGCTTCCTTCCCCATTATTTCCAGTATAAAGTCCCAGCATGTATGCACTTGGCTAACAAGAGAAGAATCCTACCCCAGTTTCCCATAATGCATTCATGAAAGGATTGTTAACAGTCACCAAAAAAGAGGGGTGGGACACCTAAACTACCATGCTGAGGCATTTGGGGAGTAAATAAAAAATTAAAATAATAATAGTTTTGGATGCTATTTGGAACCCTGACAAATATTATTCCTATGGTATATTAGTGTCCTATAAGAATTTACTGTTATAATAATTTTCACACTGAATTTTTGTTTGTATGTGTGTGTATTAGATATTGAAATGAAGAGAAATTTATACTTATTATACATACTAATAAATTCTCTGGCAACATTACATTACTAACCAGAGCATACAAAACATTTGTTAGACCAATTCTGGAATACAGCTCACCTGTCTGGAACCTGCACTGCATATCAGACATAAATACAATCGAGAGAGTCCAGAAATATTTCACAAGAAGAGTCCTTCACTCCTCTGCTCACAACAAAATACCTTATTCCACCAGACTTGAAATACTGGGATTAGACAATTTACAACTACGTCGCCTCCGATCTGATCTAAATGTAGTTCATAAAATCATATACCAAAATGTCCTTCCTGTTAATGACTACTTCAGCTTCAACCGCAACAATACACGACCACGTAATAGATTCAAACTAAATGTAAAGCGCTCCAAACTCGACTGCAGAAAATACGACTTCAGCAACAGAGTGATCAATGCCTGGAATGCACTACCTGACTCTGTGGTTTCTTCCCCAAACCCCCAAAACTTTAACCTTAGACTGTCTATAGTCACCTCTCCTCGTTTCTAAGAGGTCTGTAAGGGGCGTGCATAAGCGCACCACTGTGCCTACCGTCCCTGTCCTACTGTCCTATTGTCCTCTTTTATCGTTACTTTTTACTTATGTTTATACAAATTACTACTATCCTATACATGTTTGACAAATAAATAAATAAATAAAATAAATAAATACCAGTAAGCACAAAAGTTTCAGTATCACAATTTGACAAGGAGTATTAGTAATCCGAATGGAAAAACATTCAGCCCCAATAAATTATAAATATCAGGTATACTGACATTCACAAATTTTGCAAGTGGATGCCTCTGTAGCAAAGACATTATTTTGGAAGTTACAAAAAATGGTAAAAGTGGAATTGGATTTGGAATATCTCATTTCCTTATTACACGTTGATATTATATTTAGAGAGGCAACTTCCCGATTTAGTCTAAAATAGCATAAAGGCTTTGTCTGCAAATGAGATATCTTGGAGAACGATGCCAAAAGTTTATGAAAAGGAAGCATAAATCATTCATTTCATAAGATATATGCAGAAATATACAAAATCCTCACAGCAATAAAATTGTAGATTAAAATGATCCAGACATCTTGAAAATAATCGGGAGCTCGGAATGAATTAGAGAGAGCTCACACATCTCTAGTGAATAGACTATGTGATTTATTTTGTGCTCTCAAACAACTATATATAAATGAAGGATAACACCAGCAAGACAAGCAGATAAGAAGAAGTCATCCAGGTCATGGTTGTCCCAAAAGTACTTTTTCAAGAGGCAACTGAACTTTCTGGTTTTTCTTTGAAGACGTTTCGCTTCTCATCCAAGACGCTTCTTATTAAACCTTATTCTTTTTAAAACTACTACCCTTTTTCTTTTCCTACAATAATTCATTTTGAGAAGAAACTATTTAATCAGTGACTGGCATATTATCTGAAAGAATAGAACAATTTCTTAGCCATTTTAAAACTTAACTGGGCTTGTTGAATTGAGATTTAATTTAACAACAAATCTGCATCTCTATTTGATGCTAGTCATACAGGATCAACCATATTCAAAACATAATTCATACTGCTTATCTTGTAATAATGATTGATTTAATTCTGAATGGCTTTAGCTAAAATCTTCTTGCCTTATTATTCCCTCCCAGATTATAGCTTGCCTTCTTACAGGTGTTTGCTGTTAACAACATGGTCGTGGGATTTTGAGAAATTCAATTTTCATGCAGTCCCAAAGTAAAAAAGATAGTAAGCAAAGTGTAATAAATTGGACTGGCTGGAAAATCTCCATTTTTCTGTCTTGTTATATTTCAGCTTTATTCTTGTTTCCTAATGAATCATTTCTGAAAAAGTATGAAATTAATAGCATGAAGTATATACTGCAAAGGATGCTAACGTCAGGTATGATAATATTTTATTTTAATTTATTTAGTTTATCAAACATGTACGAGATAACAGGTATAAATATAAACATGAATATGAACACAGGAAATGGGTACGAATAAATGGGGACAGTAGGACAGGGATGGTAGGCATGCTGGACTTATGCATGCCCCTTAAAGACCTCTTAGGAATGGGGTGAGCTCCACGGTAGACAGTTTAAGGTTGAAGCTATGGGGGTTTGATGAAGTAACAATAGAGTCAGGTAGAGCATTCCAGGCATTGACCACTCTATTGCTGAAGTCGTATTTTCTGCAATTGAGTTTGGAGCAGTTTACCTTGAGTTTGTATCTATTTTGTGCTAGTGTATTATTGTGGTTGAAGCTGAAGTAGTCATTGACAGGTAGGACATTGTAGCAGATAATTTTGTGTACTACGCTTAGGTCAGACGTAGGTGGCATAGTTGTAAGTTGTCCAAGCCCAAAATTTCAAGCCTGGTGACATAAGGTATTCTGTTGTGAGCAGAGGAGTGCAGTACTCTTCTCATGAAATACCTCTGGACTTGTTCAATTGTATTAATGTCCAATACACAGTGCAGATTCCAGGCAGACGAGCTGTATTCGAGAATTGGTCTAGCAAAGGTTTTGTTTGCCCTAGTTTGCAATACATATTATGAGAGAAGAAGCTTCGCAAGATTAGGTTAACAACTCTTAAAGCCTTTTTGGCAATGCTGTTACAGTGAGCTCTGGTGCTTAGATCGTTTGAGATGAGTACTCCAAGGTCCTTGACAGAGTGAGGGTCATCTACGAGGTCATATCTGTCCAGCTTGTATTTGGTATTCTGATTTTTTTTTTGCCAATGTGTAAGACAGAGCATTTCTTACATCCCAAGCTTATTCTTACATCCCAAGCTTATTCTTCATCATCATCATTTAGTGTTTGCTGGGAAGATGAGGTGAATAATTTCAGATGTGAAAGCCTCAACACAACTTTTGTTCTTCCAGCATCTAGGTGACTTGTATTTTTTTAAAGCTAGTAGCATCCAACCTTAGTAGAATTAGCTCTTCAGTTCCAAACATTTCTGGACAGTAGACTGGGAAACAAAAGCCAAGAAAAAGAAAATGGAAAATCATTTGCATATTATTATCAAAAAAATTATATGGTTGTGTCCATGTAGTCACCAAATGTTGCACTCAATTCACTTTTTTCTTTTTAAAAAAAACAGCTTTTACACTCTGTGCATTTTTGCATTTCTGCATACATGCTCTAGTGATTCTGAAACTGTATGTTGCCCTCCATGGAAAAACTGGTGCCTTGTCTAACTATGGAAGGTCATATTACAACTGATGGATTGTGAACAAATTTAACTTCAGGGTATTTATGCTATATAATATTATATATTTTAATTTGAAGACACAATATTTTTGTTATACAACACTATTTTGCATTTGTCTTTCCTGAGGCTCATAAGATTGGCAGCACTAATTTTTTGTATACTATTATGTTTTGGAAAACTAACTAGGAAATCATTTTGCTTTTTTTATTTCTTTAGGATTTCATAGCTTTAGCAAAATGAAAAACACATGTTCTAACTCAAGAGAATAAATTGCTAAACTATGGATTTACAGAGTTACTGAAATATTTGTTATATATTCTTTCTCATCAATGGAAAGATAATCTGACATATGATGAATAGCATGTAATTTATTTTCACACTGACTTGTTCACTTGCTTGTTGTTTGTCCTGTACTTTATACCTAATGCTTCACACATAAACTATGGCATAATTATGCCATCATCTTTTGTTGAATTGCTGCAACTTTTTTTTTACTGTGACCATAATTTAGAGACTGCACATAACCTTCAAGAAGTACATTAAAAAGATTTATAGATTGTATGGGAATTAAAGAATTGCAGAAGAGAACTGATAAAACTCTCCTTTCTTTTCCCTTGCCCCAATTTTCAGTCCCCAGAAATAACTATTTACTTATTCATTCCAAGGGCTTTTTATGGCACTTTAATCAGTCCGGCTTTGAACAGTTCACAAGCAAAAATGAAACAATACACAATGTAAACATAAAAGAAATACAATATTCATACACTATCAAATAATCAATTACCAAATTTACTTTTTTAAAAACTCCTGGAAAGTTCCTGAACTAATCCGTGAAGTTTTCTTGGCAAGGTTTCTGAAAGAACATTGCCTTGTTTCTAAGGCTGAGAGAGATTGACTAGCAGGAGTCAACAGGTGCCTTTGTGCCTAAGGCAGGACTTCAAATCATGGTCCTCCCTTTCCTACCTTGTGTCTTAACTGCACACCAAAACTGGATCTCCAACCATACTATAGCCAATAGATCTCCAACCATACTATAACCTAGCACCTTTAATCCTCTCAAGTAAAATCCATCACACTTGCTTAGTTCTCAAATACTCTTTGAAATAACCTAGAATTCACAAGCTTGAAATAACTGGCTTAAAAAGATGAATCTTCTTTCTGATGAGAATGTATTTGACAAGAGGATAGCTCCTGCAGATAATGATGGGCTTTGAGTCCTTGCCTGCCACAGCGGGCAGCAACACTATGCAAACATGATGGAGGAGGCAACCTCTACTTGGAATAAGCAGTCCCCTAGACAAACCAAACTCCTAGTTGTTATTTTCTCGATAACATTGTTTAAAAAGGGATGGTTGAATGATAATTAGGTTCCCTCAAAGAATTAACACTCTATCAGTAATTTATAGAAATAAGGAAGAAAAATAAGAACTCCCTTCTGTGAAGTATAACTGGCATAGTTCACCTTTCCAAATAAAAAGTAAGCTCTTTAATGTAAAGAAGTCATAATGGCCCAATAGCTGGACTTGGAACTTCTAGATCATAAAATGTGAGCTGTAAACAGGATGGAATTAGTAGATAGTAGCTATAAGCTGCTTATCTTAACTGGAAGCCACTTTCTGCACATGCTATTCTGACCTTTAGCATGATTTCACAGAATCATTTTGTGTTTATGTTATGAGTGGCCAATAGCATTGCTTGCAAGTTTAGTATGTAAATAATAGAAGTAAAGCTGCCCATCAGGAATGTTCTGTTTGCAATATATCACTACTGGCAGAACTGTAGAGAAGATCAGTATTGCTAAAAAGAAAAAGAGGTGCATTTACAATTTTTTGAGCCATGCTAGGAACAAATCAGTGGTGGGTTCCTACCGGTGCGGTCCACTCTATAGCACTGGTAGCGGCCCGCTGGTGACATCACAGTACCGGTGTGGTCGGTTGCCAGTGCCTGGGCGCTGCCATTTTTTTTAAAAAAAATTTAATTTTTTTAAAAAAAATTTCTCCTGCGCATGCCCAGAAGCCGAGCTTCTGGCATTGCGCAAGCGCATGTGCTACCTTCCTACCCCACAGTGAGTCCAAGCAGGGGAGGATGACTGAGGGAGCTCGTGAGATGCTGAAAGAACGGGTGGCAGGAGCTATTTCCATTCCCCTCCCTTCAGCAGTCCGAGAACCCACGAACGTGCGGTGATGATCCTAGGCATTTTCCCACGTTTGAGGCTTCTCGAGCTGCTGAGGGGAGGAGGAATGGGCGGCAGGACCTATCTCAGTTCCCCTCCCTTCAGCAGTCCGAGAAGCCACCCCCACCAGGTCACATGGCCGGCAAGCCATGCCCACCCAGTTACATGGCTGTCAAGCCATGCCCACAAAATAAGCCGTGCCCGCAGAGTGGTAGTAAAAAAATTAGGAACCCTCCCCTGGAACAAATGATGATCCTTACTGACATACCTAAAAGTCTCAGTGGTAAAGGGATTGCTCCATTTTCCAAAAATATTTTATATCTTTCTTATTATTGTTGGATACTGGGACAATTATTTTTGGAGGGCAAGGCAGGCAATTTCCTCATCACATTTACAATTATATTAGTTTAAGTTCTTCATTTCTAGTCATATAAATACTGAAAGAATGATGAAAAGGGGAAGAGCTCTCTTCTGTTAAGAAGCCAGTGGCCTACTAGTCTCAAAATGAATAATTCTTCTGGTGTTTTATGGAGAGAAAGAGTTTTCAGGACAGGGCAGACAATAGTAAGGAGAAGCATGGGGACAGTTCCAAAAGATGGTAAGATTTTCCTCCTTCCTTGGTGTCACGTAGTGAATATTGTCAGTTGTATGTATATGCAGGGTGATGCATCCCTATCCTAATATTATGGTACATTCCATTATAAGCAGGACACGTGATGTGATCATATGTGCATGTGTGCATTCCTGATTCTCCATTATTCTTTCTTGTGGTTTGGCTCTGACCTGGAGCGGTCACATTTAATTAGCAAGAATGTAATTATTCAGAATTTATTGTTTTTGTACCAAGATAAATATTTTATTAGACTTTTAACTTCGGCTTTATTTCTAAATGTCTGAGTTCCGAGAGAAAGATCAAACATCGCCTCTATGGAGATTTATTCTCACTCTAACGCTTGGGTATTGGATCCATTCTGGCTCAGATAATGAGTGTCCTTGGGTTCTCCCTGTTGAAATAAACAAAGGGGAACAAACTATAAAATTAGGGAGATATAAAAATGCAACAAAGAAGAACAGATATAATTGATGTCATAATACATACATAATTCCAAAATGTTAGTATGAAAGGAGTTTATACTGACAACTTGAATTCATACCCATATTTGTAATTAGCTTTCACCCAGGTCAATTTCATAAAGTGTTATTACTTTAAATAATTTTGTTTATCTCCTAAGTGTTAATGTAATTTGCCATTATTTCATTTGCACGATGAGTTATTAACACTATGGCAGTAAATGTAATGAGGCCTGTTATCTATAGACTGGGGTCTAACATGAACTACACCTACTGTGGTCCATAGATAGATAAAGCAATATCTCTTATATTGACAATGAAAGTTTTTCTACTTTCCTTGCTCTATCTTCTTTTTTAGGAAAAAAAATGCCTTGGGACGATGATTATTTTTACCCACTGAGCAGTAAAATAACAAAAATAACTTTGAAGAAAGCAATATTTTCTGTAAGTTTAATTATCTGGAATCTCAGGAAGGACAGTCAAGGGCAGTTTGATCGTTTCATAACTATATGAACTAATACAATTCTATGCTATATATAGCAAGGCACAGCTGTGAGATAAACCTTTATGGGGAGTCTGCATTTTTCATTTATGAACATTCATGATTAAGAGGCTATATATTTAAGCATTACCTAATAGAGTTCCATTGCATTGGAAGCCAGAGAAATACACATATTTCACTACTACATGATTTGTGAAGTCATAATCCTATATAAATGCCCAGACACATATTGCAAGAGGACAAATTAAGGGCTGTAGCTTAATTTCCTTTTAACTGGATCATTTTTTAAAACATATCCTTTGCTATTAGTAATTAGTAATTAGTGAGGACTTATAGTAATGCTATAAGTCCTCACTCACGGATTCTGTTGTGTTCTGATTAAGTCAAAATTTTATTTAACAATCATAAATAATTTTATATCTCAGTACTTCGTATCATTGGATCTACAGAGTATGTCAAGAATAAAATAAGATTTTTGGAGCAACTTATACATTTCATCTAACATGGCAAATATTTTTTTAAATGTCTACTTCTGAGTTCTCAAAAGATAAGAGAAACAACTAGGAGCAATGCAATGTATTCTTTGATATGCTGTGTATGTATAATATTTATTGTATCCAAGAGGAAAGCCCTTGTTATAAGAACATTATAGACCCCAAATTATACAATAGAGTAATAAATCACAATATTTTAGTATAATTATTGAACTGAAATCAGATTATGGTAGAAATAACTGTCTATATAACAGAACTTTACAAGTATTGTTCACCTCTATTTTAATTGACAAATTGTGTGTGTGTGTGTGTGTGTGTGTGTGTGTGTGTGTGTGTACACACACACAACTGTTTTCCCCAAAATAAGCAATAAGGCATCATTTGAAAGAGAATTTATCTAAGTTGTGAAGGCCACATTGCACACTTGTACGACAGGAAATAAAAGTTGATTGTGAGTAGAATACTTGTGACTTGGCTGGAGTTTTGTATTACTTTTCCTTAATAAAATATTGCTATAGAGGTTATAGAGGTGCAGATGACAGTCTCAATAATTCCTCTGTAGAACTGTATCAGCAGCTCCTTGGGCAGTTTGAACTTTCTGAGTTGGCGCAGAAAGAACATTCTTTGTTGTGCTTTTTTGATGATGTTTTTGATGTTAGGTGTCCATTTTAGATCTTGATATATGGTAGAAGCTAGAAATTTGAAGGTCTCTACTGTTGATACTGTGTTGCCTAGTATTGTAGAGGTGGTAGTATGGTAGGGTTTCTCCTAAAGTCTACCACCATTTCTACGGTTTTGAGTGTGTTCAGATTAACAGAGTTGAAAGGGATCTTGCAGGTCATCTTCCAGGTTGTTCCGGTTGCATCACGAGGCTAGTTGTTAATATTTAATATTAAGAATCAAAGCCAATTTGTCCTTTTTTTAAAGTATTGCCAGCTGTCTTTTTAATTAAAAAGGGACCAGATGTTGAAAATGCTATTAACCACTAAGACAATTTTGTGATGGTTGGAATGAACCTTCAGATTTTTTACAGAGTGAATAGTTGGGGATAAAACATTCAATAGGATGTCCACTTACACAGGTTGAAAAATAGCATTTTATTGCCTTAAGGAAGTCAATGACACTTTATAGGTCATTTTCTGTTTGGATTATATCAGCAACTCCTGCCTTTTCCTGAATTCTCACCCCGTCTTCTATTAGCCATTGCAACTATTAAAAAAATACAATTCAACTCCATGAATCAATCATCTTTATTTTTCCAAACACCAGTTCCTCAACATTAATTTTCTCTCTCTACTACTTTTTGATAGCTGTATACAGGTCTGTATGTATATGAACATACAGTCACTTCTCTGACATTTAATTTATTACCAAGGCTTTCATTTATTTAACAACTGTTTGCATTTATTCTGTGTGCCTTTATTTGTTCCATTATAAAATTGGTATTCCATTCAGCTATTTCCACATTATATTCATTTGCTTATTTATGCATTGACCCAAATATCTCAAAAAATCCTTTACTATTGTTTGTTTATTCGTTTTGTGCTTTAAATTCTCCTTTGAGTGTTCTATGAACTCTACAACAAAAGGGAGTTAAGTTTGTAGCTGGTATCCCTCAGCAGTGGGTTGTAAATTATTTTGCCACCGGTTCGCGCGCATGCTCACGCACGATGCTTCAGCGCATGCACAGAAGCGTCCCGGGCAGGTAGGCGGAGCCTCCTGCTGCCGGCGCTACCGGTTCTAAGAACCGGTCCGAACCGGGAACAACCCACCACTGGTGTCCCTGCACCGAAACATCCTGTGTGAATTCCTCTGTTGCTAAAAGGTGAGTTAGGTTTTTCTAGTACCCGTTGTAAATTAAATTAATAAATGATTATTCTCATCTTAAAATTTAGACTGGTGATATACATACTATTCATATTTTATAAAATTAATTAAACAAAAATTACATTGGATAGCATGCAGAAAATAAAATGTTGACATTTTATCATCTTTAAAACAAACAAATGATATATGTTATAAATGTATATATAATTGTATCGACATTAATGAAATAGTTTTAGGCCATTTAAAATATTTTTATTCTTACACAATGAATGCCTTGGGAATTTGAAACATAGAAGGCCTAGATTTTTTAAAAATACATATATTTTCTTCATAGCAACGGTATTTATTAAGAGGACAGCACAATATTTATTTATTTATTCATTCATTCATTCATTCATTCATTCATTCATTCATTCATTCATTTATTTATTTATTTATTTATTTATTTATTTATTTATTTATTTGTGAGACTTATATACCGCCTCATAGTGCAAGCAGTCTCTAAGCGGTTTACACCAGTAAGCAATGTATATTTATATTGCCCCCAACAATCTGGATCCTCATTTTACCTACCTCGGAAGGATGGAAGGCTGAGTCAACCTTGAGCCGGTGAGATTTAAACAGCTGAACTGCTGATCACAGTCAGCTAAAGTAGCCTGCAGTACTGCACTCTAACTGCTGCGCCACCCGGCTCTTACATAATAAATATACTTATAATATATGAACATAAAAGATAATATCATTATATTTACCAAATTAACCTTTTAAAAATTAATTCTTATAGCAATTTTCTCCATTACTGCCATTTTAAAATAATGGGGAAAGGTTCTAAAATTCAAGAATCCATTTTAGAAACTAATGGCAAGTACAGGTAATCCTTGACTTACAACTGTTTAATGACTGTTCAAAGAACAACAGCACTAAAAAAAGTGACTTGTGACCCAAAAACAGCTAGCGAAAAGCCCGAAAGAGAGCAGGCAGAGTGGCAGGGCTTTCCGACAGTGAGAAAAGGCACAGAGGCAGGGAGCGACACACACACACACACACACACACACACACACTAATGTACCCATATATTCATACCTCTTTTACTCTTATTCATGCTTATACTATTACATATATATTCGATCATGTTTTACTGTTTATACTTTGCTTATAATCATATATGCTTGACAAATAAACAAATACAAATACACTCACATTCACAGACATAGAGACACAGAAAGAGAGGAGGAAGAAAGAAAGAGAAAGAGAGAGAGAAAGAGACAGACAGACAGACAGACAGACAGAGAAATGAGAGAGGGATGAGAGGGAGATAGAGAAAAAGAAAGAGAGATGAGAAAGAGAAAGATACAGAGAGGGGGAGATAGAGGGAGAAAGAGATGGGAGGGAGAGAGGGAGGGAGAGAGACAGAGAGGGAGTTACCTATTTGCCATAGAAACCATGGAGCCACAAAACCTGGGTAGGCGTGGTTGGGGTGTCATGTGACTGGGTGGGAATGAGTGACATTGAGTTGGCATGCCCACCCAGGTTTTGTGGCTCCGGGTGTTTTGTTTTCTGTGGGAAATGGGCCCAAGTGGCTCTTTGAGTGCCGACCCCTGCCCTACGGGGTCATAGCTGCCTTGTAGGGGTGGTGGAGAGATGCTTCGCTGACCACGAGGAACTCGCAATTTCCTCGTTAGGTCCAAAGCAAGTTCTCCCGAATAACAGCAGGGACGACGGCCATTTTGGGCAGTCACAAGCTGGGACAACCGTGACTACAAGATTTGTGCTGGAGTGGTGCATGGACAGAGCATTGAAACTGGGTGAGATAACTGCCAACTCTTATTCTAAAGACTTAATTTAAGTACAAGAATTTTAAAAGATAATTTCCAAGCGTTAAGGAAGCGGTGATTAGACACATAGAGAAGATTAAAGACTGAAAATTAAGAGACGAAAGGAATGCCCAAGGGAAGCTTTAAAATACAGAAAGCCTGGAAAAAAGCTTAAATAATTGGAAAGGCGATTTTCAGGAGAAATTGTTTTGCTTATTTATATTTCTTGCTTATTTATATTTCCCCTGGATTTTGATAGCTGTATAATCAGCTGTTTTTGACAAACTGTTTAATGTTGGACTTGGGAGCAGGAGAGCCATCTACTGGAAGAAGAGAAGCACTACAGCACTACAGCATCAGTACTTTTAGTGAAAGTGAGTCCAATACACATAAAGTCTAATACACAGAATAGAAGTAAATAACATCTGGAAGGCAGCCTGACCTTGACTCTATGCTAGAAGACGGCTTGGATATTTTGAAAATACGTAATGATTTTTTGTTCCCTTTTGAAGATTTCTTAAATGAACTAAATTGGAAATGACTAAACTTTATTGAAACTGGCTATTGGATTATGGATTTGAAAGATTAGAGAAACCTAGTGGATTAATTTGGATTGGATTATTAACGCTATTTGATAGAACATTCTATGAGATAAAAGAAAAAAGGTGATAGAAGAGAAAAGAAGAGCTAAATAAGACTTTAAAATTTGAACAATTGGGAAGATATGTAATTGGAAGCCACAAGGCTGTAAATTACTAAAGAATTTTAAAGATTATAAATTTAGGGGATTTGGAGATATAACTATGGGATTGATTGAATTCAATTAAGCAGGAGAATATTGAGACATTGGAATCATAGAGGTATACTGAGTAATTTTTATTAAACTGTTACAAAATGGATTTACAGGGCATGATAGAGGTAAATGAAGAAATAATTTTGATGCTGAAAAGCATGCATGAAACTATAAAGAACAATAAGGAGACAAGGGGATTGTTTAAAGATAAAGAAATGAGTGTAGAAGTCACACAACTACTGGGGGGAATCATGAACATGATATTCAGGAAATAGAGGAGAAATTAGAAGAAGCAGTGGAAGGAAAAAATCAAATTGAGATGCAAGAAGAGAAAGATAATGAAGAGAAAGGAGTAATAAGTAGAAATCAATCAGATAATTCTTTAAAAGCTTATAATAGAACGGAGAGAAAAAAGAAAAATCTCTTCAAAAAAAGAAAAGTTTAGAGAGAAAAAAGAAAAATATCTTTTAAAAAAAGGAAGTCTTATTGCTGGTGTTCAAATAATACAGCAGAAAGAGACAAAGGGCACACTGAAGGGAATGTTCAGTAGTTATAAAAATATCAAAAAGAGTTATAAGATTCCAGGAAAGAGAGATAAAAGGGTGATTAAAAAGTCAGTAAATGATGGAATTCCAAAAAGGCTAAGAGATGATGGATAATGAGAAAATATATTAATAAAATGTAAAAATAGAAAATACAAATAGGAAAAATAGTAGCATATATATTAACAGATAATAGAATCTATTATAACTAAAAATAAACTAAGCTTAGTAGGCGGAAGTTTAGGATTAGGTAATCTAACTGTATTATTAATATTAATAGTGTGTTAAAGTATATTGTGAATTTAAACTTTTAAGGATTAGAAATTGTGGGGATTTTGAGATATATTCCTGGGATTGATTAAATTTTGTTAATAATTGGCTTTATTAGTAGTCCTAGATATTTGGGATATTGAAATTATGGTGGAATAAAATTTTTCTAAAAAATTAAATATTAGTAATTTAGTAGGGAACAACATATACAAGGCACAAAGAAACGTTATTTATGTTTAAATGAATTAATGGAAAAAATGATAAAGAATTATAAAGAGAGAATGGTATCGGAGAAGTTGGAAAATTACAATTATGCGTACTTATTTGTATTATTATTGTTAGCACTGTTTAAAAAAGATTTGACCCAGTCAATACACTGTCCACAAAATATGTATGGTGTGAAAAAAAACTGCAAATAAAATATGAATTAAAAAAAGAGGTCTGGTAGAAGAACAACATTCTAGGATCTTCTAATATCAGCAAAAGCTTGGCTAAACTCAAGGATTTAAGAATTTGTGATGTGGACTAACCACACCCATGTTATGGATACAACAATGATATGATAGGTGAGACAATCTATTGTAGAAGGGATAAATTAAAAGTTCCCAATTATGTGGAATAGTATAAAGTGCTGAATTAATTGAATTATTGACTTTCTCATCTGATTGGCTAAATCAGCATTCTGTTTATGAAATATTTTTGAACTGTTGCCTTCTGGCAGAAGATACAGAACAATTAAAACTCGGACCACATGCTTTCTGAATAGTTTTTATCCTAGAGCTATAAGTGCACTTAATAATGAATTGAAGGGTCACCATCAGTGAGCTGTTGGACAGTATTAGAGTCTAATAGAGTCTCTGTGGAGTGGGCGGCATACAAATGCAACTAATAATAATTACTTGGTCTATTGTATGGATGTTTGAGTGGTTCAAGTTGGGGAATTCGTGGCTGGTGGGATTGCTATGTGTGTTGGGACCGGTCTTGAAGCGTTATGTGAATTTCGTTGTATGGGTGTACTGTGTATATACGAACAATGACAATAAATTATTATTATTATTATTATTATTATTATTATTATTATTATTATTATTATTATTATTATTATTATTATTATTATTATTATTATTATTATTATTATTATTGTTGTTGTTGTTGTTGTTGTTGTTGTTGTTGTTGTTATTAGCATTAGCATTAGCATTAGCATTAGCATTAGCATTAGCATTAGCATTAGCATTCTGTTTATGAAATTTTCCTGCATTCAGTAGTTATTAAAAATTGATCAATCCTAGTTAAATTCTGGCATTTCAGATTTAATTTAAAACTTTATATAAACAGTTTTCTTTCATTATTTCACTAACATTTCATAACAAAACATTTGTACTGCTTTGACAGAAATGAGTGGGCCATTTTCCATACCATTCCTAGGCATTTCAATATATCAAGTTTATGCAATAACTCTCCCATGCCTGATTCATGTTCAATTAATTTTCTTATTGAAAATTAAATTTATATTTTGTAGTTTTTTTCAGGAGCTCAAAGGAGTTAACATGGAGAATCTGTCCCTTTTGATTTTCTGAAGTCCCTCAAGACTCAGTAATTTCACCAGGCCTGGAGGTCCCAGGGAAGCAGAGGCATATTGGCTCCACTATTCAGGTGGGTATGTGACATTCTCTCTTTGCCTGGGGTTTCTATATTTTAAAATATTTTTTTAATGTTGACTTTTGATATTTTTAATATCAAAAGTTGTTTTTATATGTATTGTTTTTTATTTAATTATTGTATGCCACTCAGAGTCATTTCTCGTGAGATGGGTGGCTATATAAATTTGATAAATAAATAAACAAAATTTCATCACAATAACAATAACAACTAAGCTAAATCAAAAGAGCTCTGCTCCACACTCACTTCTACACTATGATTTAAATAAAGCAGCTATGAAGCCAGCAAAGAACAGCTTTGGAAACAACATTAGAACCTGGAAAGGGGAATAGCTGTTCAAACAATTTGGAGAGCGGGATTTAGCCCAGACTCCCAATGTTCTGAGCCATCTCTTTCTAAGGATCTGCATAACCTTATAATAATTAATAATAATTAATAATTTATTGTCATTGTACATATATACAAAGTACACCCATACAACGAAATTCACATAACGCTTCAAGACCAGTCCCAACACACATAGCAATCCCCACTCGCCACGAATTCCCGACCCTGAACCACTCAAACATCCATAATATATATATATATATATATATATATATATATATATATATATATATATATATATATGTATGTATGTATGTATGTATGTATGTATGTATGTATGTATGTATGTATGTATGTATGTATGTATGTATATAGCATTTAGCTTTGAGCCTGGTGGCGCAGTGGTTAGAATGCAGTATTGCAGGCAAACTATGCCCACAGCCTGGAATTCAATCCTGACAGCTAAAGATTGGCTCAGCCTTCCATCCTTCCAAGGTCAGTAAAATGGGGACCCAAATTATTGGAAACAGTATGCAAGTAATGCTTGTACATTGTAAATCTCCCAGAGTGTTATAAAGTGCTATAAGGCAGTATATAATCTTAAGTGCTATTGCTATAACCTTATAAAATAATATTAGAAATATACTGTATAAGTCATCTGGGTTTGAGATGAGCAGTGAGATGGTCAGTTTAACAACATCGAATATTTAGGATAGTTAAAACAAAAAGGACACTAAAAATCCAATTTGGATCTCTCCAAATGCTGAAATAAATAGTAATTTACCAAACTACATACATCATAAGAGGAGAAAGCAGAAAAACTGTATATGATAGAGGGATTATAGATTATATACTTATACGTAATATAAAGGATAAAATGGATCCGTTTTTCTCTTCCTGTCATAATCCTAAAACCCAGGATTACTCAGTGAAGCAGAATGGTAAGATCATAGAAACAGTCAAACAATGGAATTTGCTTCCATGAAATATGCAAATATCATTAAGTCAGGCAGCTTTAAAAATTATGACATTCATTTTGGCTAGATACAATATATCAATGGATACTGGCTAAGACAGTGTCTCTAATAGTCTCTAATATTAGACATAACATGCCACTCAAGAGTTAAGAAAAGGATTGTTTATAGCTATTTTAGCTAGAGATAGAATCTTAATTGTGGATTTCTATAAATATATGGTTGGCAATTGTAAAAAGGAACAAAATATTGGACTAAAGGGTTTTATGATCTGATTATCACTTTTTATATGATGTTCATTTTTCACTGTTGCTAAGAAGCAAACTAATATATAACTAAGCAGTATAAATTCTCAGATGCACTATTAACTGAGAACTAATCAAATGTGCAAAACATTGCATTATGTGGCTCATATACTTAGCATACAAAAAGAAGTACTAAATTAGTGATTTGCTAAACAATAAAAATAATTATCATATGGTATTGTTAACTAAAAATTAATCCAAATATGTAAGGCAGTTCATAATGTAATTTATACAGCCAGCTAGCAAATTAACCTTGTTGAGATTCTGTAGAAATTATTATTGTTGTTGTTGTTGCTGTTGCTGTTGCTGTTGCTGTTGCTGTTGTTGTTGTTAGTATTAGTATTATTTATAATGCAGTGATGCCATGATGATATTTGTATCATAACAGATACAAAGATACTTACTTTGTCACAACATATGGATCTAAATAATATTTATTACCTGGTTATTGATGATGACATTATAGCGAAATATGAATAGTTTATAGAATTATTTTAGAAAATGGAATTTTCATAAAAAAGCTAAAGCCAGGTGTTAACACTTTTGAAATTGCAGTAAAGGGATGTCATATTTTAAGAAAACTATATGGATATTTTATTTTATTTCTAAGCATAGATCTATTAGGTTAGATTGTTCAGAGAAAAACATAAATGTAGAAATAGAGAAAGCTAAACACTGAACTGATCAGGAATTGAGTAAGAAAACAAAAAGGACCTCTGAGAAATTCAAGATATCTTAATTGATATCTACCAACTTTAAGCAGGGGACTTTTTAGAAATTGGAACCCATAAATTTCTTGTATTCTGAAACTCTAAAAACGAAGTCAAAGTTTTAATAGGGAATAATTCAGAAACTGACTGATGTAAACTGCTATTTCTTTAGTAACAGAATATTATTGGTGGTGGTGCAGTGGTAAGAATGCAGTACAGCAAGCTACTTCTGCTGACTGCCAGCTGACTGCAATTTGGCAGTTCGAATCTCACCAGGCTCAAGGTTGACTCAGCCTTCCATCCTTCTGAGGTGGATAAAATGAGGACCCAGATTGTTGGGGGAAATATGCTGAGCCTGAAAACCACTTAGAGAGGGCTGTAAAGCTCTGTGAAGCGGTATATAAGTCTAAGTGCTATTGCTATTGTATTATCAAATCTGACAGATGATAATGCTTGCTCTCAATGCAAGGAGTACATTGCAAGTATAATTCTTGCTCTCAGTGCAAGAAGTACAAAAGAGAGTCCACAGATACTGGTAACCATTGCAAACAACAAACAAATATACAAAAAACTCAGACAATGCAAAATTGGAATGTTGGATCTGCCAAATTGAACATTATACACACAAAAAATGAACAGAAGAATTGGGCTTTCATTCTATTTTGGGAAAATATCCAAAATATCCTAATGTCACAGATTTATAAAACAAGCTGCATGATTCCTATTGAGAAATTGTCATTGAAGTAAATTATATTTTAGGTAAAATAAATGACCATATTTTTGGACTATAAGACACTGCAGACTATAAGACACACATTAGCTTTAGAGGAGGAAAACAAGAAAAAAAATCTGCCTCGATTGCCCATTTGCCGCCGCCGCAGCCTGTTCACTGCTGCCATAGACCATTTGCCATGCGTTCGCCACCGCTGCGATACTCTGGCTATATGAATAATGCAAAATAACTACAAATACCTCTGAAAATAGATACATTTTCATGCTTTTTTTTCTGCCCTCATGTGTGAAAAAGAAATTAAAAAACAACAACTCTTCATCAGACTCTCAGAATATATGTATTTATTTGCTTTCAAAAGCAATTAGATGGAAACAAAATACATGGTTCAGAATAAACACCCTGCCCATCCTCTTAGAAGTAAGTCTCACTGAATGAAACATAGATTAGTATGTAGTATTAGGTATATTTAGGTATATATTTGCCACTTGAATTATCTATATAAAAAAGAGTGAGATAAAATGCCCACATTCAAAGCAGAATCAGCATTAGGTCTGTTAGCTCTAGTTCTAATTTAAAATTAACAAAGGAACTGCTTTTTCTTTATGTTTCTTATCACCATAGGGGAGAAAATACTAGATTCTCAGTTTGATTAAAATTGGTGTCTATGTTTATAAGTTTGCAAATGAAACTATAGTATGAAACACAGATAGTTTACATGCTCATGGTCAATCATGTGTAAAACAGAATGGAGACGAACTTCTCTGGTCTTACATGTAAAACAGGGATAACTATAATGTATGAGAACTTTCCTCCAACAATATAATTTAGCATATCAGCTATTGTTCCTAACCAAATTTTAAACATATGGTGTTGTGGTTTTTTTTTTTTACAATAGATACAGTACAATGTATAATGAAGTATAATGAAGTATAATGAAGAAAACTCATTCCTTATAAAACCGGCCCTGAATTTTTGTCAACTCTGGATTAAATCCAAAGCTGACAAAATGGACTCCAATATTTATAAACAAACATACAGAAAAGTCTGAAGAAAAGTTGAGTCCCTTCAAAAAAGAGTTCAGATCAAATAATCATTTACTTTTTTAACCTTCATGGACAATGACCATTTCTAGAGAAATTGAAGGAAACATGTTTGTGCTGAGATCAGTACATGGGTAAAGATTTCCATGGAATTATATGAAATATATGGAACTATATTAAAGCTAATAGAAGTTTTAAAGAAAATATTATATGGTCTCCAGTCATGTGTTTCTACTATCAAAAGCACTTCAATGAGAAATGTGGATCACATCAAGCATAAACTCATCAATTTTGAATTTTATCACATTTCATATCTTACAAATAATCATCTGATCCTTTAATTGTCTATGTAGATATTTTATTTTATTTATTTATTTTATTTAGGATTCTTATATGCCGCCCTACTCCCTGGGGACTCAGGGCAGCGTACAACATTTGAAGAACCGCTAAACAATACAATTTAAAATACATTTAAAAGGCATACAAAATCTTACATACATAGGGGAGACCAAGATGAATTTGTCTCAAAACCCCGCCTGCTGGAAGAGCCATGTCTTCACGGCTTTTCGGAAGGCCAGCAAGGTGGGGACAATTCGTATCTCTGGGGGGAGTTGGTTCCAGAGAGCAGGGCCCCCCACAGAGAAGGCCCTCCCCCTAGGCCCCGCCAGCCAACATTGTTTGGTTGACGGGACCTGGAGGAGACCAACTCTGTGGGACCTAACCGGTCAAAGGGAAGTATGAGGTAGAATGCGGTCCCGGAGGTAACCTGGTCCTAAGCCATGTAGGGCTTTAAAGATGATGATCAACACCTTGAATTGTACCCAGAGACCAATGGGCAGCCAATGCAACTGGCGGAGTATAGGTGTTACGTGGGTGTATCTTGAAACACCCACCACAGCACGAACAGCCTCATTTTGCACCAGTTGAAGTCTCTGAATACTCTTCAAGGGTAGCCCCATGTAGAGCGCATTACAGTAGTCCAATCGGGAGGTGACAAGGGCATGAGTGACCATGAGTAGAGCCTCCTTCTCCAAGTATGGTCCCAATTGGTGCACCAGGCAAACCTGTGCAAAAGCCCCCCTAGCCACAGCTGTAAGGTGTTGGTCTAATTTTAGCTGTGGATCTAGGAGGATTCCCAAATTGCGAACCCGTTCCGAGGGAGTTAATTTTTCTCCCTCAAGAACCAAGGAGGGACAGTCGACATGGTCCTTAGGAGGCAATATCCAGAGCCACTCAGTCTTGTTGGGGTTGAGTTTGAGTCTGTTTCTCCCCATCCAGGTCCAACCCTTCTGCTTGAACAGGCCTATCCAGAATAAAAATTCTCAACCACAACAAAAAGACAAGAATGTATTCCTAAATGGAATATATATTATATTACACTCAACTTTAGAGAAAATGCATCACATGAGAATGTGAGACAGGTACTTTTTCATAGTGATAACAACCTAAATGAGAAATATGGTTCTTGAAAAAAATGCACATGAAGTCAGACTTATTGAAACTTTAACACTAATTTAAGTTTCTCTACGTGTGCTGTGTCCAGCATAACATTCTGGCATCATTTTTATACAACTTATTGATTTTAATAGAAGCAAAATCATTATTGTTTTAATTCTGATATCTTTTGGTAAAAAGTGGATGCTGAATTGAAATAAATTTCAAAAAGTGACTTTTGTTTATATAGACTGAATAATTTTTCACACACATAACTATAGTTGAAAATAAAATGCAGGTGTGAACCTGTAGGTTCATTTAACACAAAATCAAAGAACAACCTCTATGGTATAATACTCTTTTTATACAGACTGACAAAATTAACAAGTAGATTATCTTTCCAAATTGCATCCAATCTGTTCCACTGTATAGATGGGAATTATCTTGGACATAATATAATACAGTGAACCCTCGCTATATCATGGTTCACCTTTCACGGTCTCGCTGCTTCACGAATTTGCATCGTGCATTGTGTTCTGCATTCTGATTGGCTAAACAGTCTCTCCACTTCTTTTCTACCTGTGTGTCAATAACGTTGCGGTTTATACACGTACGTAAAACAGCTTGCCAAATTTAAGTTTGCAAATTCTCTTGCAATTTCAAGTTTCTCTAAAACCCATAATGTCGACAAAACGTTCTGCACCGACAAAGGCACTTGCGGTCAGGCCCAAAAGGCAGAGGAAGATGCTAACTATCGCAGAAAAAGTTAAACTTCTGGACATGCTAAAGGAAGGTAGAAGCTATGCGGCTGTAGGTCGCCATTACGGAATTAATGAATCTTCCGTTCGTTCCATAAAGATAATAATTGATAAATTATTTATAATAATTGTAAAAAACATAAAGGTTACTACTTCACGGATTTCGCCTATCACGGGTTCTTTTTGGAATGTAACCCCCCGCGAAAAACGAGGGTTCACTGTATATAAAAGATCTGGAATAGGCAAATATTGTTTCATGTGTATCATCGCAGAATGTAAGCTGTTCCAAATAATGCTGCCTTTTGGCAATTGACTGATGGTGATGTTGTCAATGTTGAAGATGTTCAAGTGCTGCTCCAGATATTTTGGGATTGCACCCAGGGCACCCACTACTATTGTAACTATGTTTGATTTCCTTGGCCACCGTTGTTCTACTTCTTTTTGCAGGTCTTTCTATTTTGTGATTTTTTTTCTCCAGTTCCTTTTCTTCTATTCTGTTGTCTCTGGGTACTGCCATGACTTTTTCATATTTCGTATCAACAATTGTTAAGTCTGGGGTATTTATCTGCTTTGCGTTTTTTTAAAAAAAGTACAGGTCATGTCTCTTTTCAATTCTTCATTTAGTCTCTCCACTGTTCATAACCCTTCATGGTATATGAACTTCAGTCTTTATACTTCTCTGTCCTTCAGATATTCTTCCAACAGCCTTTTTTCTTCTCGCAACATTCAATGCTTGCAACATTCCATACCAACCTATTTTCCTTGGTTGGTAGAGTTTGTCAACATTGCTGCATGGATGATTTGTTGTCATTACTGTTCTGGTTTTCCTATCCAGGGCTTTTAGTTCAACTTGAGCCCAGTCCTAATTCCAGGTTGTATCCATTAATTGGAATTGCCCAGATGTTAATTGCTGTGATGGTACTTCCTCCACTGAATTTGAACTTTCAGGTCTTCATTCTCATGATGTATTCACTTCTAACCTTTTTCTTGTCTTCAATTCCATTTTTCCCCTTCTGTCAGATAACACAATTTAATTCAATGGCAACCTTTAGAAGGACATCCAAGGCTTTTAAGGACAGAATGTGGCTTACTCCTGATACCCAGCTTGCAGCCAATGATCATTAGAGAGATGGATAAATAAAAGCAGAGAGTGAGTGAAATCACTAATGTTCTGTGACCAAGCTACAAGTTAATCAAATATTTCCAAATAAAACTTGGATATTGTGCAGTTGATTCTTTCTATAAATACTGAATAATTGGTTTAGCCATTGTGGTAATAATATTTTATATAGTAATAAATGTATAAGTTAACTTAAAATAGTCAATAAATTGGTGAGATTGTTTTCCATTATGGATCAGCTGTATCCAGGAGTGGGTTCCACTTACCTTCGCCACCAGTTCACATTGTGACATTGCGTGCGCACGCTCTTGTTCCGCTCGCACATGCGTGCATGTTCCCCCGGCAATTTCCCTTCCACGCATGCTCAGTAGCAGGATCCAGGCCGAAACACAGCTGAGGAGCTGATCAGCTGTGCTTCGGGTGAAGAAATAAAGGTGAGTATTAACCTGGGGGCGGGCGGGAAGGCTCTTTTTCAAGCTGTGGAAGAGGAGAAGCCATCCAAACACAGAAAAAATTCACCAAAAATTCCAAAAAAAAGATGGCGGCGCCCACAGACTGGCACCGACTGAACCGGATCCGTGACGCCATCGTTGCGTCAACAGCGGGTCACTAACGGTTCGGGCGATCTGGTCCGAACTGGGAGGAACCCACCCCTGGCTGTATCATGTAGTTTAGTAAATATATTCTTTTCTCTCCCCCACCTCTCTCTCCCTCTCTCCCTCCTTCATACTTCACCAACACAATGCATTAAGTTGTATGGAAAAACCTAGCTAGTAAAGTAAAGGATCTCATTTAACTAAATAAATACATTGTTTTACTGACTTCTTGTTTCAGTTATGATATTGTTGCACACCCTGTCAGTTAAACAACTCCAATTGGTGGGGTGTAGGAAGAGAGCCTTCTCTGCCATTGCTCCCCCATGGAATATTCTTCCCCTGAAAGTGAGGTGGCCACCACTCTCCTGACCTTTGCCGAGCGGGTTTAGACATGGCTCTGCAGCCTTCTGCAGGGAGCCCAAAGGAGTACACAGCCATGGGTTGGTTGTGCCATGCGAGTCACCCCTTTGCTTTTGTCAACTAATGTTTAACAGGGTTTAATTATTATTCCCTTCTTAAAAATGGTTATAATTTTAAAAAATTTAATTCTAACATTTTAATTTTAATTACGGTTTTATATTTTGATATTTTATTGTACACCACCCAGAATGCCTCTTTGAGGCAAATGGGATATTTCAGAAATGTGAAAAGTAAATAATAAATAAATATTGTTGAACCTTCTCAAACAAGCATGTGTCTATGATCTAAGAGTAGAAAGCCCTAGTTGTTTAAGGCAGAAATGTATTTTCTTCCACAGAAACAGCTGTTCTCTGAGGAACTGTAGACAAATATTCACCGATATTGCTTGTTTTCATATACACAATAAATTACTCAAGTCTTGCTCAGCATAAAAAAATAGTTAACACTCTTTTAATGTGTTGGAGATGTGGAAATAGTCTATTTATATAAGAAGTCTAGCTAACTTGATTAACTGAAAATAATGCTACCAATATGCTACCAATATACCAGCTGCTGCAGCTGCATATACTCCAGGCTCTCTACAGCATCTCTTCTTGATAGGTAAGAAAATGTTCTTTTTATATTTCTCATCATGGCCTCTTGCTCAACTTGCAAGCACTGTACATATCCCTAGTTCTACGCAATCAATGTTGTCCCTTAAAAAGTCATATTTTGACACTGTGACATTGCAACATTTGAGAGACTGATTATGAAGTTAGACTGAAAAATCAAAGGGCAAATTGAATGAAAGAACAAGTAGAATACTGACAATATGGTAGCAATAGAAAGGGATTCTGCTGGCCTTCTGCGGCCCTTACAGTTTTGTTCAACTTCTTAAACTGCTATTTCATATTTAAATTGGTTCTTTAATATGCATGCAAATTTCCAAAGTAAAACAAATAAGAAAGTCAGACTTATACCCTAAGGAACTGTACTCTAAATTTTGATTCATTAAAGCAGGAGAGGGATAGGGCAAATTACGAGAAATAAGACACATGTGTGCATATACTAAAACTATTTTTAATAGGATAACAGACTCATAGGGCCCCAAGTCAAGCCAAGATCAGCTTAAACATTCAGACATTTGGTCTCATACTGTAGAAATACACCTAACTTCAGGCCAAGTTCAAAGACAGAAAACACTGTTCTTCAACTGCCATTAGCTAGTTATAAGATTTTGGAGGATAGAGAGACCTAGAGGTACCAATCAGTGAAATAGTAGATGTTACCTTCCAGATATTTTGGATTTAAATTTCCATTATTCCCAATTAATGTTTCCATGCATTGTATTATTCATTTGCAGTGCTTTATTCTTCCATTAAATATTAAATCCATGAGTATTTATCAACCATCAACTCACATACCATATACATCATTTTTTTTTACATCTTGCTGTCCCGCTGATGCATTTCCAGAACTCTCAGCAATAATCATGCTGATTGGTAATTCTGGGAGTTGAAGCTATGCCTTGAATAGCACAGATGCTGGGAAGGCCTGGTATATATACTGTATATGACCATGTATATGACCTTAATTAGTTAACTCCACTGCATTGCATTGAAAATAGCATCAACCGGATTATCTATACTTAAATATGCCCTTATGTTTTATATTGTGTGTGTTATATGCAGTGGTGGGTTCCTACCGGTGCGGTCCACTCTGCCGTCCCGGTAGCAGCCAGCCGATTGCACAATTTGCGCGCGACGGCTCCAGTGCCATCTTTGCCGGTCCGTCATGCAGTGCCATCTTTTTTCAAATTTTTGGCCTTTTTTTGCTTCCTGCACATGCGCGGAAGCAAACTCTCACAAGGGGACGCGCATGCGCATGAGATTTTGGCGATTTTTTGCTTCTTCCGCATGCGCGGAAGCAAAATCGCGCAATGGGACGCACGTGCAATGTGATGATGCGCACAGCACACCGGTAGGCAGGTAAGAGGAACCCGCCCCTGGTTATATGACAACATCTGAAAATAGAGAATAATATTTCTAAAATATTTCTGAACATATAAGCAATTCTCCAAAATATTTTGCCTTGGAAGTACATTTATTTAACTCACTGGTTGCTTCCTAATGAGCCTATAGGTTTGCTTTTTTTAAAAAAAATTGCTTCTATTTCTTAAGCAGCTCAAAAGACAAAGATAATCTTTATTAATGCAGTAAGAATCCTAAGCCACTTCTTAGGGCCTTCTACCATACATATCTAGTTGGAACTTGCTAAGATTTTTCTAATTAGCTTGCTGTCAAAACATTCTCATCTCATTATTTTTGCTGAATACTTTTCATTTAGCAGACCTATTTTGAAGTGGATAAATAAAAGTATATGTCATAAGTTCATGGAGAGCACCGCGAACAAAAATGCTTAAAAATAAGAGAAAAAAGTCAAAGCAGAATAGATTTGTCTGACTTTTAAAAAAACAGTATTAAATTCAAGACCAGCTTGGAATCTTAGTCTTAGATGTGCTTAGAGACTTCTTGGCTTCTTCTTATATTTTTTGTAACATGGCGTCCCATTGCTTCAGCATTAGCATGGCATGCTTTGCTGCTTCATATTAAGCTCTACCAGTTTGATCTGTTATTCAATCCATAAAAACTGCAACTGATTTCCTTGCGTTATTACAGCTCTATGAATGTACAGAATTACCTCACCAGCACTCAATTAGACTATATGAAATAATGATGCACATGCTCTTAGGGAATACTTTATGGCACATTTATTCTGAGTTGAAAGATATTTCAGAATAATGCATTGCTGCTACCCTTTTAGAAACAGCTATTTCATCTTGTAACTTATATAACTGTTTTCCTTAATTCACTGACACAAAGCAATAAGGGATTGCCATTCTCAAAGTTTGAAAAATGTATTAGGGCCTGATCGTAAGATCTATGAAATTACTGCCTATATATTTTTTCTCAACAATTAATTCTGTTAGGCCCCCAAAACCAAAAGAGACACTGCTTAGATTACTTCTAAGTACTTTCCTTTATTGTTCCTCACCTATAGACAGAAGTCTTGCCAAACTAAATTAACTACTTCATCATTAAATCTGAGAACTTCTAGGGAGGAGATGTCTTAACTCTGTTTCTTCCAACCAAATTATCTTCATTGTCTTCTGCATTGCATACTCTCCTTCCTGGGAATCCAGACTACATTCCACCACAGATTCCATTCAGGGGCGGGTTCCTAATATTTTTACTACCACTCTGTGGGCATGGCTTATTTTGTGGGTGTGGCTTGCCAGCCATGTGACCGGGTAGGCATGGCTTCTCGAACTGCTGAAGGGAGGGGAACTGAGATAGGTCCTGCCGCCCGTTCTTTCAGCGTCTCACACACTCCTCAGCCATCATCTCCTGCTTGGACTCACTGTGGAATAGGAAGGCAACGCATGAGCAGTGCCAGAAAGTCGGCTTCTGGGCATGCACAGAATAAATGTTTTTTTAAAAAAATTATTATAAAAAAAATGGCGGCGCCCAGGCAACCAACCGCACCGGTACTGTGACGTCACCAGCGGGCCGCTACCGGTGCTATAGAGTGGACCGCACTGGTAGGAACCCACCACTGATTCCATTGCTTCATCATTAGTCTAATCAGCAATCTCCTATTGAAAATGAGGAATGTACATACTTCAGAAGTAATTTAGAGGAATTGCTTCAGACATTGTGCATATAAAAATTTTTGTTTTTTCATTAAAAAGGTCAACAAAATATAGGAAATAGAATCTTTATTATTGAATTTATTCAAGCATCTACAATATTTTATGTGTATGTTTTGCTTTTTTGTTTTTTGTTTTGTTTTTTTGAGTTGGAAAAGAATTTTGAGTGGGTTTTAGTTTTGTTGCTTATTTTAGAACTTATAATTCTGTGTGGTTGTGTTTCCCAATTGAAAATGGCAAAAACCATTCTGTCAAGTTTTCGCCAATGTGTTTTGATGAATCTATTAACCCAAATCCCTACCCCACTCCTTCAAAAAAGGAGTTTGGGCACCAAGAGCCTCATTTTTATTCTAATTGATACTTTATAAAATAAACACACTTCTGTCTTCTGAAAAAAAGGGAAACTATGGCTGGGAAGAAAGCTGATTCAGGTGGGACCCAGTTTCAAGTCCACTTACCCTTAGCCACTGAAACTTACTTGGAGACTGTTCCTTGTTGCAAGTTATTTGTATTTGTATTTGTTTGTCAAGCATATATGATTAAAAACAAGTATAAACAGTAAAACATGATTGAATATATATGTAATAGTACAATCATGAATAAGAGTAAAAGAGGTATGAATATATGTGAACATTAGGACAGGAACGGTAGGCACGATTGTGCGCTTATGCACGCCCTTACCGACCTCTTAGGAATGGGGTGAGGTCGATGGTAGATAATCTGAGGTTGAAGTTTTGGGGGTTTGGGGAAGAAACTACTGAGTCAGCTAAAGTGTTCCAGGCGTTGACAACTCTGTTGCTGAAGTCGAATTTTTTGCAATCAAGTCTGGAGCGGTTTACATTAAGTTTGTATCTATTGTGAGCTCTTGTATTATTGCGGTTGAAGCTGAAGTAGTCATTAACAGGTAGGACATTGAGGCAGATAATTTTGTGAGCTACACTTAGGTCAGATCGATCTAAATTTTGAAGTCCCAAAATTTCAAGTCTGGTTTCATAAGGAATTCTGTTGTGAACAGAGGAATGTAATACTCTTCTTGTGAAGTATCTCTGGACATTCTCAATTGTGTTAATGTCTGATATGTAGTGTGGGTTCCAGACAGATGATCTGTATTCAAGAATCGGTCTAGCAAATGTTTTGTATGCTCTGGTTAAGCGTACAATGTTACCAGAGAAGAAGCTGCGCAAGATTAGGTTAACCATAGTAATAAGTTACTATCCAGGGCTTTTGCTACAGGAAAAATAGGAGCAGGCAACATTAGGTATTCTGGTTTGAAGAATCTTGAAGAAAAGGCAAGATACAAATCTAAAAAATAAAAATGATTAAATATAAAAAATTATGTTAGTACAGGTTCAATTAACTTTTAAGCATATTATTTTCAGCTCAGCTCTTTATATAGAGAGCTGTTTCATTTTTATCTTATTTTAGTGTAGCTAAGTATTCACAGTCGGGATTGGCAGCAGTTCTCCATGATCTCAAAAAGAAAGAATACCCATTGCTGCCATTGTTCCTTTTTCAACTGACAATTCAGGGAATTGCATTTAGGGCCTTTTGCATGAAAAGCCTGCTGAGCTATGATCCCATAATTCAGAAAGGGGGCAGGGTGCTCTGAGAGGCTTGGATTGTAAAGGTCACCTAGTGAGTTCATGGCAAAAGTGAGATCCAAACCAGAGTTTATGAGTCACAGTTCATTATCTCAGTTGCTATGCTGTACTGGCTCCCAAGGTCAATAATATTTGAAAAAAAGTGGGATTTCACAGTGCTTGGTAGATTATACCTTTATGCTTCTAAATGACATATAATTTAAGCTACTAGAAAATCTTGGCTGCTTTGTTGCTTTGTATTCCTGGGTTTCTGTACTGAAAGCTACTCTTGGTAAAAGCAATGATTTGCACCCTATAGATTTGGAAATGTTGAATTATAAGGTGAATCAGGAGAAATGCTTTCTTAATTGTTCGCTCTTTTCTTGATCGTTCTTACTCACTAAAAGAAACCAAGTCAATCCTTCTACTCAATCATGCAATTTGGTAATTTCTACTCAGGGTACAATGCTTTTGTGGAGGTCTCTCTTTAGATAGCAATGGGTATTACTTCATTTAAGGTACAACAAGACACATTTGACATGATATGAGCCTGGAGTTTTTTCCTTAAGTACTGTATTCACAGTACCACTACTTAGATCTTTTAAAATGTGATTGTTAAAACTTGCTGAGAACAGGCTGCACGTCAGTGGATGGATTGCTGTATGAGATACTGTACATTGATCAAATCCAGCCTGGTACGCTGCTTTCAATCTTTAATCAGATGCATAAAGTAGGGAAGGAACTTGATCTTTGTGAATGAATTAACTTGAACCCTATCTTCCAAACTGATCTGAGCTGTAGAACATAGTTATCCTTTGACTTTCTGTACTCGGCATCTATTACATAAGTAAATGGGAAAGACAAGGCAGTGCGTTTTAAATCAATTGCAAAAATTATCCATACATCAAAAACAAAACAATCTATCATTCAGAAAATGCAGGACTAATGAGCCACTGCCATAATCCACCTACCAGTTCGAATTGAGCTGAACCAAAACAAACACTAAACAAGGTCAAATGAAGTAAGACAAAAGCTACCCATAATTTCTAATTATTATTTTCTGTAGCAATAGCAATAGTACTTAGACTTACACTGCTTCATAGTGCTTTTACAGCCCTCTCTAAGCAATAGCAATAGCACTTAGACTTATATACCGCTTCATAGTGCTTTACAGCCCTCTCTAAGCAGTTTACAGAGTTCAGCATATTGCCCCCAACAATCTGGGTCCTCATTTTACCCACCTCAGAAGTTTGTCAAAGGCTGAGTCAACCTTGAGCCTGGTGAGATTTGAACAGTTGAACAGCTGAACTGCTAAGCGGTTTACAGAGTCAGCATATTGCCCCCAACAATCTGGGTCCTCATTTTACCCACCTCGGAAGGATGGAAGGCTGAGTCAACCTTGAGCTGGTGAGATTTGAACAGCTGAACTGCAGCTAGCAGTCAGCTGAAGTAGCCTGCAGTACTGCACTCTAACCACTGCGCCACCTCGGCTTAATTCACCTCTGTACTCCAGGCCTAGAGAAGTTTAAAAAAAAATAAAAAAAAATAAAGTCTAGAATTTTGGAGTATGGAATCTTTTGAAGCAAGCTATTCCCACATGCAGGATGTGGTGGCAGCAACCATAGAGATATGCTATTTTGTGGCAACCTCCCAGGTCTTCTGACTTTGTTGTTGGATTAACTGCCCTGCAGGGAACATGCACAGCTTAAATATATCAAAGAAAAGACAAGATTCTGCATTCTGGCTATTCTGCAGCTTGTCCAGATACCACACCGGTATGGCAAACATCAGTCTGCATGTTATGACTTTTTGTTTATCCAATACATATCTGAACTTTAATAAATATGGTGTACTCACCATCTCCCAGGTGAATGGTACTGGTGAGCTCATAAAAAATACTAATACAAAATTATTTTTATATATTGTCTTATAAGTAGCCTTGTAGGTAGTTACCACTTTTGAAGTATTCATGGCAGGGGTGGGTTCCTCCCGGTTCGGACCAGTTTGCCTGAACCGGTAGTGACCTACTGGTGATGTCACAATGACATCAATGACCCGATTCGGTTGGTGCCGGTCCATGGGCGCCGCCATCTTTTTTAAAAAAAATTTGATTTTTTGGGGGAATTTTTTTTCTTTTTCTTTTTTCTTCTGATCATGTGCAGAAGCCGAGTTTCCAGCACTGTGCATGTGGTCGCCATCTTGTTTTCAGCTTATTTTATTTTATTTTATTCGGATGTTTTAGCACTGTGCATGAGCACGCGCGAAAAGCGTGCACGCCCATGAGGCACGCCCACGTGGCGTGGGAGGAAGCGAACTGGCAGCGAGGTAAGTAGGAACCCACCCCTGATTCATGGTATACTTTTCCCAGGCCACTTCAAAAATCTTCCATCTGCAACATATGCTAACTTAACAGCATGTAGTAACTGAAGGACTCAATTATAAACATTATATAAATACACATTACTATGTAGTTTTTTTCTTGGGAATTATATCAGCCAATGTATTTTTTTCCCCTGAATAAGCTTAAGGACAGTGAAGGTTGTATCAGCATGCTGAAAGGAATTAAAATGGATGTCTTAAAACAGAAAATAAAATAAAATAAAAACCTTGGCATGAATGCAGCACTGTGGGGGTGGTTAATCTCCCTTTAGTGAACCAGGAACATAAAGTATTAATCAGACTTCTGTTTTCTGCACTTACTGACTTGTTGTTACTGAGCATGTGTTAAAGCACTGCGGTGCTTCAGCCATAAGGAGACAACTTTGCATTTTGTTAAGCTGAACGCTATTCTACAGATGGCATGTAACCTGAAATTACCCCATACACATAATAAATCTTTGGCATGTCGTGAATAATGGTGTTCACTTTCTCACATCGGATTTGTGTGCAAAGAAATTGGGTGGAGCCTTTCTGTGAAAATTTTCAGGAAAAGAAAAACATTTTCCAGTGATTTCTTAAGAATAGTATTATCACTTTGGAACACTGTCTTACAAAAGACAGTTTCGTTTCTGATCTCCACTCTTGGGAATATACCATATTTTTCAGA
The DNA here is from genome assembly GCA_023053685.1 of Diadophis punctatus similis. NCBI lineage: Eukaryota > Metazoa > Chordata > Lepidosauria > Squamata > Dipsadidae > Diadophis > Diadophis punctatus. The sequence goes on from JALIGW010000006.1 coordinate 47,571,930, forward strand.
GTATAAGACGCACCTTTTTCCCCCTAAAAGAGGGTGAAAATCTGGGTGCATCTTATACACCGAATGTAGCCCCGCCCAGCCTCTGAAAGGGAGTTTTCAAGGCTAAAACAACTCTCAAACCGAGCTATGCAAGCCTGAAAACAACCTCTCAAACCGAGCTTTGCAAGCCTGAAAAAGCAGCCTTTAAAATGGACCTTTGCAAGGCTAATACACCTGTTCCAGGCTGTTTGCTAAGGACGCTAGCCAGATGGATGCTGGTAGGCAGAATTTTTTTTTCTTATTTTCCTCCCCAAAAACTAAGGCGCGTCTTATACTCCAGTGCATTTTATACTCCAAAAAAATACGGTATTTCAAGCAAAGGAATCAGGGAGGTTGCAGACAACTAGAGAGATGATTATACAGTGAAACATGTACCTTGGTCACTCCCTAAGAATATCAAATTACCATTGCAACATAACGGAGTTATGACTTGCAACATAACAGAGCCCAAAATTTATGTTGCTAAGTAAAACATTTGTTAAGTGAGTTTTGCTCCATTTTACAGCCTTTCTTACTATAGTTGTTAAGTGAATCATTGCAGTTGTTAAGTTAGTAACACGGTTGTTCAGTGAATCTGGCTTCTCCGTTGACTTTCCTTTTCAGAAGATTGCAAAAGAGGATTACTGGGACACACCAACCATCCTAAATATGATCCAGTTACCGTCTGAATTTTGATCAAGTGACCATGGGGATGCTGCAAAGTTGTGTGAACGACGGTCATAAGTCACTTTTTTCAGTGATGTAACTTTGAACAGTCACAAAATGAACTGTTGTGAGATGAGGACTACTTGCATTTTATTTTTTTTATTTTTTTTGATACCAGTGCAATCAAAACAGCATAAAAACTGTTAGGGGGAAAAATGCAGGAGGAGTTTCTTCTCACCACTAGAATCAATAGTGACGAGAGAGGAAAAGAAAAATCTTGTTTCAGATTTGATGAGGCTCATATTGATCAGAAATGAAAGTATGAAACCAAGACAGAGCACTGGGTTTTGAGAAGGTTCAGAAATTGTTCTCAGATAGATGGTTAATAATAGTTATAGAGTTTCTGGTTCATATTAAACTTTAACCATGGAATACCTATGTGTCTTAGATCTGCCTCATATAACCTTCAGTCCTATTCAGAGGTGGGTTCCTCCCGGTTCGCACCGGTTCTATAGAACTGGTAGTAAACTGGTGGTGACATCACGGAGCCAGTTCTGTTGATGCTGGTCCGTGAACGCCGCCATCTTTCTTTTGGGGTGGGTTGGATTTTTTTTCTTTTGATTTTTTTGCTGGTTTTTGCTTCTGCGCAAGAGCAGAAGCCAAGTTTTTGGCACTGTGCATGCGCCACCATCTTGTTTTTGGCTCCTTTTTTTGCTTGTTTTGCTTGTTTTTCAGCACTGCGCATGTGCGCATGTGCCCGCATTGCGCCACATGGCGCGCAATGTGCGTGCAGCCACGTAGCGCAGGAGGAAGCGAACTGGCAGCAAGGTATGTTAGAACCCACCCCTGGTCCTATTAGCCTCCAAGCAGAATTGGTCTTATAGAAGTCTTGCCCATCTGAATATAATTACATTTTGAAAGTCTGTTTTATGAAACTTCCCTTTCCTAGGTGTCTTAATAGAGCTATAGCTCAAGATAATTTCAAGATAACAACAGATTCCCATATATCTGAATATTGCAAAAACAATATACTTGGAAAGAAGTATAAATAAATTGAATAACAACATGGAGTTCACCTAAGTTCTCTTTATAATAATAATTCTCTCTCTCTCTCTCTCTCTCTCTCTCTCTCTCTCTCTCTCTCTCTCTCTCTCTCTCTCTCTCTCTCTCTCTCTTGTTCTCTCTCTCTCTCTTGTTCTCTCTCTCCCCCAAATAAAATAATCTAGTCACACAGCTGCAGAAGCAACCTCCCATTTTATTCCTTTACATCTTTTACTGCCAAGATTTAACTAAATTGAAAATGCAAAACTGAATGTGGTCATTGAGCTATTTTTCTTTTTTTAATCAGAGTTGGCAAACAGAGTTTGCTTTGGTTGCTTGCTCTGACATATGGTTTGTACTGTGTACAGTTTTGAAGTATGGTTGGCAGTTGGACGAACAGAACAGAAGAGAAATATTAGTTTCCACATCAATCATCAAATAATGAGCGGCCACCCCAAAACACTCTCATAGCAGCATGATTTAAAATCACCTAACTATTCCAGTGTTCACCCTTTCTTTTAATGGTTGTTTTGTTATCAAGTTCTGGCAAAACTTTCTTACTATCTCCAAACTTCCTGATCAGCTGGTGTTTAAGAAAAATATTTTTAAAGAAATAATTTTTTAAAATGAAGTTAAAGTTTGCATATTGCAAAGCAAACTACTTGCTTCTTGCACCTCTTTTATTTGTAAGTATGTTCCTGGATACCACATAGGCTCTGCAAGCATCCTCAGAAAATAAATATAGCCAGGGGCTATACTTGAAGTGAACCCACTACTCAGAATAAAAGTGAAACTCAAGCATACCACTAAGTTAAATATTTATTTATATTCCTCTTTAAGGTGGTGAACATATCCAATACTTCTTCTTCCTATTTTCCCAACAACAACAACAACAACAACAACCCTGTGATGTGAGTTGGGTGAGTGAGTGATGGCCCAAAATCATTCAGCTGGCTTTCATAGCTAAGGTAGGGTTAGAACTCATGATCTCCTGCTTTCTAGCCTGATGCCTTAACCACTAGGCCAAACTAGGCTAAACTGAGTCTCTGATGCTGTGGCACAGGAATCCATTCCTAACCCTAATGATAACCTGATGAAATAGGCACCATAATGTCACAATTCAACCACCATACTTCTGTACTTGTGACAAGGCATTACAACTCAATATGTCTCCTTGAGGATGTCTTTGTGATGGGCATTAGTCTTACCAGTTTGTCTTCAATAAAATAAAGAAGTTTTCTGATTGGCTGTGGTTGCCATGTTGGCCATTTTGCATAGCAACATCATTTTGTCATTGCTCCACTCCCCCAAGCAGTGACTTTGCATTCATTTTTACAGAAAATTTGTGTTTAAATTTGCATCACAAATGACCTGAGGTGGCGCAGTGGTTAAAGTGCAGCACTGCAGTTCAGCAGTTCAGCTGTTCAAATCTCACCAGGCTCAAGGTTGACTCAGCCTTCCATCCTTCTGAGGTCGGTAAAATGAGGACCCAGATTGTTGGGGGCAATATGCTGAACTCTGTAAACCGCTTAAAGAGTGCTGTAAAGCACTATGAAGCGGTATATAAGTCTAAGTGCTATTGCTATTGCTATCACATTTATTTAGGCTATTACTGAGACATATAATTTGACCAGAGGTGCTTAAACAAACAGTGAGTGCAACTGTAACTGCAGTCTAAATTCATTTTATCTCCATGGCAGTCTTGTTAGGTTGGTGGTCCAAAGTCACAAGATAAGCTCTGTGATCAAATGGGCTTAACCTAAGAGTGCAAAACATTCATACCTACAGTACATATTCACCCATACATAAAAAGACTCACGTCCAGACACAGCCTCCCAATATATAATCCTACAGAGGCACTTTTATAATCTCCTCCAGAATATTGTCTCCTTCACTGCCGATCCCTTTTAATAAATAACAGTAGCAACACAACAACACTAAAGAAACAGTGGCAGATGGAGGAAGGATAAATTCAAGATTGAGAGAAAGATAGTAAGAAAGGCTAGCTCCATGGCAATTGGAGGAGCGGAAACTGTTCCCACTCCATTAAATCTGAACAAGGAATTCCAGACATATTAGCTCTGTTTAAATTCCCCCATAGATAATATGATCAAAGCCTAAAATCCAGCCCTGTCTTGGAAGTATCAGAACATGCAAGAATTCTAACCACATAAATGTGATCTACAATATGGAAACATAAAGTAATGAGCTGCATTCTAAAACAGAGATTTCCACCCGCTCCTAACAAGTCAAAACATTTGGTGCCACCAACCCTCTTTTAAAAAATATTTTAGAATTTAAAATAAGTTTCAGCTAAAAGGGCGTCCCACCAGTAGTGGGTTCTAAAACCCTTTACTACCGGTTTGCATGCGTGCTTACGTGCGTGCTTGTGCACATGTGCAATGCTTCTGCGCATGCGCAGAAGCGTCCCGGGCAGGGGGTGGAGCCTCCCACCACCAGCGCTACCGGTTCTAAGAACCAGTACGAACCAGGAGCAACCCACCGCTGCGTCCCACCACCTACTTTATCTGTACAATAGTGGTACCTGGAGAGGCATTATAAGGAAGGTATTAACTATCTGGCAATTACTGTACAAGCTATTGTCCTTGACAATAGCCAATACTAAAAGATTATAAAATAATAGAATAATGAGGTTCTTTAATCCCTACAACTTTTTAATATTTTTTTTAAATATTGCCTTCTCTTTAGCTTCATGATTTATCTTAACAAGATAACTACTGCAAAGTGGCAACAGGCTTTTGAATCATTAGTAGTCAGTTCTTCAGAATAGCAAGATGGAAGATTAGACCAAACTGATTCCAGTGCTGTATTATATGTAAATTACTGAACTGATAATAAATTAAACCTTACATCTCTCAGAAATTACATACAGATTTTTCTGCTGTATTTTATATATTACAAAATAAAATGTTAAAATCAATAATCTATAATAAATAGCTCTGGAAATTATAGAACAGAATAGCATGAGACTTAGTTTTGGATTATTGTAATACAATTTTTAAATATCAAATTCCCATTAATGGGGTTAGATCTATACCCAATAAGGTTCGTTGTATATGAAGTATTTCTCATCTCAACTATTTTAATATTTAAGATTTCTATATTCAGTAACTTATACAAGTACCTGAAGATAAAGAAGTTTAGCTAAAATAAAAATATTATAAAGCGGTGTATGTTAGTAATGTTGATAAAATATTGGCTATGTGTATATATTATAGTTTAGGAATGTAGATATTTGATTTTGAACAAGGCAATCGGGAATGGAAATCTTGCTTTTATCTAGTGTTGAAATACAATAGTATTATTCAACACCACCTTAGGACAGATTCAGTTATATACAATCTGTTAGGCCCGTGATGGTGAACCTATGGCACACGTGCCACAGGTGGCACGCGGAGCCATATCGGAGGGCACGTGAGGCGTTGCCCTATGTCAGTTCCAGCGTGTATGCGTGCGCTGGCCAGCTGATTTTCGGCCTTGATTTTTTTAGGGAAGTCTCCTGAAGCCTCCGGAGTGTGAAAAACGGCCCAACGGCCAAACTGAAAGTCCATTTTTTTGAACTTCCGGTTTGCCCGATGGGCCGTTTTTCATACTCCGAGGCTTCAGGTGAAAAACGGTCCAACCGGCTAACCCATTTTGCCATTTTTCGTTGTCCCCAGGCTTCAGAGTCCGGAGGCTTCAGTGAGGCCTGTGCGCATGTGCGGGGGGGCAGCACGGAGGTTGTTGTGCGCATTCATGGGGGGCAGTACAGTAGACTGATATAAACAGCACAGGCATTGAATGTTTATACAGAGACCAACCCTGTGAATAATGAGTAGTCTAATCTGCATTGCTCAGTATTGTATTGATAGGAATAAAGCAACATACCAATGGAAAATTAATTATGTACTGTAACCTAAAAATTTACTTATAAATTAGCCTGGAGTAGTAGGAATTATATTCCCAATTCATTGGAACTGTTTGAAGTATCTAGATAGCTGGTGTACAGATTGTATACTCAGTCACAAAATTGTTTCGGTTCATACATTTGGAGACAATGTGCTAATAGTCTAATTTCTGAACATTTGATGAAACCTTGAGGCTAATTACTGATTTAAAAATCTGGTAATCATAAATTAACTGGGCATAATTTGACAACTATTGAAAGATTGTTATTGGAACGTAACGTAAGTAATTCCTAATAAAAAGAAAGGTACTAGCTGCTATATTCTATCAAAATAGCCACTTACGAAATGAAGCTAATAAAAGCATTTGGTTAATGCCTATTTGACTCAGGAATTTAAGAAAATGAATAAAAATACCAAAGCTGGAATAATGGACTCGCTTAGCAGAAAGTAAATCCTACATTTTTTAATAAAAAAAAATTTGAATAAAAGATTTTAAAAAAGCTAAGAACTAATATAAAGAAAAGAAAAGAAAGAAAGGGGAAAAGAGAAGAGAAAGAAAAAGTCGAGAAATGCAAATAGAATCAAAAGAAAGAGAAAGAAGTAGCTACAAGTTTTCTTTGCAGCAAATATAAATACAATCACAAAATTACCTTTTACTCTATGGTTATAAAAAGAACAACTCTCATTTTTCTGTTATGTCTTTTTTTTTTTCAAATATTCAAAGCCATCAAAAATAAGATTATTTTTTTATGTTTCATGCAATAAGTCTATAAGGCAGTGTTTCTCAACCTTGGCAGTTTGAAGATGTGTGGACTTCAACTCCCAGAATTCCCCAGCCAGCGTTGCTGGCTGTGGAATTCTGGGAGTTGAAGTCCACACATCTTCAAACTGCCAAGGTTGAGAAACACTGCTATAAGGGGTTTCTGGTCAGCAATAAATATGATGTTGTCTTTTCCGTAATCTAGGAAGTCAGTCTGGCCATTTCTGCAAGTTCCATTATCTTTACCAACAATTCCACTCTCCATTGTGGGTAGTGCCAAGTCTTTCCATTCTTGAGTACATAATAATTTTGCTGCATATAGAAAAACAAAGTCCCATGGCTTACCAGACAATAAATCCTAAAGAATTCAGTGGACCATGTTTCTCAGCCACCTATATAGCTTTCCATTCTAAATATTAGTTCAAAGGCTATAAATGGTAATGCAGTTATCCTGATTTTAGATTGCTTTCTGAGCAGATGGCAGAGTAAATACAATTTAATAAGCCATGGACAAAATACTCTTAGGTTCTTTTACAGAATAACAAATGTGCTAGACTTTAAGGTACAGTAAGCCTGTTTGTTTTCACTGCAGAAACAGTAACATGGCTTCCATCTGGGACACAAGAAACTAAGCCCCACCATTACTCCTACTTGTGTTCCTGATGTTGAGATCAAATGTTTTAACAAGTATTGAAAGGGGGAGGGGGAAGTCTGAGATGTTTTCAATAAATTTACTTGAATAGAACAGGGACAGAATAAATCCTGACTTAATTAGCTATTCTTGGATTCAATCTTTTACAGTAAATTATCATTTGCTGCCTAGATTTACAATTTCTGCAAGGTCATCTTGTGATTGCTTGGTAAGGTTTAAACTTAGTAATGAATCCTTTTACAACATTTTTGTAACATACTACAAAGGTTCTGCCTTGAATGGGCCATTATGACTATTTTACATTCACCAATCTGGATGTTTCATTGATCTTCTTCTGTATACGTGCTCCTTATTTATAGAAACTCCAATCTCTGTCCAGATTTCATTATCCAGCTCATGCTGTTTCCAGATATCAAGTTATGATCATTTTGCGCTATAATTCTATGTGGAGGTTATTCTACTGCAACCTTCCACCACCTAATGCTCCCCAGAAGTATTGAATTCAACTTCCAACCCGCAAAGTAACAATCCTATGAAGTTAAATCTTTTCATCTTCTAGAGCAGGGGTAGCCAAACTATGGCTCTTTGAGGACCTGTGGACTTCAACTCCCAGAATTCCTGAGCCAGCCATGCATGCATGGCTGGCTCAGGAATTCTGGGAGTTGAAGTCCACAGGTCCTCAAAGATCCATAGTTTGGCCACCCCTGTTAGAGGATATCAGATTAAAGAAGATGGCCAAGATACCTTCTATCAGATGGAGATGGTTTCATCTGAATATATCTCCTGATGGTTTTGTTGTTTTGGTGTGTGTGTGTGTTTTAAGAAAAAGTGCTTTCCATGCTTTTTTTTCTTTTTCTTTTCTTTTTTTTTCCAATCAGCAGAAGCAGGAAATAAATTTTCTAATAAAATTAAATTGTTTGATGTTGAAAGCTCCACTGTCATGTGCAAGCAACCAGAACAAGTCCAACAAATAAGGAGGTTTCTTTAATGATGGACACCAATGTACAGGAATCTTGACAGCCTCTGCCCTTTTTTGGGAAAGGACAGATATACTGCTAATGCTTTGACTTAAAGGCTTCCTCATCCTCAAGAAGTCTGAGTTTGAATGTCTTTTAATTCCCACTATCAGGGCTGGTTCCCTTCAGCTGGTGGTTCTACCACATCCACTTTGATATTTTTTCCCAGGAACTTCTTCATACTAGAGAATAGGATGGCCTGCTTGTTGCTACAAGCTTTCTTAATATTACCAGATGCAGTAACAGCTATACATTGTGGCTATCTATTGTCATTCAAAATTCTATATCCTATGCTTGATAGCCCTAAAACATCCTGTCCCTTGTGCTATGACTTGCATTTCATAAGACAAATAACTATTGTAACAGCAATTTGTACCATATAAAATACTAATCTCCTCCCGTATATATAAATTGTACTTATTTGAAATGGATTTTGCAAGGTAGAAAAATCTAAGAGTAGTACAGATTATATAAACAATCCTTATCTGCTACAATGGCAGAAAGATATATATTTATTCTATATCCAGCATAAGACAGTTCTTATCTTTCTGTCTTTTTAAATTATTTTTATTAAACATTTTTACATTAAAAACAGACATGGAAATCTATACAATTTCCCTCTTTACAACACTTTCACGTCGCTAAGACATTTTAAGTTTTACAGTATTTTCCTCTTTCACTTTTTATTTCTATTATATACATATTTTTCACAATTCTATTTATATACATCGTATGCATCATATATTAGTGTACTCTATTTCTACCATATTTTCTATTTCCTTTCTATTTATTTATGTTTAATACATTCTAGTAACTCCTTTATCCTCTTTCTTACATTGTTCTCTTATCCTTTGTCTCTCATCTCTAACCACTCGTACCACTTTTCCCATACTTTATAGTATTCTGTTTCCTCTTTTTCTTGTATTTCCTTTGTAAGTTTATCCATTTCGGCACACTCTAGGATCATTCTAATCAAATTTTCTTCTGATGGTATATGTTTATTTTTCCAATTTTGAGCGAATATTATTCTTGCAGCTGTTATCACATGTATTATTAAATATTGTATTTCTTTTTTATAAATTTCAGGTAATATTCCCAATAAAAATATTTTCAGTTTCATCTCTATTTTTTCTTTGGTGATCTCTTCTAGTAGTATTTTAATTTTATTCCAGTAATGTTTTGCTTTTGGACAAGTCCACCAGGTGTGATAATATGTTCCTTGGGTTTGGTTGCATTTCCAACAATTTGACTTTGTATTGGGGAACATCTTAGCCAAGCGTGCAGGTGCAAGGACATATTAAAAGCAATGTTCTTGCCCTGACAACCACGCATACAACCTGGTGTGCCTGCTTATTCTCTTCTAATCCCTTCCTCTCCAATCTCTCTGCTCTGCAAGGCATGGGGAGGAGAGAGAAAAATCCAAGTGATTTTCTTCTGTGCTTGACCTGTCCTGACATCTTGCAGAGCACAGCAGAGCACAGCAACCTGAAGTAAGAACATATTCCCATGCTTTTCTGGAATGGATCACCTTCAAAGTGCAGTTGGATTGTATTTCACAAATGGAATAAGATTTAAGTAGTATTCCCCATTTCACTGCCCTTACTGATATAGAATAGACTTGAAACCTGGATCAAACCTGTATCTAGTCATACTTATTCCTTATCTTTTACCACCAGCCCTAGTGGTGGGTTCCTACCAGTGCGGTCCACTCTATAGCACCGGTAGCGGCCCGCTGGTGACATCACAGTACTGGTGCGGTCGATTGCAGGTGCCTGGGCGCTGCCATTAAAAAAATTTTTTTTAATTAAAAAAAAATTCTTCTGCGCATGCCCAGAAACCTGACAATTAAGTCTTTCCCCGTCCCTTCGCTTGAAAATAATAAGAAGCTCGCATTTGACACTTTTCCTTCGCTTTTGCCTAAAGCTTCCCAAAGTGGGCGTTTTCCGAAAGCTTAACCTTTTATACTGTTAATTTTATACAGTTTTATACTGTTATTCTTTAGATGAAAACATTGAGGACTGTTAAAAGATATTGTTCTTTTAACAGTCCTCAATATTTTCGTCTAAGGAATCCATGACTGAAGCCAAAAATGCTGTATGAGACTTGCTTGTCTTTTAACTATAGCATTTTCTGCATATAAAGGTTGCTGTGTTGCCATGGTGTATCACACACTTTGTATGAAAAGCTTTTCACGTAAGGTATAAAATAGCAAAAATAGTAGTAACATCTCTCTGAAATAACTAATATATGACCAGCAAGCCACGCCCACCCAGTCACATGGCCGGCAAGCCACGCCCACCCAGTCACATGGTCGGCAAGCCACACCCACAAAATAAGCCACACCCACAGAGTGGTAGTAAAAAAAATTAGGAACCCGCCCCTGACCAGCCCATCACAGTCCCAACTGCTGTGGCCTAGAGGTGGGGCTCTTGCCTCACAATCAGGAGGTTGTGAGTTCAATCCTAGGTAGAGGCAGATGTAGGGTCTCCTGCTTGGGCAGGGGATTGGACTAGATGACCTGCAAGGTCCCTTCCAACTCTGTTAATCTGTTATCTGTTATCTGTTATCTGTTAACCCAAGGAAATCCCCAAATATACACAGGCTGCTTAATAGCAATCATATCCAGTGTCGGCAACTCTGAATTCAGCATTTGAGAGATTTATGGTGTAACTGTTACCATGTTGCTAGGCAAAATTCCAAGCTTCTGCTGAAAACCAACTAGAATTGGTTGCCTCATAAAGAAGTATTTTTCCTTCACTGAAGGTATTTAAGCAAAGGCTAGATAGTCATATGCTGAAGTTCTATAACAAATCCTGAGGTGAGCAGGGTATGAATTAGATGTTCTCTGAGGTATCTCCCAACTCTGATTTTTTCTCTCTCTCTTCTCTCATTATAATCTTTTCTCTCAATATTTTATTTCCGGAGAGGAAGCTCCTAGGCTAGAAGTCAAAATACATTATGCTTGATTCCCTTCTCTCTCTCTCTCTCTCTCTCTCTCTCTCTCTCTCTCTCTCTCTCTCTCTCTCTCTCTCTCTCTCTCTCTCTCTCTCTCTCTCTCTCTCTCTCTCTCTCTCTCTCTCTCTCTCTCTCTCCCTCCCTCCCTCCCTCCCTCCCTCCCTCCCTCCCTCTCCCCCCCCTCTCTCTCTATCAAGCAGAGACTTATAAAATAAAAATAATCTTATAGAAAAGTATAATATTTAATAGAAGAATTTTTGCACATTTTCCAATATTCATTAACATCATGAAATATCCAGTGCAAATGCAGCTACAGTTCTCATCCAATAAATGTGATCGATGAAACGTGACACGAACAAGCATGTCAAATTCTAGAGAAGATGCTTGGCTACTGAGCTTTAGATTGCTTCATTTGCTTAACACTAATTGTATATGAATAGGATTTATTGCACATTACATTCCTACCTAGGGAATAATAAATCATCCCATTCAGCACAGGTGATGGTCTGCAGAAACAGGTTCACAGTGATAATGACACTTGCAAGCTCTTATGATAATGTGAATACGACATTGCTGTCTGCATTGCTTATTCTACCGGCATATAAACTGCCTGATTTAGTGGATGATTATATTCAAACATTTATAGATTTTTTTAAAAAAAACCTACTAAATAATCATGTGGAATCAGATTCTACAAATCCATTTCAATGTATATGTAATAATTCACTATATGAATGGTGGAAACCAGTAGTGTTCTGCTGACTAATAGTTGGCAACCATTGCAGCGGTGAAATCTACTTACCTTCCCTACTGGTTTGGAAGTGCCCCCCCGCAGAGTGTAAAAAACAAGGAAATGGTGATGTCTGGGAGAGTGGGTGGAGCCTCATGCTACTGCTGCCACTGGTTCTCCAAATCACCGGCAGCCGCCACTACCAGTACGCCAGAACTGGGGTGTACCGGTAGCATTTCACCACTGAACCATTGTAAAAGGTAATCTGTAGATGTGTTCTTTTGTAGAAATGACAATTAAATATACCTTGGTCAGAACATCTTAGATACAATATAAAGAGGTTGGAACTTCACGTATTCCTTTGCTTATGACTGTTTGAAGTTATAATGTCACTGAAAAAATGACTTACAGTTGATCCTTGCACTGTCACAGTCACCCTGTGGTCACAATCGGAATTCAGACCCTTGGTAATAAGATAGTTGCAGCATCCTGGGGTCATGTGATTGCCATTTGTAACCTTCCCAGGGGACCAAGCAACAAGTATGGCTGTCAACCTGAAAAAAAAGGTGCAATCCTGCTATCATAACGGATGGGGAAGCAATATATGCAAAGAAAAAAAAATCCATCACTGTGTCATTCTTAAAACTCCTACACTGACTAGCAATGATGATCTGATGTTTATATAAAATGTCGGTAAAGAAAGATATTACAAGATTAGCTGTCCTCAGGTTCCCAGAAATAAATGTGTGGAGAGCAGATAGACATGCTGCTGTTTTCCTACTCCATTTCCCCTCCCTCCCACCCACCCACACAATATCTTCATGTTTATTGGGCATGTATGAATGGCAAATATCTACTGTACCTGGTTGGAGGTCTTTGCCTCACAGAAATGAAGTCATCCATATCTGTGCAGCTAAATACCCCCATCAAGGCACAGTGTTGGACCAAAACACTCAGTGAAGGACCAAAGGAACTTATTTTGGCTCAACAAGGCAAAGATTCTGTGGCATGTGCTTCATATAAAAGCAGTCCTTATCACCCAACAAAATAAAGTCACGATACTCCTCCACTCTGTTATTTAGAAGCATTGTTCCACTTTACCTCATGTTTTGATCTGAAATGGTTTCCCTTGACTAATGAAACAAAGCTACCTTTCTGAGCTCTGCACAGTTCTAGTATTGACAACAAGACGATCTGCAAGAAGACTGAAAAACATTTGTAGTTTCTCAGGAACATTCGAAGTGGAATAATTGGAAAAAGAGTATATCCCTTTCTCTCTTTAAAAAAAAATCACTTCAAGAGACTTGTTTTATAAAATGTGTATGTGGAAGGAATGTTAACATTCTGGATTTTTTTAGGGTTGCAAAAATATGGTTCCCCATTAGATATAAATTGTTAGATCCCCCCCACTTCATTTTTGCTTTATTGCAACAAATTTCTGATAATTCTACTAACTGTTACCCTGTCTTTCTCTGGACTCCTTTAGAGTATTTTCAGAAAGGCTATAATTGTGGAAGCTGTACTTCACTGACATTTTCAAGAGGGCCAGGTTCAAACTATGTCCTTTAATTTGTAATTCTCCTTAATTTTACTACCTCAATCTTTGATTTGTTTTTCACAAAAGAATCTCATTAAGGAGAAGGAAATGGAATATCTGTAGGATTGTGTTTTGATTGGTAATCTTAGGAGATACTTTCTGAAAGTACCCTTAAATGGAGTTGAATTGGATCATACTGATAAGAGGACACTATTGCCAGAGTTAATAATCACAAATAAATGCACTGAATGAAGGAAAACACGTTGAACATAATTTTCAATTTAAGCTGCCTTCCATGGACATGCAAGTAAAAAAGGGGGTGAAGCTTTGATTGCTTAGTCACAGCCAACATTCTGATTCTTATGACCATCACCCTAATATACCGTATTTTTCGGAGTATAAGACGCACCTTAGTTTTTGGGGAGGAAAATAGGGGAAAAAATCTGCCTACCAGGTATTCATCTGGCTAGCGTCCTTAGTCTGGTCAGCTTCAGCACATTATTTTATCCCCTGGTTAGGACTTTAAAAAACCTCCTTCGGAGAGAGTAACAAAGAAAGAGCATGCAAGCCAGTAAGAGCTGGGAAGATCGTTAGCACCTGGTTAGGGCTAGAAAAAAACTTATTGGGGCAAGTAGAAAAAAACCCTGCAAAGACTTAGGGATGAAAAAACATTCTTTGGAGAGAGTAACAATGAAAAAGCCTGCAAGGTAAGAGCTGGGAAGATCTGTTAGCACCTAGTTAGGGCTGGAAAAAAAGCTACATTCGAAGTATAAGACGCACCCAAATTTTCAGCCACTTTTAGGGAGGAAACAGGTGCGTCTTATACTCCGAAAAATATGGTACATTGGTCCGAATTAGAATGGAAAATTAATAGATAAAATACTGAATGTGATTGCTCCCCTATTATGCTGAAATAAATTTTGCAGATTTTTTAGCACAAGGCTGTCAAACTGCCAGCCCGTGGCCAGATGTGTCACACGCTGGCCATGCCCATGCCCAGTTTAGCGAACGGGAAAAAAGTCCCGATACGTCACTTGACATGAATTTAACACCCCTGTTTTAGCACTATCCTATTTTCATATTCCATAAAAGATTATTCCCTCCTGTTATTAAGGAATTCATACTTTTTTCATGTATTATAACAGTCTTTTGCACAATATTTTACTGAATGTCTTATCACTTTATTGAGCCCACCTGTAAGGAAAGAGAGAAAAGAGAATTAAATTTACAATAACATGGTATCCTTGCTTTTCTATAGGCAGTGTAGTTTCTTAATTTGATGATTATATATGAATTCCAACACCTGTGACCCTCACCATTACATGGCAAAAACAATTTGCTATGTAGAGATTGTCTATAATCAATAGAGAAGTCAAGGAACCTGCATGATTGATGGAGATGGCTCAGGACAGTGGGACAGTTGTGTCTGGAAAAAGTTTTTATTAAGGACATTTGGAAGTAGTAAAGGGTGTCCTTGTGATTGGCATTGCTACAAACTAGATTTGGCTGCTTTAGGAAAGGAGCACTTTGCAATAGTGACAAATTGCTTGCAGCAATTTGGGAAATGTTGAAATATGGCTTGGTAAAATATAACCTTGGAAAAAGAATGTGAAAACCCTAGGTAATGGATCTGTATTTTTCCTCTCACATTATCACAAAGCAGAAGACTCCACCAAGCTATAGTCAATCATGTTAGAATACCTTCACCTTAGCTTAGATGAATGGGACTTCACATGTAATTCTGAAGCAGTACAATGGGCAATTGAATATTTGGTTCTCCTCCAACAGTGGTGTTGCATGCTTGGGTTCCCATGCTAGCATCCCTACCGAGAAATTGAGCTGATTTTTTTTCCTTTTTTCTTTGGCCAGTTCATCTACACAGATTAGCTGGTTCTGCTGAGTTGGCTGGGCTGAATCCTGATAAATGCTATGATGGGTCAACCATGGCATATTGCAAGATTTTACCTTCCCAAGAGTTTGGGAAAAGTTGGGGAATATAAACAGGGATGATATAGAAGTGCATGGAGTCATTCTGTGAATGAGCGTAAATGAGTCTCTGCAGATTTTACTCCACTGGTTGTTGCTGACTATAGGTAGTGGTGCTTATCTCTGTTTCAAGGCCATTGAGCCAGCACTGTCTGAAGACATTTCTGTGGTCATGTGGCCAGCATGATGTCATGGAGTGCTCTTACCTTCCCATTGAAGTGGTACCTATTTATCTACTTGCATTTGTTTGGCAGGAGCTGGGGTGCCACCCCCCATCTCCGTCACGTGGAGTTCGGGTCTCAAACCTGGGCTGTCGGCTTTCCAGCCAACAAGCCAGCCAACAGTGCTGAGCCACTGCACCACTGTGAATGAGATAGGTGGTCTCTAAATTGATATATAAATAAATATATAAATAAACTCATCATCATCCACTTATTAAACTTTCTGCACAGGCATCTACAAGGTGGGCAAGCAGCAAAGCAGGCACCACAAATTCCATTACATACTTGATTGTGACATCATAGAATTAGTGACATCGTAGAATTAGTATAGAAGGGCAGATCTTTAATCATAATAACACAATAATGTGCCATTGTTTTGACATCATTTTGATTATGAATGAATGTTTGTGCTTACATGTGCAACAAATCAGTATTCTGGAAAACAGAATAGAAATCTTTGCATTGTATTTTTCATGGTTGGCGACTGAAATAAAAGTCTGTCTACTGTCATACTCTTTGCCAAAGAGATACATTTGACATTCAAAAACCAAATAATAAGCATGCTAAGGTTGTAATGCAAATATCAAGAAATTCTTCAGATATGAACTATTGTATAATATACATGCCAGTACTGAATTTGAGACTGGAAGTTTTTTGAATGCATTTCTAGAGCAGATTGCTATGATTCATATGAGCTTCTGCTTTCGAGATTCATTATATGATTTCACGTAGCTCCAACATTCTGAAAATGCTTTAGTTCAAGCTTATGCAGAAAGCTACATGTCAAAATTGCCATCTGTGTAAGGATCGTCTTTCTAAAACATTCGTGCAGTAATTCTTCCAGTCGTGACTGAAATAGGTCCTTCCTATTACAAAACAAGGCAATGAGAGAGTTTCTTTGATGATCTCTGCAATCTTATAAAAATATTCATCAATTATATATTGCAGAAACTCAACTGGATATTTTGTGAAAATTATTATCTCACTGATACAATTTTGTATAACTGTATTAAAGTTATCTAGGTCTAGCTTGAGACCAGCATTTATCAATTTGCTGATTGCTTGCAATGGCAAAAAAAAGCTTTTATTTTAAGAAAGTCATATGGGAGAAATGATAACTTTATACTTTCGCTTATGCTCTACCAGCCTCATACCTGTGAGAGAGCTCTTGCCATCGTACAATGTTTAAGTTTCTGACCTTGAGGAAAGGATTGCTCAGCTCACAAAATAATGCAACTAATTTGATGTATTCTATATATTTTTTAACAGAGCTCTGTTTTGCCTAAACAACCAACTCATTCTAATCTTACTGCCTTTTATATACTTGCCTTAACTTTGTCTTTTTAAAATAAACCATAAGGAATACATTCTTGAGGAACTCCTTCTGAACTTTTCACTAGCTGCTCAATCAAAACGCCCTAAGCTATGGTCCCTTCTTCCCTTACAAAACATTTTCTCTTGACCTCCTGAAAGTCAAATTCTTTCTACAACATTCTGGAACCTGCTTCTGGATTATAGACTATTTGATCAGTTCATTTAAATACTATGTATGCACCCTGGCCTTCTGTCCACATTCTATTTGATTAAGACTGCAAGACTTACCAGTAGTTTAAAAAAAATCCAGAAAGCAATGGCAAATTGCTATCATATTGATGTCAAGAAAAATTACATGCATGTTTCCATGTAGCAACAAGGAGCTGACTTGCACGGAGAATTTGCATTTACTTTATTGACCATAAATCTCTGGGAAGTGAAATATGGAGAACAGGTCAGTTTTATTTTTATTTCTTTTAAAATATATACTGAGATACGTGTATGGAAAGATGGCAACCCAAATAGAGATCTGTAATTTGTGTAATATAAACTGCAATAACTTATAGCTCTAAGGAAATAGTTTTATAGACATACCCCTTAATGTTAATGCACTTTTAAAATTAAGCAGTAACTCCAGTTAAAGTAAAATGACAAAAAATTATCACACAGTATTATGTCCTGCCCACCCAAGACTTTCATCCCTTTCATCCAAAATGTTTCTTTGGAATGTAAAGGCAGAACATATTTCATCTGTGTTACAAGGTTTATTTAGTGTGTTTGTGTGATGAGTAAATCTACTGACTCTAACTGCTAAATTACAAGGAAACCTGGTATACTGATTAAAGCTTACCTTCATGGTATAATGTCAAAAAACCTCAGGATGGCCATAAATCTGGCCTCAAATTGTCCAGTGCAAAGACCTTCATGTTTCAAGAAATGTGGCTTAGAAGCATTCCAAGGACTGGAAATTGGCAGCTAAAAAGTGTGAAGTATTAAACAATATTGCTATTTGTCAACTTTCCAGGTAAATCAGATAGGAAACATGGCCAGATGATTTAATTTTTATTTATTTGTTTTACTTTATTTATGTCATATTTCTTAAACTCCCATCACCCACAAAAAATCCATACTTTATTCTAAAGCTGCATTAATAGTATCTTGTAAGTCTTGTGGGAAGGCCCCCCCCCCTTGAAGAATGAAATATTTTGGGAAATATTAAAAATGCAGATCTAGTTTACTGTATTTTAAGGCCTTGGATTTTCATCTAATGACTTTCTGTATAAATTAGCTTGGGAGTTTGAAATAAGATTAGACATTCTGGGAAGGGAGCATTACTTTTTAAAGAAGATATTGCAAACTCCGCTACCACAACTGAAAATAGAAAGTATTAGTATTTGAAAATATTTCAAAGAAGCAGAATTGTGCAATACACATCCTAAAACAATTTCAAGCAATAAATGCCAGTGAACAAAATAAATATGTCTGTTCCATTAACGTGTGTGTGTTTGTGTGTGTGTGTATGCATATGCATATATATGTATGTGTGTGTGTATGTATGCCATACAAATGAAGTATTCAAGCAATGCTCCTAGCATCTGTGCACATATTAGCACCTTCACATCTTTAGCACTGAGGGACCATAGACTACATTTTGGCAGGTAGAATCCTCACTTCAATGGAGGTGGGGACAGTAAGAACCATTACAAGGGGATTATGCAAAATAGTTGGCTGCACCACCTACCGTATTTTTCGGAGTATAGGACGCACCTTTTTACCCCCAAAAAGAGGGTGAAAATTTGGGTGCGTCTTATACACCGAATGCAGCCCCCACCCCCAGCCCCCAGCCCCCACCCTTCGGAGGTTTTCCCCGCTGCCCGCCGCTGCCGCCGCCACCGCCGCTTGCCCCCCCCGCTGCTTGTCCCCGCCGTCCCCGCTGTTGCTTGCTGCCGCCACCACCGCTGCTTGCTCCCGCCACCCATTCCTGAGCTAGCATGAAATCTAGCACCCCAGTCCTTTCGAGGTGCCACCGCTCCGCTTCGATCCACACCGCTGCCCGCTTGTGAGCGAGCGGGCGTGCGAGCAGGCGAGGCGCAGCGGCAGGCAGGTGTCTTGGAAGCGCCGAGGGCAGCACGCGCGTCCAGGATGCCCCTCTCTGTGCTTTCCGCTTAGGCGGCGGCAGCGGGCGCAGTGAGTCCCGTCCTCACGCGCGTCCCCGACGCTTGCTGTGTCGACGCTGTTTTCTCCAAGACCTTTGTCTACTGCTCCTTCTCCGAGACAAAGGTCTCGGAGAAAACAGCGTCGCCACAGCAAGCGCCGGGGACGCGCGTGGGGACGGGACTCGCTGCGCCCGCTGCTGCCGCCTAAGCGGAAAGCACAGAGAGGGGCATCCCGGACGCGCGTGCTGCCCTCGGCGCTTCCAAAACACCTGCCTGCCGCCGCGCCTCGCCTGCTTCCTCAGCTGCTCTTCTCTAGCGAGCGCTCTTTGGCTGGGAAAACCAGGAGCCGCCGCTTTCGCCGCAGATCTGCTCAGCTCAAGTTGCGGCCCTTGAACTTCAGGAGGGAACTGGCTGCGAGACCGGGAGGACTTGTGGACTTCAACTCTAGCTAGCATGACTGGAGGAGGAATTCTGGGAGTTGAAGTCCACAAGTCTTAAACTTGCCAAGTTTGAAGACCCTTGCCACCTCTAACCCAGGGCTCTTCAAACTTGGCAACTTTAAGACTTGTGGACTTTAACTCCCATTCCTTAGCTAGGATGACTGGAGGAGGAATTCTGGGAGTTGAAGTCCACAAGTCTTAAACTTGCCAAGGGGGTGCAAGGGTCTTCAAACTTGTGGACTTCAACTGCCAGAATTCCTCCTCCAGTCATGCTAGCTCAGGAATTGGAGTTGAAGTCCATAAGTCTTAAAGCTGTCAAGTTTGAAGACCCCTGGGTTAGGGGTGCAAGGGTCTTCAAACTTGGCAAGACTTTTTACAACCATGTACACTTTTTACAAACTTCAAACTTGACAGCTTTAAGACTTGTGGACTTCAACTCCCATTCCTGAGCTAGCATGACTGGAGGAGGAATTCTGGCAGTTGAAGTCCACAAAGCTGTCAAGTTTGAAGTTTGTACATGGTTGTAAAAAGTGTACATGGTTGTAAAAGGTATTCTGCTACACTGGTAATTTATTAAATAATATATTACTACACTATTTGGTTCAGAATACATTTTTCCTTGTTTTCCTCCTCTAAAATCTAGGTGCGTCTTATACTCCGGTGCGTCCTATACTCCGAAAAATACGGTACTTAGCCAAGACCAGGATTTTCAGTTCTTCCTCTATATTTCAAGGAAAGCTTGAAATAATTAGTTTCTTAAATAATGCTAGGTCAATTTTAGGGCCTTTAGTAATGATAAGAAATGGTGTAACCTAATTTTGGCAATCATGTCTGAAGGAGCTTTAGAAAAGGGAGTTGTGACTTTGGAAATGCAATATGACTATTGCTATGGAACACAGCCTATAAAACATTTGCATGCTTACAAAACTTTCAGTTTATAAAGGGCTCTGTGCCTTATCCAAGTTGCTGTAGGAAATTACTAAACATACCCAATGAAAAGGGACTTGCGCCCCTATTTCTCTTCAAAACTATTTTAGAACGCCTTTGGATTGATCAAACACTTGCAAATCCATTTTGTTGGCAATACTATCTAATCCATTTTATTATTTATTTATTTATTTATTTATTACTAGGTTCTTCTATGCCGCCCTACTCCCTAAGGACTCAGGGCAGCGTACAACATTTTAAAGAACACTAACCAATAAACATTCATTTAAAAACAATTTTAAAACATTAAAACATTAAAAAAGTTAAAAAAACATTCAACAACGTACATACTGGGGAGAACTCAAATAAAAGCTAGTCTCAAACCCCTGCCTGCAGGAAGAGCCATGTCTTGATGGCTTTCCGGAAGGCCAGCAGGGTGGGGATAGTTCGGATCTCTGGGGGAAGTTGTTTCCAGAGCATGGGTCCCCCCACAGAGAAGGCCCTCCCCCTAGGGCCCGCCAGCCGGCATTGTTTGGCTGACGGGACCTGGAGGAGACCCACTCTGTGGTCCCTAACCAGTTGGAGGGATGTATGAGGCAGAATGCGGTCCCGGAGGTAACCTGGTCCTAAGCCATGTAGGGCTTTAAAGATGATGATCAACACCTTGAATTGTACCCGGACACCAATGGGCAGCCAATGCAGCTGGCGGAGTATGGGTGTTACGTGGGTATATCTTGACACAATTATTTTATATCCATTTTGTTCACAAATATAACATGAGACACTGTAGTCAAGTTAGATCACATTCAAAATTCCCTTGGTCTACCAAATTATTAAATCTCTAATAAAAAGATACGCTTGTTTTGACAGAACTTGTTCTTGACAAATCTTTGTTGATTGTTCATAATGGTTCCTTTTATATGCTTATAGACGTGCTACTTGACAATCGGTTCTACTACTTTGCCCAGGGCAGATTTTAAACTAAGTGGTCCAGGGGTGGGTTCTAACTTACCTCGCTGCTTGTTTGCTTCTTCCCCCACCGCGTGGCCATGCTGCATAGGTGCTTGCGTGCTTCACGCACGCGCACATACGCAGTACCCAAAATTTTTTATTTTATTTTTAAGCCTAAAACAAGATGGCAACGTATGCGCAGTGCCAGAAACTTGGCTTCTGTGCATGCTCAGAAGAATTTTTAAAAAAAAAATTCAAAAAAATGTTTTTATCAAAAAAAATTCCAAAAAAATTCCAAAAAAGATGGCAGCACCCACAGACCAGCACCAACCAAACCAGTTCTGTGACATCATCGTGACATCACCAGCAGGTCGCTACCGGTTCGGGCAAACCGGTCCGAACCGGGAGGAACCCACCTCTGAAGTGGTCTATAGTTTACTGAGTGTTTCCTTCCACTTTGAATATTAGGACTATGTTTGTGCTTCTGTAGCTTTCTGGTACATCTGTTTTTCAAGAGTTTTTAAGAGTCATAATTCTAACATCTAGTTAATATTGAATATTAAGCAATGAATAATATCAATACCTGTAATAAATGTACAGAAATAAATGTAGATCTGACAGCGAAGTAGTGAAAGTGATAGATATTTTTGTCGACTTGGGTTAAAGAATAGATAAATATTGTCCTGGAAAAGCAAATATGAGATTAATTCTAGGAAGGAAGGTAATAATAAACTTCATAGAGAATAAGGATATTTCTCTGACCACAAAGGTCAGAATAAAGTAATAAAGTAATAAAGTAATAAAGGTCTGAGAATTAATATTTAAGAAAAAGTATGAGAAAGAAGTTAAAATCCTTCAAATAATAGATCTTAATAACCATCACAATAATCCGCAGCTCCAAGAACTCTCTATATGGTAGGACTTAGCTTTCCCCCTATAGGAGCTAAGCAACTACTGCCTGATTAAGCCGCCTGATAAACAATGATAGCAAAAAAATGATAGAATCTTGATAGCAAGATTCAGCTATCAGTCCCATAATTTTGTACATGGAATACAATGTTCCTTCTAACATTGAAAATCACTGCGCTGCAGTTGGAAACTGCTACGCGGCTTTTCAGCCTTTGATCTCGCTTTCCTCTCCCTAGCAGCGGAGCCCACCTGGGGAGGCAAGCTCCAGCCCACCTGGGGAGGCAAGAGCCTCCACCTCTCTTCATTGAAGGCTCCTTTCCCCCACCCCCACCCCCACCCTGATCGGCTGGTGATCAATGTTCCCTCTGACATAAAAAAACACCGGGCGGCAGTTGGAAACTGCTGCACGGCGTTTTCTTATCACGTGCGCGGCCACGCAGCCGCGCAGCTTAGAGGGAACATTGATGGAATATGGAAGATACAACCCCATGTTTTGCCTCAGGCAACAAAATATCTGGGGTCTGCCCAGGCATAAATCATTCTTATGTCAGATGCTGTGTCAGTCATAAAACTCTGGGCCTTACTTATACACAACTTGGGTTGGTGTGGTTTGCTAAATCTCATTTATGTGCTGCTGCTCATTATTTGTTCTGTTGCATTTAGTGATGATTTTAAAATTGTTCTCCTTTCAGTATTGGATTATAGACTGTTAGAGAATACAGAATAACAGATTTGATGTGGTAATTGTTATAGAACTGAAGCATAGGTAACAAAGATATTGGAACTCACCCCAGGAATATATACCTTTAATATAGTCTACTCAGACTAGAGTCACCTTTTTTAAGACCTTTAGAGGAGAAAGTGCTTGTAGAGCTTTCATTTTATAAGGTGAAGGGGGCTGAAACCAGGAAACACTGTTTTTCCAGCATGGAAGCCAAACTCTGGTTTAGGCTCCCTCTGGCAACTAAACTGGCCTTTCAATGAGACTCTTTGGAAAGTTATAAAGACAAAATCCTTGCAGGAGCTTTGCAGAAATGATTGTGTGCCATCTGAAACTAGAGTTTACTAGTTCCTGTGTATTATTTACTATATCAGTGTTTTAGTTTCCTGTATTTTGTTGTAAGATGTTATAAACTGGGTGCAATCTGATGGCATATAAATTTCAAAAATAAATAAAATTTAAGAATGAGGTCAAAATGCTGCCATATATATCATGATCTGTGGTAATAACATGATTAAGCAATTCTGTTATAATATCTGAAAGAAATGTAAATTGTTGGGATTTTATTTATCCTGCCATAAATCATTACAACTCTTGGTGGTATACAAAAGATCAAACTACCACTAAATTACAAACAAATATTTTTTTAAAAAATCAACAGTTCAGATAATCCTCGACTTATGAGCACAATTGAGGCCAAAATTTATGTTACTAAGTAAGACATTTGCTACATGAATTTTGCCCCATTTTACGATCTTTCTTGCCACAGTTGTTAAGTGAATCATTGCAGTTGTTTAGTAACACTGTTGTTAAGTGAATCTGGCTTACCCATTGACTTTGCTTGTCAGAAGGTTGTAAAAGGTGATCACATGACCCGAGAACACTGCGTCCATCATAAATATGAGTCACTTGCCAAGTGTCTGAATTTTGATCACATGACCTTGATCACATGATGCTGCAACAGCCTTAAGTTTGAAAAAGTCATAAGTCACATTTTTCAGTGCCGTTGTAACTTTGAATGGTCACTAAATGATCTGTTGTAAATCAAGGACTAACTGCAGGATAAGAAACTCCAAACCAAAACAATACATAATAGTCCTGTGGCCTTCTCTAAATAGTTAAAAAAAGCTCTCCAGAACCAATGTACTTCAACTTTGGCTTGCTTCCAAAACCCAATTGAGTTGAGGAATGTCTTGAAGCCTGTGGAAAGCTGTTCCATCATTTGACTGGTGATGTCAGGATCTGTTTGCTATCATGTTTCCAAAATCATCACAATGAATGACAACAAGAGGAAGCCAACTCTTGTACTGAGAAATGATCTTGAGTAGCTCAAAAATATTATAGCTAGATCAGTAGGGCTACTACCATTACCTGTGCAGTGTTGTTCTTCCTGTTTCTTTCTTCTGAGTAGGAATCAGAAAATGCACACACGAGGTGGCGCAGTGGTTAGAGGCAGTACTGCAGGCCACTTTAGCTGACTATGATCCGCAGGTCAGTGGTTCAAATCTCACCAGCTCAAGGTTGACTCAGCCTTCCATCCTTCCAAGGTAGGTAAAATGAGGACCCAGATTGTTGGGGGCAATATAAATATACATTGCTTACTGGTGTAAACCGCTTAGAGAGTGCTTGCACTGTGAGGCGGTATATTAATCTCACAAATAAATACATAAATAAATAAACTTTATGCTGCCGACTGATCACTGCCTCATTTGGTCTGCAGCTAGAAGGAAGAGAGGGTAAGTACCAAGAGCAAATAAAAAGGGTGGGTAGGGATGTCATCTCAAGTGCCAAGGAAGAAAGTATTAGTCATTATAAAATTTGAATATGTACTTTGTAAGTTTTCTTGACTGACACTTTGAAATTCCTTTCCTTTCCTTTTTGAATACTTAGAGCCATATTGCCAGTGTTCCATCTGGTACTGAATTATGGAAGATAAAGATAAATCATCCAGAGTGTGAATCTGTTTTCCTGGACAATAATCTCAGATGAATAATAACCTCAGGCAACAATCCTCTGAGTTTCAGCCATTATTCATTGATCCTGAAGTTGATGGGGCTGGGTACAACTGACCAACAAAGCACTAAAGCCGGTGTTTAAACCCATATCTGTATACTCAATATCTTTTATTCAGCCAGTAGCAATGAATGTCTGCATGTCAACAGAATTTATGTACATGACAATGGAAAGTGATTCCTAGCACTAAACAACTACATTTAATACTAGCTACATTTATTACCATCTACATTTAATATCAGCAAGTTTTGCTAGAACTTTTAACAGCAATTATATTTTAGGGACATTGAAAAAAAGTTTATGGAGGCTTTATTATTCTATTGCCACAATATGAATAATAGGAAGCGAAATAGTTTCTAGCATGGGCCCAGACTCAAATCTGTTGGCTGTTACTAAAGCAGTTTAGGGACACAGCCCCACTTCCTTCACTGGTGGTATCTGCTTAATTTGCTGATAGCATTCACATCCTTCTCTCTGGTTTTTAGTTAATAGCAACAGCTCTCTCCTCCTCTGCACATCACCCCTGCAGACAGCTCAGAAAACAGAACAGCCAAGAATTGCTAGCACTAGACCTATGAGTGTGGATATCGTATTTCCCATAATAAGTTGCTGCTTCCCTTATACACAGTATGCATATCATACAGGTGAGGCATTTCAACAAATAGTGAAAGCTTGCCCATATTATCAAATAATGTTTTTATTTTAACAAATCTATTGAGTTGTTTAAATAATTGTTACGTGTGTTGCTAAATTTTCAGCCAAATTTTTAGCATGTTTCCAGGTAACAATGTTGCTCCAGAAATAAATATTTCCCACCTTCTTAATTATCTAACTGGTTAATCAATGGCAGGAAAAAAAGGGAGCTTAAGACACACAATACAACAAGGACACAGTGTAGACAAACCTATCTGGCTGTGTGATATACCAGGTAATGGTAAGAAAAAGGTTTCTACATTTACTATAGTTGATCCTGATGTTAACATTAAATACTTTTGAACAAAAATGCACTGGTGGCAATATAATTATATTAATAAAGCAGACAAATATTGGGTTCTTTTACATCTATCTTCAACATTTCCATATTTAGTTATCATTGCCAAATAACAGAATAACAGAGTTGGAAGACCCATAGCAAGCAAAACTCCGAGGCAGGTAGATTCCTCAAAGAATAGCTTTATTGGATATATCATATTGGCACAGATCTGGTGAAAACCGACTCTGAAGGTTCCCACAGTTTTCACCTAATTAAAAGTTTTTCCCTTTCTCAAAACCATCAGTCACAATCAGTCACAATTATGGCTCTGGCTGCTTGCCTGGTGACATCACTCCTCCTTCCTCCTACCAGGTGTGAGAATGTCCTTGGTTCCCAAGGAAAGTATTTTATTTTGGCAACGAAGTCCCAACTATCTCAAATCCCCCCTCCCTATCCCTCGGCTCCAGTGTGGCAACACTGAAGCTCCAAGATGGCTTCGGTCAGGTCAGCTTCACGGTTGACACAGGAAGTTTACATGGGTACAAACACTCATGTGGAAATAGCTTTCCTCTTATGCTATCCTCCTGCTTGCTTTTCAGAGTGAGGAGATCACAGAGGAACTTCCCATATCTCTGCATCTGATGGCAATGGAGAGGCATCCTGTTGTACAGGCAGGAATGTATCAGGGGACACACCACACCATGATCAATGAGCAGCAGGTTATTAAGTCAGACAACAAACATCCATCATCACCCTATTATGCCCTTGTCCCCTATTGTGCAATAATATTCACAGAAGCTAGAATTTCCATTACTCTCTACTGAAGAGTGAGACACAGACTGGTTATTTGCTTTTCAAAGCTGCAACTCATCCAGACTTGTTCCTACAGAGCCCCCAAAACACTTATCCTCAACTTAATCTTAGAAACCTCACCGTTTTGTCCTACCCTTCTTCTTTTCCAAATGTTCTCAGTTGGAGAAGGAGAAGGGCATGAGCAGAATCCACAAACTTGCAAAAATGTCAGGGACATGCCAAATGCAGCAAGCTGCTACACCGGGCTGTTGTGGGAAAAATGCTTACTTAAATAAGGAGCCAAAGCATTTGGAGACAGATGTAACAAAGTCTTTTTATAGGCATGCACAGCTATAGTGATCACTGGACTACTGGCCCAAAAAATGCAAAAGAGCCCCAAACTCAGCAAAGTTACAGATTATATATCTTGAGAAATGTTACCTGGGAATGATAAGAAAATAACATAATGGAATGGGATGTAGGAATAACCTTGAGGAATAGGGGGAAGAGCCATAAGCAAGACAACATTCAGATAAAAGATATTTAAAGGCTAAAATAGAAATGTAATTTGAGAAAGCATCTCTGATTTGACTGTCCCTATTTCTCAAGTTCATTTATTTATTTTTATTTTATTTATTTGTCACACAGTACAAGGTAGCAAGTATAAGTATGAACATAAACATGAACAAAGGAAGTAAATACAGATGGGGACAGTAAGACAGGGATGGTAGGCATGCTGGTGTGCTTATGCATGCCCCCTTTATGGACCTCTTGGGAATGGGGTGAGGTCCACGGTAGACAGTTTAAGGTTGAAGCAATGAGGTTTTGAGGATGTGACAATGGAGTCAGGTAAAGCATTCCAGGCATTGACCACTCTGTTGCTGAAATCTTGAGTTACCTTGAGTTACCGATTGTTTGCCTGAGTATTATTACGGTTGAAGCTGCAGAAGTCGTTGACAGGTAAGATGTTGAAGCAGACAATTTATACTATGCTTAGATCAGACTGCAGGCGGCGCAGCTCCGGATTTTCCAGGCCCAAAATTTCAAGCCTGGTGGCATAAGGGATTATATTGTGAGTAGAGGAGTGGAGTACTCTTCTCATGAAATATTTCTGGACCCGCTCAATCGTATTAATGTTCGATATACAGTGTGGATTCAAGGCAGATGAGCTGTATTCAAGAACTGGTCTGGCAAAGGTTTTGTAAGCCCTAGTTAACAATTCAATGTTACTGGAGAAGAAACTTTGCAAAATAAGGTTAACAATTCTT
Organism: Diadophis punctatus similis; assembly: GCA_023053685.1. Taxonomy (NCBI): domain Eukaryota; kingdom Metazoa; phylum Chordata; class Lepidosauria; order Squamata; family Dipsadidae; genus Diadophis; species Diadophis punctatus. The sequence goes on from JALIGW010000006.1 coordinate 47,599,884, forward strand.
AAAGCCTTTTTTGGCAATGCTGTTACAGTGAGCTCTGGGGCTTATCGTTTGAGATAAGTACTCTTAGGTCCTTGACAGAGTGAGGGTCGTCTACGAGATCATTTCCGCCTAACTTGTATTTTGTGTTCTGATTTTTATTGCCAATGTGTAGGACAGAACATATGTTAGTTGAAATTTGGAGTTGCCAATTAAGCGACCATTCTGATACATAATCTAGGTCGCTTTGTAGGGCAGCAACATTGTCGGTGGTGTTAAATAATTTTACGTCATCGGCGAAGAGTACACAGCTGCTTTTAATGTGATCACATAAGTCGTTGATATAAAGCAGAAAGAGTGTGGGTCCCAAGACACTGCCTTGGGGGATACCACTATTAACTGATGCTGGGTTTGATAGGGCCTTCCCTTTTTTGACCATTTGTTGCCTGTTTGACAGGAACAAGGATATCCACTTGTGCAGGGGTCCGGAGATGCTGTAAGAACTAAGTTTCAGCATTAATTTGTCGTGCGTAATTTGACTGAGTCAAAGGCTTTGCAGAAGTCTATGTACTGTAAATTGCTTCTATTGTTTCACCCTGGTCAAGATGTGTGGTTCAAATGTTTCTGCAGTGTAGGAGTTGCAGATCACAGGACAGATTTGTTCTGAAACCAAACTGCTTGTTAGAAAGCAGGTTGTTTGTTTCTAAGTGGAGGGAGATGGAATGGTTTATAATTGATTCCAGGAGTTTACAGGTGACGCAACACAGTGATATTGGTCTGTAGTTTTCTACTAGATTAGGGTCTCCCTTTTTAAAAATAGGTATGACCGTGGCTATTTACCATAATTCAGGCAAGGAGCTGGTTCTGAAAGATACCTCATAGATTGTGCTTAGAGGTTCAGCTAAGGCAGTGGCAAACTTTTTCAAGAAGTAGGCACATAATTCATCAGGGCCAATAGATAGAGATGGCTTTAGGTTACATAGTGCTGTTTCAACGTTAACTGCTGAAAGTCAAGATCAATATCAAGTTGAAGTCTACTTCTGAATTCTGGAAGTTGAAGTTTACTTAAATTGCCAAGTTTGAAAAATACTGCTGTACACACTCACCCAGGCCAGGAAACGTTTCCTTTCCATAGTAAGTCTATATATACTTTTTGAAAAACGTGATGGCAACACAAAGTTAAAAGCATAAAATGTAGAAATGTTAAGGTATAGCCACCAACTTTAAAATAAAAGTTGCCTTATTGCATTTCCCCAGGTCTGGATCCCTAACTGCTGTGACAATTACAGCTGTAGTAATCTGTTAGTTGAGATGAAATTAAATAAGGACTGTGAAGGACCTAGGGAGGAAAAATTCTTGTCACAGCATACAGAAGCCAGTGGAGCAGAGACATTTGCCAACAGTGCAACTAAGCACAGCCAGTAAATAGGTTGTCTTTCCTTCTTCTGTCAAGCAATGCAGACAAACATGGATGAAGTTTTCATCACTTCACGGATAGGTTGAAAATGGCATCACACATTCCTGCCCACCAGAAAGGTTGGGTGGCTCATACTCATGTTGGGACAAGCAAAAAGTGTGGATCAACTGAAAGTCAAAAGTTTTGAGAGTGGGAAAGGAAAGTTTTGTATTGGGATACTTCAATAGGATCTGTTTTTTTAAAAAAAAAATAGTTTCTCATCTAGTATGTAGGTACCCAAGCTTTCTTGGGGGGAAAGCTGGCATTGATGAATTAATAAACAAAAATATCTCCTCACTTACCTATCTGCAAGAATTCTAATATAGGATTACGTTTCTAGAAAATATAGTGTGTGAAATACAGGAAATGTGGAATAGCTGGCTTTGCCATGTACAGTACTTCCATTGACAACCAGTCTGGAAACTGATCAGATATGAACGGAAGACTAAACTAAATCAGGTTTTTGTGTCCTCAGCTGAGCCTGGATGGGTTCCAGTAGCTAATCTGATGTCAATGAAAAGGCTGTACTGTATTCACTTGCAGATACTATTGCTGGGAAAGCTATTTGTCTGGATTTTCATTGGGAAAAAAACCTTGGGTGGATTCTGTTTTAATGCTTCTTCAGAACTTTGAAATAATAGTGAAATGTGTTTTGTAATTATCAGAAACCAGAGGGATTTGGGATTTGATTAGGATATATATATATATGTATGTATGTATGTATGTATGTATGTATGTATAGCAATAGCAATAGCACTTAGACTTATATACCGCTTCATAGTGCTTTCCAGCTCTCTCTAAGCGGTTTACAGAGTTCAGCATATTGCCCCCAACAATCTGGGTCCTCATTTTACCCACCTCGGAAGGATGGAAGGCTGAGTCAACCTTGAGCCTAGTGAGATTCGAACAGCTGGACTACTGAACTAGCAATCAGCTGAAGGTCGCAATGCTGCTTTTAACCACTGCTCTATCTCAGCTATGTATGTATGTATGTATGTATGTATATGTATATGTATATGCATATGCATATGCATATGCATATGCATATGCATATACATATACATATACATATACATATACATATACATATACATATACATATACACACACACACACACACACACACACACACACACACACACACACACACACATTGCCTTGTTTCATGTTGGTTTTATCTAGGTATTTTCCAGGGGCAGGTTCCTAATTTTTTTACTACCACTCTATGTGCGTGGCTTATTTTGTGGGTGTGGCTTGCCAGCCATGTGACCGGGTGGACATAGGCCTTGGGAGCTTGGCAGCGGCCGGAGAAACAGAGGGGCATTGCCCACCCACAACGCAGCCCCCCGCAGCGGGAGCAGCAAGACTGCGGCAGCGGTTCTTCTAGGAGGCTCCATCTGGCTGAATGCTTCTCCCCATTCGATGATCCTAGGCTCCTGCCGCCCATTCCCCCTCCCCTCAGCAGCTCGAGAAGCCTCGAATGTGCGAAAATGCCTGGGATCATCACCGTGCGTTCGTGGCTTCTCGGACTGCTGAAGGGAGGGGAACTGAGATAGGTCCTGCCACCCATTCCCTCTCCCCTCAGCAGCTCGAGAAGCCTCAAATGTGCGAAAATGCCTAGGATCATCACCGCACGTTTGTGGCTTCTCAGACTGCTGAAGGGTGGGGAATGGAGATAGCTCCTGCCACCCGTTCTTTCAGCATCTCACGCGCTCCCTCAGTCATCCTCCCCTGCTTGGACTCACTGTGGGGTAGGAAGGCAGCACATGCACAGTGCAGTGCCAGAAGCTCAGCTTCTGGGCATGCGCAGAAGAAAATTTTTTTAAAACAAATTTTTTTAATGGCAGCGCCCAGGCATTGGCAACCAACCGCACCAGTACTGTGACGTCACCAGCAGGCTGCTACCGGTGCTATAGAGTGGACCGCACCTGTAGGAACCCACCACTGGACTATTTTCCCAAAATTATTGGTCTTGGTAAACATTTTATGTCCCATCCTAAAAAGAAAAACACAAATTTTTTCATGGTGCACAGCATTTTAACACGAGTTCTAAAATCAGATCTCGGCATCCACATTATGAAAAAGATCACCAGACTGGAGGAGAGAAAAGAGCACATTTTTTGTCATTTCCAAGATCTCATAATTTAATTGACAGGATCCTTGGTTCATTTATTCAAGAGCCTGGAAGAAAGAATGGTAATGGGGAAAACCCTGATTTCAATTTACATTGTTCACTTTTCATCATTTCCCTGGGGAAAAGTATAGCTACTTGCACAAAAGGCTTCACCTTATGATGGGAAATCCTGGATGGTTCAGGTTTTCTTGTTACCAATAAAAGTTAAAAGAGATATTCTCAAAAATGACATAGAACATTCAATGGCATGTTACAGTTTGTTGCCATGGTATAAACTATGGATAAGGACAGTGGTGGCAAACCTGTGACATGTGTATCAAACTTGACACATCATATGACATTTTGGGTGACACAGCAGTATTCACCAACATCTCACAAAAACTACTCTCAAAAGCAAATTCCATTTTTGCGTGATTTTTAGAGGTTGTACAGACCAGGTGAGAATGAGGTGTGCTCCCTCTGGATTCCTAGAAAATGAGTTTGTTTTACTCGTTTTACATTTCTCGCATCTGCCTCAGGCTTCAAAGCCTGTATTATTGGATTAATTATGGTTTAATCTCAATTGGATTAATTTGAACATCACATGTAATTCTTTTCACATTTCATTTTCTGGAGCCAGAACATCAAAAATTGGCCAAAGACAAGTAATTTATTCAATATAGTCACTGAAAAATAACCTGTCAGAATTTGATTCTTCATGTTTACTAGGAAAGGTGTCATGTTATAAAATATTAACATCATGTGAAAAAAATCCAAAATGGTAGTGGTCAGAGAAACAGGAGCTGGCTGAGGAACTCTGGGAGTTGAAGTCCACAAGTCTTAAAGTTGCCAAGGTTGAAGACCCCTGAATTAAAGGACAAAAGCGATTGAATTAAGCTTATTTCTACTACATATGAAATTGGGTATTGTTTTTGCAATGGTTTTGGACATTGCAATATATAGAAGTGCACTGAACATCGAAGTAAAAATTCTGAACATCATAATATGCTCAAATGAAAAAAAGTTGGGAAAATACGATATTCAACTTTTTTAAAAGAAAAAAATCACTTCTAATTTAAAAATCTAGGAAACAACAAGGAAGATTTCTATTCAGCCAACAGAAAATGATTCAATTCTTTGAAACATTATATTACCACAACCAATAGCATATGAGTACTCTGCTACAATAGTGTAATGAATAATGTGACATTTCAGCTTCACTAGCCACAAAAGAATACTAAACAGTGTGCAGATACTACCTTGAGACAGCTTGCACTTTATTTCTATGAAGTGTATGCACAGAAATATGAAATATTTTATTAAGACATAGGTTACACTGCTTATGCATTATTATATCTCACTAATTCTGCTACTAATAATTCAATTTATTTTATAATGGTGAAACAGACAAAAACCTAATTGAAAGCAAATTTGCAATTGATTAACTTTGATACTTTTTTTTTTTTTGCTTCTGATTTATAGAGATGTTTTTAGAGGATACTGTAGTAGAGAGAGATGGGGAGAAAAGATAGATCCAAACACAGTTGAAACAATGTGCTTTCACAGTTGCTTAAAAGTCATGGAGCAGCTGCTCTGAAAATATAAAATCTGTAGTTTGGGTATGCCAATGCTTTTCTGTTGGCCTTAGTCATAAAACAAAACACGTTTCTCTGAAGTTTCTGAAAGCTAGAGAAACACATCCAGATCACCGAAAATTCAGCCCATGAAACTATTATAGAATTATTTGAACAATAATTTATTTTCGTATATCTTATTGTTATGATCCATCTAATATAGGTCTCCCTCATGGGTGGAAAGCTAAATAGAAAGCCAGCTGTCACATTTTAAGTTGGTATAATACACCTATTATATACACACAAACTCTTCTTGAATCTAATATAAGTTACCATCAGATATAGTATTCTAAAATCTAAAGTCTGCATCTTTTTTTTAAATGCCCATGATGCACTTAAATGTGGAAAATTTCAATAAGTGATGTGTCTTATTTATGGGCACCAAATGTACTTCTGCAATGACTATTTCTATTTCATCATGAGATTTTCTCTCCTAGGTAGAGAAAAGATACTATAATGGGGCTTCCCACTGCACCAATTATATAGGACCAAATACAGGGTTATTCATTCTGGAAGCTGCAAAATGAATTTATAATTAATATCCAATAAATACAAGTTACTTAAGATTAGTAGCATCAATCAGTCTCTGACTTTTCTAGGTTTGCACAAAGCTATTAAGCCCTGGCTTTTTTTAAGCAAGCATTTTGAATCTGAGGAGCCTGAACGTGGTTTGGTTCTCTCCGGGTGGATCAATGTCTGATTTCTGTGGATTGTTCCTCAGATATTGGGGAAATTATCTTGATGTTGCATATTGTTTTATCCTTTTTGCTGGTTGTAGGCCTACAAGACATCCAAGTCAATTATGACTGAAGCAATGCTTAAAGTAAAGTTAATTTAATGATAACATAATTGCCAAGGTTTTGCATGAGGCATTCTAGATTGTTCAGATGCTATGTATATATGTATCAGTAGTGGGTTCCTACCGGTGCGCTCTCCGCCTTTCTTCGCCGCCGAGCTGAAGAAGCTGGCGGCGTTTGCGGCGCGGGGCTTCCCCTGCCCACTTTCCCGGGACGCCGGGATGCCGCCATTTGCGTTCTTCTGCACTCTGCGCACCGGTAGGAACCCACTACTGATACATATATACATAGCATCTGAACAATCTAGAATGCCTCATGCAAAACCTTGGCAATTATGTTATCATTAAATTAACTTTACTTTAAGTAGGAACCCACTACTGGTATGTATGTATGTATGTATGTATGTATGTATGTATGTATGTATGTATGTATGTATGTATGTATTTTATTTTTATTTATTTATTTATTTATTTATTTATTTATTTATTTATTTATTTATTTATTTATTTATTTATTTATTTATTTATTTATTGAATTTATATTTCCGCCTATTCGCACATGGCGACGCAAAGCGGCTTACAGAATATAAAACCTCATGTAAAACAATAAAACTAATAAAAAAGAATCAAATAAATTAATATAATAAAATAAAATCACCCTCAATCCCCACCCCCCACCCTGGCGACAGCAGATCACACAAGCCATTTAATGGGCTCCATCCCACTCTGGGTTCCCCAGGCCTGCTGGCAGAATCAGGTCTTCAGCGCCTTCCGGAAGAGTGTTAGAGGGGGGCCATTCTAATATCTGGGGGACAGGGGTGGGTTCTAATTTACCTTGCTGCCGGTTTGCTTCCTCCCGTGCCACGCACAGTGCCGATTTTTTTTTAAGCCAAAAACAAGATGGCGACTGCATGCACAGTGCTGGAAACTCAGCTTCTGCACATGCTCAGAAGAAAAAAATAAATTAAAAAAATTAAAAAAAAATTAAAAAATTAAAAGAAGAAGGTGGCGCCTATGGACCGGCACCAACTGAACTGGTTCCGTGATGTTATCGTGATATGATCATGACATCACCAGCAGGTTGCTACCGGTTTGGGCAAACCGGTCCGAACCAGGAGGAACCCACCTCTGCTGGGGGAATGATGTTCCAGAGAGAGGGAGCCACCATGGAAAAGGCCCTTCTTCTGAGTCTCACCAGGTGTATCTTCCCAGGGAATGGAACCTGCAGCATTCCCTGCCTCCCGGCTCTGAACCGTTGGATAGATGTGACCGGCAAGAGACAGTCCCTCAGATAACCTGGTCCCAAGCCATGAAGGGCTTTAAAGGTGACAACCAGCACCTTGAATTGCACCCGGAAGCAAATCGGCAGCCAATGCAGCTCCCGCAGGAGAGGTGATACAATGCGCACACAGGGGTCTGAGGACAAAAGACATTACTTTAAAAATGAACATATAAGGACAAATTTAGGCTGCTCCTGTAATGACTTGGGAATGAGACCAAGGTTATGTCATAAAGACATGTCTTCAAAAAATGGTTAGCAGGGTATGTTTGTGCTACAGTTAGAGGAACATAAACAAAATGAGTCATGTAGGTGTTTAGCAAAGTCACACAGACTACCTCTACATCAAATCATTACATTCCTTAATATCATTGGCTAAACAGGAATGGGCTCTAAGGTTGCCACTTTATTTATTTTATTTTTATTTATTTATTTGTGACATTTATATACCGTCTCACAGTGCAAGCACTCTCTAAGCTGTTTACTCCAATAAGCAATGTATATTTATATTTCCCCCAACAATCTGGGTCCTCATTTTACCTACCTCGGAACGTTGGAAGGCTGAGTCAACCTTGAGCTGGTGAGATTTGAACCGCTGACCTGCAGATCAGTCAGCTAAAGTGGCCTGCAGTACCCCACTCTAACCACTGCGCCATCTTGGCTCTTTAACTCTTTAACTTTAATTAGGTTAGGGCTTCTTTTCAAGCTACCCAGATTTCCCTGACATCCTCCTTTTCATAAAACTATGACAGTTTCATTGTAAGACCAGGCTGCTCACTTATAAGTGTGGGTTGACCTTATTTTTTTATCCAGAAAATGGAAGGTATGTGCATACTAAATCATACTGGAGGTACAATTAAAAGCAGAGGAGGGGGTTAGTAAGCGTGTAACAATGGTTTGTGAAAGTATGACAAAAACTGCATAGTTGTTTTCTGAAGTTAGATTGATAACATCTGGCATGAACTTACCGTGAAAATATATAAAGTCAACATGATATAGTAATGAATATATTTTATGGTATAATTTAGTCATATGAAAGACTAGTGAATGGTTTCTACTACAATTCCAGACCTGTTTCTCCTTTTTGAACTTGCTGAAAAAACAGAGTAGTGTTATAAAAATACTGATGATTGAATTTCTTTAAACTGCCTTAAAGAACTTTTTATTACTTCCTTCTCAATAAACCTATAGAGAATTTGACTTGCACTTATAATTTCCACTTGTTGAATACTACAAATGAATAATGCAAAAAAAAATTCCTTCTAAACCATAACATTTTTATGTTTATTATGAAACCAATAAACCGAGGAATAGAATTGATTTCGTGCTTCTGATATTTAGATCACATTTGTATTAAAATTACAAGCAAGTTGCTACACACAGTAAATGGAAAACATGAGGATATTTATAGAAGGCTCTATGCAGGGGCAGGTTGCTCTCTTACCTCGCTACCGGAGCTCTGTGCGCGCATCGCCACATTTGATGCGTGCGCTCACTCGTTATGCATGCGCGCCCCCTCGTGCAATTTTGCTTCTGCGCATGCGCGGAAGCAAAATCTTGGCAAAATCTCATGAGGGGATGCGTGTGTGTGTGCAATTTTGCCAAGATTTTGCTTCCGCACATGCGCGGAAGCAAAATCTTGGCAAAATCACATGCGTGCGTGCGTCCCCTCGTGAGAGTTCACCGAGATTTTGCTTCTGCGCATGCGCTGAAGCAAAAAAGCCCAAAAATTCAGCACCGGTGCGGCCGCGCTCAAATAGCACCATCTGCTGGTTGCTACTGGTACTGTAGAATGGGCCGCACTGGTAGGAACCCACCACTGGCTCTATGTATACCTGGATGCACATGCACAGACGATGCAAAAATAAGTTTATCTTGATTATGTTTAGTCTATATAGTACTAGCTGACAACCCGGCATTGCCCGGGTATTTATAGACGTCGAAGCCTTTGTCTGACAGGGAGCCATAGAGAGGGGCCTTTCTTCTCCCTACTCTGATGCCCATCATCCCTGCCCTCTCCCTTCTCCTTCCCATCCGCACCTCTTTTCCACCCTGTCTACGATCCTGGCACTTTGCCCCAAATCCATCAGGCGCTTCCCCATTGGTACACTGAAGAGCGATCACAACGGCTGGCTTTCTAGAGGAAGCTGCGAAGGAACTGACATCACAAACAATTGCCACTCTAGGACACCGCACTCATTCTCCTTAATGGCCCAGACATACCAGAGTTATGCTGGAACACACACACACAGAGACACACACACCTCAGGGGTGTGTTCCCCCCCCAGTATTTGTTTCCAGATAGTAAGTCATCTGTATACCAAGTTTGGTTAAACATACATACATACATACAGCCTTTTTTATATATATAGATAAACAGGGCATAAAACAAATAGAAATCAGCATCATAACTAGGACAGAACAAAGAGCAGACTATTTGACTCAGGTCAATTATCAGCGCACTGTACCAATTTGCTGCCTGCCTGCTTACCTGTGAAGGAACCCAAAATAGCACAAGTTGACTTTGAGGATGGCAGTTTCATGCAAGACCAGTTCTTAGGCATTTCTCAGTGCAGACAGTGCACTTTTCCATGTGCACTGAAGAGGAGGTTAGGAGAGGTTAGGAGAGGAAAATCAACTGTAATATTAAAATACCCTAATAAATATTAGAAAGAGAGAGCAGGATATTCACTACAGTCATATCTTTAGTTGCATAAATATTATTTATTAATTAGCATCATTGCTGGCTAGAGAGCCAATGTAAAAGATACCTATTTTGTAAATGCTAATTTAGTTAAAAATAGTTGCAACTAATTTAATTTTGTTTCACTGGTAAGTGCACAAAGTACAATTTATACACTGTATACTAAATGCAAAATGGAAATGAATCCGAAATATAATCCCTAGTGTGAACATAAGATAGATGCTTCAGGGTAGTATAGAACTTGGAGAAACACTGTTCAGGAATCAGAAGAAAAGTCTCAGTACAAGGTTTTGGACAACAGATTTTAGTATTAAGAGTACTGTATAAAAATAGAAGTCAAGATTGAAACATTCAACATTATTTGTAGAGGTTCACCTTATTTTGTCATATGGAATTGAAATTATTGTAATTCGTTTTCTTTAAAATGTTCTAAAAATATTAATCAATTGCTTCGTGGCAATATAATGTGAAGACTTGATTCACTAGATTTATAAAAGCAGAGAAAAGGGTCCATATGAAAGTGTTACAGCTAATTATTTAAATATCAGGCAAATGCTGGTATATCTTCCAAACAATATGGCCACCAGTGAAATGGTTAATTAGCTGGACCTCATTCAACAGAGCAATCTGGATTTGTTTGTTTGTTTATTACATGAGATATTGCTCCTGAGAATGAATGCTATTCCACATTTACACTTGCATCACAAGATCAGCATCCAATCCATGCCATGTCATGCTGATGAGAAACATATTTATTAAACGATATATATATTCCACTGATGATTAGTAGCTTTGTCCTTCACGTGTGAGAAGACAGTGACACAAGAGAAGAACAACAGAATAACAGTTGGAAGGGACCTTGGAGGTCTTCTAGTCCAACCCCTGCTCAAGCTAGAGACCCTATACCATTTCACATAAATGGTTATCCAATCTCTTCTTAAAATCTTCCAGTGTTGGAGCATTTCCACTGAATAATTATTCTAACTGTCGGGAAATTTCTCCTTAGTTCTAGGTTGCTTCTCTCCTTGATTATAGTTTTGACCCATTGCTTCTTGTCCTGCCTTCAGGTGCTTTGGAGAATAGATTGACCTCCACTTCCTTGTGGCAGCCCCTCAAATATTGAAACACTGCTATCATGTCAGTTGAAGTGACCTTGTTTATTAAGATCAATCTGGATCTAAAACTGAACTGGAAGAAAAGAAAGTGAATATATTGCAAGGAACATACAATTGCTTCCCATTCCATGGGTAGGGAAATTGTATTCAAATAGCAATCCAATTTTTAGTTGTTCTGATTCAATGACATATTTCAATACTATTTCTGCCAGATAGTCTGTTTATTAAACTTTTAAAAAAACATTCACTTTTGTTCAATTTAATATTGAAGACCTGGCTGTTTCTAATATCTAAATAGCTAAAATATAATGTAATGTAATGTTCAATGTAATGTAAATGCACACACACCATGTAATGATTTCTATCAGTTGTTGTATAGTACAATGAAACACCTCAGAAGAACATAACCAAGCACATGTATCCAAAATTGTAACAACCATATGGTGTCCATTCCATTTTGTTCTTCTTTCAAATTTGTTTTTAGTGCTACTGATACCTTTCTAATACTATATAGCACCAGTTGTGAATTTTACTGAGAGCAATGTGATGAAGATATCCATTGTTATGGAGAATATCAGGAGAGGGTTTTTTTTCTTGTTCCCAGTTGACTGAGTAAACATACTCAACTATTTATAGTTTTTGGATGGCCAACAAGGTTTATCCACAAAGTTGATATTACCAATAGTCTTGTATCAGTGAATTCACTGTCACCTACTCTGCATGGTTACTGATACAGACATAGCTTGGTCTTCAGTCTGTTATTGTCACTTGCAGATATTCAGCTGACCTTCACACCAGTATCAATTGTAGAAACAGTGGACAATCTTCTAGCAGATATTGTATTACCCATCCTCCTTCTGATATCTTGCCCTGATCAAAGGAAATGAGCCTGTAAAGAAACCATCTTCATTATATTCATACTCCTTTGGTACTGATGGATATTTATGGAGGGTTTTTAAATATAATTTCTATGTTTTATCTATGGGGTTATATTTTTAACACTTGTGACATTTAAATATATAACTTAGGTATAATTTATAGCTTTATAGTTTCTATTCTTTCATGATTCGTTGTAGTATTTGCATATACATTGTCCTGTTTCTACTATTTTGTCTGCTGCTGGTTCCTTGTAAGGGTCAAAACCATATTTCTGTTCTATTGCTTCCTCACAAGATTTTATGATAGCTAATGCACAATATCAGAGAGAGAAGTATTATCATGGTGTGTCCCAGTTGGTGGGTTCCTACCGGTGCGGTCCACTCTGTCATTCCGGTAGCGGCATGCCGATTGCACAATTTGCGTGCGACGGCTCCGGTGCCGTCTTCGACAGTCCGTTATGAGGCGCTATCTTTTTTTCTGAATTTTTGGCCTTTTTTGCTTCCTGCACATGCGCAGAAGCAAAATCTCGTGAGGGGATGTGCGTGAGAGAGATTTCAGTGATTTTTTGCTTCCTGCGCATGCGCGGAAGCAAAATCATGCGAGGGGATGCGCACGCATAGCGAACGTGCGCACACACAAAATGTGATGATGCGCACACAGCGCACCGGTAGGCAGGTAAGAGGAACCCGCCCTGGTGTGTCCCATAATTCTTCAGTTGTAACTGTTTTCTAGAGACAGGTTCATCCCTCTAAGTAAGCATTTTTACACTCCTTTTGCTCCATATAATTTGATACTTGATCAAAGATTTGGTCAACATATGCAGTCAGAAGCCTTACTTTTTAGTTTCAAATACTTTTCAGTTGTTTCATACTTGTTTTGAAGGCACAATCTGAAGAAAAATCTTTTGTGTATTGTTTTCATGGGACACATTTCTGTCTTAAATTTCTACAATAGCCTTTGAAGTATTTTTCTTTCTTTCATGAATGTAAATGTATCATACACATCAAGGGTATCTGCTCTGTTCAGTGTGAGAAAGCGCACTATTTCCCATTCATCCTCATCTTTCAGTTACCCTCAGTTACAATAGAAATCTTTGTTGGAAATGTTGTGTTGCAGTAAACTTCAGTTCTCATAGTATCCTCAATGCATCTTTTTTTAAAAAAGAAGAAGAAGAAAGAAAATGAGGTTGTTACCAAACAAGGTGCTATTCTCTAAAAGCTGCTCAGTAATGCTCCAATTGGCCTTCTAACCTTACACTGACTCTCTGTGGCTTGTGTTGCAATACTCACATTTTGTTATTTTGGCAAGCTATTAAAATATGCTCTTTTGCCAAACTTGAATCTCTAATAATTGCTGCACAGGAATTCATTTCTGATATCATGTGTCATCTATATATGAGAAGGCAAGAACACAAGGGTTGAACATAAATATAGTATTTATTAAGATCAGTTTGCACTCAGCTGTAACCAAGAATAAAAAGGAATTTATTTCCCTATACTGAGTAGATGGGGCATTCTTGAGGGTAGCAACCTGGATATAGATCTCCCCCGCAAAAGAAATTCACCTAGCCACCACATTTGATCTTTTTAAAACAACAACTGAATATGAACTTCTTTATTCAGGTATTTGCAAGTTGATGGTTGCTCTGGGGCCAAATTACTTTCCAGGTTGTTAAAACACTAACTTTGGTTTAAATTTTCTTCTTTTATTTTTATTTGCTTTCTTAATATTGTTATGAATTGCATTGTTCTATTCTTTTATACTTTTTAGTAGAGTTCCTTTGGGACTTAGGTGGGACATACATACGCGACAAACACAAATAAAGATGGCTATCTAAGATGCTTAATAATTTATTATGCATTAAACATGCAGGAGTCATGGTGGTGCAGTGGTTAGAATGCAGTATTGCAACCAAACTTTGCCCACAGCCAGGAGTTCGATCCTGACTGACTCAAGGTTGTCTCAGCCTTCCATCCTTCTGAGATCGGTAAAATGAGACCTAGATTGTTGGGGGCAAATATGTTGACTCTGTAGACTGTTCAGAGAGTGCTGTAAAGCACTATGGAGCAGTATTGTATATACGTCTAAGTGCTATTGGTAATGCTATATGTTAATACTTGTATACAGGGCTATTATTTCTAATTCTGGGCACCATACATTGAACATACTACATAATTTATGTTGCTCCCAACGTAGCAAATGAAATCCAGCCAGAAGAACCTGCTTCTATAGCTAAGTCTACAATCTGGAAATGTCTATATTTTGTATTTTCACTGACATGAGATTGATGAAACTATATAGACATCAAAATTACTATGCTGTGACATAAAAATCTTCCCTAAAGAAAATTCAATTTGACTTGTCCATTAATATCTCAAATATTATAATAAATATTTGAAGATCCTTTCTCAAAGTAGTATCTTATGTTTTGATTATAGCATGCATTTTAGTCTTTTAGTAAAATATTTCCAGTAAATGGTACTTTTTAGAAAATCCTTCAAGGATAAATGTTATGTTATATGACAATATTTTTGTCACACTTGCATTTACATTATTAATCAAATGGATGTCTTGGTTTATACTTGGAATACAGAAAATCAGTGTAGTATGAGTCATGACTAATTATTGTGATCAATTCAAAGTTCTGTCTTATCTATTAAGAAGGAAGCGCAGCACACTAACTTCAAAAGGAGTCATGCTCCCATGACAAGGATTGTAACCAAAAGGTACTTTTTTTTCAAAATGTTTTTTCTAACATTTTTTTCTAACTGACACCACATTTCATTTATTTTAGAAAAAAACACATATTCCTCTTGACAATTTGTTTACAGAAATAAGAGTAGACTACAGTGAGGAATCCAGCAAACCTGCATATAAAAAGAACAAGTTTAATAGTTTGCCACCATAAATGCAAATTTATGAAATGAGTTTTCAGTTTTGTTTCCATTTCTGCAATAAACTAATTTTTATAACTTCTTCTTTTATAGGCATTCAGCATTGCTACTGGTATCCAGTATAACACCTGAGCTATGTTTCTTCATCTATGGAGGTAAATGTTGAATAGGTCCATATAAAAACAGCCTCAGGAGTTTTTTAGTATATTTCATGAATCTTATCCTAAAAATATCTTCAAAGAATATTATTGTTTTGTTTTTAAGATTGCTTGAATCCTTTATAGCAGAAAAATAACAGCTTTTGTGAGAAACTAAACAATGGGCAAGTGACAAGAATATTGGAAGATGGTATCTGGGAAAAAAATAGAAATACATCTGCACAGAGAAGCAAACAGTTCAAGGAATATCTCAAAACATGGATACCATCTGCACAGGAGAATATAAATAGTTCAAGGGATATCTCAGAAGAAGGACAGAATTCTGCAAGAGGCAATTTTAGAAGAGACTATCTTTTCTAATGATACTAAACTGCCAAAATTATTTACACGTCTTTTCAGTATAAGGGATAAGCAAAGCACTGAAAGATTAAAATGGGTTTCTGTCTCAAAGGCTGAATTATACTAATGGTGCTTTTGAAATGTATATTAGGAGGATATTTTCCCATATTTTCTGGGATATCTGTGGGAAGCAAGTTTAGAAGAAAGAGGAAGGCGGAACGGAAGCAAACAAGCGAAGAAAGCAAAGCAAGCAAGCAAAACAAAACTCAGCTCTAAAAGTTTAGCTGGGTAGAGAAGATGAGCAACATAAAGGCAGGGGCCTTTGCAAAGTTTTTAGCTGTTCGTCTGACAGTCCTAGCTGGGATTTTCAGGCAGTAACAAAAACAGATGAACGGTTTTGCAAAAACCCAGCATTTGCCATTTTACGGCTCGTGTTTTCTTCTAAACTTTTGGAGTTGAATTTTCTTTTAGTCAGTTCCTCGAGGCAAAAAAACACAAAAAACTGCAGTAACATTGTCCTTGCTTGCTTACTTCTGTTCCTCTACTTTTCAACCTGGAGTCAAGGTAAAGTTTTTAAAAGGATAAAGATTGGAGACCAGAGATGGGGAGTTTAGTTTTAGCAACTAACTGGGAGGCGAGAAAGAGCAAGTCTATGTCTCCCAGCTTTTTTGGTTTTCTTTATTCAAGAAATGTGAGTTTTTGGGAGACTGGGGCATTAAGCAAGGGAAAGGTTTTGGGAAGCTTGTCCAGAATCTGCTGCCTCTGTATGGAGGGGCTGGGTTCCCAAGCCTATAATAGCCAGCCAGGAGAGTTTTGCAGCCTTCCAATGGCCAGCTGATTGGGGCAGAAAGCTCTGAAAACAGCCACCATTTCCACAAAGAATTGTTGGGGCTGCTTCCAGGACGCATGGGGAGTAGGCCCAAGCTGCGAGGTCCTGTCAGGGTGGGATGCAGTGGTGGGTTCCTACCGGAGCTGTCCAGTGCATAGCTCCGGTAGGGAGCACCCAATTGCAAAATTTCTGCGTGACAGCTCCAGAGCCATCTTTGCCGGTCCGTCGTGCGCGTCGCCATCTTTTTGTGAGAATTTTTGGGTGATTTTGCTTCTGCGCATGAAGCAAAATTGCACCAAAATTTCACACATGCACGTCTCCTTGTGAGATTTCAGTGAGATTTTGCTTCCGCGCATGCACAGAAGCAAAATCACGCAAGGGGGCACGCGCGTGTAGCGAGCGCACGCATGCCTGAAACGTGGAGATGCGTGCGCAGTGCACCGGCATCAGTAAGCGAGCAACCGCCCCTGGTGGGATGGAGTAAGAGGGGTGGGGGGTGCTGTAACATCCCTGTAGTGGGTCATAATGACCACAAAGGCATTATAGCTATCTTTGAAACAGGGTTATATGTAGTTGGGGGGTGTCGGTTGTAACTTTGAACGGTCATTGTGGCCTATCGTTTTTCAAGGACTACCTGTGTTTCAACTTAGTATATTTGGTGAGATCAGGTGTGTTGTATATTACTGCTGCCATGGATTCTTTCATTAACTCTGGGTCTATGGATGTAAAGAATGCTATGACATTGAATTAAACCATAATCTCACATTTCTCTAATGTTAGGTCTTTGATTTTCTGTATGCACTGTATTGGAGAGTTAATGGGATATTTTGTCTGTTCTTTGAGATTTCTAACTTTTTTTGTAAGTTGTATGTTGGGGTCTGTGACAACTACACAATTGGAGATATGTCAGGCTTGTTATTTTGGGCATCCATAGGAGTTCACAAGTATAGATAAAGTTATGATATTCCTGTGCCATGTTACTCCTGATTAGCAGGTAGTATTCAAAATATATGTGATTTGATGACAATAGAACCATTAATATCAGTGATCACAGATACATTTTTTTTGTTACTGACTCAATCAACGTTCCACTTTTTAAATTACTTAAATTAATAGTCACAATACATTTGCTGGTAGCAGATTTACATAAAGGCACAGTTCCTTTCATTGTTCCTAAAAAAAAATTCAAATTTAGTTTCAATGGATGACCTCAGGACAAAGAAAAAAAAAGCAAATAATACTTTAAGGAGAGATAGTTGCACATGCTGTTTAATTAATAGCACTTCATTTCAGAAGACCTGGTCAGAATAACTGTTTCTAGCTTTGCATCTTCTTTCAAAAGTGGGTGTCCTTTTATCAATATTTCAGAAGAGCTTTGGGAATGTACAAAATTCACCCTATGTTGCCTAGGCAACAAGGGGTTGCTTCCACTGTAGCACAATGCTGGAAAATATGGAGGAAGCCAAACACTACGATTTGTGCCAGTTTTTCTTAACTCTCTTCTGTGAAACAGTGATGTTCAGCAAATAACTTGAAGGTGTCCCATGAACTGTTAAAGAGTCTTAGCTAGAAGCTTTTTTAATGTATAAAAATGTATATGGAAAGTGAAGCTTTAACAATTGTGCTACTTTTTTAATAGTATTTTCTTTTACCAACAGAAAAAATGGATTTCTAGCATTTATTATAACCAGGACCAAGTATTGGAACAGGAGGAATGTTATATTTTATATACTGATGAGAAATGCAAGATCATGTACACATACCATTCATACTTATAATGCTTATATTTAATACCATAAATATTAAAGAATATAAGTGTTTCATTTCAATATCCAATTTATTTTTTCCTTGAAAAAAGATGTTCCTCAAAAGATAGATGAGAAAGAGAGAGATGTTTAGGTATGCGCTTGAGAGAGAGATTAGTTAAAGGTTGGACATTTTGTGGCTGAAAGAGAAGATTCCAGTAGCTGTGCAGAGATTCTTTGAGCCCAGTAAAGCTGATCAACAAGAAGCCCAACCTAAACACAAGAATGGAGTAGTAATGGCCTGTCAAGAAACAAAATGTTGCTAGAACTCTAACAGGTGTTTTGCTTCTATAGTTCAGCATAAATCTCAGGTCCCAGTCAGGGGTTGGTTCTGGATACTTTTGCCCAGTTCGCTCAGAGTCACGCTGTGCACGCGCAGCAATCAAAAAATAGCTTCTGCGCATGCGCAGAAGCAAAATCCAAGATGGCAGCGCCCACGGAGACACCGACCGAACCGGCTCCACGACATCATCGCCGAACTACTAACGGTTCTAAAGAACCAGTTAGAACCGGTAGGAACCCACCTCTGGTCCCAGTGTGGGCTGAGTTTCCCTTTTGCCCAGGCCTAGTAGAACATCTGCCATTTGGTAGTCATCAATCTTCGGAGCAGAAGTCATCTGGAAAATGGCCATATTCGTGTAAGCAGCTCTATAGGCGAAAACAGCAGAGTTTGTGGAATTGATTCAATGAATTAAATATGGTATGTTTGACCATTGGTAGATGAAATCTTGCTATATGGATAATATATAATGAAGAAGGAGAAAGTGGGGAAGTGGAAGAAGGGAGAAAATAAGAAAATATTAGACATTTCTGGGAGTGGAGAGCCATAATCATATGGGTAAAAGGTGGTAATAGGATCCTGCAATGAGAGTGAATAATGAATAAATTCCTTCTAGATCCATTTGTGGAAGTGGGGGCACTCAGCATAATTCATAATTGGAGAGAGGATGGAAGTCGCTTTTCAGGTTGTCTGGAAGCTGGTTATCAACATACTGGTGATTTGGGGTAATTTAGAGGAGATAATATATATATTAAAGTTATTAAGAAATTGGAGGGAATTGGAGGGGAAAGGATAGCAAGGGGAAAGCCCTATAACCTTCTCTAGGGATTCTTTAATTAGACGGGAGAAGAAAAGATGGGTGGAGAAAGATTTTATTTCTTTATTTATTTGGGAATTCTTCTATGCCGCCCTACTCCCTAAGGACTCAGGGCGGCGTACAGCATTTGAGAGAACACCAAACAATAAAATCATTAAAAACAATTTTTAAAAAGTTTTGAAAAAGACACACGACACCATGCATACATGGGGGAGACCTCAGATGTAAAATTGTCTCAGAACCCTGCCTGTAGGAAGAGCCATGTCTTAATGGCTTTTCGGAAGGCCAACAAGGTGGGGATGATTCAGATCTCCAGGGGAAGTTGGTTCCAGAGAGCAGGGGCCCCTACAGAGAAGGCCCTTCCCCTAGGCCCCGCCAGTCAACATTGTTTGGCTGATGGGACCTGGAGGAGACCCACTCTGTGGGACCTCACCGGTCGAAGGGAAGTATGAGGTAGAATGCGGTCCCGGAGGTAACCTGGTCCTAAGCCATGTAGGGCTTTAAAGATGATGATCAACACCTTGAATTGTACCCGGAGACCAATGGGCAGCCAATGCAACTGGCGGAGTATGGGTGTTACGTGGGTGTATCTTGAAACACCCACCACAGCATGAGCAGCCGCATTTTGCACCAATTGTAGTCTCCGAATACTCTTCAAGGTAGCCCCATGTAGAGCGCAGATGTGGGAATATAGAATAAGTTGTTCTTAAGAATTGTTACAACTGAGATGAGTTTTAGCTTTTGAACTTCTATCTTCAATCTGGGAAGTAAATTACCAAGTTCTGGGATGTAACACTGTTGTTTCATTTGTCAGTAATAATTATTACTACATCCACAAACTTATTTTGAGAAGGGTACTTCCCCCTATGCACTTATTCAAGTCTTGGTAATATAAGCCAGGTGTGCTCTTTCATCCACAATCTTATACTGTCTTATATTACCAACACCTGGAGGAGAGGGATGAACTACTCTTCAAAATATACCCATCAGTTGCAAAGTCAGGACAGAAGAGGTGGGGTGACCATTGCCATGCTGGAAACTCTGCGGGTGTTTAGAGGCACTATTCTGGATATAATCCTTTGTGGGGCCTTGTTTTTTTGAAGTAGGGTTGTAGGGACAAAATAGGATTGTTGCTACTGCACTAGCCCCTATCGCACAGCAGCTTCTATGCCCATACTCCCAGACTCTGTGTTTGAGATACAGTTTCTAGCCCAATTGTTCTGGGTATTTTGACCATATTTCCTAGGGCAGTGGTGGCGAACCTTTTTCGGCTCGCGTGCCAAAAAGGGGGGGGCGCGCTCGCACGCGCTCACATGCCCACACCCATTCCCTCCCCCCACGAATGCGCACAACACCCCCCATGCTGCCCCCTGCGCATGCGCACACACCCCCACCCCCGCACAAAGGCTTACCGGAACCTGGAACGACGAAACCGGCAAACCGGAAGTACGAAAAAATGCACTTCTGGTTTGCCGGTATGCTGTTTTTTGCACTCCGGAGGGTTCAGGGAAGCTCCCTGAAGCTCTGGAATGCAAAAAACTACAAAATGGACAAACCGGAAGTGCGGAAAAGTGCACTTCCGGTTTGTCCGTTTTGTAGTTTTTTGCATTCCGGAGCTTCAGGGAGCTTCCCTGAACCCTCCGGAGTGCAAAAAACAGCACACCGGCAAACAGGAAGTGCGTTTTTGGCACTTCCGGTTTGCCGGTGGGAACCCTCGCGTGCCGGCTTCTATGGCTCCACATGCCACCTCTGGCACGCGTGCCATAGGTTCGCCACCACGGTCCTAGGGCATCTTGTGAATCCATTTAATCCTTTACATGAATTGTGGGACTGACTCATATAGGAAACCACACATTAGACCTGATTTTTACCTTGGTTCAAATGGAATGAGGTTTGAGAAGATGATGTCATGGGCCTTGGAAATGGTAAGAACACCCTCTGATTGCCATGGAACTGACTGGTGCTACCTACACCTGTGGGAAGGATAGACCTATTTGATCGTTGTTCCTGATGGCTAATGGCTGACTAACGCATCCTAGGGTAGTCCAGAGGATGCTTTGGTCCCCCCCCCCCGAAGGTTATGGAGGTCAGTCCCTCTAAAGCTTTAGTCATGTCATAAAATATTTAGGTGGCAAAATTGTTGCGCATGACTGCAGGTGACTTCCACTTGTTCTATGAGTTAGAGGCGATAACCAAGAAACTAGATTGTAGAATAAATTGCTCAGGTGTTCTCAACTGAGGCACAAATGGCCAGCCTCAAATTATCATATTTTGGACTCTTTATGCAAAGATCTTGTTCCTGGGAAATGCTAGGAAAAATGGAAAGAAGAGGATGACCAACAGCAGCAGAATGTACTCAGTTACAGCATCGATAGATGCATATCTGGAAGATCTGAAGGATCAGATGGGGGATGGATTGTCCTAGCAAAAAACCTATGTATGTGTTTGCTAGGAATTGACACTGACTTGATAGCACAGAATCATAATTAAAATATGTGCCATTGATTTTATACAAAATCACACATTCAATCTATTCATGAATAATGTGAATCCATCATTTTCAAATTTATGGATGAAACACTATGAACAGTCCATTTGAAATGCAAACTCTTCAAACTGTTAAGATTTGGCTCTGTACAACATACTATCACAGAAACATATTCTAAGGGTCATTTAAGTCCTCAAATTCAGCCTCACGCTCCATGCAAAAATCCAGAATAAAAAATAAACAGCAAATGACTGTACCACCTGTGTTTATTGCATACAAAGGAGAGCTTACCACCTCCTCCTGTTGTCAGATTGTTGTTACCATTAGAGAGGGTACCTATTGTGTAGTGGGCTTCAGTAGGCAAGAAGTAGACCAGCATAGCTACAACAGCATTTATTGACTCAAAACTGGAACTGAGAAACTGCAGGCAATTTCCTGTAATTTATACTCTGGGCCTAAAGGGCCTTAACCAATCATAATACTTGAAAAAGCCCGCCCAAATATGAATGTTCTAAATTTCCCTCCAAAACAATTGGAGGGAATGTTCTAAATTTCCCTCCAAAACAATTGGAGTTAACAGTTAGGGTCACTTTAGCAGGGCTTAACACAACTATATATATTCAATGCATAACAGTACCCATGTACCAGAGTTCAAAGAACAGTTAGGTGAACATTATTATAGATACCTGATCAAGTATATCTCACTTGTATAGATAACCCATCTCATGCTTTATCAGCTCAGATGAATATAAGTACTAACATAGACAAAGTAATTCAGTGGAATGCCAAAAAACTTTTATTTCAAGAAACAGAATTAACAACTGGAAGGACAGAAGGGGAGAAGAGGCTGGTGTTTGAGCGGGATATAACGCCCAATCTGTCCTACTAACAATGGCAAATTTCTACTTACATTCCATCTATTCACCCATTGCTTGTATCCTTACGATTTATATTAATATTGTTTCCTGATTGCTTATTTGTACCCTATGACAATCATTAAGTGTTGTACCTCATGATTCTTGACAAATGTATCTTTTCTTTTATGTACACTGAGAGCATATGCACCAAAGACAAATTCCTTGTGTGTCCAATCACACTTGGCCAATAAATAATTATATTATATTCTATTCTATTCAAACTTTGTTACACAAGTAAGATGTCCATAATAAAAATGCATTGAGATCTGCTCACTCATTAAATAGATGCTAAAGAGATGCAAGCAGATGTTTGTGGTTAGGTTTGTTACTATTCCCAGGTTATACCAGATTCATATGCCAGCATATTCATAAACCAGTAAATAAATTCGATCACAAACTAGGTTTAATTTGAGGCACTCAGATTTACCTATAGCTTCAACAGAAGTTTTAAAAAATAAATAAATCTAAGAGTGGCACAAGAGTTCCTGAGGAGGGGATTTTTAAAATATAGTTCTTCTTTCTCTGCAGTGAACCTCTGAAAATGTTACCTTTTCCCCAATGAGGCACCACTGTAATTTTTTTTAAAGTCCTGTTGCAGAGTGGGGGGGGAGTGGAGGGAGGGGGGAGGAAGGGAGGAAAGAAGGAAGTAAGGAACAAATTATTTCCTTTCCAGTACCACACTTCTAAAATACATCTCTCCAGGGCAATTACTCATTATCAAAAATATCAATTGTTATTAAAAAAATGATTATAATACGGGAAAGAAAAAAAGATTGGATATCTAAACAGCTACTTCTTAAAAATTGTCACACTTAATCTGGACACTTGGAGAAAAACAGTCCTGGTTTAGAAACTTGACTGTTTGACAGGGAACCTGTAAACTAAGGTTACACCTGCAGCATTAGTGACTTACTTCAGCATTCAACATTTCTTGGTTCTTGTTTGTGGACGCATTGTATAATCAGTTGCTCCAGTACTACTGTAAATATCAATTTATTCTGACAATAAAGATGTTTGTGCTGATTTCAAAATACAGACTATATTTTCAATAAATGTTTTCCTCATTTTTAAATAGGGTGGTAGTTGTAGACACTGATGTTTTAAGAAGTACTGGATTCAAATCCCACCTGCACACATATTTGTGTGTTTGTATTGATATATGCACTACATTCACACCCACACACATGTAGAACAGCGGAGAAATTTAAAAGCCATTTGTGAAAAACTAAAATTATCTACAGTACATTTCTTCACTATCAATGTTATCTCATCAATACCAAATCTGTATAGTCCCTGACCAAAGAAGATTAATGAAAGTTACATGCTATTAACCTTTTAATGTTTTTTGGATAAGAACTCCCATAAATTCTCGCTGGGATGCCAGGAGCAATGGTCTAGATCCAGAGTTTATATACACACTTGTATATTTGCACAATACAGAATGGTGGCAATAACTAGTGACAGATACAGTAGTCCATTCTGTATTGGTATACAGCACAGCAGGGCTGGATGAATGCAGTAGCCTGAATGGGCCATGAATTTCCGGTCAATTCTGCATGTGAATATCATTCAATCTCCATAAAGCATCTAGAAAATATTGCCAGTTGTTTTGGCATAATTCAACAATATTTTCTGCCAAGACTTAAAATTCTTGACAAATATAAGGGGACATCTGAAGTACAAGTATTTTTGCAAAGGGAAATATCAAAAAAGCAACATTAACACATTTCAAAAAGAGCACTTTCTGTTTTGGTTCTAGATCTTTACTTTTTAATCATCTGGTAAAATCTAATCCTAATGTTTGAATTTGCCCAATCATTTGAATCTTGACGTCTTCTCAAGTATTTTTTCCTCCTTTTTTTTTAAAAAAAAGAAATTTTTTTGAAGTAGATACATTTTGTAGCACTTGAATTTCAGTCAGTGATGAAAGAAAAACATCTTAAATTAGTATATTCCTTAAATTCCACATATTATAATGTGGAATTATTATCTGTGATGGGATCATTTACACACTGAAGAGAAATAACATTAATGAGATGATAAAAAGTTCTTGAAAGTCCAGGGGAAGGCATAGAAGTTTATGGCGGCTTTGAATCCTTAAAACAGCATCCATTATTTTGTATTTGGAGTGAACTGCTTATGAGCTTATTATGGATTTAAGCATTGGGGGGGGGAGTCAGCCAGAAGCACTGTTTTTGAACTCAGCTGGGTCACAGGAACTTTCTCTGCACTCCATTCTAATTTGCAGTTTTGCTATAATAAAAGCCCCAGATATATTGCTACTGTCTAGACATTTTATCTGAAACAAGTGTCCTTCCTAATCCCAGAGGACTTTTCTATTTTATTTCCAGTAAATCAAAGTCTGTGAAGAGCTTTGGTTCTTATTAAGACATACCCTTCACAGTCCAGTGATTGCCAACAGTGGCAAACCATTGACAGTTCATTTACATATAAGCGATGACTTTCATTGAGTAGTTGGCCCAAAAAAAAAACAGTGGACATTCAGAGAGCATAGCCAATATTTCTTGCTCTTTGATGAGGATTGAGTGCCAATTTATTTATGGAAAGAAGGATTTCTTTTTACCATCCTTACTGGATTTTTTTTTTTTTTTGCTTTTGTTTCCAAATGTAGGAAGCAGTCTTACAAAATGTCTGCCTCTCAGTATTGTCTAGAGTCATTATACCTCAGGAAGATGACAGCAGTAGTCCTACAACTCTGATGGACGCAGTTACAGCTCAGTGGGAATTTTTTGAAAAAGAACTACCTTTAGTGAAATAAACTATTTTTTTTAAAAAAAATTAAAGAACACAAGACTTTTGAGATCAAAAAGCAGCAATAGAGTTCTGAAAATTAAAAAAATGCTGCCCCAGTTATAAGATGGGTTTATTATCATACACTATATCAGTGATGGCGAACCTATGGCACACGTGCCACTTGTGGCACACGGAGCCATATTGGTGGCACGCGAGCTCAGGTCTGGCATGCGCATGCTGATTTTTGGGCCTTCTGGGCCCACTGGGAGTCCAGAAACAGGCTGTTTCCAGCCTCCAGAGATGGTGGGGGAGGCCCGTTTTTTGCTCTCCCCAGGCTCCAGAGCCTTTCTAGGAGCCTGGGGAGGGAAAAATGGCCTCCCCCCCAGAGGCCCTCTTGAGGCCAGAAATGGCCCATTTGGAAGTTGGGAAACGGGCCATTTCTGGCCTCCGGGGGGAGGCAGTTTTCGCCCTCCCCAGGCTCCAAGAAAGGCTCTGAAGCCTGGGGAGAGTGAAAAACAGGGGTGCCATCGAGTGCAGGGAGCCGGGGGGAGCATGGAATTATGGGTGTGGGCACGCACGTGTATGACTCCCCTGTGCTCCCCCCCTTTTGGCACACGAACCAAAAAAGGTTCGCCATCACTGCACTATATCATACACTGTATCACTATATAGCAAAATGATATAGTCTCCTGTATTATGATTCATATAAATAAAAAGAAATTGTTTTACAAAGCAGGTTTTTAAACTTATTTGTATTGGTCCTATGCATATAGGAATTTTAAGTATCACCTAGAGACTAAGGAGATGTATTTCTATTACCTTCTTTAAGAATGAAATACTTTTCATTACAACATTGGAAATTTCCATTACAGGAAACTGAAGTTAAAACTAAGATTTTACTTTGTTATCTATTAACTCAATCGGATGTTGCTGTAAGGTTCACTTGTCTGTGATTTGCTTCCTGACTTAGTCACTATCTTCTAACACATTTAGTCCCTCTTCTTTCATTTTCTCCTTCTTCTTTCTCTCTCGCATTGATGCAGCAACTAGAGCACCAGCAATTCGAATATCAGCTGATTTTAGCACTGGGTGTCCTCTTGCTGTAAAGGGAACACAAATAAAGATGATTCTAAATTGAAATTATAATGGACAAAGATAAAGTGGCAGGTTACTTATAAGAAGAGTTATGTGAACTACTGCACATTTCACTGATACAAAACTAATATTCTATATTGCAAAATATTAATACTGTACATTGTACAATATGCATGATTAAGAAATCAAATACACTGATGTTTAGTCTGAGATATTTTGTTATTATGCTTTTCAAATGTACTTGTCTATGTGATTTGTGGAAATTCCTGAACAAGTTTGATTTTTTATAATAGTGAGCTATTTCCTAGAGCAGTGATGGCGAACCTATGGCACAGGTGCCAAAGGTGGCACGCGGAGCCATATCTGTCGGCATGCGAGCTGTTGCCCTAGCTCAGCTCCAGTGCGCATGTGCGTGGCCGCCAGCTGATTTTTGGCTTGCGCGTAGGCTCTGGGAGGGCGATTTTGGCTTTCGGAGGGCCTCCAGGGTGGCGGGGGGAGCGTTTTTGCCCTCCCCAAGCTCCAAGAAAGCCTCTCTAGCCTGGGGAGGGCAACAAATGGGCCTACCGGGCCCACTGGAAGTCGGGAAATGGGAGAGTGGGGGGGTCACGCACGCATGTGCAGGGGGGGTGGGACAAGTGAGGGGCTTTGAATTATGGGTGTGGGCAGGCACGCACGTGCAATAGCGCACACGCGCACTATTTCGGCACCCAAGGAAAAAAAGGTTCGCCATCACTGTCCTAGAGGTTTCATATAAAAGAGAAAGAGAAAGAGAGAGAGAGGGGGGAGAGAGAGAGAGAGAGAGACAGAGAGAGAGACAGAGAGAGAGAGAGAGAGACAGAGACAGAGACAGAGACAGAGACAGAGACAGAGAGAGAGAGAGTGGCAATATTTCCTTGGCTAATCTATAATATGCTTTTTAAACTATCATACTAATTTGACTTGGAAGACTTTTTAGAATATTGCACAAATCATTTTTTAAAATTAGTAAAGCAAACATTTCAGTAACAGTAGAAAAGTAACTGTGAACTGTGATAATAATCTTTGAAGTAATAAGAGATTCACAGTTACAAAGTGGAAGTTAACATAAGCAATGTTAAGCAAATAAGTGGTGGAACATAGCTTCCTGTAGAGGGCAGGAAAGATTCCCCAGAATTAGAGAATTAATACAGCCTATGTTGTGATAGGAAGTTCTCTTCAAATTAACTTTGTAGTAAAACAGACAAGGGAGAATTAGAAATAGAAATTCACCTCTCCTTTAATTAAAGGCCTTGGGAAATGTATTACCCAACCCAGAGATTGAAACAACCCTAAAATCTTTTAACTGTGACTAGCCATTACAAAGAAAAAAATTCATCCAATTAAGCCATCTGGGAAAATTATTATCTTGATAGGCAAGATACGAATAATTATTTATTTATTTATTATTTATTTATTTGTCAAGTACATATTGGTAATATACTGTACATAGATATAACATTGTTTATATACATAAGATGGGTACTGATAAGAAGGAACATTAGGACAGGGACGGTAGGCACGCTGGTGCACTTATGCATGGCCCTTACTGACCTCTTAGGAATCGGGTGAGGTCAACAGTGGACAGTCTAAGGATAAAGTTTTGGGGGTTTGGTGACGAAACCACAGAGTCAGGTAGTGAGTTCCAGGCATTAACCACTCTGTTGCTAAAGTCGTATTTTCTACAGTCAAGTTTGGAGCGGTTCACTTTGAGTTTGTATTTGTTGTGTGCTCGTGTATTGTTGTGGTTGAAGCTGAAGTAGTCGTTGACAGGAAGGATGTTGTAGCAGATAATTGTATGAGCTATGCTTAGGTCGTGCCGAAGGCGACGCAGTTCTAAGCTTTCTAAGCCCAGAATTTCAAGTCTGGTTGCGTAAGGTATTCTGTTGCGAGTAGAGGAGTGGAGGACTCTTCTCGTAAAGTATCTCTGAACACTTTCTAATGTATTTATGTCCGATATGCAGTGTGGGTTCCAGACAGATGAGCTGTATTCAAGGATTGGTCTGGCGAATGTTTTGTATAATAACATTATAATGCCTATGAAAAAAGAAATCAGTATGGAATTTTTATGGATCAGGACATTGTTGAGGAAGGGGTAGCTAAAGTCGGGGTATTATAGGCTGGTCCCAAGTAACTATTAGTTGCTGCTTCAGGAAGGTTACAGGGAATAAAAGATTAGCAGGCCTTGTCAGTTGGGTAGCAGTTATGTCTCTTTTAAGTCTGAAGTACTTGCAAATGGGAGCTTAGCTGCTGCTGCTACTGCTGAATGCACAGGTCGCTCATACCACCTTTATGAGGAGAAAGCCATTTATTTTGCTTTTAAACAGAACTGAAATGTAGTCATGAATAAATGAGAGAAAATGAATAAAAATCAATTTGGCACCAGGATCTTAGATCATGTAGGTAGCCAATGAATGATTTCAACATCCAGCAAGTTGGACCAAACATTTATTTTAAAAAGCATTGACAATTACTTGGATGGAAAGTATAAATTTTAGTTGCTAATTTATATAGTAATGCAATTTTCTATTTCTGGGACTTTACTGTATTTAGTAATTAGCAGTGAAACTAGGCATGGCAATATAAAATTATGGTTGCTCAGATCCAAAATGTTTAAATATTTTGTAAGAATATGATTAAATTAGTATTATCCATTCTTGTTAACAAAGACCGTTAGATTAAAAAACAGTTGAACTGTAGGTACTTAAATGTACATATTCCAGTTTTTCCTAATACATGAGAATAAAATGATTATAGTAACTTCACTATCTGGAAATTTCAATGTAGATAATACTTGCTATATTTTAGGATTCTCAGTTGAACCAAGATAGAAGGTCTTTTGTGTTGGCCAAAGCATCAAAACAAGGCTATAGTTGTACAGAACATCCTCATATTTTCAAGATGGAGATTTTAACACCAACTATTCAGAATTTTTTGACAGTATTGAAATACATATATGAGACTCAGCAGTGCATTCTGGAAAGTGAGTCAGGAGATTCCCAAAGGTTGGTATTGAGTTATAAATAATCAGAAGAACCATGAAATAACAAAATTCATTGAATAGCTTCAATTCATTCATAATAAATGCCCAGATCCACTGCAAATTTATATGCTGTCAAGAGTCACTATGGATAGTGAGATATAAATTAAATAAATACATACATACATAATAAATAAATAATAGTTCGGGATGATTTCCTCAGCCTAAAGCAAAAGTTAACAAAAGAGAGATGAAACTTAATGTACCACAGTATACACTGTGGTATATACAGTTTGAGAAAAACCAACCATAACTTGATAGCTGTATTAATAGAGTTTATGCTATTTATAATTAACCATGAAAAAATACCCATGTTGGGGTTTTTTTTTTAATGAAGTGGTCTGTATCTGTGAAAAAAGCTTATTTGATGTGAGGTAATGGTAATAAACAGCATCATAATTTTATTAAACAAATGTCTGGTATGTTTATAGTTGAAAATATTTGTGCAATTTGAAACTATATCTCAAAATATTTATTCCAGCATAGTGCCTTATTCATTTGTAGAAAGAGCTATCTGATCAGGTAGGTGGACATCTCCCTTTAAAATACTTAAACGGGTGGAGTTTTTATTTGTAAGGGAAAAGGGCCACAAAATCAAGGCACAATATCATATTAAATGTTCCGGACTAGTTCTGGAAAGAATAAATAATGACAATTAATATTACATTGACTAGCAATTGTTCAAGACAGATAAATTTCTTCATGCAATATATAACTGACAAGGGATTGCTTTTTTTAGAGGATTGTATAATAACTGCTAATTAGAGCAACTTTAAAAGATAGATAAAAAGAGATTTATAAAGTAAGCAGTTATCACAATGTTCAAAAATGGAATCTTCACTCTGTGGGACAATGCAGCTCAATGTTCTAGTCCCGTGATGGCGAACCTATGGCACGCATGCCACAGGTGGCAGGCAGAGCCCTCTCTGCGGGCACGCGAGCCGTCGCCCCAGCTCAGCTCCACCGCGCATCCGCGCATGCCTCCTGCCGGCCAGCTGGTTTTTGGGTCTCTGCCGTGCATGCGGGAGATGCGTGTGCATGCGCAGGGGCAGGGGAGCACGGGGGGTCACACGCGCATGCATGTTCTTTCGGCACGTGACAATAAAAAGGTTAGCCATCACTGTCCTAGTCTGAACTTTCAACTGCAAATATATAATTACATATATTTTCAATCTAATCTACCAGAGATCTATTTTTTTAAAAAAATCTCTATAAAATACCATCCCAAACCAAAAGGGGAAAATTGGAATCCGGAATGATAAACGAATAAAGGGAAACAGATGGAAGTCATAACTGCAAGAAGCCACAAACTAAAAATTCTTTTGGCAGTATATGTGAAAAGCTAAACAGACTTTTATAAAACACTGTATTAGCAGGGACACAAAAGAACCACTTTCTATTTTCTTAAAAATAAGACTTGAGATATTTGACAGAGACTAGCATTTCTTTTGTACAAAAATTAAATTTTGTGCTAAAATTATTATCTGATATAAGGTTACTTTGAATAAATTGTTCCTGAGACTTTGTTAGCAGTGAACAAATGAATAGGCATATGGCTCAATTTTCACTGGGCTTGCAAAGTTAATTGTTTTGCCAACTATTTAAGCTTGTTACATGCGGGCTTTAGAAAGCAGGCAAGGACGGGCGGGGGCACGTGAACAAGCTTATACTGACCCATTTTCTGCTTGCTGAGTTCATATATATACAGGCTAAACTGCAGCCCAACCCCAGCTCCAAGTGGCTTTGTGCCTTTACAATTTCCTCCGCTGGAAGATTTTTAAACTTCTACAATAAATTAGTGTTTCTCAACTTTAGCATGTCCGTTCTCATATTTTAAAGACTGTTTAATTCATTATTTTGGATACCAAGTTGCTGCTCTACTCCAGTAGGAAGTAGAGCAAATTAAGGGACTTGCATACTCTTCATTAATCCCTCCTAGGATTAATCCTGCTAAATATTTGGTATTAGCATCTCCCACATTGCCTGGTATCAACATTCCTCAGTACATATTCAGAAAGCTTGGGAGCCTGATAACCTGCTGTACCAGAAGAACATACAAAGACTTGCCCTCTGAAACCACTTATTAACAGTCTTTATCTAAACCTATATAAAGCATGTTGCAAAGACAACTGACAATTGCCAAAAAGAGAGCATGCAATTAGTATCTGAAATAATTGTGATTATATTTTGTGCTAATATTAGCACTTTAAAACAGAACAATAATCCCAGACTGCATTATTGTGAAGGCCACTCAGCTGGTGATACAAAGCAATGGATGACAGTTCTTGATTGTTCATTACATTTTGATGCTTTGCACAAGCAGACCCCATTCACTCTTATATAAATGTAAAGCACTTCAGAATTAGTATTTGATTGTAGCATTGATCAGATTCTTTGCTTATTTTGGGGTGTCTTGTGGTTACAGAAGCAAACTATTGTAATATTTTCAGTAAGTAACTATTAACACAGAGTTTTATCTAAGTCTGGTTGCATGCATGCATGCATGAAGTGAATGTGATATTCTCCTTTCAGTGGTTAATGGTTCTTTTCTATGAAGCACAAGTTATAAGGAGCAGAAACTTATAGTTCTTAATTAAGGTCTTGGAGCCAAGCACCTCACCTTCACTTGATATATCATCCAGCACAGATTTTGCCAGCAAACACACATGATAACATCCTAATTAGAAATTAGCATTTTTAACAATAGGGTTATATGATAAATTATACTGTGTACTAGAACAAGGAACTAGAAATATGGCAAACGGCTATTTTCATTCTACAAAGCTTAGAACAGTATTTAAACATCACTCCCAGTTCTCATCCTCTTGGACTGAATTCCACTATTTTCATTAAATTGGGAATTATGATAATAAATTAATTCATGAACATACAATAAACTACCGTATATATGAAGTGCGTGTTTTGTTTAATCCCCTTGCAAAACTCCCTTGCAAGTTTAATTCATTATATTTTAGCAGCAACTGCAGGGAAATTTATTTCTCTGAAAGACAATTTGTAAAATCAAAGTAACTGGGATTCTGGTATAAATCTCTGCTATGTGTATGTTCTAAAGTTAGTGGTCTGTTATATTCATCTTACCTTTTTAAGTGCATTTTATTATAGCATGTGCAATGAGGTCATATTTTCCATTTGTAGGAAAATGCCACACAGTATTTATCATTGGGTGTTTTGACCCTGAAAATATGCTTTCTGAAGAATTATTTATTATGGTATCAATGTCTGACTAAGGGAAGTATTAATTATGTAATATATCTAAATTTCTAGTGCCATTAAAAGAAGGAGTTTCCTATACATTCATTAAATGAAGCATTAGGAGTGCATATTTTCTGCATATTCAATCAAAAGCAGCCTCTTATGAAATAAGCTGAAGAGGCCATTTCAGGAAACTATGTTTCTACATCACAAAATTTAATAGATTAACAGAGTTGGAAGGGACCTTGCAGGTCATCTAGTCCAACCCCCTGCCCAAGCAGGAGACCCTATATCTGCCTCTACCTAGGATCGAACTCACAACCTCCTGATTGTGAAGCAAGAGCTCCACCTCTAGGCCACAGCAGCTAGGTTGAATGACTGCACTGTGTTGATTATTTAATCCAAAATGCTCAATCTCCGAAAAATTGAAGAGTCTTTTCAAGAAAGGACCCTTGATTAAGTTCTTCTTAGGAGGACATCACTATATTTTGCTACCAGTATGATTTTGATATGGTTCTTCTTGTCTCAAGCCAGTTCAGTTCTTCTGATTGAGATCCTGATGGTGGTTTTAGTTATCTTATGTATATGTTCTTTCTAATTCCAGCTGCCGGGGGTGGGGGTGGGGGTGGAGCTAAGATGGAGGACAGGCAGCACCGGCTGTAAAGAGCTCCTCCAAAAGCAAATTAGGTTTTTATTTTCATATATATAACTCATTTTATATCTTTAACATATTTTAACAAAAATATTTTATATTTTTAACTCATTTTTAATCTATTTTTAATCTATACCGGATTTTTATAAAAGCACATATAGTGTGGCTACCATTTGTTTTAGATACATTTTAACAATACTACAAACCAGGATTTTTAAGAATGGGGAAAAGGAGAAAGAGACAGCACTCAGCAACACAGAGCTCATCCAAGCCATTGAAGCAGCAGAAAATGGAAGATTATACCACAAATAGACACCCTGTTCCAGTAAGTAAGTTATCTGCAGCTGCCTTATCAGATAAATTTAATTTATGTGACTCATTGGAATGGGACTCACAAACCCAACTTGAAAGCAAACAGCATGTAGAACTTTCCTCCTCTCTCTCAGAGAATGGTTCCCTTTCTTGGAACTCCGCAGCTGCCTCCCTTGCACAGGAGGGAGATTTGAAGGGGGAAAATGTGACAGATTTTCTCTCGAGACAATGTTTGTTTACAGCTTAAACTGTAAACTCGATCTATGAACGTTTATCAATTGTCATAAATAAGGTTGACTGCCTGAAAGAATCTTTTGCAAAGTTTGTTAGGAGCCACCCAAATATCTCTTGTGTAACAGGAGAACAATTCCCAAAAAAAAACTGCCCAAAGAATTAAGGATATAGAAGCACAAAATGATATAGCTATCCTTAGTAAGGTGGGTAACTTGAAATGGCTGAGTAAATACAAACGTACTTTTCAAGTAGACAGCTATTTGAAGTTACAACTGCCAAAACATCTTAGGGAGATATGTACGCGAGCAAGATTCGAACAGCTTGACACAATGGTCAGATATGGGAGATTCCATTCTATACCCTACAATGAGCATCTCTGCATTTGCGGAGCGGCAGAGGTAGAAGACCTGGCTCACATCCTATTTGATTGTTGCTTGTATAAGGGGGTGAGAGACAGGTACCTTGGTCTATATACTTGTCACGATGTAAATTTTGATTGTCAGCTGAACTCTATGATTTAGAGCAGGGGTCGGGAACCTTTTTGACTAAGAGAGCCATGAAAGCAAAAAATTTGGAAATTTATTTCAGTGAGAGCCATATAATATATTTTAAAAGTGAATTCAACTAAATGTCAATAGGGACAATGGGATATTGAGAGAATCCCTGTCTTTGTGCTGTTTAATTTGTTGCTGCTGTAGCAGCTTCCTTGCTCCAAAGTGATATTTGTCTTTGAATTGGTGATTTCCATCATAGCATTGGTAATGATTCTTTCTTTCTTTCTTTCTTTCTTTCTTTCTTTCTTTCTTTCTTTCTTTCTTTCTTTCTTTCTTTCTTTCTCTTCTTCTTCTTCTTCTTCTTCTTCTTCTTCTTCTTCTTCTTCTTCTTCTTCCTTCCTTCCTTTCTTCTTCTTCTTCTTCTTCTTCTTCTTCTTCTTCTTCTTCTTCTTCTTCCTTTCTTCTTCTTCTTTCTTTCTTTCTTTCTTTCTTTCTTTCTTTCTTTCTTTCTTTCTTTCTTTCTTTCTTTCTTTCTTTCTTTCTTTCTTTCTCTCTGCAAACCAATCCCCACCGTGGCTCCTTTCTCACTCGCCCAGCCCTCTTCCAAGACGTCAAGTGCGGGGAACCGCACCAAGCGAGGTAGGTGGGTGGGTTGCTGAAGAAGCCCCGGAGCCCCGCCGCCAACCTGCGTCTCCTGCTGGGAAGGAGCCTCTGTCGCTGTCTCTCGCGGGGTTCCAGCCACCCGACTGAGTCCCTGACCGTGGCACCGGCAGGGTTAATGCGTATGGGAGAGGAGAGAGAGCGCTACCCGCCGCCGCTGCTACTTTCACCGCTCCGATATTTCTTTGGTGGGCGCACGCGGGAGGGACCATGGAGCAGAGGCGCCCGGCAGCTTAAGGCAAGAGGCAGGTGGGAGACGCGGGCAGGAGCCTGTCGCCGCCGCCGCCACTTCTGGCATCCCCACGCCTCTCACCCCGCTCGCCGGGTGCCTCTGCTCAGCGGTCCCTCCTGCGGAGGCCCACCAAAGAAATATTGGAGCAGCGAAAGTAGCAGCGGTGGCGGTAGCACGCTCTCTCCTTCCCTCCCATGCAGGGAGGGAAGGAGAGAGCGTGCTACCGCCGCCGCTGCTACTTTCACCGCTCCGATATTTCTTTGGTGGGCGCGCGCAGGAGGGACCATGGAGCAGAGGCGCCCGACAGCTTAAGGCAAGAGGCGGGTGGGAGACGCGGGCAGGAGCCTGTCGCCGCCGCCGCCACTTCTGGCATCCCCACGCCTCTCACCCCGCTCGCCGGGTGCCTCTGCTCAGCGGTCCCTCCTGCGCAGGCCCACCAAAGAAATATCGGAGCGGTGAAAGTAGCAGCGGCGGCGGTAGCGCTCTCTCTCCTCTCCCATACGCATTAACCCTGCCGGTGCCGCGGTCAGGGACTCAGTCGGGTGGCTGGAACCCCGCGAGAGACAGCGACAGAGGCTCCTTCCCAGCAGGAGACGCAGGTTGGCGGCGGGGCTCTGGGGCTTCTTCAGCCGCTT
This sequence comes from Diadophis punctatus similis, assembly GCA_023053685.1. NCBI lineage: Eukaryota > Metazoa > Chordata > Lepidosauria > Squamata > Dipsadidae > Diadophis > Diadophis punctatus. The sequence continues at coordinate 47,635,699 of JALIGW010000006.1, forward strand.
GGCTGGAGAACGGCGGGGATGTGGCCATGGCCGTTTTTTAGCTCCCCCCCGTCCCGGCTGAACGCCGCCATTTGGGTTATTTTTCCCTCTGTGCATGCGCGCGCATGCACAGAGGGAAAAATAACCCAAATGATTATGGTCAGCCGGGACGGGAAAGCGGTGATTGTGTTCAGCCGGGACGGGAAAGCGGGCAGGAGAAGCTCCGTGCTGCAACCGCCGCCAGTTCCATCGGCTATACGCTGAAGGACTGGCCCGGGCGAACCGGGAGGATTTCACCCCTGCTGCGAGCCATATGCAGTCATCAAAAGAGCCACATCTGGCTCGCGAGCCATAGGTTCCCGACCCCTGATTTAGAGATTCCTAGCAAAGCAAAGCAGTCACATGGTGAGTGAACTGCGCATGTACACATTCCATTCTATTACTCCTCCTTCTTCTGCTCCGGTCCTTCATTGAAGAAGGACGTGTGTTAGACCGCAAAGATGTAGTTATTAAGATTTATATCTTTTGTACCGAAATAAATATTTTGTTATCTTTAGACATTATACTCGAGTTTCATTTTGTTAAGGATTAGATCCAAAGGAAAAGATCTATCACCTCTAAGACTTATTTTCTCATTCTGTCAATACTAAATGAATGACCCATTGGGATCCCCATATCAAAACAACTTACCTTATGTCCGGGCAGAACCTGAAAATAACATTTAACACAGCACAGTATTTAAACAAAATGGTTTGGTTGAGATCTGCATATGTGGGACTGATTGGGGTAGATTGCAGGGGTGACACCGAAATATAATTTTATCATATTTTATCTATATCTTAAATTATTGTATTTTATTCCAATTTCATTTTAAATTGTATTTTATTAAATTCCATTTTAAATTATTTTTATCAAATTTTAGTAATAATTTGTTTCTGGAACTTTGCACTTTGATATGGCCCAAGGGCTAATCAATAAAGACTCCTGTCATGTCAGTAATTCCTGCTGCTTGTGTTATTTTGATCAATATATGTGCATTTGGGTTTATGTTTATTTTGTCTATATTGTTCTATATTTAATTGACTGGGTATGACTCATTGGGACAATACATTCTACAAACATTGTTTGTTGTTTGTTGAATAGCCTTGTTCAGGTCCTAGGACCATGGTGGCAAACCTATGGCACGCGTGCCAGAGCTGGCACGCGGAGCCATAGAAGCCGGCACGCGAGGGTTCCCACCGGCAAACCGGAAGTGCGAAAAAAACGCACTTCCGGTTTGCCAGTGTGCTGTTTTTTGCACTCCGGGGGGTTCAGGGAAGCTCCCTGAAGCTCCGGAATGCAAAAAACTACAAAACGGACAAACCGGAAGTGCACTTTTCCGCACTTCCGGTTTGTCCGTTTTGTAGTTTTTTGCATTCCGGAGCTTCAGGGAGCTTCCCTGAACCCTCCGGAGTGCAAAAAACAGCATACCGGCAAACCGGAAGTGCATTTTTTCGCACTTCCGGTTTGCCGGTTTCGTCGTTCCAGGCTCCGGTAAGCCTTTGTGCGGGGGTGGGGGGGTGTGCGCATGCGCAGGGGGCAGCATGGGGGGGTGTTGTGCGCATGCGTGGGGGGGAGGGAATGGGTGTGGGCATGCGAGCGCGCGCGAGCGCGCCCCCCCTTTTTCGGCACGCGAGCCAAAAAAGGTTCGCCACCACTGCCCTAGGATATTTTTTCCATTACTGTTCACCAGATAGGTGACAGACTTGTATCAATGCTAAGCATGCTCAGTCATCACTAGTGTATTCTGGGTTAGTGATGCCTTTAGGTTTTTCTAATTTAAATTTGTTTGTAAACTGAATTTTATCCTAGATCAGTGTCGGCTCTCTCTTATGCACACAAGGTACTTCTCTGACTACATATCAATTTACACATAGAGAACAAGTCCAATATTAAAACAGAAAGATAATTAAATATTTCTTGCTTATCAAAATAACTTAACGTAACTTGAATGTAACTTGATATATGGGTCAGGAGGGTCATTCTAATACTCTAGTTCAGACAGACAAAATATACACATTTAAAGTTGCTTCATTCCTGAAATCTACAATAGAGTAGATTCAAACAGATAAGCTACAAAGCACATTTCAATTAATGTTGAGATGTTCCCAGCATGATTAATTAATAATCAGTCAGGAGAATCAAATCACATGAATAATGAGATGCTGGATACCACCCTATGGCTTGGGCTTTGGTGTGTAAAATATCACTTTTCTACATAGATTTTTCTCATCTGATCCACCTGATAGTGCCTACTATAGTGACAATGTGAAAACCAGTAAAAACCTGAGTCTTTTGGAAGACCTTTAGGAATTGACATTTGGAATAGTTGGTACCAGTGTGTAATGTAATGTGATGCTTTGTATTTATTATTATTATTTTATTTTATCATTAGTATCTGTAGGCTAACTAAAGTCTTTTTGAACTGAAGTGGTGGATAAATCACACAAAATAAATCAACAAATTTTGGTCAAATGTATATGGTTAGCCAAGATTAGAACCATTTAAATCTATGGAGACAGGTTTTTTTTTAAGCCTCATAATTTGTTCTAATGCCAAAGCATGGCTTGGAGTTTGCAAATGAATTTGAGTGGGTATCTCCTGCAGAACAAAATGTCTTAGCCACTTGTTCTTCTTGCATAATAAAAATATTTAGCATTTAGAGTCTATCAACAAATGTCAACATCATTTCATGTTATCTGGCCTTTGTAACTCTCTAAAAAGCATTAGAAGCATAATGACATCATTAGTAGTGGTTGAAGTATTTTGCCTAAACGTCTTTTATTCGTTTTTCTTTATTAAAACTGGGGAGAATGCATCTTGGGTAGAATACATCTTGTAAATTGAAATATGAAGATGGAAAGACCTTTCATAGGAATTAAGGTATTGAGACTTAGATTTGCATATATCTCGACTGAGGTTTTTTTTCTTGCTTTATTTTTTTTGCTTCTTTTTAATTAATAAAGCTCTGCTGTGGATCCTGCTTTGTTTTGAAGCTTGGATGCCCACAGCAGTTTGTGATATTTCTTAAATAAAATGCCCAATAAGAACAACATAATTTCTCATGGTTAAAAAATATGTGTGCATTCATAAAAATCAATGCAAATATCTCTATTAAGAGATTAAAAATAAATGTAAGATAGATCTGACACAGGTGCCCCTGAAAATAAGCGGTGTTAGCTAGACAAATTAAACCCAGCTGCTGTGGCCTAGAGGTAGAGTTCTTGCCTCACAATCAGGAGGTTGTGAGTTCAATCCTAGGTAGTGGCAGATGTAAGGGTCTCCTGCTTGGGCAGGGGGTTGGACTAGATGACCTGCAAGATCCCTTCCAACTCTGTTAATCTATAAAAGTTTTATTCAAAGAATGAAAATTATTTCAATAGTTAATTATGCACTGAAAAATATGCACAATATACTTCAGTTTTCAGTGTATTAAGCAGATAGATTCTCCCCGATATTGCAATTCGCTGTTGATTTCAACAGAATTTAGATACTTAAATGTTTGTAGCCTTATGTCACATTATGGGGTCTTATGACAAGCTCATCTATAGATTTCAAATTGAAAATCTTATATCTTGACAGCTTTTTTACAACCAAACAAGTTAAACAAAAATAGATTTCTTTCTTGGTAATTTATATAACACTTCTGAATGATAAAATAATAAAACAGAAAAAAGTACCATATTTTCAAGTTTATAAAACACATAAACCATAAACTAATTAGCTTATTGAAAACTGAAAATAATAGAAAAAGGTAAATATGACACTTGCAAATTCTTGGCTATATTAACCAGACACATTGATCATATTTTAGCCAAGGGTTGTACAAATGCAGCCAATGAGATTGTATACTTCTTAGTTGAGCCAATTCAGATGGCAGTACGATCTCAGATTGTCTTGTTATATAACATAATTCCATCCTTATGAAATCTTAACATATTCTGTCATACAATTATCCTATTTTTACACCTTTCTACTATTATTATTAATATTAATAATCATAACATTAACCTACCACCTGACTCCAATTGACTCTGGGTGGTTTACAAATGATTAAACACATTTAAAAACAAGGAACAATACAAAAAGCACAAAAACAACACAAAACAAAGGCACAGTTATGGCAGAGAAAACAAACAAGGAAAAGGAAGAAAGGGGACATTGATCATCCTCACCAAAGGCCTGGGTGAATAGCTACATCTTTCAAATAATAGTAGAGTGGGAGGAGAATTTAAATTTCAAGGAGAATCACGTACTAGAACAGTGGTTCTCAACCTTCCTAATGCCGTGACCCGCGCCCTGCCCCCGCGGTCCCACCACGCCCCACCCTGCAGCCACACCCATCCCCACAACCCATGACCCACCGCCGCCATTTGGGTTCTTTTACCCTCTGCACATGCGCAAAGCGTTCTGCGCATGCGCAGAGGGTAAAAGAACCCAAATGGTGGCATCCAGGTGAAGTCTCCCGACCCCTGTGAAAGGGTCATTCGACCCCCAAAGGGGTCGCGACCCCCAGGTTGAGAACCACTGTACTAGAGGGTATTTAGAAAAAATCTGGGGTCTCAATACACCAACCCTGCCAGATCAAACCAGCAAGGCAGACAGCTAATGAAACCATCAGAATTTGAAGAATGTGTTGTTCCTATCTAACATATGTGGCTGAAACATAATGAGTTGTCTGATGTATTAAGACAAAAGTTGCTTTGGATAGTGAGAAAGGCAGATATAAATTTAATACATAAATAATCACTAGGATCAAGTGCTTTCCTGCATTTTCAGCCACCACCATACCCCAAAGTTAGACAGATCAAAAAATTATCTCTTTATCTAATTTATAATCATTCATTGAACAGCTTTCTTCTCTAAATCCTCCAAATGTATAACCAAGTACTCAGCCTTTCATCCTTCCAAGGTCGATAAAATGAGGACCCAGATTGTTGGGGGCAATATGCTGACTCTGTAAACCGCTTAGAAAGGGCTGTAAAACACTGTGAAGAGGTATATAAGTCTAAGTGCTATTGCTACTTACTATGATATTTAATATAAAATTATATAAAATAATACATCTCACATATCTGCACATACATAAGTGTGCTGTGCAAATTCCCAGTGAATCAATAATACAGTTTTTGCATTATGCCATGTCTACAAAGCAAAATGTATAATCTTGGGATTGATAGGTTATGGACCCTGAAATAATATTGTGTTTTAAATCCCATTCTCACTTGCACTGATAATGTTACCTAGTTGGGTCATGAAATGTCTGCAAGCAAACAACCAAGTTCAGACACCATGAAGAACTCCACAGTTAAAATTCTCAGAGTACATTATAAAGTCACTTAAAGCAACATCAGTACCATTTAGATAGTACACTGAATGGGATACAAAGATAGAAAACAATAAAAGCCACTATCCGAACATTGTTTGGGAATTTAAAATGAAGCTAACTACAAAACAAAGCTATCAAAGAGAGTTGTCTTAAGGTAAGGCTAAGCTGACCAATGTGTCTGCCAGACTTTCCTCCTTGGGGATGGCATCAGAAACATGGGGATATATATGTATACATATATTTCTAAAATTCAAAAGCTATTCCAAGAATGAATATTGTATTAATGATTTTTTTTTGGGGGGGGGAATCATACTTGTCAGTTGCTTTCCTGTTTTGGAGACAGGATCACATACTTGACATCTCTAAATTTCTTGAACTGACTGCAGATTTAAAGCTGTTCTTCTGTCTCTGATTAGTCAGGAAACAGTTGTCTCAGAAAAGGAAGAACACAGTGCTACTTATTTTATCAAACTCTAATTGCATACAAATGAATATGTTACATTCTCTCCTTTAAAAGTCATATTATTTTACTTAAATGCCTTGGTATATTTTGTTTGAATATGCTACTTTGAATAAACATCTTTTTGTTCTAACTGCTCTACAGAGACCCATAAGTTTAGATTTTTCAGCATGTACAATCCACCAACACAGGACATAAAATAGTAAAAAATAAAACTCTGCAGAATTTAACACAGCAGAATAACAGAATGACAAGAGTTGGAAGGAACCTTGGAGGTCTTCTAGTCCAACCCCTGCTCAGGCAGGAAGTCCCATACCATTTCAGACAAATGATTGTCTAATCTTTTCTTAAAAACTTCCAGTGTTGGCACATTGACAACTTCTGGAGGCAAGTTTTTCCACTGATTAGTTGTTCTGTCAAGAAATTTCTCCTTAGTTCTAGGCTGCTTCTCTCCTTAATTATTTTCCATCCATTGCTTCTTGTCCTCCCTTCAGGTGCTTTGGAGAATCGGTTTGACTGCCTCTTCTTTGTGGCAAACCCTTAGATATTGGAACACTGCTATCATATCAACCCTAGTCCTTCTTTTCATTAAACTAGACATACCAAATTCCAGCAACCGTTTTTTATATGTTTTAGCCTCCAGCCCACTAATCATCTTGGTTGCCCTGCATTCTTTTTAGATTCTCAACATCTTTTTTACATTGTAGAGACGAAAACTGGATGCAGTAGTTAAAGTACTAAATGGTGTGGGATAAAGATTAGTCAGATCAATCCTATCCTACCCCTCTCAGTTTCAAAATGGAGACTAAACTGGAGCTGCATTCTAGGCAAGTGAGTAGAAAACATTTTTTAGACATATGAAAGCACAACCATGACCATTTTTCTGTCTTCTTTTCCATGTATCTGCAAGTTGTTTATGCTTCCTCTTTTGTTTTTGTTTTCTGAATCACAGGAGTAATTTTCTATTTTCTGTGACCCACCTGCAAATGTTCAGTAGTGAGCCCCATGTAAGTGTTTGTATGTTATGGCAATCCAGAAGACTGTTGTTCTTGGAGCTTATGGATTATACGGGCATGCTATAATGAGACACTTAAAATATTTCCTATGCTGTGAGCTGGCAGATGAAATGTATTACCGTTGATTCTCCTGACCTCTCAGGATACGTCTGACATCCTTAAGCTTTAGCATATTTATGTGTATACTGTTTGTGTTACAGCTAGAGTCAATGATGATGGATTTTAGAAGAAAACCTGCAATACTACTACCTCTTACAATACTAAACAGTTCTACAGAGGAATTATTGAGTCTGTCATCTGCACCTCCATAACTGTCTGGTTTGGCTCTGCAACCAAACAAGACAAACACAGACTTCAACTGATAATTAGAACTGCAGAAAAAAACACTACCAACCTGCCTTCCATTGAGGACCTGTATACTGCATGAGGACTGGGAAAATATCCACAGACCTCTCACATCTTGGACATAAATTGTTTCAACTTCTACCCTCAAAATGACGCTATAGAGCACTGCATACCAGAACAACTAGACACAAGGACAGTTTTTTCCAGAATGCCATCACTCTGCTTAACAACTAATTCCCACAACACTGTCAAATAATTTATTAAGATTGTATTACTATTCTTCTTCTCTTCCTTACTAGTATCTATCTCTTCCCACTTATTACTATAACCATGTGCTTGTATCTTTCAATTTATATTGTTTTTACTTGTTTCCTAGTATGATTTGATAGCTTATTAGTAACCTTGACTATCACTAAGTGTTGTATCTTTTTATTCTTGATGAATGTATTTTATTCTCCTTATGTACACTGAGAGCATATGCACCAAAGACAAATTCCTTGTGTGTCCAATCACACTTGGCCAATAAAGAATTCTATTCTATTCTATTCTGTTGATTTCAGTAACGGACTCAATGGTAGTCTCTTATCAAATATAGAAGTGTTCCACTTAAGGAATATTACTGAATTTACTTCCATCAACATTGAGGGTAGGACACTGAACCACATTAGTGCAAGTGCTCTTCTGTGTATGACAGAAATAATACAGTGGTGCTATTTAGAGGTCTCGGAAGAGTTATGAAAGAGATCCTTGGGGCAGTAGGAAAAGATTTAGCTTGTCATTCTGGACATCTAAATCAAAGACTGTTCATTTGGCTTCTTGTGAAGCTCTATTGGGAGCAAACGATATTAGGAATGGAAACGGGATGCCTCAGAAAAGATATCATTGGGGATGCTTTTTCCAGGAGAAAATAAACCTATCAGCAAAAATAAGCTAAGCCATCAACCCACCCCCAAAGATTTGATTTAATCAAGATTGCAGGTGACGAATTCTTCAAATGGGTTGGTTATGGAAAGGTAATCAGTAATAATTAACATACCCTCCAAGGCTTTACTGAGATTAGATTTGCTTTCTCCCCTCCCCCCATTACTTTCCCTATGCTCCAAGCTAAAAAAAATCCCAAACCAATCTAAAGGCTAAGAACAGTATCATTCCCTCATTACATGGTTCCTCTGGTGCTTATCAGTGATTACCAAAACATAGTTTCAAATAAAATAATGTCCTAATGTTGTTGCAATGCTAAAAAACAGTGACCTTTCCCTTCTCTTTAATTTGCAATTTACACCTCTGTCTAAATTTACTAGTTTTTATTTGTAACTAAAGCAACTCTTCAGTGTCAATTATACATACCTCTGTTTACTAGATAGATAGATAGATAGATAGATAGATAGATAGATAGATAGATAGATAGATAGATAGATAGATAGATAGATAGATAGATAGATAGATAGATAGATAGATAGATAGATAGATAGACAGATAGAGATAGATAGATAGATAGATAGATAGATAGATAGATAGATAGATAGATAGATAGATAGATAGATAGATAGATAGATAGATAGATAGATAGATAGATAGATAGATAGATAGATGATGGATGGATGGATGGAGACAGAGACACACACAAACACACACTCACTTAGGTGACAGCACCTGGGTGATATTGTTGAGGCTTTGAACTAAGCAAGATTGAACCAGTTTTGTATATGAATGAGTATCACTCCCAAGAAACAATCCTTCGTGTTTCATAGTCTCTTCCAAGTAAGAATGAAAAGGAGTCTGCTCCAGACAAATTGTATCCTCAAGTTACCAAGGTATCAAGCTATCAAGGGCAGCAATCTAGCACCTAAGCTGACTCTGCTAGCAGTGATCCAGAAAATGTGCTGGATGAATCAGATGATGGAGGCCCACCAAGCTCAAGAATGTGTCATGAACTCCAAAAAAGCCGATTAAAGGCACTCAACTCAGCTTGCCTGTGGTAAGTGATAACCATGCAATCACTGGCAGCCAGTTTATCATTTGGAAACAACAGTTTTGACCTGAGCTTAATGCTTTCATATCTCTGAATATTGTATGCTGGTTGTTTAAAATGGATGCCAATATAAATTTTTTAAATAGATAAAACGACTTTTAAAAAGAGGTATCTTTCTCTGAACTGGACATTTTAATTGCTTTGTACTTTGTTTAAGCTCTAATTTGGCTTTGTACTCCCACAACAAGGCAATGCTTCCATGTTGCTGCCCAGCAAAATACTTTGACAAGTACAGTTCGTGGGATCACCTGGTCAAGGTGCATGATTCACAGAAGACTTCAGTTTTTACACACAATGCAAATCAGACTGTTTGAATCTGGGAAACAAATATTGCAACCATTAGTTCAGTGCCATTCAGTAGGGAAAAATAGTACTGAGAGAGACTATGGGGTTGTCATAGCAATTTATGGGACAAAATTCGTCAATAACTATCTTCTAGGAGATTCAGTCTTGAACAAAAGACAGAGATCTCAAAAGGAAACATACTTAATAGCATATGTTAGAAAGATAGTGACATACTCTTATTTCTTTTTGCTGAAGAAATAAAAATTAGTATATCTAATTTAATACACTTACAATTGACATTTTCCTCCTAAAAGACATGCTTCATCAGGTGGTATTATATGTAAATTAATGTTTGTAAACAGATATGAATTAGAGAAATTACTATATCTGAGTTTATTGTACAAGCTTATTTCAACATTCAAAATTTGTATAAGTTGGGGGGGGGAGCTAGAAAGGTGAGACAAATGCAAAACATTTTCAGCAGTTGAAAAATGAGTATTGGTGTTTTAGAAAATATGAGGCAAATTACTTGAATTGTTTCTTGAAATACTGTAAGTACTTATCCACTAGAATTTATCTGAAGCACAAGAAGCTTGACTATTCAACTTGTGCCAAAATCTGATGGATCAGAGCCCAGGGGTTTAGATTTGTACTCTAACCTTTCCAACCCATTTTTTTTGCCTGTGATTGCAGTAATCAGAACTGGCAAGCATTATAGGAACAAGATTAAAATTCAGAAAGCTAAATCCTGACATACAATATACTGAGAAAATAATGAACAGTAACACTGCTCAAGAGACAGAAGCATATCATCCACAGATCATGAAACTGAGATGTTTTTTATTATTTTATTTTATTTATAAGCTGCCTGACTCTGGGTGCTTTATAATTAAAATGCCAGCATATAATATATACTTGCAAAGAAAAAAAATGCAGGGAAGTAAGGTTATGTCAAGCAGAAACATTGCCTAGAGTTGCTAACAACCCATTCTAATCAGTCAGATACCACCTCCCCTGAAGTTGTCTATCAAGATCTAGGTTACTGCTAGACAGTTTGTTCTCTCTATCCAAAAGATGGGAAATCCTATGACTCTCCATAAGTTACTCAACTACTAGCAGCTCCAGCGAGCAAGGCCAAGTGATAATGGATGCTGAGGCTTATGATATGCAACATCTAGAGAGCCATGTGTTTGTTATTTTTGACTCAACACAAAGCAAAATATAATATTAAATATCTGAAATGGTAACATAACTAAAAATTCAAATAGCACTTTCTGATGCAAACCTACCATAATCTCAACAGGGGTCAACTAGTAGAAACATTTGAGTTACTGTCAAGAAACCCTTTCCAAAACTGGTACTTAAAGCAGAGGAAAATATAGGCCTGCATTTAGAAGAACTTTGTGTACATTATATAATCAATAATCAAAGCAGTCACAAATTCATAAATTAACCAACTTTGTTTGAATTTAACACTGTGGGGTTTAACATGAAGTGCCTAAAACACTTATCCATTATTAAAGTAATGTATTTTCTCTTCCTTTGAGTACCCAGATATTTAATCTGGCATGTTAACAAGCTTTATAGAATACCATTAAAAACACTCTAGTTTTTAGGACGCTAATTGTTTGAGTTTATTTTAAATGATCAAAGGCTTTCTTGAGTCATGACAGAAACCCCATACAGCTTCAGCTCTGTTCTTTTCAACATCTTGTAGCCATTAAGATGCTGCTTCCCTCCCTAACACATAACATAATGCTGTGTTGTGAGGCATTCCATCTTGTTACAAAAATGACACAATTTTCAGGGTCTTTATATTGTAAAAACTCCCGGTTTTTTAATGCACTGGGAAATCCAGAGAGCATATTTAGTTAGCTAATGTTGTGCCCTGTCAGCCACCGGGCCCTCCAGCAGCTGAATCAGATGAGGAGGAGGCGTGGGAGTCAGGGCCAGCATCAAGGCAATCTGAGAGGGGGAAGAGGGAATGGAGCTGTCAGAGATAAAGACAGAGGCGGAGCCTGGGCTGTCCATCAGCCCTCAGATGGAGAGTCAACAGCCCCCAGGTCTGGAGGTGGCTGATGACGAAGAGAAGGAACAGCGGGTCCAGTGCCTGAAGCACAGATGCCCAGAAGGCAGAGGAGAGGAGAGCAGTGGAAACCTAAGGGCCGATCCTTGGGACGGAAGAGCCACCGCTGCTAGCGGAGCCCACCCTAGCTCTGGGGGATAAAAGGCAGGGGGAGGAGATGAATAGGTGTAGCAGACAACTATTCATCTCCCTGCCGGACAGACTTGTTAGCCTGCTGTGAGAGGGAGAGAGACTTTTTGCCAGGGCTGCTGGTGCTCTTAATAAAGGGAACATTTGTTTAACTACATAGGGTTTGTCGTGTTTGGGAGCCAGGTCAGAACAGCCAACTGCTGGAGCCCTAGGACCCGTAGAAGCCATCATGTCATTAAACAAATATATGAGCCTGGAGCAAAGCAGGCAAGTGAGCATAGCAGCTTCTGACTATTTTCTTTGTAATACTGAAGTCTAGTGATACCTATTAAAAATAAACACAATGTTAAAACATACAGGCATGAGCATCCCTGTCACGTGGTGAATATTGCCAGTTGTATGTATATGCAGGGTGATGCATCCCTATTCTAATATTATGAAGGAGCCGAGGTGGTGCAGTGGTTAAAGTGCAGCACTGCAGTTCAGCAGTTCAGCTGTTCAAATCTCACCAGCTCAAGGTTGACTCAGCCTTCCATCCTTCTGAGGTCGGTAAAATGAGGACCCAGATTGTTGGGGGCAATATGCTGAACTCTATAAACCGCTTAGAGAGGGCTGTAAAGCACTATGAAGCGGTATATAAATCTAAGTGCTATTGCTAAGTGCTATTGCTATTATGGTACATTCCATTATAAGCAGAACACGTGATGTGATCTTCTGCACATGTGTGCATTCCTGATTCTCCATTTTTCTCTTGTGGTTTGACTCTGACCGGAACGGTCGCATTTAATTAGCAAGAATGTAACTATTCAGAATTTATTGTTTTTGTACCGAAATAAATATTTTCTATTAGACTTTTAATCTCGGTTTCGTTTCTAACTGTCTGGATTCCAAGAAAAGATCCACATCGCCTCTGTGAGATTTATTCTCACCTTAACAATCCCCACTTCTGCTTGACACATCTCTTCAAGACTTACAGTGCCATCTTATGCATAGTTATTCTAAAGTTAGCCGAGTCCACTGGTTCTCAGCCTATAAGCCATGAAGTTCCTAACGTTTATAGAAACTGCTGACTTGGAAGATGTATAGACAATTTCTTCATTTCTTTACATATAGACACTTTCCTATCACTCTCATTTCCTGTCATTAACTATTGTTGAATTCACTCTTTGATCTTCACAGATCAACTGATTAGATTATCAACTCACTTGCAAGAAATATATTATGTGATTTCTTGTCACAGATAGTAATAGAAAATCAGTGGTCCATTTTCTGTTGGCATCTTAGTGAAAGTGAATAAAATGGCAGTGCTTTTTGCAAATTTTTTGTGACAATCTGTTTTCAGGTCCCACTCTACACATGCTATCATGGTCTTTCTTCTCATATTCTTTTAATAGCACTTCAAGATTTCTTTATCAGTCAGTCCAAGTCAATGTAGAGCAGGGGTATCAAACTCAAGGCTCGGAGGCCGGATTCGGTCTGTGGAGTACTTAGATCTGGCCCGCGGGGCCACCCTGGAAACAGTGAAGGACTGGCCAGTGGTGCTTCTGCCAGTGAAAATGGAGTTCGGGAGGGCCACCCTGCTGACCTCCGTTTTTACTGGCAGAGGGTTGCAGGAGGCTGTGGCAGCCGAAAACGGAGCTCGGGAGCCCGTTTTCGCTGGCAGAGTGCTCGGGCCCCCACAGGTGCCTTTGATAAAAGTGACATCGAGCTGGCCATGCCCACCCTGGCCACACCTACCCTGGCCCCCAGAGGTCAAACACCACCCTGTGGCCCTCAGTGAAATTGAGTTTGACACCCCTGATGTCGAGTAAAAATTCACAGTGCTTTAAAAACAAACAGATTAAATGCAACTTAAATGCAACTGCTACAATCCTTCTATCAACTACTTTAAGAGCCATTATGGCTGAAAAATATATCTCATATAATCATGTAGAAAATCTATGATTAGCTTCCAGAACTTGTTATTCACAAAAGGTGCTGGTAATAGTTCATTAGGCCAAATTTATGAGTAGTTGAAAGCAACAAAGACCTCTAATTTCTGAATGAAAAAGAAAAGTGAATGCAATAATACCTCTCCTGGCACCATCTCACCAATCATGAGGGGTAGAAAACAGAAGCTACTCAGTGCATTTCATTTGAAGATACAGTGCTGTAGATAAATTGTTGCCTGAATCTAAGTATCTGTTTTTCAGAACTGTTGGGATTTGGAGTAAGACTGGGGTGTCAAACTCAAGGCCCGGGGGTCGGATTTGGCCTGTGGTGTGCTTAGATCTGGCCCACAGGGCCGCCCTGGAAACATTGAAGGACCGGCCGGCGGTGCCTCTGCCAGTGAAAAAGGAGCTCGCGAGGGCTGAATACGGCCCTCCCGAACTCCATTTTCTCCGGCAGTGGGTAGCAGGAGGCCGTCCCTGCCAAAAACAGAGCTCGGGAGGCTGTTTTCACTGGCAGAGTGCTCGGGCCACCACAGGCGCCCCCCCCAACATGAGTGATGTCATGATGGCCACTGGTCATACACCGCCAGTCCCCCAAGGTCAAACACAACCCTGATGCAGCCCTCAATGAAATCGAGTTTGACAACCCTGGACTAAGACTGGAATAGAAACAAGTAACTTTCTGGAAGATGAGCTGCAGATCCAAACTCTTTCTGAATTGATAAAGAATTATGATGCACTTTCATTCATGAACTTAATAACCCAGTAAGCTGAAAACTTTAGCAAGCCAAACTCAAAAATAATACTTATTTTTCTATTTCTTTCCAATCCTGTCTCCATACAAATCAACCTTCCAATTTAGGTTGTTTTTTTATTTATTTATTTAAATGTAGAAGCAAAGGCTAAGAAAATTAAGGAAAGGTAGTTGAAGGGTTGTGGAATTAATCTTTTTTCTTTTTCTTTCTTTCTGTTTTTCCTGCAAACATTTACAAAGTTTATGTCTTTATTGTGAATATTATAATCTGGACATGAGCATGAGTGGGCCAAAAAGAGATAATGCCTTAGAAACATACCATGTTGACATGAGATCTCAAAGAATTTTACATCATTCTTATGTATGAAAATAGATACAAAATGAAATAAAAGTTTTTGTAGCAGGTAAGTCTGGACAGTGAAGTAAGGAAACTATAACTACCTTTCTGAAATTGCTATCAAGTTTGCTAATCAGAGTTTGAGATTAGCTTCATCCAAAGTTTCTGTGCTATATAAAACTTTCATAAAAACTCTCAGCTGATCTACTTATACATTAAAATTTCCAATGGAAATTTATTTTCCATATCTTACAATGTTTGAATTATTGCTTATGAATATGTAGTCATATTCACATGAATATGTAAACATATTCATATGAATATGTAGACATATTCACATCATTAAATACCAATTTCTGTGAAGTCTGAATTGATATATCTGAAATATCTGACTTTCAAATGCTGTTTTTTTTCTACACCTCTTAGGGCAGATGGGTCTCTTTCAATCATGCAAAGTTGTGTAGGTAGTACAGCTGCATATTTTTCAAAACTCTTGACTGACATATTTGGGAGATCCATTTTCTATCCCTTGTTTAGATTTTGAATTGTACATTCTCCCCCCGCCCCCAATTCAGTCTTTCTTTATAAGCATTTAGTTATCCATTGGAGAAATTTCATGTAGCAAAACTAAGTGGAAAAACCTTTGGATACAATTGACAAGCAGGCGACACCAGAGGTGGGATTCAGCAGGTTCTGACAATTTCTGGAGAACCGGTAGCGGAAATTTTGAGTAGTTCAGAGAACCGGTAAATACCACCTCTGACTGGCACCGCCCCCCATCTATTCTCTGCCTCCCGAGTCCCAGCTGATTGGGAGGAAATGGGGATTTTGCAGTAACCTTCCCCTGGAGTGGGGAGGGAATGGAGATTTTGCAGTATCCTTCCCCTGCCACGCCCACCAACCCACACCACGCCCACCAACCCACACCCACAGAACCGGTAGTAAAAAAAAATTGAATCCCACCACTGGGCGACACCAACTGTTCTTACTATCATTCAATGCCTTCAACATATCTTACAAAATGATACTTCAGGATATTTGCTTTGTACTTCTAGCCATTTTAGGCTTTTCAGAGTATTTATTAATCACTTTAAATCTCAATTTAACCCTTGCAACCATTTTCAGAGCAGATGAATGATTCTGCACCCTCTCACAAAAAATAATAGAATCACAAAATGTGTACAGATCATATAGATATGTATAAATGTATGTGCTACATAAAACATATTTTTATTTTTATGAATGTGAAAATATTATGATTAATTCTCAAAGAAGTAAAAGCTTTGGGGGAAATTAACTCAGTGATTGTCCAGTTTGAAACAAAAAACATGATTAGCTTGCTTATTCAACTTGCTGTCAGACTTTCTTTTGCATAGTCCATACTGGAAATAGCTAGTCCAACATTTAAGAGCACTGATTAATAGTATTAATTAGACAATAGACTAAAATTTTATCACAAGGATTCCAGTGAGTACTCTATGGAAAGTAGAATACTCTGCATCTGGTTATTTTCTTAGTAACTGCTAAAATTTTAAATATAGTATGAAAAGTAACTTGAGAATAGAATAGAATAGAATAGAATAGAATAGAATAGAATAGAATAGAATAGAATAGAATAGAATAGAATAGAATAGAATAGAATAGAATTTTTTATTGGCCAAGTGTGATTGGACACACAAGGAATTTGTCTTGGTGCATATGCCCTCAGTGTACATAAAAGAAAAGATACATTCGTCAAGAATCATAAGATACAATAATTAATGATAGTCCGGGTACAAATAAGCAATCAAATCATATTAGGAACCAGTCAATATAAATTGTAAGGATACAAGCAACAAAGTTACAGTCATACAGTCATTAGTGGGAGGAGATGGGTGATGGGAACGATGAGAAGATTAATAGTAGTACAGACTTAGTAAATAGTCTGTAAATAGTTAGTAAATAGAATTGGCTCAGCCTGAGCAATTATTGGCTTAAAATGCTGTCTGCAAGATTTAAATATGCAAATATATTACCACACTGAAAACATTTGAGATATTGAGGACCATGTAGCAAAACCATGGTTAGTCAAGAGGTTGGTGATATGGCACCCCAGAGATCTAAGTAGAGTGTATCAAATGCTCCATTTCCATTTACAAAAGTAAATTACAGATTTATGATGATAAATGACAGTTGTAGAAAATTGAGTTAGTAACACTCCTACAGAAGGAATCCATTTAAAAATGTTTACCTAGATACACGTAAGAATCTTCTCCATCAACAATTGGTTTCACCCAGGTTGATCGAGGAGCAGCTGCTGTTATCAATTTGAGACCAACAGGGGGATACAACATGAATGCAATTTCGACTACTTGAGTCTTATTAAGGGCTACATTTCTTAAACCAGACTCTGGAAAAAAAACCAGATTATTTTTACGATAAACAACAATTTCAATGGTATATCATTTTATTTATTTATAGAATTCATTGCCACAAGACGTGGAACTGTCACTAGTTAAAAGAGAGATAAGATGGAGAATAAGCACGTTACTGTGATCTCACATAGCTACAGTATATAGGACAGGATTTTCCAATTCATCGGTGACAACATTAAACTGATACTAGATTCTGGAAAATAAGAGAAGAAGTTGTTGCCAGGTTTTCATATGAGGAACTGAATGTACAGTATATGTTTATTACATTAGTCAGGGCATCCATTCAAATTAAAAGGAAGTCAGATGGGGAAGAGAAATACATGATTGCTAGCCATCTTCAGTTTATCATATAATCTTTACAACCATCATGTTTCTTCTAATATTTGCCCCTCAGTCATTTCCAACCATTTTTTTCTAATCGTGTCTTATGGTGCATGGCACACCAAATAATATGTGTTCCAACTTCTGAGCAAAACTATGATAAACTGGGTGGGAACATTTTGTAACTGTAATTTCTTTACCTTTACCTTTCTTTACCAGAATTTGGTTCTGAAAATATTATTCTGTAATCATAGACACTTGTTTACCATAGTCAGAGATATTAGAAGGTCATAAAACAAGCATGGCAATATGATATTTCCAAGATGAACTTTGCTACCTCTGATATTCCTTCTAATAAGCATGCAACATTTGATGAAATAAATTAATAAAATCTTTACCCACAGTTATAGTCTTTACCCAGCTTATATATACAGTATATGAGATGTTTAATATTTTTCTTACCATAAAAATACAAACCTTTCTGCCAAATAAAGAAAAGATAACATATGAAGTAACGCATAATGGCTATATTGTACAAAATATCACATGTAAACTTGCAATATAATATAAAACTATTCAGTTTAACATCTATATTTTAAGAATCCACATTTGACAAGCTAAGTACTCTAGTTATACTGAACCCTAATTCTTATCTTAAACCAGTGTTTCCCAACCTTGGCAACTTGAAGATATCTGGACTTCAACTCCCAGAATTCCCCAGCCAGCATTCGCTGGCTGGGGAATTCTGGGAGTTGAAGTCCAGATATCTTCAAGTTGTCAAGGTTGGGAAACATTGTCTTAAACTATCAAGTGGAAACAGATTGCTATTCTAGTCCAGGTTGAGGCAGGCTGAAATAAATGAAGTTACAGTTTAGCCAAAAGTCCAAACTTATTAAATGTATGTCAATAACTCCTAAATATATAAGCTCTGAAAATATTACCACAGAAACCGTTTTAGTGATGGGGTTTATTTTCTTCAATATGAAATAAGTGAATGTCATATATTTTTGTCACATCGTTTTTATTGAAGAGTCCAGTTCATTAGTAATAAAAATGGTAAACACAGCAATTCATTCATCAAAGTGAAAACTACTGCATTCATATGCTAAGAAAAGGGAAAGCAACATACACTGCCTTTATTCCTAAATTAATGAAGCATCTGTTGTTTAATTATAATGTCTTCTTATATAGAAATATATCTATAAGCACATTAATGAAGATTCATAAGGTCAAGACTAGCAGCTGAAAGGTGAAATTGTTTAAAAAGTCATTTCAAGGCATGTCAGCAAAGGTTTGCAATTAGGAAAAACAAATAAAAGAAATTAGAACTGCTAGTTTGGAGAATATAGCACCTTTCTTCTGCCAAAATACAGTCCCGTTATGGTTCTGTAACAGAAGGGAAAGGATGGGATTGCAATATGTGAACACATTATGCAAGAGCTAACAACACTTCCCAGATCCTATTAACTGTTTATGGAGTGCCATTTCACATACTATAACTTGGACTGAAGCTTTTGTAAGTTCGCGTGGCCATGAAACGTCGCGATGCGAACCGGTGGCGAAGGTAAGTGGAACCCACCCCTGAATGTGGCTATGTATAAGGCTGTGCCAGATAGTTCTCACCCTCTTGTGAGCTTTCTGAATATATTTTACCTGCTGGTTGTAGAACAGGTTTTTGCTAATATATTGTAAGTATAAAGCAAAAATGTAAGCACCACATTGGGTATAGCATTAACATATTATCGCATTATTAAAAATTATTAATAATTTTTTAACTGCCAAATGTTCTTAAGTAGGTAGATAATGTAGATAATATATTAGTTTCCTTATAGCCTAAGGCCGTGATGGCGAACCTATGGCACACGTGCCACAGGTGGCACGCGGAGCCATAGCGGAGGGCACGCGAGCGTTGCCCACCGGCAAACCGGAAGTGCGGAAAAACACACTTCCGGTTTGCCAGTGAGCTGTTTTTTGCACTCCGGAGGGTTCAGGGAAGCTTCCTGAAGCCCCGGAATGCAAAAAACAGCAAAACGGGCAAACCGGAAGTGCGTTTTCTGCACTTCTGGTTTGCCCATTTTGCCATTTTTTTGCATTCCGGGGCTTCAGGAAGCTTCCCTGAACCCTCCGGAGTGCAAAAAACAGCTCACCGGCAAACCGGAAGTGTGTTTTCCGCACTTCCGGTTTGCCCATTGTGCGCATGCGTGGGGGGGGGCAATGGGCGTGGGCACGCGAACCAGAAAAGGTTCGCCATCACTGGCCTAAGGGGATTTATTTAGCAAAGTGAAGATTGATTCTCTAGCAAGAAAGGCAAATGTTCGTGTTAAAATTGTTTTAATTCTATTCTTTCACAAATGTTTTTAAATGACATTGCTGGGGGGTTTTATGTAAATTGGCTGGCTGATAGCCTATAGCCCCATCTATTCCTGTAGTATTTGTATGAAAAATGAAAGAGCAAAAGTTTCATACTATGGTGTATTGTTTCTTATAATACTTGAAATGTGTTTTGTTTCAACAGCAAATAGAATCCTTAAACTGTTTCATTACATCAGGACACAAACCATGCAGAAAGTTTAGGTGGCGTGTTTTAGTTGGAGTTGTTCTATTCCAATCTCAGCAAAACATGTTTTCCGTTTTCATTTATAACCATACTGTAGAAATATGCAGGAAGTTCTGGCATGATGCTCACTTATACACAATAATTCAATCTTCAAGTGAGAATTCAATCAATTTAATTAAAGAAGGCATACATGCTTTAATGGGCAGTATAAAAATATTGAGCTCCTGAATAAAAGTTAAGTTAACTCCGTTGTTGTTTTCTTAGCATTTCTTCAACAAATACACTACACTTGCTGTCATAAAACTCTAATGAATAAATAATTAAAATGGCAAATAGTTAGTTGGCTAAACAATTGGGTTTTTTCTTCCATTCAATTGGTTCTGAATTTTGGAGACTGCCTAGACAAGTCCCTACAGTTTTCTTGGTAAGTTTTTTTCAGAAGTGATTTGCCATTGCTTCCTTCCTAAGGCTCAGAGAAAGTGACTGGCCCGAGGTCACTTAACAGGCTTTGGGCCTAAGGTGGAACTAGAACTCAAGCTCTACCAGTTTCCAGTCTGATGCCTTAACCTCTACACAAAATTGGCTTTCAAGTAGGTGCTAGCAAATGATAAAAAGTGTATATTTTTTCTTGACAGAAAATCATAAAACAAAATTACAATTTGTAGAATCTATTTGATTCTATAACTAGAAATGTGATGTACAGCATCTTTTTCAATCACATAGAGATGACTGTCAGTGGCTCTTGATCTTAGGAAAGCTTTCCTTAGACCAGGGGTGTCAAACCCGTGGCCCGCGGGCCAGATGCATCACGCGCTGGCCACGCCCACGCCTGGTTTAGCGAAGGGGTGAAATGTCACGATACCTCATGTGATGATGCTGTGATGACGCGAGTTTGACACCCCTGCCTTAGCCCATTAAGCAACATAACTCTTTAATCATCATTGTGGAGTGAAAGTTTCTTTTTTATTTTTCTTCAGGCAAAAAGCAGAGAAGCGTGGAGAAGAAGCAAAGGATAATATGGTATAAAGAGGTATGTGTTAAAAATATGGTGGATTATACAAAATATTTTAAAGAAAAAGATCAAGTTCACACCACAGTTCTTTTTGTTGGGAATAATTACCGATTGTTCTCTTATAGAGACTAACTTGGTTCTGAATCTAATAACAGCTGCCAGGTTACTGGTGGCACAGTATTGGAAGAAGGAAGATGCACCTACTATTGAAGAATGGACATTAAAAGTTACACATTTGGCTGAAATGGCTAAAATTTCATCATATCTTAAGAATCGTTCAAATGAAAGATATATATTGGAATGGAACAGATGGACTGATTATATTCAAAAAAAGTATCAGATTAAGAAGACCCAAATAGTTTATTAATGATAAATGTTTAATTTTTAGATTATGTTTTAAAAGTTTTGAGTAATAAGGAGTTAAAGAATTAGGAAAAAATTTTGTATTAATAATAATATCTTAGCATATTTTAGTTTTATGTTTTTTGAAAATTATACCTTGTGCTTTTTCTGGGAAGTCGGGGGTGGGGGGTGGAAGGGGGACTGGAGGGGAGGGTAAGAAGGGTGGGGGGAAGGGGGGAGAAAAGAGAAAAATGTTTGTACTTTGTACTAATAAAACTTTTTAATAAAAAAAGAGTTATGTGTAATGCATCTTTATTACTAATAATTAACCAGGCTAGAAAGCAGGAGACTGTGAGTTGAAATCCTGCCTTTAGCCATTAAAGCAAGCAAGGTGACTTTGGGCCAAACACTCTCTCTTAGCCCAACCCACTTCGCAGGATTGTTGTTATAGAAAAAAAGAAGGGGGAAGGTGTGTCAGATATGTTTGCTGCCTTGAGTTATTTGTAAAAATAATAAAGAGTTAGGGATACAAATAAATAAATAAAATAACAGTATTTAAATGTTCACATTTGTATTATGCGCAAAACAGTATTTCTGGTCTCTATGATCAAACAGAATTTTTCTCCAAACTATAGTATTTCATTAAAATGTGAGCAAAATTTGCAAAAGATTAATAAACAATTTGTCTGCAACAAAAGGTGAATGACATTAAATTGATGGTCTCATTTCTCTGAAAGCTGTGGCTCACATTATTAATTAGACTTCCCATTGTGCAAAAGATTAATAAGAGAAGGAAAGAGATTCAGTCACAGACAGAAGGCAAATATGAGAATCTTTTAATAAGAAACCATTTGTAAAATTTTGACATAGCATAATACAGTTACTGAGTGCTGTTGCAAATGCTTGAAAATAATTTAATGTAAATTTTATATGAGTTCCCCCCATTAAGAGAGATTTAATTATGCAGCACTTAATTATTATGGATTTGCATAGAGTATCTTATTCTACTCTAGACTTGGAAGCAATTTTTGGAAGTATTTAAGAGATATTTCAAGGACTCTAAAAAGCAGGAGTAGTTTTTAGAGATAAGCGATTTTGCTAATAATATCATTGTCCTATTCAAATATATAGGAGCCCATATATCTACATGCATAGATTACTTCTCTAGAAAGTCAATTTAGTACAGTGGTTAAGTCATTGAATAGAAACCTGGAGTCTGTAAGTCCTAGTCCCACCTGAGGCTCAAAGCCAATTGAGTACCCTTGGGCTAGTCATTTTCTCTCAACACTAGGAGGGAGACAATGGCAAACTCTTATAGAAATCTCATCAAGAAAACTGCAGGGATTAGTCCAAGCAGTCTCCAAACTTTAGACACAGTTGAATGGAAGGGGGAAAAACCCAACTACTTACCAACCGACCAAGCAGACACCAGGAGCCAACACTGACTTTAAGGCAAAAAAAAAAAGCACTCTATTCCAACAGGACTCAAAACAACTTACATTGCTTTATTGAAATAAAAGAATTAAAATACAAAAATTGTATAATAAAATGAAACAATAAGAAAAATTTACTATAAACATTGCTAAAGATTTTTGCTTAATTTAATAGATGTGTAATATTAGAGGTTAAGACACTGTTGAACTTCTCTTAGCTCTAGCCAACATAGGCTGTAGTACAAAATGTTAACAATTATAAACTAGCATATGGAGGGCTATAAATTAAAATATTTGCAGTACTACATTTTTCATAAGGCATTTTTGAAATATAAGTCCACTTTAAAGATAACCAATCATATATTTGTTAAATTGTTTTTTTCATTCATTTATACGAAAAACAAGTATTTTCAAAATCCAATATTACCATGAGAACAAAAACAAAAATTTAGTCCCAAAGGATTCAAGAAAACAATTGTGGGGTTGTTGTTTTTTTGGCACAACAGAAAATATGTTGATTTTCCAAGTGTTAAAATATTCATCTAATAAACATTTGTAATTTACTGAAAATTTTAATAATAATAGATAATTTAAATTAAATTAAAGTCAGGAGGAAAAGAAGAATAAAGAGAATAGAATTACAAAGAAAAAGAATTAAAAATAGAAAAAAGAAAAAAGAAATATTTAAGGAAGATACAATCTGTTTCAAAAACACCAACAAATTTAATAATTATTCACACACTCCAATAAGCTTGCATGCAAGTATTTCTTCTTCCCATTACCCATCCTTTACTCATACACAAATCCATAAATCAATAATATTTCAATCTGAGTCAGCAAAAAGTCAATAAAAAGGTCCCAGAGATTTATATAAATGTCTCTTGTTTCAATCTTATTCAAGTAAAATAACTTTGTACTCCTTTCTTTTCCTTATAACAGTCTTAATCTTTAATTCATTCAGATGTTATAGGAATTAATCTCTCTTCAAATTTTATTTTTCCCATCTTCAAGGCTTTAGCAAACCTCTTTTGTAAATCCAGTAAGGAATCATTATTCAGGTCATTCACTTAGCTCAGTGTTTCTCAACCTTGGGAATTTGAAGATATGTGGACTTCAACTCTCAGAATTCCCTAGCCATGACTTACTTTATCCATTTGCATTTCGTCTGTCATATAATCCAGATTTGTTTTATTTTCTCATATTTCAACCATTTCTTTATTTTCTACTATTTCTGCATCCCGTGAAGGGTTATTTTCCCCAGATTTTTATCCTGTAGAATTTCCAAGGTACATTTGTCACTTCTAACAACTTTTCGAAATAATCTATCTATAGAAACAAACATTGTAGCTGCTGTTTTCTAACCCAATTCTTTAAAAATGTAACAGTATTTCACATACCATTTTCTGTCATTTTGGTTTTGCTCACCAAAACCAAAAATTAATATGTCTGAAATCATAACAGAAATTCAAGACTTTATGATTTATATTTATTTTAATTGAGGTGATATTTTTGTATACTTACCATATTTTTTGGAGTATAAGACGCACCTTTTTACCCCTAAAAAGAGGGTGAAAACTTGGGTGCGTCTTATACACTGAATGTAGCCCCACCCAGCCACCCCCACCCTTTGGCCTCTGCCTCCCAGCAATTAACCTTTTTGCAGCAAACAGGGCAGAGGTTAGCTTTGCTGATTAGCACAAGGAAGTGATTATCTGCCTGCTGACTCTCAGCTGAGAGGCTGGAGCCACAAATGAAACTAACTACGGTGGCTGCAAAGAAAACTAACTATGGTGGCTGCAAGGAGACAAATTGCTGGGAGATGAACTGCTGGCAATGTTGGACTGCTGAAACTGAAAGGAGGTAAGTTAATAACTATAAATGTTTGTAGAGTGTTCAAATTATCAGACTTATTTTTTACAGACTGCTTTATTATTGTTCTAGGCAACTTAACAAAATGAAGAAGATTTTTAAAATAAATGCTTGTTCTGAAGAGGCCCAGTGCTTTTGTATCTTCTTTTAAATAGCAGAGAATGTATACTTCCAGAAAGCCACATCAGATTTAAAGATCTGTAAAAATATAATCTGAAATGTAACAGTGTCCTGTTTAGTATTAAGATAAGGCAGCTGAATTAAACCCTGACTTAGTCGTGTTTGGAGTAGATCTATTTAAATAATTGGGAGGAGTTAGTGTGATTACATTTAAGAAAACTTTCTGGCATTATGTACATTTCTCCAATTCTTTGCTATTTCTATGGGTCAGGCACACATGCACAAAAATACACAGCAAACAGTGTATATCATCTGTACTGTTTGCTGTTTGATGTTTGGCAAATTGCTGGGAGGCAGAGGCCTTTTTTTCCTTGTTTTCCTCCCCCAAAACTAAGGTGCGTCTTATACTCCGGTGCGTCTTATACTCTGAAAAATACGGTAGTTTGCTCTGTGATATTGTGAAAAACACAGGGCATCTCAGGAAATTTTTAACAGTTGGTAGAAATGTCACAATACCTAACCTAAATTCATTACAATGATAACTTTTTATAAAGTACTTGGCACTAAAGTGTAGCATTGTTCCAAATCACTTTATAAATAATAACTAAGCAAACCTGTTTTCCCATGAAATAGAAAAATACATCATGGAGCCTACATTCACTTTCTAATTCATTCTGTGCAGCTTTATTTATGTATCCAAATGTATTATTATTGGCAGGACTATTTATATTTCTAAGCTTTTCAAATGTAGCTATATTGAACATGAATGAAATACTATTTAAAATATTTAGGTTACAAGTCTGTTTGACATATTTATGATACATTTGTTCACTAAATAATATGAAATAATATGAATTTTAAATATAGGTCATGTACGGTGTAGCAATATTTTACTCATAAAGGCATATAAGCACACATGTTTTCTGGGTTTAAAACAAAAGGATTCTCGTATAAATAAATCTGCATACCTACAGATACACATCACTGTGTTCTCCTTTGGAGTATGCTAAGCCAGGAATTGTATAAGCTAAAGAAATTAAAGTCATGAGATAAGAAGAAGAAAATTATATATACTGTAGCTAAATCCAGTTTATACCAACAGTATTGACTATACCTTTCTATGTTTATAAATGACTTTGCTTCCATCATGTCCATGTACCACCTCCTATAAAGATAAAAATAAGAAAGCTCCAATCCAAAAAAAGATCCCTTTGGCGGAAAAACAAAACTGGCTACGTTGCTAATTTTAAAAGCCGCTACAAAAATCTATGTCACCAATTAAAGACCGAATGTACCAATTATCACATCAATGAAGAAGAAAAACTTCTGCCCACGAAATCCACATGCGCCTTCTACAACTTTGTAAACAACCAACTCAAAGACTCGAGATCCATCCCACCCCTCAAAGGACCAAATGGTAAAGAATATAATGATGAAGCTGTTAAAGCCAACCTCTTTAACACATTCTTCGGCTATACCATACCTGCTATCTTGTACATGTTTTGACTAAATAAATAAATAAATAAATAAATAAATAATAAATAAATAAATAAATAAATAAATAAATAAATAAATAAATAAATAAATAAATAAATAAATAAATAAATAAATAAATAAATAAATAAATAAATAAATAAATAAATAAATAAATAAAATATTGTCAGCCCTGGTGGCCATCTTCTCTTTGGATCTTCAGGGCTGCCACATTTAGTGCATAGGCCTGCTGTGGGAAACTGGGAAGGGGGTTGAGTGGAGTGGGTAGAGATAGATGGCCATAAAAACATTATTTTCTCTGGGAGTCAAGGATGTTCAGCCTGCACCTGGAAAGGCGTGACTGGGGGAACATCTCCAGTTGGGACACTGGATTGATTGGACCATGTGATGGACATGTGGGTGCAGAGGAAGGGACTTTGACTTTCCTTTGGGTGGGGAAAACCCGGGGGCTTTCAGATTTAGGTTTTTCCAGATGTGCCAATATGACATCTCTAATAAAATGGAACTTTGAGGAATTGCCTGCCTCGGAGTCTTTACTTGGTTGGGGGTCTTACTTGGAACCCTGACATATATTTTTTATCTTTTTTCCTTTGAGATTCTCATCAACTCCATTAAACCTTTTCTTTGTCTTTGTCTTTCCCTTCCCCTCAGACCAGTTATTCTTTCTTGTATATTTGTTTTGTCGGTGGATCCTTATGAATTATTTCTACACGACCAAACTACTGAACTAACCATTCCCATTGCATAGAACTCATTTAACTTTCTCCTGATTCACTTGGTGTCCATAAATTCTCTTGGGTAAAAAACACACTCCTGAATGCAACCTTTTTTATTTCTTTAAACAAACATTCCTCACAACTGACCATATATTTCCTACTACCTTTTTAATTGCCGTCCCTTGTCTTAAAACCTGCCCATCCATTTCCCCCACTTTTAATAAAAAGTTCACCAATGTACACAAAGTGATCTACTTACTTTATTTTTGCTATTTGTTAATAACTTTTATTTAGACAGATAAAATAACTTTATTGTCATTTTCAATGTACACTAATCGGCATACATTAAAATGAAATTTTGTTGCCTCAGCTCTCAAAGGGTCACCACCTCCAATATACACTAAATAAACATGACATACATACATACATACATACATACATACATACATACATACATACATACAAGTCCCTCGGGAGTTGGGCGGCATATAAGAAAAGCCAAATAAATAAATAAATAAAATAAATACATACATACATACATACATAAAACATTTTACATATACCCACATACAGTATATTATATGACACAGAGAAACAACACAGTCTAGTTTGGATGTATACATGTACATGGCGAGAAAAACAAATCTTGCGAGTTTACCATATGGATGGCATAGGGAACAAAGAAAGCTGTTACAGCATCTGGTAGTCCTGCTAGAAATACTTCAAAACCTACTCCCAGAGGGGAGCAACAGAAACGGACCGTGAAGTGGGTGTGTGGGATCTCTGACAATGCTTTGAGCTCTAAGCACATAACACTGATAGCAGTATCCTGAATAAAAGGAAGCAAGCTTCCTATAATCTTCTCGGATATTCTTACCACTCTCCGTATGGACTTTCTATCTCAGGCACTGCTGCCACCAAACCAAACAGTGGTGCAGTTTGTTAAAACGCTATCAATCGTGCCTCTGTAAAAAGTGGCCAGGACAGAAGGAGAAAGATGTGGTCTCCTCATCCAACACAGGAAATGCAGACGCTAATTTCCACGCTTCACTAAGGATGATGTATGGAGATTTAGCTACTTACTTTAGTTTTTCACCATTTATGAATGGAAAGAACCATTTCATTTTCTTTGTTAAAAATAATCATTTTGAAAAAAAGAGACTATGTGAATTAAAATAATTCATAAATAAATAGTTCTTCATGTTTGAGTTTTATTGAGCTACAGTACCCTCTTTCAGTGATTATAATTGTAAGTACACTGTAATATAATATTTTCACAAAATAATTTAAAAATAAAATAAAGCAATTGGAGAGTTTCATATATCTAGAGGAAAGGAGCAGAGAAAATATAAGGATCTAAGGAAAATAAGTAAAATCTTGTTCAGCTCCTAGTGACTATAAGAACAAATTGATTGTCCTTGCAACAACCCAGAAATGGTTTATTTTTTTCCAGGGTGGTTTTTGTTTTGTCTTTTTGTTCTATAGTAGATTATATCCCTAGTGTTTCTTGGGGAACTCTCATTCAAATATTAGCCAGATCCAATGCCATTTATATATATATATATATATATATATATATATATATATATATATATATATATATATATATATATATATATATATATATATATATATATATATATATATATATATATATATATATATATATATATATATATATATATATATATATATATATATCAAGGTCACATATACACGTTCACATTTTCTTTGTCTGACATATGGTTACATCGTGGCAAAGAAATCCTAAAGTTACCAACATTAATCCTAGCTTATACTCCTCTGTTCCATGTCTCATCAACCTAGTGAGATCATTATGAGGAGCAGCTTATGAAACTGACCCATACAGTCTGTATGTGATGTAGGAGTCCTAATTCCCTTCCATCTAATTCACACACACAGCTAGAACTCTTGCTTGTGCTTGTCCTGGAAACTAGTGCATTGCAATTCCTTATTTCATTACATAAATCAGTGGTGGGTTCCTACCGGTGCGGTCCACTCTATAGCACTGGTAGCGGCCCGCTGGTGATGTCACAGTACCGGTGTGGTCGGTTGCCGGTGCCTGGGCGCCACCATTTTTTTAAAAAAAAATTTTAAATTTTTTTTAAAATTTTCTTCTGTGCATGTCCAGAAGCCAAGCTTCCGGCACTGCACTTGCGCTGCCTTCCTATCCCACAGTGAGTCCAAGCAGGGGAGGATGGCTGAGGGAGTGCGTGAGATGCTGAAAAAACGGGCGGCAGGACCTATCTCAGTTCCCCTCCCTTCAGCAGTCCGAGAAGCCACGAATGCGCGGTGATGATCCTAGGCATTTTCGCACATTTAAGGCTTCTCGAGCTGCTGAGGGGAGGGGGAATGGGCGGCAGGAGCCTAGAATCATCGAATGGGGAGAAGCATTCAGGCTGGACGGAGCCTCCTAGAAGAACCGCTGCCGCAGTCTTGCTGCTCCCACTGCGGGGGGCTGCGTTGCGGGTGGGAAATGCCCCCCTGCTTCTCCGGCCGCTGCCAAGCTCCCGAGGCCCATGCCTACCCAGTCACATGGCTAGCAAGCCACACTCACAAAATAAGCCACGGCCACAGAGTGGTAGTAAAAAAAAATAGGAACCCGCCTCTGATAATAATGTATTTCTGAACACACTGGGATATGTTTGTATGCCACCCAGAGTCTCTGTGGAGTGGGCGGCATACAAATGCAACTAATAAATAATAAATAAATAAATGTTAAGGCATTTATTTACCAAGGTGGGTTAATCTTGTTCAGGGCAGGGGTGGGGGCATGGTGGAGGTAGAAGCTCAATAATCAGCTCTACAGCATAGAACTAATTGCAAGGATAAAACCAAATGAATAATTACTTAACTTCAGAATGGGACCTGAGGGAATTCTTCTTTAATAAAGGTTTAACTCACCAGTGATAATGAATGCAATCTCACATACTACAGAATAAGATTATTAACATAATGACTGAGATACAAGAACTATAATTAGAACTGAACAGAAATGTTAATTACCCACCAGTAGGGTACAGAAAGGAAAAGGAAATTTTACCCCTACTCATCAAATGGACTTGAAGGAGAAGAGCTTTAGACATTTATCGCATGTTTCCACACGCATAGCCGCAATATTACCACACAAATATAGTGATAAGAACACTTCATTGAACATTCGAACCAGATTAGCAGTGTGGTATCAATAGCCTTTTGCCATAATATGGACCAGTGGGCTGGATACAATTTATATTAGTCTTGCTTTGGGTGAAAACTGAACTTAGCTGTTCAGTTTTAGCTAAAAACTGAACTTCAATGAAAATGAAGTGGGAGTAGTTCAAAATCAAAGCACATGTTACCAAATAAAATACATTTATTATTTTAATTAGTGCCTGTGGTTTGGGAAAGTCCCAGTCCACATACCAATGGAGAATGTTTCAGTTTTCCCGATACATATACTAATTTATTTCCAAATTGTCTCCATGCCTGTATGGGAATTTTTAAAAGGATCTCCAATCATCTGCATTAATTAAAATCTCACAAGTTTGCTCTGTGCAGCTTCATATAAATTAGTACCACTTTATCTTCTTTTGATTTTCCTTTTACTATAAGATGTATGTATGTATTTATTTACTTATTCATTCATTCATTCGTTCGTTCGTTCGTTCATTCATTAGATTTGTGTGCTATCCGTCTCATCGAGACACAACTCTGGGTAGCTTATAAGTTTCGTATTTAGCATATTTAGCAAGTAACTGTCCACAAAAAGATTAGATGGGAATTACATTAATTTAATTACTAATAATTCCTTCTGCTATTCTGGAAATTTTAATATATAAAATTATATTGATCTTTAATGGTAGCTAAGCTATCTAGGAAATGTATATTGTTATTATCTCTTAAGCCAGTGATGGCGAACCTATGGCACGCGTGCCACAGGTGGCACGCGGAGCCATATCTGCCGGCACGCGAGCCATTGCCCTAGCTCAACTCCAGCATGCATGTGCGTGCCGGCCAGCTGATTTTTGGCTCATGTGGAGGCTCTGTGAGGGCATTTTAGGTTTCCAGAGGGCCTCTGGGGGGGTGTTTTCACCCTCCCCGGGCTCCAGGGAAGCCTCTGGAGCCTGGGGAGGGCGAAAAACGGGCCTACCAGGGCCACCAGAAGTCGGGAAATGGCCATTTCCGGCCTCCAGAGGACCTCTGTGGGGGCGGGAGAGGCCATTTTCGCCCTCCCCAGGCATTGAATTATGGGTGTGGGCACTCACATGTGTGTGACAGCGCGCGCGCACGCGCTTTTGGCACCCGAGGGAAAAAAGGTTCGCCATCACTGTCTTAAGCCATGGTAGAATATATCTAGAAGTAGTTTCTAGATAATATCCTAGATAAATTGCCTTTCTTTGCTAGAGAATTATATTCTCTGCTATATTTAAAATATCTTTTCGGTTTTTTATTCTTTAAGTGATCTTGTAATTCTTAAGGATTAACGAAGAATTCTAAACTTGCAGCTTTAAATTATATCTTCCCTTCTGTGTTTCCTCTTTCTTATAAAAAGAAGGCGATTACCTAGATAGAAAATATATAATCTTTCATTACTTTCTTTGCTCAGTGCATTCTATTCATGAGAAAGAGCAATTTTCATGATGATTATAACTATATTTAATGGTTCATGTTTAATCAAGCATTGGCAGAACATGATCAAGTGTAATGGGTGGGGTGATGGAGTGCTGTAATTTATATCCTTATCCATATGTGTTCTATAGAACTGGGCACCTGTGAAAATGCATTTTAGATTGTTTCATATATAAACTATAAGATTCAATCAGGGTTTATCGGTCCCTCAGATTCATCCCAGCACACACATCTAGATGTTCTACATCTATGACTATTTGAAACAAGGGACAATAAATGTTGTTTGACAACCTAACATATTTTTCATTATTATTAATAATAATTTTTAGTGTACATGAAAGTGATATAGATTTTAGTGTATGTCTGACAAACCAATATATACCTAATTCCTGAATTAAGATTTCTATCCAAGACCACAACTGATGGACAGTTAGTTGGAAAAATCATTTGAATTAATTCCTACCTAAACTCAGATATGAACAGATATTCCAGGCTCCAAAGGAACTAACTTTGTCAATTATTTTTAATATGCCATACTGCAGTTTCCATAATTTGTGACATACAAACTATCCCCAGCCTAAATAGACTTCCTACCAGCAGAGAAAATAGAATTCAAGCTGCCATAACCTTTGTCTCCAACCATCCGTTCAATTATCCAACTGTTTCAGTTCTTACCCTCTTTCAGAAAACTTCTGACTCATTGCCTTGATGCTACCGGGTAGCTAAAATGCTCCAGCTAAAATGACTTTGAATTTAATATAAGCAGGTTTCAAGGTTGCTTTTCTTTTGGACCTCTCTGATTTACACTGAATGAAAAGACCTATTTGATTAGCTTGCAAATTCCATATATGCACCCTTGGGAATTGTGAAATCATTATCAATAGACAGTAATATATTTATATAAAATTGTCCTTCAAAGTGAATTAAAGTTGTTTAACCTTGCAATCTATTCTAGATAAAGGTAAGCATAAATAACCAATACATTACAGATTTCCATTCTACCATAGTATTAAATTTGCCCATAATAAATTGGATCCTACTCTGTTTTCAGTTTATTGTCCCAGATACAATATTAATTTTAGTTAGACACCGGTCAATGTAATATTCACAGTATGTAGTATATCATAATGTATATTCTATCAGTTTTGAGCAGTAGATTAGGCTGCAGTCTCTCACAAATAAGTCTGAAACAGTTCCATTACTTCTGTCAGCCTTAAACAAAGAGAATACTTTAAGCCAGTGGGTGCCAAAAAAGTTCACATGCATGCAACAGCGTGTGCATGCATGCCGCCCCCCTTAATGCAATGCTGCCCTGCAGGGGCCCACCACTCATGCGTGGGCGACCCCGTGCTTCCCTCGCGCATGCACAGGCAACCCCCTCTCCAGCCCATTTTGGTGCTAGCAGGCCTCCCTGAAGCCTCCTGGGACCAAAAACAGGTGGGGGTGCTACACCCTCCCATGTCCCGTTTTTAGTCCCAGGAGGCTTCATGGAGGTCTGCTAGTACCAAAACCGGGGGGGGGCGGGGGGCAGCGATCCCTGGTCTCCCCAATTTATTTCCTCAGTGCGTGCTGGTTTCCTCAATTCCTCCCTCCCATGCCTTCTCCGATCTCCCCAATTTCTTTCCCCAGCACAGCATGTGGAAATGCCCTGCCCCAGCGCATGTGCGGTAGAGACCCAAAGACCAGCTGGCCGGTGGGAGGCGCGCACATGTGCAGTGGAGCTGGGCTAGGTGATGGCTGGCATGCCTGCAGAGAGGACTCTGTGTGCCACCTGTGGCACGCGTGCCATAGGTTCGCCATCACGGCTTTAAGCCAATAAGTGCTTGCCCTCTGACCCTTCTGCTGATCAATAGAACAGATCCAATGATCTTGGAATTACACAAATCCCTTAATCTCTTCCCTTCCACATTCTTCCAAACAATGTATTCATTTACATTTCATACATTACTTGCAAAGGAAAAAAAAGTGTGAATGGTTATTATGAAAGAAGATCAATTATAAAAAAATGTAGCCAAACCACTGAAATCTGCCAAAAACTTTCTGGGTGCCAAAGCATTTCTCTGTCTCATTAAAAAGTCCCTGTGACTTACAAAGGTGAAATAGTAACATGTTTTCAAATCTATACCTGAATGCTGTGGAATAGCTGTGACTAAGACTGCATGTTACTGGGAAACTGGATTATTGAGGAAGGGTAAGGAACAAGTTTTAAAGTATTATACATAAGTTCCAGGAACAAAATGCTGAACCCAGATAACAGATGGCACTGATAGTTGACTTTTGTTCAGAAACCAAGATGAAAATGGATCATTCACAAGGTCTAACAAAATATTAGCATTAACTGTAGTTTCCAATAAATCAGAGCCGAGTCAGAAATAAACTGATACAGCTTTCATGAATAAAAAAAGCTGGAGATTTGTCAGATCCTGGGCTGATACAACATGGTGCAAAAACAATGCAGTGTAAAGTACCTGGAGATAGTAAAGTAAGGTTAAACAGCAAGCTTCATGAAGGAGTACAATCTAAAGTTAAAGTCTCTTCCAACTCTACCACAACTTTTGCTAAAAATTCCTCAAGAACAATTATACTTGATCACTGTTATCCATGTCACTGTTCTTTTCAAACTGGTTTTGAGAGTAAATAGCAATAGCAATAGCACTTAGACTTATATACCACTTCATAGTGCTTTATAGCCTTCTCTAAGTGGTTTACCGAGTCAGCATATTGTCCCTAACAGATCTGGGTCCTCATTTTACCCACCTCGGAAGGATGGAAGGCTGAGTCAACCTGACAGAGTCAAATAACTAAATGAACTAAACAAACTAAAATAGACAAACTTACAGTCCTTTGTCTGGTTTTATTTTTTTATAGTAAATTGATAAAGATTATAATTACAACAATAAAAACTAATACAAACTCTAACAACTATATAAAATAATACAAAGATAGAAGAATAAAAAGAAAGAATGGAAGGTACATAAAAGAAAAACCAAAAATAGAAATAGAAAAATAGAAAAGATTACAATAAAGAAAAAGAAAAGAAATTTATCAAGAAGTTATATCCAATCTTCACAAGTATAAAAAAATTTAGTAACTCCTCATGTTCTCTCAAAATATAACAAATCATTTCTTCCCATATCCCATCTCTTATCTATAAACAAATCCATAAAACATTGTCTTATCAGCGTCCAAAAAAGTCAATTATGGGTTACCAGAAATTACACCATATCTATTTTAACCTTGATCAAATAAACCTAGTTTATATTCCTTCTTTTTTCTTCCCACAACTTAATTTTAGTCCATTCAAGTAAATCTTGATTTTTTTTATTTTTCTTTGTTCCCTGTCATGAGATTCGTCAAAATTTTAAAAACCTCAGCCAATTTCTTTTATATGCCATTTAACATCTTTTCCCATATCATTGTTGTTTCATTTTTCTCATCTGTAAATCCACATTTAACCATGCTCAATCTTGTCAGGAGAAACATAACATCTTTTAGACATAGTATCCAAATAGAGGAAGATATCTCTGTTGACACTATTAATTTCTGAATCCATGTTTATTAAAAAAATAAGCTTTTAAATTTATAGTTAAAACTTTCTTTTGCTAAGGATTGAAGAGAAGAGAAATTCACATGGTATTGTCACTGTATACAAAGATTTCTAATAGCTAAAAAACCATTAACAAGCAATTTCTGAAAGTTATTAGAAAAGGTATACAAATGTAATATCCTTTCAAAGCCACAAACTATGGTTTGATCAAGATAGCTATTCCTTCATCTCCCAGAGCAATAAATCTCTCTTAATATCTTATATTATGCTCACAAGGAGCAGCCATCTGGAACATTTCTGATTATTTGCAAATCTGTTGCTTGAATATCTTTTCCAGGTTCTTGCCAGGTATTGATGTTTGGATTAATGGTCTGTAGTTTCCTTTTTTCCCCCCTTTTCTGAAGATGGGAGCCACAGCCTTTGGTAGTTCCCCAGTGCTCCAGGAAGTTTTAAAGATAGTTCAGTCAGTAATTCCAAGATCACATCTGCCATCTTCTTCAGAACTCTGGGATGTAATCCATATGGTCCTGGTGAATTAAAATTGTCTAGGCTGGACAGATGTTGTTTTACCATTTCCTTGCTTATTTTAACTTGAATTCCTAGTCTGTCTTTTATGACTGTTTTTGGTCAGTTGGGCTGTTTTTTCTTTTTGTGTGAAGACAGATGCAAAGAATGAATTAAGCAGCTCTGATTTCACTCAGCTGCCCATCACTTCCTTGCCATCTTCTCCCATTAGTGAACCGATTGTTTTCTTGACTTTTTTCTTTTCTTTTTCTTACACATTGAAATATATTTTTTAATATTTTTATATTTGTTGCAAGTCTAAGTACATTCCAAGCCTTAGTTTTTCTGATTTCATCTTTGCAGATTCAGATTATATGCTGGTATTTTGCCTTAGTTATGTATCCCTATTTTTTACACTTATCCTTTTTTGTCTTTCAATTTATCACAGAGTTCTTTATGCAACCATGTTGGTTTCTTCTTGGATTTCTTATTTTTCTTTTTCAGTAGTATTGTGCTGGACTGGCTTTTATAATCATATTTTTCAAAGTTTTCTAAGCTTCTTTAGTTTAGTATCTTAGAAGCAGACCATTGTCTAGGAATCAGAAATTCTCTTAATGGCACCATCTTTTTCCTTTTTATTACTTTTTATTTCTTTTTTATTTCTTTTTTCTGTTTATTATCTAGTACAAAAATGATACGTTTTCCTTCACAACCACACTTTATATTATTGTTCCTTTGTGTAGTTCATTCATATTGAAAATGCAGGGAATAAAAAGATGCAAAATTTCAAACAGTGCTGAAGGAATCTATTTCCATCTGAGGGAACAGAAGTATCTTGGGTCTTATTGCTCTTTTAATGGTCTCCCACAAATAATGCTTAACATGATATTAAATTTGGATGTTCCTGAGCTAATAAAATTTAGGAATTCCCATTGAGAATATATGGACTTTATGGCAAGTAAGGATATTTTCAAATGGTTATTCTTATGGGAGTGAGTGAAATCAATTAATAAATTAAGTATATTCATTAATAATATGTTTGTAACATTTAGCCATAGCTTATGACATCTGTATTCTACTTTTCCCTCCTTGCCTGTTAATAGTGGATATGATGACTTGTGCATTTGTAAAGATAAAGCAATTCTTGCAGTAAATTTGAAATGCTGGTAAGAAAATGTCTGTTTTTTCATTCTATATATTTTATAAATATTATTTTTGTATTATTACTTTCAAAAAGTCTTTGTAATATCGTGGCCCTGCTAATATTCCAAAAAACAATGTCTTAAAAGTTTGTTGATTCCAATTCATACATCAAGGAAAGGAAGAAATTTCCCAAATGTCTCCTGCTGTAATAGAAAATTATGATATCCAAAATAGAAATCAGCTTTGAAAAAGTTTACTGGAATGAGTTAGACAGAACCAACCCTTACACAAAGCCAGATGAAACTCTTTTGACTCTTGGATCTCTCAGACAACACAAAATACGCTATTACTCTTCCTTGCAACCGTGATTAAATCGGATGTTTCCAATGCCTATATTTTATATAACATCTGTAACTTTCTGCTCTGAAAGTGTAAAGGAAGATGAATTGTATATAGTATTCTGATCACAGCATCATAGATGTACTTCAGGATTCTAGGGTTGCCAGATCTGGATTTGAAGGTTCAAAGTGAGTGTAAGCTGCACAACTACAAATATTTTCTATGTGCAGCACCTTTCTATCTAACCTGCCTATCTCTCTGATATAGCACCTCTGTGCTTATGACAACAAAGTAAGCAACAACTTCCTCAAGCTTTTCCAATGGAGCCTAATCAGCTTCATATTGTTATCTTTATTTTTTTTAAAGATGAAGAGTAATATTTCAAAAAAAATTGGGATGAAACTCTTAATATATCAAAATGAAACTCATCAGGGTTAAAATCTTATAAAGTTTAGTGTTTCTATCATCCCTGCTGTTCCATGCTCTCCTACAAAAAGCTTGAACTAGTTGCAGTAGTAGGCAATCTTTCCAATTATAGTACAGTATATGGAGAGATCTTGTTCCAAATTAAATGAGCAGAGATTAACATTAGACCAATAATCAAGAAGCAAACAATACCCCAATCAAAGAACTACCAACTCTTTCAAACAAGCTAATAGTAAACACCAACCCAATCAAGGAGCCATCAAGATCACTCCTGCCACTCCTACACTGACAGGGCAAGCCACTAATATATAAAATGAAAACCTTACTAGCACTGATGATGTTACCTACTGACCATTCCTTACTAGCACTAATGATGTTACCTACTTTGGTAATGAAATGTCTGCAAGAAAATAACCAAGCTCAGAGAGTACCAAAGACCTCACAATTCAACCTTGAGCTGCAAGTATTCTCTCTTCTATGAAAATGAAATTTCATCTCTCCAAATTGCTTCAGCTGAATCAGTACTTCCTGAATCTTAGGAATCATGGTAGAAGATAGGTTTCCCGTTCCTGCATTCCAAAAGCTTTATTAGAAAATGTAAATCAAATATTTGATGAATACTAAGAGCCTTTGGGATGCTACAATTAACACCAAGAATCAGACTGAAATCTAAAAGAAGTCATTTAAGGTAAAGAGAACTCAGGGAACATTAGCTGCTCTAAAAAGGCAGCAAGGGTGTTATCTGTTATTAAAATATATAAAACGCTTAGGGGTTTGTGATATAAACTAACAAAGACTGTTAAAAATTCATATCTCTCCCCCTCTCCCTCCCTCCCCCCCCCCTCTCTCTCTCTCACACACACACAAATACTATTCAGAAAAGGAAAAGATAGCATAAAAGCTGGACTAGAATACAATGGTCAGAAATGAATGCAGAAACAGCATGATAGTTAGGGAAATGTATCACAATATCCTACCTCATACATCCCTACGACCAGTGAGGTCCCACAGAGTCGGTCTCCTCCAGGTCCCTTCAACCAAACAATGTCAGTTGGTGGGTCCTAGGGGGAGAGCCTTCTCTGTGGGAGCTCCAACTCTCTGGAACCAACTACCCCCAGAGATCCGAATTATTCCCACCTTGCTGGCCTTCCGGAAAGCCATTAAGACATGGCTCTTCCTGCAGGCGGGGTGATGTGACCGCTGAATATCTTAGGTCTCCCCCAGGTTTGAATGGGTTGTCTGTTTTTAATCTTTTTAAATTGTTTACTATTTTTTATCTTCTGGTTTTTTTAGAGTTTGTTCTTGTATTTTGTTGTGCGCCGCCCTGAGTCCTCAGGGAGTAAGGTGGCATATAAGAACTCTAAAATAAATAAATAAATAAATAAATAAATAAATAAATAAATAAATAAATAAATAAATAAATAAATAAATAAATAAATAAATAAATAAATAAATAAATAGATAAATAAATAAATAAATAAATAAATAAATAAATAAATAAATAATAAATAAATTTATGAACAAATTTTCAGTGGTTTATTAATTCCTTTACAAAAGGAACTACAGCAACAGCCTGAAATGCCAACATCTGAATTATGCTATCTAACTCCAGTTACATAGTATCAGGATTTGTATGAACCCACTTTATGAGTAAATGTGATTGTTCCATCAAAAGTCTAACTTCCATGAATACTAGTATCCAATCCCCATTCTAGGCAAAAGTCTATTTTTCAGAAGAATGTCAAAAATTCCAACTTCACAGTCAATCACACCAACCAGATTCATCAATTGCATACAAGAGAAGCTTTGGATAGCTTTTCAAAATTATAGTGACTCACATAGAATACTCTTATTTCATGAAAAGAAGCTAAAATGCATTACATTCGGCAGCCATGTTATCCAATTAATTAGTGTGTATTCTTCACATGATGTACAGCATACTTGCTGAAATTGTTTTAAGACTGAACTCTATGGCACTTAAAAATATGATGGCAATCAATAGAATTAATTTCTTAGGTAAATATAAATAGGATTAAGCTTGCTAGGCTGATGGATTTCAGTGAAAAACCTATTCTGCTGAAATGAGAAAAATGGTATAATGGCATTAAAATACCAGCAGAAAATCCTGAATAACATGAACACAAATTAACATTAGGTGAATAAAGGCATTTTCAAGGACCATGGAAGTGTCTCTAGGAGGTCATGTGAGCCCAGGTGACTGAGCTATCTATACTGAAAGGCCCTCTGATGGTCTCTCTCAACTGGAAAGCATGTTCATGTGACAAAATACAGACATTTTGGTATTGAAAATGTTTTAAAATTACACTGAAAATACATTTACGTACTATACATGTGTTCATTCAAAAAGGCTATGAAAAGCTATTTATTCATTTTTATATACTAGATTTTTAGGAGTATAAGACGCACCTTAGTTTTCGGGGAGGAAAATAGGGGGAAAAATCTACCTACCAGGTATTAATCTGGCTAGCGCCTTAGTCTGGTCAGCTTCAGCACATTATTTTATCCCCTGGTTAGGGTTGAAAAAAACCTTTTTCGGAAGGAGTAGCAATGAAAACAAGCTTTAGGGCTGGAAAAAAACTTCTTCGGAGGGAGTAGCAATGAAAAAATCCCGCAAGCCGGGAAGATCGTTAGCACCTCGTTAGGGCTGAAAAAACCTTTTCCGGAGGGAGTAGCAATGAAAACAAGCCTGCAAAGACTTAGGGGTGGGAAAAAACGTCTTCGGAGGGAGTAGCAATGAAAAAAATCCTGCAAGCCGGGAAGATCGTTAGCACCTCGTTAAGACTGAAAAAACCTTTTTCGGAGGGAGTAGCAATGAAAACAAGTCTGCAAGCCGAGAAGAGCCGGGAAGATCATTAGCACTTCATTAGGGCTGGGGAAAAAAAGCTTCAAAAAAGCTACATTCGGAGTATAAGACGCACCCAAATTTTCAGCCTCTTTTAGGGGGGGGAAGTTGCGTCTTATACTCCGAAAAATACGGTATGCAATCTCACTTTTCCATTCATTCAGAGTAATAAATAACAACATGAGTAAATAAAAAATGCAAGATAACAAAATAGGAAAATAATACTCCTTAATGCTCTCCAAATTTGGTTGTTACTTGCAGACATTTTATTACCTAAGTAATATAGGTAATTCGGTACCTGCCTAATTAGGTTACCTAGTCACGTAAGGAAATCTCTACAAGCAAACCACC
This sequence comes from Diadophis punctatus similis, assembly GCA_023053685.1. Classification (NCBI taxonomy): domain Eukaryota; kingdom Metazoa; phylum Chordata; class Lepidosauria; order Squamata; family Dipsadidae; genus Diadophis; species Diadophis punctatus. The sequence goes on from JALIGW010000006.1 coordinate 47,676,504, forward strand.
AAGCTCTGAGAGCACCAAGGATTCCACAATTCAACCCTGAGTTACATATATTCCCTTCTATAAATAATATAATTAAACTACATACTCTAAAATTATTAACATTAAATGTGTGGCTAAGGAAAGGTCCCTTAACAGCTCTTCTAAAATCAAACAGAGTACTTGCTAAAGGAAATCCTCAAATAAGCGGTTTTGAAAGAATGGAAAAGAATGTCTCTCTCAAATATGGAACTATGGGGAGGCATGTATAACACACATACAGAATTAGATTTCGCTATACCTATTCACTACCTTTTATAGGGTAGATTACTTCAGCCCATAGCTGGTATTCCTTACTTTCAAAACAAAAGATAGGTAACAATTGCTCTCCCTTGCAGCTTTCTGATTGCACCAAAGAAAGTATAAACGCATGGTCATCATATCTACTTATAGAAGAAGTGCTTATTCTTTGAGTTTGGGTAGATTACTTAGTTTATAACTGGGTGTGATTATTCCAGACCTAGTGGGGAAAAAAGCTAAAATTTGTTTTCATTACTTCAGAATGAAGGCAAGGCTTTGTTTTTTCTTGCTTATGCTACAAAAGTATGGTGTTTTTTTAAAAAATGTTTTTTTTATTTTATTTATAAAAATTCATTATAAAAATTATATACTAGAAAAATAACAGAAAATCTTTAAAATGAAACTAAACAAAATAATCAATTACCCTAGCTTTTACTCTTTCCCTATTTAGACATATTATTTGGTTTGGATATAAGAGTTGATTGCTCCCACAGCTGCAAATGTGGAACCCAAAACTAATTTAATGGATAATGCACTATATCTATTTAGATACACACAGAGAGATTAGTCTTTAAGACAAACATATACTTTAATCCTGGTTAATAATGTATTTTTGTTCTTGGATTTCTTACACATGTACAACACTCGCCCCAGAGTAAGTAGATTCATATATAGTTTTCTTTTTATTAATAACATTATTCCATTTGCACATAAACTGAAGCTATGATCATTTTTATATATCAAACCTCTGTAAGTGTGTAAATAAACAGAAATGTATAAACAAGCACAAAATTCAGTAAATGTGAAATTGAAATAAATGACTAAAACATTCCACACTTGAAATAAAAATCTTAAAGGAAACAGAAACCCAGAAACCCAGTTCCCTGCCTCCAGCAGATATTTTGGTGCACATTAAGAAAGACTGGGCCAGCCTATCTACAAGACAAAAGACCTCCAATTCCAGGGTGATGGGATTAAGACAAGACCCCTCAGGACATAATAGGATTAGCCCTCTACCCATCTAGCAGCAAGGCTCACTGCATTTCAAAATTTCCTAAGGATATTGCATCACCCAGCAAGGTTCAACCAAACCTATCTCAGACAACCTCAGCTATGACCCCTGCATAGCCCCATGGGAGTCTAACAGCAGCCAATAGAATACATATTCTTGCACAGGAACAGAAAGCTCAAGTTCAAAGCCCAAGAGAGGGTATAAATACCTCTCACTCTCCACTCTATGTGGTCAACTGCCCAGGACATCAAACCCATGTGGTCCTGTTCATCAATAAGCCATCTTTCCAATCAGTCTTCAGGTTTCTAGTGTCTTTCTCCCCACTTGGAACTGAACCAGATGGATATTTCTTCCAACACAATAATAGATTGTAAAGCGTTCTACATTTTATATAAACAGAGGATTGCATAGCCACGGAAGGGAATAAATCAGCAACTTCTACTCAAGGTCTCATCGAAATAAAAGGTGTAACAGTCTCCTTCTGTTGGTGGTACAGGAAAATATGCAAATACATTTAGGAATGTTTCCAAAATTCTCATACTTTAGCTCTTGAAGATCTGGATCTTGCTCATATACTGTACGTTTTTATTTTGCACCTCATGTAAGCTGCCCTGATAATGTGTTGAAGAGTAAGATGAAAATATCAAAATGGTAAAAGTTTTAAAAATAACTATGGTGTTTAAGGAGCTGTCACTTGAGTGAGGGTGGTTTTTATCCACAACTTCTTCAAATAAGTAAACTCTAAATACCAAATAAATAAAACACTTTTTATTTATTTGTATTAACTAAAAAATGAAGCACCCTTTCAAAGTATCATTTGCCTAAAAATACCTTTTGCTATATTTCTACATAATCTATAAACTATTGTACAAATCTCTTACCTTGCAACAGTAGAGTTGTTGCAGTATTAATTTCCTTTTGTGTTGGAAACCGGCCACAGTCTCTGAAAAATTTAGGGAGCTCATTTCTATCCATTTCTTTCCAGGCCACTTTCTTTATAAATATAGTTTCATAAACTAGGAGACAAAATAATATATAGAACAAAAAGCCTCATTTTGTTATTGTATTGGGATTGTTTGAAGTTTTGCATCCAATTTATCATACGTGCTTTTCTTTATCCTGTCTCTGTATCATATCTAAGTAAGTGTGTGTGTGTGTGTGTGTGTGTGTGTGTGTGTGTGTGTGTGTGTGTGTGAGAGAGAGAGAGAGAGAGAGAGAGAGAGAGAGAGAGAGAGAGAGAGAGAGAGAGAGAGAGAGAGAGAGAGAGAGAGAGAGAGAGAGAGAGAGAGAGAGAGAGAGAGAGAGAGAGAGAGAGAGAGAGAGAGAGAGAGAGACCCCGTCCCATATCCTACTGGAAGTCTTGATTCTGTAAAAGCAATCTCAAATATCTGAGACTGAATCATGCTTTTTTTTCAAATAAAAATCCTTAATGAGAGAGCTATTAAGCCAAATTCAGGAATACCACACATACGAAAATTGTTCTTCTGGGTAAGTTTTCCTGCTACAAATTTGCATTTAAAATAGAAATTCTCAATCTGAAATATTCTATTGCAAAATTTTGGATTTCCTCAATCAGGAAATCTGAAGGGCAACTGATATTTTCAAACCTATTTGCAAAATAGATAAAAGATTTGCTTTTACTATATATAGCGGGGAAAACTTAAAGACAGCCACATATGTAATAAGTCTTTTCGTGATCGGTATGTGCCCATTTCCATAAATTACAACCGTCTTTATTAAATGGAATCCTTCTACAAATTTCATCAGCATAGTTTCCAGCTTTCTATTAGCATTCATATATTGGTATCAAACTGATAAATATTATTCTCATCTATCTTTGCATAAATGTATTGTAGAATTGTTATATATTGTGGGTAATATAATCAAGAACAGTGCTGATATGATCACTATGAAAGATTATTGATTATGTCACTAAAACTATTTCATAATATTTAAATAATATTTAAATGTATTATATTTTAACTTCTAAAGACATAAAAAATAATTCCTTTGCCATTTGATCCAAATGTACAGTCCACATTTGGTACTTAAACCTTAGGACTTGGCAATGTTAACAAAAGTTCCGAAGACATTCTTTGGACCTGATCTGATCAGAGTACGTCTGTTGTTGTTGTTAGTTGCGAAGTCATGTCTGACCCATCGTGACCCCATGGACCACGTTCCTCCAGGCCTTCCTGTCCTCTACCATCCTCCGGAGTCCATTTAAGCTCACGCTGACTGCTTCAGTGACTCCATCCAACCACCTCATTCTCTGTCGTCCCATTCTTCTTTTGCCCTCAATCTTTCCCAGCATTAGGCTCTTCTCCAGTGAGTCCTTCCTTCTCATTAGGTGGCCAAAGTATTTGAGTTTCATTTTCAGGATCTGGCGTTCTAAAGAGCAGTCAGGGTGGATCTCCTCTAGGACTGACCGGTTTGATTGCCTTGTAGTCCAAGGGACTTGTAGGAGTCTTCTCCAGCACGTCTGGAGAAGTACATCTGTACTACTCATTAAATAGTCCAGTGCTTTTTCATGTTTCCATGTGAGCCTGAAAATACATCCTTCTTTAAGGAGTAGAGCCACTGTCACCTCAAAAAAGGTGTGGCTGTATAAATGAATAGCAGAAACGTGTTATGCTGACATCATACTTATTCCTAACTGTTTTCAAAATGTGTACAGCTCAGCTAAATGTTAAGATCTATTTTTCTGTTGTGAGAGATCTTGATTATTTTACAAAATACTGTATATCCACTATCAGTTCTTCAATTACATGGGCACAACACTTTAGAAAGGTTGTTTTGCATTAGCTTCCACATCAGAGGCATAACGTTTAAACTTATGCTCAGTTATCATTGCAGTGAGTCAAGTATGATATACCAATGTCTTCGAATGTTGCCAAATAGTGCATCAATTCTGAATGAAAACATTGAGACAGACTGGATGCTAAATGGTTTTTTGCCATTTCTTGTTTGCAACTTGGCCATTTTAGCTCTTTCAGTACTTTCCCAAGGTTGTTTTTGGAGTCCAGCTAAAGTTTCTCAGACAAGGAAGTACAAGAACATTTAACTTTTAATTGTGTTTTTAAATTGTTATTATTTCTAGTGTTCTTATATGATGTTGTACGCCACCCTGAGTCCCTCGGGAATAGGGCGGCATAGAAGAACCAAGAAATAAATAAATAAATAAGAAGGAGAAAAGGTCAAGAATGTTTATTTATTTTATTTTATTGATTTATTTGTCAAACATGTATAGGATAGTAGTAGTTTGTATAAACATAAGTAAAAAGTAATGATAAAAGAGGACAATAGGACAGTAGGACAGGGACAGTAGGCACAGTGGTGAGCTTATGCACGCCCCTTACAGACCTCTTAGAAACGGGGTGAGGTTGACTGTAGACAGTCTAAGGTTAAAGTTTTTGGGGTTTGGGGAAGAAACCACAGAGTCAGGTAGTGCATTCCAGGCATAGATCACTCTGTTGCTGAGTATTTTCTGCAGTCGAGTTTGGAGCACTTTACATTTAGTTTGAATCTATTACGTGCTCGTGTATTGCTGCAGTTGAAGCTGAAGTAGTCATTAACAGGAAGGACATTTTGGTATATGATTTTATGAACTGCATTTAGATCAGATCGGAGGCGACGTAGTTGTAAATTGTCTAATCCCAGTATTTCAAGTCTGGTGGAATAAGGTATTTTGTTGTGAGCGGAGGAGTGAAGGACTCTTCTTGTGAAATATTTCTGGACTCTCTTGATTGTATTTATGTCTGATATGCAGTGCAGGTTCCAGACAGGTGAGCTGTATTCCAGAATTGGTCTAACAAATGTTTTGTATGCTCTGGTTAGCAATGTAATGTTGCCAGAGAAGAAGCTATGCAAGATTAGATTAACAACTCTTAGTGCCTTTTTGGCAATGTTGTTACAGTCGGCTCTAGCACTTAGGTCGTTGGATATGAGTACTCCAAGGTCTTTGACAGAGTGAGGATCATCTACAAGTTCGTTTCCTCCAAGTTTGTATTTCGTATTCTGATTTTTTTTTTTGCCAATGTGTAAGACAGAGCATTTGTTGGTTGAGATTTGAAGTTGCCAGTTGTTTGACCATTCTGACACGTGATCAAGGTCTTTTTGAAGGGTAGCAACATTGTTGGTGGTGTTAAATAGTTTAACATCATCAGCAAAGAGAACGCAATTGCTTATAATATGATCACAAAGATCGTTTATGTAGAGTATGAAGAGTGTTGGTCCTAGAACACTGCCTTGAGGGACACCACTGTTGACAGGAGCAGGTTTGTTCGTTTGTTTGCTTGTTTTTTGTTGGGGATGTCTGAATGTCTACCTTTTTGGTATTTTAGACCAGAGATCTGCACCGAAACACAGAAAGCTGCTAGCAACATAAAGTACTCTGCCAGAACACACAGTTTGGCAACTCAGTGCTCAGAAAAATAGTAATAGTATTTTACCAAGATATACCCTTACTGCCCAGAATCTAACAGTTAGTCACATGATACATTTAAGTGAAAATGATACAGATTACATTTGGGGTTCCTGCAGAGAAAACATGTGCTCTATCACTAAACTATGGTGTCTCTCCCAAAATACCTCAGGCTCATTTATATTACTAATTCTACTAAAAAAAGACACCACCTTTGAGATAATACAAGCAACCTCAATTGAAGATATTAAATAGTTTTTGAAATAGTTAACAGAGATATGGTAAGAATAATCTCAACAGATTATTCTGAATAATACATACGCATTTTATTGTCAAGCCAGTCTTCCAGTTGTTCAAATATTAGTGGTGTAGTTGTATCCAAGATGCCACAACGGCGTTTAATTCGAAACATCATTCTGCGATAATCCTTTATAACAGCTAATATAGTTGGTCCATGGTTCTTAGCCTGTAATTACAAATATAGGTATATTTGTTGTACCTTATGATTGTACCTTATGATTCTTGACGAACTTATCTTTTCTTTTATGTACACTGAGAGCATATGCACCAAGACAAATTCCTTGTGTGTCTAATCACACTTGGCCAATAAAATCCTATTCTATTCTATTCTATTCTATTCTATTCTATTCTATTCTATTCTATTCTATTCTATCCTATCCTATCCTATCCTATCCTATCCTATCCTATCCTATCCTATCCTATCCTATTCTATTCTATTCTATTCTATATGTGTGTGTGTGCTTACATACATACATACATACATACATACATACATACATACATACATACATACATAGTGGTATTGGGAGAAACAACATTTACAGGGTAAAGAATTATAGGTGTATAAAGTAAGAAAACCTTCCAGAGATTGCCATAAAAACAAAATAAAAATCCCCTGTAATATTGCATTTTTACACTAGAGACTAAAGGATTTTATGGCAAAGATCAAAGTCTGCTGAAGTTCTATATATGGAAATGTTAAAAATCTGGTAGCAGAAAATACCAGATGTCTATGAGATTCTCAGTCATCCAGGTCATGGTTGTCCCAAAGATGCTTTTTTTTTTTTACAAAAGGCATCTGGACTTGAAGTAATCAGAACCCTAGACCACTGGGCTAAAGATCTGCCTACCGGCTAAAGATCTGCCTACCAGCAAAGATGGAAGAGAAAAAATACTGAAACAAATCAAGGAAGCCCTCAGAACTTGTGGCTATCCCAACTGGGCCTTCATCAAATAAAAAAAAAAGTCCCAGCAGGACCTCCTCCATAAAAGACAAAGAAGAGAACAATAAATGAAGCAATGTTGTAATTCCATACATTGCAGGACTATCAGAATAGCTCCAGAGGATTTTACATGAACACAAGATACATGCACCCTTTAAACCCAAGAATACAGTAAGGCAGAAGTCTGTTCACCCCAAGGATAAAACACCCAGACACAAACAAGCAATGTGATATCTGCAGTACAATGCAGTGAGACATGTGCAGATATGTTCATTGGAGAAACAAAACAACCACTTCACAAACGCATGGCACAACATAGGAGAACAAACTCATCAGGACAAGATTCAGCAATCCATCTGCATTTGAAAGACCAAAGCCACTCTTTTGAAGACAGAAAAGTCCACATTCTGGACAGAGAGGACCATTGGTTTAAAAGAGGAGTCAAAGCGGGCATGTATGTTAAAATTGAATAGTCCTCTCTATTCAATTTTAGGGGGGTCTATCTCCTGTTTACAACACAGTCCTTTCAGCAGTTCCAAGAAGGTTCCACACTATTCAGATGACCCTGATGGCATAGATCCGTGATGGCGAACCATTTTTTCCTCGGGTGCCAAAAGTATGCGTGCGTGTGCTATTGCACGTGCTCGCGTGCCCACACCCATAATTCAATGCCCTCCATGTGCCCCCCCCTGCGCATGAGCATGCGACCCCCCCGTGCTGCCCCGTTCCCCGCGCATGACCCCCGCTGCCCCATTTCCTGATTTCTGGTGGGCCCCATAGGTCCTCCCCAGGCTCCAGAGACTTTCTTGGAGCCTGGGGAGGGCGAAAATGCCCTCCGGAGGCTGAAAATGCCCTCACAGAGCCTCTGCACGAACCGAAAATCAGCTTGCCGGCGCACACATGCGCGCTGGAGGTGAGCTAGGGCAACTGTTCACGTACCCGCAGATATGGCTCCGCGTGCCACCTGTGGCACGCGTGCCATAGGTTCGCCATCACGGGCATAGATGAACCTCCAAGTGGCCTCAACAACTCTCAGACTGAGGGCTAACGACCAGATGGCTGCAAGGAATATAAATCCTTCTATTCTCTACCGTTGAGGCAGAACAGAAGAAGTTCTTGGATGAGAAGCAAAATGCCTTCAAGGACAAATAAAGTCCAGTTGCTTTTGGGGCAGGGAAGCATCTTTGGGGCAGAAAATACTGGTTTTTCACACACACACACACACACACACACACACACACACACACACACAGAGAGAGAGAGAGAGAGAGAGAGAGAGAGAGAGAGAGAGAGAGAGAGAGAGAGAGAGAGAGAGAGAGAGAGAGAGAGAGAGAGAGAGAGAGAGAGAGAGAGAGATGGCTACAAGGCAAAATTAGCCAGAAGACAAAAAAAAGCCAGGGAAATCATAGAATGGTTGGAACAAGATATAGATTGTTGTGTATAACAACTTGATAATAGGTAAAATGAAGTCCCTATTGAGTTTGAGACTGTGGACAATATATTTTTGTGCTAAATAGAAAACTGCTCCTTTAATAGACCAGACTATTTGTCCAAATAGCCCAGTATTCTCTAAGGGCTCTAAAAATCATTGGGCATTCAGATGCATATAGGGATTATTTCTTGTATAAATCAACTCTGCACCTTTCAAATTTTGAGACTAATGTTATTTTATATAAATCATTAGTGTTCAAGCTGGACAAGGTACTAGCTACAGTAATGCAAACATGTCAAAGATATAATCCATTATAGTACATCACAATATCTCATATTAATGAAATTCAAATACATTACCTTCAGTTTTATTCTTTTCAGTTTACTACGTTCATACCATCCTTTGAAAAGTTTTTGAATACAGGTGGCAGCTGAAGCAATTTTTTCCTGTGTAGGAACTTTTCGGAGTTTCTTAAAAGCTTCAAATATGTCTAAATGTGGCCCAATCCTTTTCACTTTCTCATTAATTATACTAACGTGGCTTCGTCTTCTAGGGAAGGAGAGGGGAGAGGAGGGGAAGGGAAGGGATGGAGGAAGTTAGGAAGGCATTGCTTTAAACTAAATGCAGTGCTTAGAATCAATTGCAATAACCATGGAAACAATGGATAATTAAACATTTCAATACAAGAGAGTGGAAATGGCTGGAAGTTATAGAATATGAAGCAATATTGCTATTCAACCTGTGGCTGAAATCCAAAGAGGCACTCAAAACAATGTAGTTTTATTCTCCCATTTTTCTCTCTAATACTAGCAATAGGAAACACAAGTGGTTCCAATTGATTTTGGGGTTCAGCACACTGAAATAAAAATTATAAGTATATTAATGCTTCAGAAGAACATCTGCCATGCTGCACAGAAACTGTAAAAGAGAGCTTCACACATTAAAACTCATGTGTTTAAACTCACCTTTTTTAAAAAGAGCCTCAATTTTTTTGTGGATATATGAAGTGTCATAAATTTACTGAGAAAAACAGCAATGTGAGAGTTCAGATAGATTAAGAAATATTGTATTTGTAAGGAATATTGAAGTCTGTTTCTGAATAAAATGCATCTGGCGAAAGCAAACAGCAACAGAAAATATAACCAATTGATTTACTGGGTTAACCTGTTCTTTGGAACTGATAGAAAAAGAGATTATTGAAAGAAAGGAATGTGTATATATATATATATATTTATCAGCAAAAAAATGTTATATATATTGGAAATTGGAAGTGTCTTGGTGACGTTTCGATGAAGTCTCATTCATCATCTTCAGGCTGGTGTCTTCTTCTTCCTGCTTCTAGGAGCAATGTGAGATTGCTGAGAAGCAGGAAGCAGAAGACACCAGCCTGAAGATGATGAATGAGACTTCATCGAAACGTCGCCAAGACACTTTCAATTTCACGCGGGAGAAAACCCGAATACCCAAAGACCTACATACAAACACCCGCGAAAACCTCAGAAAACAAACTATATATATATATATATATATATATATATATATATATATATATATATATATATATATATATATATATATATATATATATATATATATATACATATACATATACATATACATATACACACACACACACACACACACACACACACACACACACACACACACACACTCTTTCTAGGTCTGAAAGTTCCATTCAATATCATTTTGGAAGCCATAATGGCAGGGACAAGTTCAAAACAACTTGGACCAAAAACATATTACAACTGTTTTCTGCAACGTTATCATCATTACTAGACCTATTTATATGACTATTATTAACTTCATCACCATTATTATTTTATTATTTTTAATTAAAATCAAGCTAAGCAGTAATGCTTTCATTTACCATCTGTCTCCTCTTATCATTCCAAATGCTTTGTTGAAATGAAACAGAAACAGTTGATTTAAGGGCATAATTTCTGGGTTTCAGGGAGTGGGTTATACTGAAAATCTCGGTGGTTCTATTGTTTGGGAGCCTTATTCAAACTTTCAATATTTATCCCACCAGACTGCTAAAATTTGCCCTGATTCTATGTTCCAATGAGATCATATTTCTATGTTTCATTGTATTATTATAAATCCTATTGCATTTACATTTTAATGCTGTACACCATATGAAGATGTTTTGCATTGCAGTGAGAATATAAATATTTTAAATAACTGTATCAACTCAAAATCATAATTAAAAAATAGAAATACAATTTATACTAATTTCCTTCCAAGCAATCTAGTTAAAGCGGATGAAATATGCTTCTGTTATTATCATCCCAAATATTTACCAACTAATGTGACTTATATGAGTTCATGAATAATTCCTCATTAATTTTTATGCTGTATGTAGTCATTCACTTTTTAGTGAATGCTTGTTAATATACACATTCATATATTTAAATAGTGTTGTAGAAGAGACAGATTGGCAGCACACGCAGTAACATTTCACTGGCGTGTGTTTGTAGGCTGTTTTTTCTCAATCATGTTTTTCTACTTTGTTTCATTTTAAGATACAGAAAGGAGTGTAACATGGTTGCATTCTCTCCCCTTTCTTATTCAATCTGTATGCCAAAATGATCATGAGGAAGCTAGATCTTGAAGAATCAAAAATTGGGGTCAAGATTGGTGGAAGAAACATCAACAATCTTCGATAGGCTAACTTTTCTCTCAGAAACCAAAGGACGCCTGTGTGGTGCCAACATACAGGTATTGAATGTAAAATAGTAAGTTGTTGTATAAAGTTATAATGTTGTTAAAAAGAACTGTTTAAGCAAGTAAGTATAAAGCCAGACAGCTTTTAAATGCATGGTAAGTAGAAAGGGGGAGGTGTTTATCCCAGTGCTCCAGAAGGGAGGGGGGATAGATGACATCATAAGAGACAGCCAATCGGCGCATAGATAGCAGGGCCAGGAACTATAAAAGGCCTGGCTGAGAGAGATGTGGAGCTCTCTGTTATATTATGAGGTAACTTCCAATAGAAGGAAGATCTAGTGAGAAGAGCTAGAAGAAAGCTCTCTGTTATGTTATGAGGTAACTTCCAATAGAAGGAAGAGCTAGTGAGAAGAGCTAGAAGAAAGCTCTCTGTTATGTTATGAGGTAACTTCCAATAGAAGGAAGAGCTAGTGAGAAGAGCTAGAAGAAAGCTCTCTGTTATGTTATGAGGTGAACTTCCATAGAAGGAAGGTTTAGAAAGAAGAGCTAGAAGAAAGCTCTCTGTTTTGTGTGAACTTCCATAGAAGGAAGGTTTAGTAAGAAGAGCTAGAAGAAAGCTCTCTGTTATGTTATGAGGTAATTGCCAAAGGAGGGAAGCTCTCTGTTATGTGGTAACTTCCAGTAGGGAAGGAACATCTAATCAAGAAAATCAAAGAAGAAAGTCATAATTTCGATCTCTTTCTGAACATCAAAAAGACCAAGCTCATGACCACTACAAGGAATGCAAACATCAAAATTGACAGTGAAGAAAAATTCGCTTTCCTAAGATTGCAGATAGCTCAAAGCTATGAATGCAGCACAGAAATGAAACATCAGATTGCCCTGGGTAGTTCAGCAATGATGACATGAGCCAAATATGAAAAAGCATAGACATCAACCTGGCAACCAAATGTAGGTTACTCTGCTTTATTGTGTTCTCCATAGCCACCTATAGTTGTGAAAGCTGGACTTTTAAAAAAAAGCAATACAGGAAGAAAATCAACTCATTTGAGCTGTGGTGATGGGGAAGGCTCCTACATATCTCTTGGACAGTAAAGGCAACTAACAAACAAGTGCTAGAGTGCATAACACCAGACATCACCGGAAGGCAAAATAAAGAAACTGCATCTCACTTACTTGGGCCATGTCATGCAGGAAAATTCACTGGAGAAAGCGATTATGTTTGGAAGAGTTAATGGTAAAAGGAAACCAGGCAATTAAAGAATCTGATGGCTGGATACCATCAAAGCTGACCCAAACCACAACATAGAAAAACTCAAAGAAGATCAGAGATTTTGGAGAGACCTGGCCCATAAAATCACCAAGAATCGGACACGGCTTAAATGGATAACATAATCATTATCACTTTGTTTCATGACATGTTTTCCATTGCTTATTACTGTTTATTCTGTATCCAAGTATATACATTGGTTATTTAAATAGGTTAAACAAAAAATAAAGATTTTCTGACCTTATCACAAATCAGTTTCAAGCTTTGAAATTCTAAGTAATCTTGGAACAATCTATTTCACACCAAAATGTTTCAAATGTAAAACCTTTCTGATATCTATACATAGCCATGCCTCGTTTGAATAAATAGAAGTCAAGATTCCTACTGCAGGAATCGTGAAATTGATAGGTATAATATAACTGTGCTCTATGTGCAGTCTACATTCCACCCACACTTAACAAATAAGCTTTTCTATGGATGCATATTTGCCAATGATACAGTTGTGCTAATATAGTCTTCTTGTACAATAGTTACTGCATTTTACTGCTATATTTCTTATTTCACTGGCAAATTTTTTTCCAAATCTTACAACTCATTAACTAGAGCACAGGTGTCAAACTTGCAGCATCACATTGCCATCACATGACATTTTGCGATGTTTTCTCCTTCGCGGAGCTGGGCTGGGTGTGGCCTGCGCATGACGCATCCGGCCCACGGCCCGCCAGTTTGACACCCCTGACCTAGAGGGTAATCACTGTGATATTGCTCTTGTAATATGTACATATATAAACACAGTATATGTCTGTCTGTCTGTCTGTCTGTCTGTCTGTCTGTCTGTCTGTCTGTCTGTCTCTCTCTCTCTCTCTCTCTCTATCTATCTATCTATCTATCTATCTATCTATCTATCTATCTATCTATCTTGAATTATACATTTTGATTTATCTATTGCCACTAATTATTTCTGGCTGATACTAAAGTATTTTGTTTGCCCCAGTTATTAAAAAAAAGCTGTTTACCATCTGCTAACAGGTTGGAAGTGATTAAGGGAAATTTATTTTGGCTGTTTTAAAAGCCAAATCGGTTCTGAGTTGAAAATATGTGTCTAAACCAATTGAAGGAGTTGCCAAGTTCAAAATCAGATGTATGCTTCTTCTGAACCCAATCCCCTACCAAGTTAAATTATCTCAAAGCAAGTATTCTATTTCCTCCAACATGTCCAAATTTCTTATTCTGCCCGAATGTAGTTCTTGTGTAATGGCAATTTGCCTTTGGCTGAAGTACTAATCAACAGAGCCAAGTGCCAGCTGCATAATGCATAGTGACCTTGAAGCAGAATTTGTTGTTTTCACTGATACCATAAGTCCCTACTTTTGATGGTATATTCACCATTTTTTAAACAATGTCTTTTCCTGCCTTTTTCTTTTCTCAGAAGTGGCTTCAAGATGATGGACAACAGGGGGCAGAACATGAATTTGGATGCATAAGAACTCCACTCCCTGTAGAACTAATGATGTTGCCTATTTAATAATGAAACTTTTGCAAGAAAACAGCCAAGTTCAGAGAGCATCAAGGACTCCACAGTTCAATCCTGAGCTACAAATATTCTGTTTTATGTGTCCCACTTCACTGCTGCTCATAACTTTAATAGTAGATACACTAGTTAATGGCCAGCTATAAATATGCTGCCCATTATTCTAAAAAAAATGTAAAAGAGAAACCTTCTTGATATGAATGTTATGACTACACATGGAACAAGTTGTCATTTGCTGAGATGTACAGCTATTAGAGCCAGACAAATGGCATAGAATATTTATATTGTTCTATTAAAGATGGAAGACGGTACCATTTTACTGGAAATTCTAGGAAGCACTAACTTTAGTGATTAAGTATCTTTGAACTTCAGCAGATGAAAGGATTATCACTGAAAGCATATTAATCCATTGAGGATTAGCAGCAAACTGTTAAGAGATCTCAAACAGATAATAGGTGATTTATTTATGAACTGCAGTTGGATAGCAAAAAATGCATATACATTTGTGCTAAATATAATGCAATATTCAGAACGGTAAGACTGAAATAGATAGTGAAGGGATGGAAGAGTCTATGAAACATATGCTATATATCTTTCTTGCTGTTCCTAGATAGTCCAGCCTTTTATAAGATCACGTGGACTGCCAGATTTTCATAAAGTTCATGCATATGGTATCTGTCTCTTCTTGTCCCCTCTTCCAGTGTCCCTTAGCTGAGAATAGAGATTCAATAAAATGTTACATTGCATATTTTAAAAAATATGGGACTTGGATTCTAATATTATTTTATGATTATGGCCCCCTGTCCTCAATCCTAGCCTTCTTCGATTGCAGGGGAATTAAAATACAGGTGCCAAAAGTGAATATTTTACAATTGGCAAACTGATTTCATTCAGACACTTTAAACAAGTAAGTCTCATCCAATGTTTCCATTTTAAAGAAGGTTGTTGAGGATATGGTAGGCCTGCAGCTTCAAAGGGATCTGGAGAAGGTCAGTTATCTGGATCAGTCAAAACAAGTTTAAGGTCAAGTCATATATAGCAAAACGGCATTGTAAATACTTGTAAATGACTGTGCTAGAGCTCAGAATGGGGATAGCCATTCCGGCCTTCCTTGACCTTTCAGCACCTTGTGGGACTATTGACCTTGGTATTCTTCAGGCCAGCTGGGGAAGTTGGGAGTGGGAGTCATGGTTCTTCAGTAGTTCTTCTCTTTCCTACAAGGCCAGTTCCAATCAGTGTTGGTGAGGTATCACAGGGCTCAGCAATTTCCCCACTCCTCTTTAACATACACATAAAACCATTGCATGAGATCTTCTGACAGCATGATGTCATGTACCAGCAATATGGTAATGATACTCAGCTATATTTTTTTGCCCTGGGCCATCCTAGTGATGTTGTAAAAATGCTTTCCCAGTACCTGGGGGATGTACTGGTATGTATGGTGGAGAATCACTTCAATCTGACAAGACTGAGTGTCTGTAGGGTTTAGGACACCCTGCAGCTAATGATTTCCCATTTTTAACTCTGGCTGGGATTACACTGCCCCAGTTGGTGCACAATCTAGGGGCTCTCGTACTCATGGTCCAGTTTAAAGAGCAGGTAGCAGCCAGTTGCAGCTTTTCCTATATCAGAAGCCAGTGCTCATGATCACTCATGCCTTAGTAACAACTAGTTGTCACCTACAGCTCACAACTCAAGCCACTCAACACATTATTGCTACAGGTAGTCATTGACTTACCACCATTCATTTAGCGATCAGTCGAAGTGACAATGGAACTGAAACAACTGACTTACAACCAGTCCTCACAATTATGACTGTCACAGCAATCCCACAGTCACATGATCAAAATTCAGATGCTTGGCAACAACATAGATTTACAACGGTTGCAGGCTCCCAAGGTCATGTGATTGCCATTAGTGACCTTCCCAGCCAGCTTCTGACAAGCAAAGTCAATGTGGGAAGCCAAATTTGTTAACGGCGGCATGATTCACTTAACAACTGCAATGATTCACTTAACAAAAGTGGCAAAAATGTTTGTAAAATTGGGCATCTCACTTAACAACCACCTTGCTTAGCAATAAAAATGATGGTCCCAATTAAGGCCATATGATGAGGACTACCTGTAAGCTATACAGTAATTGATCCTGGATAATGACCCTGCACTTTCTCAAGCTCAAGCTAGCAGGCCCTCAGTTTCATGTGTTCAGCCACCCAACCTGGAGTAGATTTTCACAAGCCACAATACAACAATATTACTAACATAGGACTCTGAAACAAAGCCAGATATCTACCGGTATTTTGCATCAAGTTTACACCAACAGCATCATCACAGGCCTCAACAATTTCACACTAAGTTTAGAAGCACTTTCCCATGCTCTTCCCTCATGTGATGTATGCCATCATTTGTCAGCAGTGCCCTCTGAATTTTCTGTAGGACAAACAGATCAGGCTTTGCACAAAATAATTAATGGACAAGTTTGACATCAGGACTCAAAACAAGGTCAAATTCATATCAGAGTATTTTAACATCCCAGGACACTACAAATCTCAAAGTAGCTATTTGGAACTAAGAAACTTTACCAGCAAATTAAATAAGAAGCTGCTGAATTCACATATATCAAAAGCTTTCAACATCTCAAAAGTCTCAACAAACATAGTGGGTTTTTAAAACATTGCATAATATGCTGGTCTATGATCATAATTAAAATTAATTTGATTTGAGCATGTTACATTTGTTAATTAATAATGTACTTACAATTTGTCTCATGTGTAATTTACATCTGCATAAGCACTGATTTCCCCCCTCTTTTTTCTCCCTAGTTTATCTCAGTTTAAATCTTACATCAGTTTTGCCAGCCATTCAGCTGATAGAATGAGTTGTAGTTCACAGAATCTTATGCCTTTTAATAAAACATATTAGTCTGAAAAGATGCTGTCAGCCACATTCTGATTTCGGCTACCATAAGGTGATCCAGCTCTTCCTCCACAATATCTACAATCAATATGGACAAGCTGGTTACAGCTGCCATATACAGAATAGTTGCCCAATACATCTCAGCCAACATGATCAAATCCAATATAAATTAATTTAAGAAACTCATTATCCTAGGACTAAACTATAGATTGACACAACCTATAAATAATATATGCCATCAGGTGAATTGATGTAGTTTGGCTTAATATGAACCCTACTGACAACAGCTTAAGTGGATTATACAGAAACCACATAACACTTAGCATTGTGTTGAAGTATCATGCTTGGGACTGGGCATGCCTCCATCTTAACAAAACTAGTCAAGTGTGAAGGATTTATAGATGAATTGTCCCCATGGCACAGAGAAAAGTATTCAACAGCACCTTTAGCAGTTAATGGGAATTTTAGATAGCTACTGTGTTTTTTATTAAAGGATACTGTTTAACACACTATTACTGTATATGTCTATTCCACAGTAGCACTGCAATGTTATGCTACATTACAAGATTTAGCATGTTACACAATGTAAGCAGCACAACAAAAGACTGGTGTGTGTGTGTGTGTGTGTGTGTGTGTAACTTTTTTTGCTGATAAATGAAAATAATTTGTCGGCTATAAAAAAAACTGCCTGGATGGCCCCAAGAGGGGCCGAAAGGCAAAAGGAAGCTGTGATGTTTCCTTCCATACACCAGGCTGACTCGACAGAAAAAACACACACACATATATATATACACACATATATATATTCATTTATCAGCAAAAATGTTAGATAGATAGATAGATAGATAGATAGATAGATAGATAGATAGATAGATAGATAGATAGATAGATGATAGATAGATAGATAGATAGATAGATAGATAGATAGATAGATAGATAGATAGATAGATTTCTTTCTTTCTTTCTTTCTTTCTTTCTTTCTTTCTTTCTTTCTTTCTTTCTTTCTTTCTTTCTATTATATTCTTTTGGAGGATTGAGTGCAAGTCTGGACTACAGATTTTGAAGGATATCAGCAATCTAGAGAGCATCCAATCTGGTAATGAATCCAAAAACCAAATCCATGAAAAATAGAACTGGATATGTTTAGAGGGAAAGAAGGTTAATGGGAAGTATGAATGCTGCCTTTAACTATCTGAGGGATTGTCAGTTAGCAGATGGAACAGTTTTCATAGAATTGTAGAATTAGAAGAGGCACAGAGGCCATCAAGTCCAATCCGCTGCAGGAATTGAAATTAAATTGCTCCTGGCAGATGGCCGTCTCTGTCCAATCTCTCACTAAATATATCAGAGAAGAATAAGAATCCAGTGCTCTCTAGATAATTGTCTCTACTATCAAATTTGATGCAGGAAGTTCATCTTCAGTTGAATCTGTCTTGTTGTAACTCATCTGTTATTCTATGTCCTACCTTCTGTGATGGGCATGTGGTGGCCTAGCAATTAAGATGCTGGGCTTGTTGACCAGAAGGTTGATAGTTCAAGACCCAACCACGATGTGATAGGGGTGAGTTACTGTTCCTGCCTCAGCTCTAGTCTTTTGAAAGCATGCAAATGCTAGTAGATAAATAGGTGCTACTTCAGTGGGAAGATAACCTTGTACCATGCCCCTTGGCATATAGTCATGCCGGTCACATGACCATGGAAGTGTCCTCGGACAATGCTAGCTCCCACGGCTAAGAAACAGAGATGAGCAGCGCCCTCTAGAGTCGGGCATGACTGGACAGGGGAAATCTTTACCTTTACTTTTACATTCTGTGACAACATTAAACAGATCTTGATCGTCTTCTGCATGGCCTTCTTTTAATATTTTTCTGCTGTATATGTAGAGCCAGTTTGGTGTAGCGGTTAAGGTATCAGGCTAGAACCAGGAGCCCATGAGTTCTAATCCCACCTTAGGTACAAAGCCACCTTGGCCAGTCGCTTTCTCCCAGCCTAGGAAGGAGGTAAGGACAACCCACTTCTGAAAAACCTTACCAAGAAAACTGCAGGGACTTGACCAAGAATCAGATGCAATTGAAGGGAAAAAAAGAAAATGTAGAACACATAATTTAGTATATTATGTAAACAGCTGAATTAAATCACATTGCACATCTTCATATATATATATATCTTTGCTTTGCAAATAAAAAACTTGGGGAGAATAATCTAATAATAAAGCATACTGTTTTCCACAAATAATACCTGTGAGCCTGCCTTTGTTGTTTCCGTGAACCATGGCGCTGTTTCTCCATTTTCTCAGTTTGCAGCAGCAACATCTAAGGAAAAAAGTGCTGTTAAATGTACCACTAGGCAGGAAGTGATACTACTGAATTTATTTGTCATTATCATTATTAATGTTATTGTTATCATCAGCACTGCTATGTTACGGATATCTAGCTTACTGACAAGTAAGTGTTCTGGGTATGATAACCAATAGAGTGGAAAAGAAAACAAAAGTCCCATCCACTTTTCACTCTACGGGCCTTATCAGAAGACTGATCCAATCTTTGAAGCCAAGTGTTCAAAGTGCAGTAGGAAATGTATTTTCTAACTCTCAATTTTAAGGAAAATGTGGAATTAAACCAGTGGTGAAATCCTACCGGTATGCCCCAGTTCGGGCGTACCGGTAGTGGCAGCTGCCCGTGGTTCGGAGAACCGGTAGCAGTGGCAGCACGAGGCTCCGCCCACCCACCCGGACATTGCCATTTTCTTGTTTTTAATCCTCTACGCGTGTGCAAAGCCTTCTGCGCATGCGCAGAGTGTGGAAAAGCATGTGCAATGGTGGAGTGTGCATGCACAAAGTGCTCGCTTCCGAACCAGTATGGAAGGTAAGTAGATTTCACCGCTGAATTAAACTGATGAGTCAGACATAGTTTAAATAGAGTTTTTCCATAGCTAACAAACTATGGTGTGTCTGCTTTAGAATAGAAAGAGCAAAGAAGAAATGGGTTGCAACTTTTCATAATAACTGCATAATCTTCAGCTAATACCAAAAATATTCAGTAATATCTAGGGTCCTCACAAGAGGACTCCGATAGCATCTTTCTGTCTCCACAGTTTAAAATGCAACAAGAAATATTTAACTGCCCATACTTAAGATTAGGAAGTATTACCAGAAATGAAAGAAGAAATGAAAGAACAATGACAGCAGTACTTTTTAAGGTTTCATCTGCAATAATTCCAAAAATAGAATATGGTCCGAGTATATACTATATTATCAATCATTTACTCCATTTAGAGTTATTCTAAACAAAGCTATGCACAGCACTTATCTAAATAAACTTTAATGAATAGCTTTTCAGGTCTGAATGATTAGGTCCTATTTTCAGGTATCAGCCAGAAGATTACAACTCAAGAGATAACCCTTTAAATGCGTAATAACAAAGTTCAGTAAATGAACTGATTTTTTTTACCTAACATATGCTGTTATCTCTTAAACTGAGCTTATTTAAACAATTGCTTAAGCACTCAAAGTTAACTATCCACTCTAAATTAGATAACCCCTTAATTAAACATCACAGCATTGTCAAGTGCTTTTCAAATTATACATTAATAGAATACAGTATTCTGATTTTCCCCCCAGTAAACCCCATTACAAGTGTTTGCACTGATGCAGTTGTAGTAACCTTTAAGAAACTAAAATTACAAATGCATCTATTATTATTGATTTGGGAACTGGAAATGCTGAGGTGTATTTTCAATAATTAAATGTGAATTCCATTTTTATAACTAAATAAATAAATTGTATCATCATTACATGTATGAACACTTACAGTAGATGCACATTATCTTATAAAGAAAGGAAGGTGGAAAATAAGAATTAAAATAATTCCACTATTATCAGGTTGGGAATAAACCTGAGAGATTGTTCCCAGTGAATTTATTATAAACTAATAGAAATAAAATCAGTCCATTGTTTGTCCTTTCATAGTGGAAAAATCTGTCCAATATGGACAGAGGGGGGTTAATCTTTGTTTTTAATATACAGGTGGACAAAATACAGGTAGCCCTCAATTTACAGCCACAACTGAGCCCAATATTTATGTTGCTAAGTGAGATATTTGTTAAATGAGTTTTGCCCCATTTCACAACCTTTCTTGCCATAGTTGTTAAGCGAAGCATTGCAGTTGTGAAGTTAGTAACATGGTTGCTAAGTGAATCCAGATTTCCCATTGGCTTTGCTTGTCAGAAGGTTGCAAAAGCTGATCACATGATCCTAGGACAGGGGTCTCCAACCTTGGCAACTTTAAGCCTGGCGGACTTCAACTCCCAGAATTCCTCAGCCAGCAAAGCAAAGCTGGCTGGGGAATTCTGGGAGTTGAAGTCCTCCAGGCTTAAAGTTGCCAAGGTTGGAGACCCCTGTCCTTGGACACTGCAACCGTCATAAACATGAGTCAGATGCCAAGCCTCTGAATTTTGATCACATGACCGGGGGAGGGGTGCTGCAACAGCCATAAGTGTGGAAAAGGGTCCTAAGTCACTTTTTCAGTGACGTTGTAACTTTGGACGGTCGCTAAATGAACTCTTGTAAGTTAAGGACTACCTGTACTCTTTTCATCATTTTTTAACTTTTAAAGTGCAGTGTACTTATTCCCTGATAACTTTCTGCAACAGCAATATAATTATAAAATATTAAATGTTTTGGATTATAATACTCAATACTTATTTTCATATTTTTCCTACAGTAACCCTGTGTGGTAGGTTAAGGAGAGCAAGCAGCTGTCCAAAATAACCCAAGTGAGTATCATCCATGTGTTTCCATGCTGACGATCGACTTGGAACTGAGTCTCCCCACTCCTGGTCTAACCAGTCATGCAGATGGAGATGCATGAAGATGCAATAAGATATGCAGAGGGTGCTGGAGTGGCTAACAAATGGTCTGGGTTTGTATTTGTGAATCGACAGTAGAAAAAATAGTTTCAAACCATTCATTTGTGTTACGATTTAATGGTCTTGTCCAGGGGTGGTATTGACTTGCCTTCCCTACCGGTTCACAAATGTGAGCACACGTGCCACCTCCACGCATGCGCTCAGCCTTCCACACATGCGCAAAGCCTCAAAAACGTGTATAAATGGGATGTCATTTCATCCTGGCAGGTCAGGATAGAACCGGCTGAATACCACCTCTGTTCTTGTCACATTTGTTGATGATCTCTGTTGAGAGCAGGATGAGGATAGTGCAACCATCCTTGATCTCTTTGACCCCTCTGCAGCCTTCAATACTATTGACTGTATTATCCTTTTGGGCCAGCTATGGGGTTTGGGGTTAGGCAGCACAGTCTTTGCGCCTTTCTCCAAGGCTGGTCTCAATTGGTGTTGATAGGGACTGAGACATCCAGCCCATGGATGCTCCTTTGTGGCATGCCACAATGCTTGGTACTCTCCCCAATTCCTTTTTCACATCTACGTAAAGCTGCTGGGTGAGATCATCCACCACCATGGGTTCAGGTATGATCAGTACACTGATGATACTCAACTTCGTATCTCCACCTTGTGATCTAAGTGATGCTGTTGCTGCCCTTTCATGGTGCCTGGATCATGTAGGGGCCTGAATGGGGGGACAAAAGTCTTTGGCTGAATGCTGTTAAGACCAAATAGCTTTGGGTACATGAAGCTTCAAGATATGGGACTTTAACATCCTTAGTTCTGGATGGGGTTGCACTAACCCAGACAGACCCGGTCTGCAACTCGGTGGTTCTCCTGGACTCACGACTCCTGCTCAAAGAGGCTAGGAGAACCTTTGCACAACTTCATGTTGACCACAAGTGGCAGCCTTTCCTGGATCAGGAGACCCGGCATTCAGTCACTGAAGCCTTGGCCATCTCATGTTTGGACTATCCTTAAACAGCATTCAGAAGCTGCAATTGGTACAGAGTGCTGCAGGGCAGGCAGTTCTTGGGGCTCTAGAATGGTCCATGTTACACCACTGCTCTGTGAACTGCACTGGCTGCCGATTTGGTTATCAGCTTTAAAGTCCTGCATAGCATGGGTCTAAGTTTACTTCAGGAACCATCTCACCCCAGTGAGACTGGTCCACCTAACCCATGCTGGCAGAAGAGGCATGTTGGGGGCCTTTGGACAAGGAATTCTGCTGGCAGGGCCCAAAAGAAGAGCCTTTTTTTGCTGTGGAACCATCTCAGGAAGCATCTCACCCCAGTGAGACTGGCCCACCTCACCCATGCTGGCAAAAGAGGCATGCTGGGGGCCTTTGGACAAGGAATTCTACTGGCAGGGTCCAAAGAAGAGCCTTTTTTGCTGTGGCTCCTGCCCTTTGGAATATCTTACCCCCTGAGGCAAGATTAGCTCTCACCCTTCTGTTTTTTTTAATCCCTGAAGACCTGGTTCTGCCAGCTGGCTTGGGGCCCCAATGAGGGACTATGAGTGATTGATGGATGAAGATAAAATCCCATTGTACGTTATGCTCTCTCCCTTCTTATCTTTTAACTGTAATTTTATTTTTGATTGTAATTCTATTTTATTGTTTTTCAAATATTTATATTTTATGGTTTTATAGCTTTTAATGTTGTAAGCCACCAGAGTCGCCTCAAAGTCGAGATGGGCAGCAAATAAATCCAATAAACAAACAAGTAAATAAATAAATCTCACGTGTTACTTGTGCCTGAATTTGTGAAAAAAGCACCCACATCATCAGTTGTTATTAAGCTAATGTGAAAAAAAAACCCTATTGGACAAGTTTTGTATTAATAATGTATTAAATACATTCGTTAATTGTGAAAAATTTTACTTGGTTTTCCAAAGCAATACTGGATTATGAAATTACAGTATTTTTCATTAGATAAGATGAGGAAGTTATTCCTTAGGTCTTGGAGGAAGAAACAAGAAAGCTGAAACTATTAATTTTTGAGAGTATTTTACCTTCAAAATTTAAATAAATCTGTCCAATCTGGATTCTCCCAAGTTTTTTAGTAACCAATCATCCATTATTTCTGGAAGAGTTAATATGACTATCTGGTTCCTTCATAGGAAGGAACTTACAATTTGTTTCACTTACAAATGGAACTTAAGAGTAATAATTGTTTTTATATTTTCAGAAATGAGAGAAACAAATTATTTATTTTGCTCTTTAGTCTAGAGTTTTTCCTAAACTCATTGGGTGGCAAGAGGCTTGAGAGAGTAATGTCAGGCATTACAACAGGCAGTGTTGTAAATCTCAGCTCTTCAGACATTTAACCCCTTAGTCAGGGATTGACTTATTTGGCCCCAGATGTGATTCAGAAAGATTAGTTCCTTTACTGCCAATTAGAATGAAAGGGACGCGGTGGCTCAGTGGCTAAGATGCTGAGCTTGTCAATCAGAAGGTCGGCAGTTCAGCGGTTCGAATCCCTAGTGCCGCGTAATGGAGTGAGCTTCTGTTACTTGTCCCAGCTTCTGACAACCTAGCAGTTCAAAAGCTAGGTAAAAGTTCAAAAGTAAAAATGCAAGTAGAAAAATAGTGACCACTTTGGTGGGAAAGTAACAGTGCTCCATGCACCTTCGTCATTGAGTCATGCCGGCCACATGACCACGGAGATGTCTTCGGACAGCGCTGGCTCTTCGGCTTAGAAACGGAGATGAGCACCGCCCCTAGAACCGGAAACAACTAGCACGCATGTGCAGGGGAACCTTTACCTTATCTTACAGTATGTATGCAGAAAATCAGTTTACTCTGGACTATAAAAGTCTAAGCCTATACCAGTGATGGCGAACCTTTTTTTCCTCGGGTGCCGAAAGTGCGTGCGCATGTGCTATCGCACATGCGCGAGTGCCCACACCCATAATTCAATCCCTGGGGAGGGCAAAAATTGCCTCCCCCACCACCCTGGAGGCCCTCTGGAGGCCAGAAACACCCCATTTCCCAACTTCTGGTGGGCCTAGTAGGCCCGTTTTTTGTCCTCCCCAGGCTCCAGAGGCCCTCCCCCGCCCACCGGAGGCCCGCCAGAAGCCGAAAACACCCTCCCACAGCCTCTATGCGAGCTGAAAATCAATGGCTGAAGTGCACATGCACTCTGGAGCTGAGCTAGGGCAACAGCTCGCGTGCCGGCAGATATGGCTCCGCGTGCCACCTGTGGCATGCGTGCCATAGGTTCGCCATCACTGGCCTATACAGACCTAATTCTAGAATTTTATTTTTCTTCCAATTCTGAGTTAATGGATGCTTGGCTAACCTCTTGATGGCCTTCATAGGCACTCACCTGATCTATGTTGACACAATAATTCTTTTAAGTCTGAAAACTATTGATTCCTTCCTCACCAGTTTTCTGCCTTGCAGCTAGCACAAATTAGGAAACCGCAACAACTTCTGGTAATTAACAAGTGCCAAGGTGAAATAGAAAATTATGGCTGATGTGCATTATCACATCACAATTAATAATATAATATCATTGACAATATGCGTCACAGAAAATTCACATTTTTATTCCATCACATCACCAGTAATGACAGCAGGAGCGATACATGCATATCAACAATCCAAGAGAGATTTCTAGATGCAACTCAGAACTATCATAGCTGCAGCTGGTTGCAACTAACTGAATATTTATGGTCTGTGAATGATTAAATGCATGTGTCCTTATTTTAACACTGACTCATAAACTTCATAAATTTCTGCCTTCTGATTTACATAATAAATATAATGGAGATATTGCTGTAATTCAGAATTTCTGTTATAAACAACAACCTTCCAAGAATATGGTAGAAATGTTTCCCACTTGTACACTAAGTACCCAAACCAACTACTTAAACTAGTGCATGAATAATTGCTCACTTCTTTAAACTTAGCAAATAGCAACAGCCAGAAAGCTAGTGAATTCTGTCATCTTTATTTTTTGTGTATACTTCTTTCTTAAAGCTGTTTTCCCCATTAAAAAACCACATGTTCACATATTAACTCCTACCAAGCTAGGCTAATATGGCCTGACATTGTTACACCATAATCACTGGGGATTAAGTCTGAAATTTTCTTTGTTCTGCCACTTGGGAGGACCTAGCTTGATCCAACCATAGTTTTTAGGTTGTAAATATTTCTACATTTTAAAATAATGTAGGTAAGATCATATGGATTTCTTCTTTCTTTAAGTTAAATTCTTAAGACTTAATGAACGTAGGAACTTAACTTAATGTTATATAGGAAAATAGAAAGTTACAGAGTGAATTTTCTTAACATAACCATAGGTTATATAGACAGCAAATACAGGGTCAATCAAAATGGACTCAAATGTCTATACACCAATGCACAGAGTATGAGGGATAAACAGGGTGAATTAGAAATTCAAGTAAATGAGGGCAGATATGATATTGTTGCCATTACGCAAACTTGGTGGGATGAAACCCACAACTGGAACACACAGCTAGAGGGATTTAAATTATTTAAAAAAAATAAACCAAATAAAAGAGAAGGTGGAGTGGCACTATATATAAGAAATAACCACACCTCTACAGAAATAGAGCACAACAATGATGAAAATTATCTTGAATGCATTTGGGTCAATATTAAAGGGGGGGAATGACATTTTCATAGGTCTATACTATAAGCCACCCAACCAAACAGAGGAAATATATGAACTTTTTGCTAGTCAACTAACTAAGGTATGTAGAAAGCACATCACAATAGTAATGGGGGATTTTAACTACCCTGACATCAACTGGGAGACAAACTCTGCACCAAGTGGAAGATCCAACAGGTTCCTAACAAACGTAGCAGACAACTTTGTTTCCCATAAAATAGAGAAGGGAACAAGGGGATCGGTCATATTGGACTTAATTCTCACTAACAGAGATTAAATGATAGAAGATGTTGAAGCTACAGGAACCTTGGGGGCAAGTGATCATGCAATATTGGAATTCAACATTATGCAAGCACAAGTAGTAGAACAAAGTCAAACTAGAGTCTTGGACTTTAAGAGAGCTAATTTCAATAAACTTAGAGAGAGCTTGAGAAGGGAAAACAACTCAAGAAGCTTGGGAAATTTTGAATAGATTATAAAAGCCCAGTTTAGTACAATACCAATGAAGAAGAAAAATAACAGCTCTCAAAAGAAACCAGCATGGCTGCATAAAGAACTCTCTGACAAATTGAAAGACAAAAGGGACAAGTCTAAAAAGTGAAAAGAGGGGTAAATAACTAAGGCAGAATATCAGCAAATAGCTCAAGTCTGTAAAAATGAAGTGAGAAAAGCTAAGGCTCACAATGAACAAAGGCTTGTGACAAAAGTAAAAAATAACAAAAAAGCTTCTTCCAACATGTTAGAAACAAAAAAAAAGTCAAGGAAACAATTGGTCCATTGCTGGGAGAAAGTGGCAAGAGTGAGAAAGCAGTACTTAACTCGTTTTTTGCATCTGTCTTTACACAAAGGGAAAAAACAGCCCAACCTATCAAAAACAGCACCCAAAAAAAACAGATTAGGAATACAAGTTAAAATAGGGAAGAAAATGGTAAGTGAACACCTGTCTATTCTAAACAAGTTCAAATCACCAGCACCAGATGGACTACACCCCAAGGTTCTGAAGTAACTGGCAGACGAGATTTCAAACTACTGAACTATATCTTTCAAACATCCTGGAACACCAGGAACTGCCAGAAGACTGGAAAGCAGCTGATGTAGTTCCCATCTTCAAAAAAGGGAAAAAAATAGATCCAGGAAACTACAGACCTATCAGCTGACTTCAATACCAGGGAAGATTCTGGAAAAGATAATCAAGCAACGAATCAGTGAACACCTAGAAGCAAACAAAGTAATAACCAAAAGCCAACATGGGTTTGTCAAAAACAGATCATGCCAGACTAATCTTATGGCATTCTTTGATAAAGTGACAAAATTAGTGGACCAGAGGAATACTGTCAATATAATTTACTTGGACTTCAGTAAGGCATTTGATAACGTAGACCATAACCTACTACTAGATAAAGTAGAAAAATATGGGTTAGACAGCATCACCACCAGATGGATTTGTAACTGGCTGACCAACTGCACTCAACGTGTAGTCCTCAATGGAACTGCATCTACATGGAGGGAACTATGCAGTGCTGTACCCCAAGGCTCTGTTTGAGGCCCAGTACTCTTCAACATCTTCATCAATGACTTGGACGAGGGGATAGATGAGGAACTCATCAAATTTGCAGATGACACCAAGCTGGCAGGAATAGCCAACACTCCAGAAGATAGGCTTAAGATACAGAAGGATCTTGACAGACTTGAACATTGGGCGCTATCTAACAAAATGAAATTCATTGGTGAAAAAAGTAAGGTTCTACATTTAGGCAAAAAAACAAAATGCACAGGTACAGTATATGTGGTACCCTGCTCAATAGTAGTAACTGTGAGAGGGATCTTGGAGTCCTAGTATTCGGTTGTTCTTGTATTTTCGGTTGTTCTTGTATTTTCTCTTTGCTGTACACTGCCCTGAGTCCCTCGGGAGTTGGGCGGCATATAAGAAAACCAAAATAAATAAATAAATAAACCATTTAAATATGAGCCAACAGGGTCCAGCAGCCACCAAAAAAGCCAACACAGTTCTAGGCTGCATAAACAGAGGGATAGAATCAAGATCACGTGAAGTGTTAATACCACTTTATAATGCCTTGGTAAGGCCACACTTGGAATATTGCATTCAGTTTTGGTCGCCACAATGAAAAAAAAATGTTGAGACGCTGGAAAGAGTGCAGAGAAGAGCAACAAAGATGATTAGGGGACTGGAGGCTAAAACATATGAAGAACGGTTGCAGGAACTGGGTATGTCTAGTTTAATGAAAAGCAGGACTAGGGGAGACATGATAGCAGTCTATCTCAAGGGCTGCCACAAAGAAGAGGGAGTCAAGCTATTCTCCAAAGTTCCTGAGGGTAGGACGAGAAGCAATGGGTGGAAACTAATCAAGGAGAGAAGCAACTTAGAACTAAGGAGAAATTTCCTGACAGTTAGAACAATTAATCAGTGGAACAACTTGCCTCCAGAAGTTGTGGGTGCTCCAAAACTTGAAGTTTTTAAGAAGATGTTGGATAACCATTTGTCTGAAGTGGTGTAGGGTTTCCTGCCTAAGCAGGGGGTTGGACTAGAAGACCTCCAAGGTCCCTTCCAACTCTGTTATTTCTATTTCTAAGTGGAGTGCATTCATCATTCTTTTCTATAATTCTTAAATTATACTGCACATTTTACTAACTGGAGCAATCTTACATACCTCCTTGGACCTTTTCCTTTTTGTTATGTCCATTAATCTTGCTTGATGTTCTTTATTGCTGAGCATCGAATATGGAACTGTGGTATCTGATATCACTATTCCTCTCCAGTCTTGATATATGTTTCCTATTGAAAAAATCAATTTAGTTTGCATCACTAAAACAACTCCAGCAGTTTCTGAATCAACACACTGAACATATTCAAGAAGATAGTCAATAGCAAAGCATGCATAGGAGATGCCATTTTCATGATAGCAAATTAGGACATTTCCAAATCTTTGGTATAAAAATTACGTTCAGTTCCTCTTTTTCACTGATGGTCTAGGACAGGAGTGTCAAACTCAAGGCCTGTGGGCAGGATCTGGCCCACGGGTGCTTAGATCTGGCCCGCGGGGCCACCCTGGAAACAGTGAAGGACCGGCCCATGGTGTCTCTGCCAGTGAAAACAGAGCTCCATTTTCGCTGGCAGAGGGTTGCAGGAGGCCATCTCAGCCAAAAACAGAGTTCAGGAGTCCATTTTCGCTGGCAGAACACTCGGGCCACCACAGCAGTGGTGGGTTCCTACTGGTGCGGTCCACTCTATAGCACCGGTAGCGGCCCGCTGGTGACGTCACAGTACCGGTGTGGTCGGTTGCCGGTGCCTGGGCACTGCCATTTTTTTTAAAATATATATATTTACATTTTAAAAAAAAAATTCTGCGCATGCCCAGAAGCCGAGCTTCCGGCACTGTGCATGTGCTGCCTTTCTATCCCACAGTGAGTCCAAGCAGGGGAGGATGGCTGAGGGAGCGCGTGAGATGCTGAAAAAACGGGCGGCAGGAGCTATCTCCATTCCCCTCCCTTCAGCAGTCCGAGAAGCCATGAACGCGCGGTGATGATCCCAGGCATTTTCGCACATTTGAGGCTTCTCGAGCTGCTGAGGGGAGGGGGAACGGGCGGCAGGAGCCTAGGCTCATCGAATGGGGAGAAGCATTCAGGCTGGACGGAGCCTCCTAGAAGAACCGCTGCCGCGGTCTTGCTGCTCCCGCTGTGGGGGGCTGTGTTGCGGGTGGGCAATGCCCCCCCGCTTCTCTGGCCGCTGCCAAGCTCCTGAGGCCCACGCCCACCCGGTCACATGGCTGGCAAGCCACACCCACAAAATAAGCCATGCCCACAGAGTGGTAGTAAAAAAATTAGGAACCTGCCCCTGCACCACAGGCACCCCCTGATACAAATGATGTCAAGCTGGCCGTGCCCACCCCAGCCCCCCAAGGTCAAACACAACCCTGATGTGGCCCTCAATGAAATTGAGTTTGACAGCCCTGGTCTAGGAATTAGAGTATCGTGCCCCCCCCCCCAAAAAAAGTATACTAGACATGTGCCTTTAAAGAAATACAATATTCAGCATTAGCAACTGAAAATTTTCCTGTGGGCTTTCCTTAATCACCACTAAAGCTTTTAGTAAATATACTCTTTACATTCTATATAATAACCAAAATTAATATATTCCTACTATCCTTTATTTATAGATTTTATTTCTAGATGCAGAAAGCAAATATGTTTCTGTTGTTATCAAACAGGTTCCCAAAAAATCCAGGCTTAAAATTAATTTCTTGCCAGGCAAATAAAAAAGAAATGGGTAGAAATTACAGCATGAATTCTGGTTCCACATCAAGAAAACAAAGAAGGTTCTTGCTAATGAACAAACAGCTGGCAGATGAGTCAATAGAATTAAGGAACAAGTACCATAGTTATGGGAAAGACATCCTATCTTTTCTAACTGGCTTTAAATAATTTCTCTAGCAACTTCCAGTTTCTTTGGAAAAGAAAACCAGATACTGAAATATGATAAAATAAGATTTCTTCCATTCCCCATGCAATTATATGAAGAATTGAAAAATGTTAACTGCAAAAGCCAAGTTACAATCTATGTTCCTGGATTATACAGTACCTGGAGATTTTTTAATAAAACTTATTTAGAGGAACATTTATCAAGTTACAGTATTCAGATGAATATTACCGTATTTTTTGGAGTATAAGACGCACCTTTTACCCCCCAAAAGAGGGTGAAAACTTGGGTGTGTCTTGTACACCGAATGTAGCCCCACCCACCCACCCACCCCCACCCTTTGGCCTCTGTCTTCCAGCAATTTACCTGCTTGCAGGAAAGAGGGAAGAGTCGTAAAGCCAAGCAAGTCAGTAGCAGTTTCCCGATCTACAGCTGATTAGATTTGCCATGTGGGAAAATGAAAGTGAAACTAACTGCAAAGAGACAAATAGCTGAGAGAGAAACGCAGGTTTTTATTTTTGCTGAACTGGCTGCAAAGGGGTAAGTGAATAATTATAAATGTTTGTAGAATGTTCAAATTATTAGACTTATTTTTTAAAGACTGCTTTATTATTGTTCTAGCGCCAGGGGTCTCCAACCTTGACAACTTTAAGACTTATGGACTTCAACTCCCAGAATTCAACAGCCAGCTTTGTTAGCTTTGCTGGCTGTGGAATTCTGGGAGTTGAAGTCCACAAGTCTTAAAGTTGCCAAGGTTGGAGATCCCTGTAAATCTAGACAACTTAACAAAATAAAGAAGCTTTTTAAAATAAATGCTTGCTCTGAAGAGGCCCAGTGCTATTGTATCTTCTTTTAAATAATAGAGAATAATGTATACTTCCAGAAATTTTAAGTAATTTTAACAGCTCTGTATAAGTATAGTATGAAATGTAACAGTGTCCTGTTTAGTATTAGAGTTTAGTTACCTTGGAGTAGATCTATTTAAATAATTGGGAAGAGTTAGTGTGACTACATTTAAGAAAACTTTCTGGCATAATGTACATTTCTCCAATTCTTTGCTATTTCTATGGGTCAGGCACACATGCACAGAAATACACAGCAAACAGTGTATATCATCTGTGCTGTTTGCTGTTTGGCAAATTGCTTGGAGGCAGAGGCCTTTTTCCCTTGTTTTCCTCCCCCAAAACTAAGGTGCGTCTTATACTTCGGTGCGTCTTATACTCCAAATAATACGGTAATTTGAAAAGGAATACAATAGAAAAAAAAGAGCCATGCCTGCCCTTTTCAGACCTAAAAGGTCTGAAGGCAAATTGTGTTCTTCATTTTCTTGAATATGAGTGTGAATTTCTGAGTAAGTTAGGATC
Organism: Diadophis punctatus similis; assembly: GCA_023053685.1. Taxonomy (NCBI): domain Eukaryota; kingdom Metazoa; phylum Chordata; class Lepidosauria; order Squamata; family Dipsadidae; genus Diadophis; species Diadophis punctatus. Next base: position 47,708,630 of record JALIGW010000006.1, read on the forward strand.
CTACTTTATTAGGCATCTCTGATCATGTGATGAGCTGAACACAAACTTAAGCCAAACTGGGCCTAGCAGCATTTTAGATCTCTGGGTGACACATGGAGGCAGGTATGAGATTGCCATGTGCACCCTCTTCTCTAACTATTTTCAAGTTATCTCGCTATAGAGAGATAGAAAGCAATATTAAAACAACAAACTTTAACCCAAATTCAGCAGCAACAATTCCAGATGGCAGTCTTAGCTCCAGAATTATCAATAGCAAAAAGAAAAACAAAAGAGGCAGAAATAGTATCAAGAAAGTGCATCTAAATAAAGCCACACAGACTTAACAAAATAAGTTTGTTACACTTCCTGTGACAATAAATTATGTTTTGAAGGTGATATAAAAGGACTGATTTTGTTTCCTTTTGTTCTGCATTTACAAGGCCGCAGAAGGCTCCACAATCACTGGACAAAGCCTTATTGTATGCAGGTAATTTTGCATGAAAAGAAATAGCCATTGAGGATTTACCTATCGTTTTGATTACAAAAGCTTGAATTAAAGCTGAAATTTAAAAAGAAAGTCTTTGTTTTGAGCACTGAGTGTCTTTGCAGACCAGCGGGGGGAGGAAGAGGAGATGGCTGTGCGCAAGCGGTTGGCAAGCGCATGCATGCACGCACTTCCATTTGTGCTTGTCCGCTGTGCGTGCAAGTGGGGATCCGTGGCCCAGTTGAAAACACCTCACTGCCCTCTAGTGGGCTGCGGCCCAGAGGTTGGGGACCCCTGTATCTAGTCAATATGAACTGAAAATATAAAATCCTACAAATTACTCACAACACCCAACAAATGTATGTCTGCAAAACTTAGTTGTGGTATACAAGTCATTTCATATTTTCAGAAATTGTCGCTTTTTAATTTTCTGTATGTTAAATAATTTCCTAGTCGAGCAAGTATCACAGTGCATATCATGTAATTACTTGACAAATGTGCATTTTTTTATGTTCCATATGTAAAAAAAATGTGGGGCTATAAAAAGGGAGCAAAAGTGTATTTCATAGCCCCATTAGGTGAATCAAAACTTCTTTTATAGCTCTGTGAGAGAGTGTCAGGTATGTCCCAACTTGGTCCCTTAGGAAAGAATGACCCTTGACTCCATTGATAAAGCGAAAGGTTTACTTTTAATAAGTTCAAGCAGTTACAACATAAGCAAAGCTGGATCTGAGTATTCCTGCACAAATCTTGCATTTTCCCCCTTTCCCTGGCTTTCCCACCTTGACAGTCCATCAGTGTCCAATTATATTCATTTTTTATGTTTCAGGAACAGTTTTGAGGTTTGGCTCCTCTTTGCTGTGGTTTCACATTCCATTTTCAGGCTCTGTCCTTGATTCATTCCAAATTGACCCCTCTGGTTCCTGTCACCTGTCATTCCCCCCCCCCACTTTTCTCTGCCTATTCCCATGCTCCATCCTTACTTCCCCAATTGCCTCCCCCCCCCTTGCATTTTATGGCAGGATTCCAGGGAAGAGGAGTATGCTGAAGATGGCAGGCCTGACAGAGAACAGGATCAAATATATTTGGCCCTTTAATGCATAACTGGGATTTGATATCATTTCAATGGGAAACAAAATTAAAGAAGCTTAAGAATATACACTATACCCCACAGACCCTTCTCCCCACAAATATTGACTCATGTTTGACCTTAACCTTGTAAACTTTTTCATTGTCGCTCTTAAGATGTGATTGTAAGTTCAGGACAGTCTTTTACCTTATGCAGATTGTACTTTTCTGTTCTGTAAAATATACTTCTAACTCACTGCTACTATTTAAAATCAGTTTGTACATATGCGATTTGCTTTTCCAAAATATTATAAAACTATTCTCACTTATCTCTGGTGACAATGTAGATTGAGTATATTAAATCAAATTTCTGACACATTTATTTACAGTAAAACAAAAATAACAAATGTATTTATAAAAAAATATAAAAGATGAAGTGACTGCTAAGAAGTAACTTCACTAAGAAAGAGTGAATCCTTATATTTTAACACTTTTCTACCAGTTAGCTAATAATACCTTTACTGAGAAATGTATTATTTCTTCAGCTCTCTACTTAGCTTTTGGTATTCATTTTAATTTCTTTCTTTTTTCTTTTCTTTTCTTTTCTTTTCTTTTTGCAAACATCTATTTACCTCAACTTTCTCATGCTAGATTTAGAAATTTTAAAAAAATCTCTCCGTTTTCTAAAACTGTCAATTCTTTCTTTTTTCTTTCTTCCGCAGAGGTTTCCCCTCCCCCAATATAGCTCCTGGTTTATTAACATTTCATGCTAAGGTTATACAGAAGTTAACTCTTCTGGGCAAACAGAATGGTATCATACCTATCTATACATTCAACTAAAACATTATGCCCTTTTCTTTTTTCTTGTCATTTTTCCGTAATGTGCATACATTTATAAGCCTGAAAACAAATGCTGCCTTTAAATACTTAACAATGGTATGCATAGTACTGTCATTCCAGCGGTGGGTTGCTACCAGTACGGTACGGTTCTACGAACCGGTAGCGGCGGCGGGAGGCTCCGCCCACCCGCTTCTTGCATGCGCAGAAGCATCACGTGCAAGCGCGCACATGAAACGGTAGCGATGGGATTTAGAACCCATCACTGTGTCATACGTAATGCATATTACATAATCATATTCCTCTTAGTTACCCTCATATATTATTTATTTCTTAGATGTACTGAATATCCCACCTCTCTTCCGTGAGTTCAAGGCAGCACACAGTGTACTTTATTCTCTAATATTTCTCTGCAATAACTTTGTGACATAAGTTGGGCAAAAAGAAAATGAATGGTCCCAAATAACCCATGATTCCATGGCTAAGAATTTGAACCGAGATTTCTTCAGTCCTAGCACACCACTGTAACTACTATACTCAAATTGAAGTAGTGTTATCTCCACTGTTTCACACACAAACAGAGAGATCCCAAGAATTCCATTTCTTGGACCCCTGTGCCATTATAGGAACTTAAGGCTCTTTTAGTAGATTTGGCAGGTGACTGATGATAATACTGCCAGGGTAGGGAATACTTCCCGGGGTAGGGAAAGGTTGTTAATCTCATAGCTTTGAGAAAAATGATGCAGTGTTTCCTTCTTGAAATTCCACAAATAGTTGCGTGATTCAGTCCATCTGCAACATTAATCCACAATACGTATTGTGACATCACTTTCATCCCCAACAACCCAACTCCTCTTCTTCAAAATATACAATCTAGACTGAGGGGCTTTGTCAATATAGACTGTATTTTTTATATATTCATCAACAAACTCTGAATCAAAGCATCATGAAAGATGTTAACTTGTTCATAGTATATTTAACTCAAACTGAATAAAATTATTTGAGCACATGAATTCTGAGATACTTCATTATGTACCCACACGTTATTTCAGAAACATGAAAATTATATTACTGTTACTAGCATGGCTAGCTTAGACTGCATGGCCTATGCACTTTTTAATATATTTTCTTTGCAACAATCTTTTTCTTATATTATTCAAAATATGATTAATGCCTATCCTGACATTTTCTTTCCCAATGTAAAAGTTTGCATGGCTATAATTGTAATCCTTGAGAGTGTTACATCCAGCAAATCAAGAATGTACTGGGAAGAACAAACTGATCTTCACTCTAATCCTTCCAGATCATTTAATTCAAAATTTTCATCTTCTTTTCATAAATGCTCACAGCAATTTAATACTTTTTAAATTGGACATTTAAGTTTAATTTTTAGAAAGATCAGGTGGAAGGATCTTATGCCAATTCAAATATCAATTACTTCAATAATATTGTCGAAAATAGGAAATTTAGACTATTTAGAATGGATCGATCAAATATAGTTAACAAACCAAAATAATACCTGTGTAATTCCATGTCAGTAAAACTGTATCTTTAAATTATTCCTTGAATTATTTTAATTCCTTTTTCTGATAACTTAAATCTGATAATAGAATCAGTTTTAAAATACACTTTGTTATGTTTAGTAAATATTGACAGTGTAGTTGATCTATTACCCAACTTTGATGTTTTTAGATATACTGATAATCAGGGTTTTTTGCCCTATTTCTCTCTCACACCTCCAATCAAGTCACTGCTATGAATGCTAAAAATAAATTGTTAGAATTTACTGTTATAGGAAAACAAAATATGATCTAGCGAAGAATAAACATACTTGTGTTTGAAGACTTATTTCTTTCTATCCCATCTCATATTTCTTTCTATCCCATTGTTATGTCAATAACAAAATATTAATATAAAATATAGTGATATAAAAAAAAATAAACCATTCTAGAATCACAAATATGTGATCAATGTTCCAGTCAGTTCCAGACAAAGACTTGCCGGAATAGAATTGATTATATCTGCTTGCAAATTTCAAGAACAGCTAACTGTCCCACAAGGGAAAGTATTGCCATGTCATGCATGCCCCATGTATGTTTCCAGAGAAAAATCCTTAAGAGACTCTCCATATATGTCTAGACCAGATGGGTAGATTCGATTATGGCAAGCTATTGTCTGATGCATCGTAAGCTGTACCACATTGGGCTTTAAAGATAATAATCAGCTCTCTAAATTGGTCCCAGAAGCCTACTTGTAAACCAATGCAGTGATTTCAACTTTGACATTGGTCCTACTATCAATCTAGCTATCACATTTTGTACCATACTATCATTAAAGGTAGCCCCACATAGAGTACAGAGATTGAACCACTAGTGTCCAAGTTAAATTACCCTTGACAGGACATCTTGAGGACTTCCATGTCACAAACCCTCAATCAGGAGTAGCACAATCCATTCAGAATATATACTAAGGCTATTATTATGGGATTATCCAACTGTTTGCTGGAAAACAAACTCCATCTTAATATGATTTGATTTGATTTGAATTTGTTTTGCCCCATCTAGTTGCACGAGACCTTTACAAACATCCATAGCACTGACCTAGTGCTTAACTTAAGAGTGGCCATGCATAATTGAGCATCATCAACATACTGACAGAACCTCATCCCAAACTGACAGATTACTTTTTCCAAGTTAGGTTAAGGGTAAGAAGTTTGATAAGAAATGGAAAGTAATTGCCAGATTTAATTTACTCCATACAGCATCATGTTTCCTATGCTTCAAAATAAAGACCAAATCAAACCTCCTGCCTGTGTTCGAATTGTGATCATCTGTAACAAAGCAATGTCTGCAATGGAATCATGGATTAGTGAGCTACACTAGACCCTTTGCCAAGGTATGGTGGATGATGTTACCCAAGGCTAAAAGGCTTAGGGACTCCAGGATGAGATACAGGCCATTACTGAGCAGCTAAGAAGTCAATATACTAGCAATAGCACGTGATTATTATTATTATCAGCCCAATTACATGAAGAAGAACTGTCGTTCATCTACAACAGTGGTTCCCAACCTGTGGTACGTGTACCACTAGTGGTACGCGAGGGCCTTCCAGGTGGTACGCGAACACTTTCGGGGTCATGAACGATTTTTAGTTAGTTATTTTTTACTTCACAAAAATGTTTACTGCCTAACACAAGATAATCTGGCAACGATTTGCAACTGTTGCCACACGCCACCCACCTGGTCCCAGCGGCCCGAGAATCCAGTTGCTGGATGCACGGGGCCAAAAAAGGAACGGTACAATTATGGAAATAAAGTGAATTTAGTTTCTCTGGAACCAGGTGGTACACGGCGACTGTACGGGACCTCCAAGTGGTACTCGATCACAAAAAGGTTGGGAACCACTGATCTACAATAAACAGTGTAAGGACTGTGATAGTCCCTATGTAGGCAAATTGATAGGCAAAGATTAACAGAGCACAACCATTAACACCAATTAATGGTTAGAAGACATAATGCAAACTCCTTAATCTCATAATACATGTGCTGATTCAACCACAGTTTCAACTGGGCAGATGTGAGCATCTTAAAACTATATTTAATGCTAGGGAATTCCTGGAAGCTTGACATTCAGACAAATCAGCCATCAATAGAAATAAATAGACACATTTATACATCATTCAAAAGAGACAACAAAAATCTAAGAAGGAAACAAAAAAGATCAGAACACAGTCTTCTCTAACAGCCAATACCCAGAGAAGCAGGCATTAACACCAAACAATCAAGCAGGAAAAAAATATTCATCAAGGAACTACCAAGGACAAAGTCATAAATCTACCAATACTGTCAGGAAAGCTGCTGTATATAGAGCAAACCCCCATACTCACTAGCACTGATGATGTTACGTAGTTGGATAATGAAATATCTGCAAGAAAACCAAACTCAGCACCAGGGATTCCATAGTACAGAGATCATTCACCTCAAAATCCACATTACAGAAACTGATGCTTTTTCATTGCTCCACTGTGATATCTTTGGCCATAAAGGGAATATGTTTGTGAATGTGTAACTATTTATAAATTTATATTATGCCAAAGCTTACTTCTGCTTAGGGACACATAGAATTGCATTGTAAAAACTGCAGGTGATCAGAAGACAAAGTCTTAATATCCAGAATTATCTAAACTAAGACATGTCTATGATCTAGCTAAGATCTATAATAGTGAATCCCAGTACTGTAAAAAAAATCAATAGGTCAACAAATTTGGCTCATTTTCACAAACTAGTACCCAATAATAATCACCTTCAGGATGTCTTATAGTACAAACAGAGATAAATTAAGGTATATCACACCAAATTGGACACAGTAGTAGGCCCATTAAGGATGGACCCTCAAGTACAGTTTGAAAGTTCTGGAAAGTTTGCAGTAGACATCAATAAAGACAGCAGTAATATATTCCCTTCTTTGCATGCCATAACAAAATGCCATAGCTACTGTACCTCCAACCTCTCAGAAACAGCAAATCAAAACAGAGGTAAGGAGGGGGGCTGGGAAGACAAAGTATGTGGGAACTTGCCTAGAATTACAATATACCTAAGTGGGCCAATTATATATAATTGTTATTTTACCAATGAATGCTCAAATAATTGGCACAAGTAACCCATGCCTTAATCTATAATGAACAGAATAATCTCCCACTTTTCAATACAATATATGTACTGCCATGGGAAATGTTATGTATGAAACTGCTTACATGGTTTCACCCAGGTCCAGCGTTTGACCAGGAGAATGCGCAAACGCTATTAACTGAAGCATCTGACAGCTCCCTATAAAAGGGCTAGCTGTCAGACTGCAAGCTGCTGGTTGTACAGAGAAGTTGCCTAGTAAAGAAGTTCCTTTGAAGTCTGTCTCCTGTCATTATTCCCACAACTCAACAGTGGCGACGAGGGCTTGGGAGTAGGAGAACAAAGCCGATCGAATTAGACACAGTAACCAGCCAGGCGGTTTCTCCGAAGAGACTACTGAACCTCGCCGAGCATGTCTGCCTTCCACCCACCAGCGCCTTTCAACCCGGTGAAAGAAAAATGGGAGTCGTATATGAGGAGGTTTGAATGCTTCCTAGAAGCTAATGATCTGTTGGGTCTGGCAGATAACCGAAAAAGAGCACTTTTCTTGAGTCACTGCGGCCACGATGTGTTCGACACAGCAGAAGCCCTGTCAGACCCAACCCCGGTACACACCGTACTGTGGCAGGTCCTGCAAGCGACCTTGAAGACCCACTATGCTCCCACTCCTTCAAAAGTCATCCAGTACTATGAATTCCGGCAGTGGATGCAGCAGGAAGGCAAGATGATAAACCAATATATTGCTGCCCTCCATAAAGCCGCAGGTCACTGTGAATTCAGAGACCTCAATGACATTTTGCTCGACCAACTCAACTGCGGTGTCCAGGATATCCACCTCCAGCGCTGGCTGCTTGCAAGAACAAATTTGACCTTGGCCATCACTCTGGACAAAGCCAGGGCAGCGGAGTCATCAACCAAAGCACCTGACTCGCTTCACAAATTTGCTGCCTCCAAGGCTGAAGCCAAACCACCGGCCTTAGTACATAAAGGCAACTATGAGGACTTGGCTAGCAGCGATGAAGAAGTCTGCCACACGGATCGAAGACGCTGGTCCGAAAAAGATGACAAGAGAGTTGACTGTGCCAGCTGTGGGGGGCAGCACCTGAGGACATTGTGCCATTGGATTGGGTTTGGATTGGTTTGACGCCCTTGGCCTGGGGGTGACCGGCATAAACTCCATTGCCAACCCTGAATTCGACGATCTGTTTGAGGAGTTCCAGGACATTTTTAAGCAAGACTTGGGCAAGTATGTGGCACCCCGATCTCTTTTAACCTTGACCCCAAGGTTTCCCCAATCCATTTAAAGCCCAGGCAGGTCCCATTGGCTTATTTTGATGATGTTCTCATCTCAGCCTGTGACCCTGACCAACTCCACTCCCGAGTCAAAATGGTCCTGTCAAAACTGCGCGCCGCTGGGCTTAAAGCTAAGTACAGTAAATGCTTGCTGGGGGTGCCCAAGGTCGAATTTTTAGGTTACTGGATTGACAGCAATGGCATACATCCCATAGAAAGCAAGCTCCAGGCAATCCACGAAGCGCCTGCCCCGAAAACCAATCAGAGCTCCAAGTCTTCCTTGGGCTCCTCAACTTTTACAGCCTGTTTCTAAAAAATAAGGCTTCCATTGTGGATCCCTTGCACAGGCTCCTGGCAAAGAATACCCCTTGGGTTTGGGGTCCCAGAGAGGCTGGGGTCTTTAGGGCTGTCAAATGGCTTCTGACAGCTGAAAGCTTTCTAATTCAATATAACACCGCTCTGCCCCTGGTACTTGTCTGTGACGCCTCCACCTTTGGCGTTGGGGTTGTGTTGAGCCACAGACTCCCAAATGGAACCAAGGCCCTGGTTGCATACTATTCCAGGACCCTGTCCAGTGCTGAGAAACTATAGCCAGCTGGACAGGGAAGCATTAGCTGCCATGGTTGGGGTCAAAAAATTCCATGAATATCTATCTGGGAGGGATTTTGACTTGGTAATGGACCACTGCTGGGGATGCTGGGGGGGACCGACCCACCCTGGTGGCTTTGTCCCCTCGATTCGCCAGATGGGTCATTTTTCTGTCAGCCTACTCCTATTGGCAGGTGCACTGGCCAGGAAAGGACATGGGCAACACGGATGCTTTGAGCAGGTCCCTGTTGCCTGACTTGCTGACTGACATTTCTCTGGTCCTCCTAATTGACCTTGCTGACTCTGGCCTCATCACCTTGGCTGAGGTGGCTAGGCACATAGCCAAAGACCTCTCTCTCAAGACTGTGTTGAATTGGGTGTGGAGGGGATGACAGAAGGACACTGTCAAATCTGAATTCAAGCCTTTCGCGCAACAGCAGAACGAGCTGTCAGAACAAAGAGGTTATCTCCTCTGGGGCGACTGTGTGGTCATTCTGCCCAGCCTGCATGCTGGCATTCTTAGGACTCTGCATGAGGGCCATCCGGGGATTGTCCGGATGAAAGCCTTTGCTAGGAGTTATGTCTGGTGGCCGAATATGGATTTGGAAATCCAAAAATGGGTAGAACTTTGTAGAACTTGCCAGGAGTCCAGGCCAGCTCCCCCAAGGGTCCCGGTTCATGATTGGGAAAAGCCAAAAGCCCCTTTGTCACATTTACATATAGACTTCGCAGGCCCTTTTCATGGCCAGACCTTCTTGATTTTAGTGGATGCCTATTCTAAATGGGTTGCGATTTTCCTAATGGGCTCGATCTCGGCCGAGGCAGTAATCAAGGTCCTCCGGTGCCTATTCACCACCCACGGGCTACCAGATGTCCTGGTATCCAATAACGGACCCCAGTTCACCGCGACCCAATTTGAGTGGTTCCTAGTGGATTTGGGAATCCGCCATGCCTTGTCCGCACCATTCCATTCGGCATCGAATGGCCTTGCAGAATGATTTATATGATCTGCCAAGGAGGCCTTAGGTAGGCTAGGCCCCGGGGACAGGCAGGCTAGGATAGAGAAGTTCCTCTTGTCCAGCATATCACTCCTTGTGCAACCACAGGCTGCAGCCTGGCCAAACTACTCATGGGTCGCAGGCTTCACTCAGTCTTAGACCGCCTGCACCCCAACTACACGCCAAAACACAATATTGAACCAAACCAAACTGTTCTGCCCCAGCTATGGACCAGAGAAAATGTAGCACGAGTTATTTCCTGCAGAGTTTTTCCTGTCTTCGTCATTCCTTAAGTAGGCTTGGGGAGTGGCCAATTAGCCCCAAGCCTACTCCCAAGGAGACCTCCTCCTGAGTAGCCATTCCTGCCTTTTGGCAGCTCTGCATGCCCGTGCATTAAGAAGATGCTCCTCCTCTTCTTCCTCATCACTGATGTGAGGTGCTGGAGGTTATGAAGGCCCTGGCTGAACCTCTGCCTCTGGCACTGAGTCCTCGCCAGCCTCCTCATGTCTGACTCGGGTGCCAACTGCACAGGCTGCTTGCGCATCACCAAGTTGGTCTCCTCTCGAACAGGATCCGCTACCAGCTGCATGGGCTGCTGGCGGGTCACAACACAAACCACTAGGTCCTTCACCATAGCACGAAATTACGCATGAAATTATGCCAAGGGGTCCCTATGGCTACCTGGGGAGGTCAAAAAAATCCTAGGTCCAATGTCCTACTCAATCCGGTTAAGTGATGGCCAACAATGGAAATGGCACATTGACCAACTTAGAAAGCATGTAAAGGGCGAGTTACACAATCCTCAAAATGTAAATAATTATACTCCTTCCCTAGCTAACTCAAGCCCAATGGATCCGGAAGACCTACTTGAGGCACCAGGAGTCCAGTGGCGTTCGCATGATGAACCAGTTCCAATATCCAAAGAGGCCATGCCTGAAAGCTTCCAGGAGCTTCCAAGCTCAGACCTCAGAGCAGCAGCAGTCCTGTCCATCAGGCTGCTGCCTCGCCAACAACTGAGCTGCGCAGGTCAGGGAGGGTTTCCAAACTCCCCGCGTACCTGCGTGACTACATATGCCACATGGATTGCTCCATCGAGAAGGGGAGGGGTGTTATGTATGAAACTGCTTACATGGTTTCATCCAGGTCCAGCGTTTGAGCAGGAGAATGCTCAAATGTTATTGGTTGAAGCATCTGACAGCTCCCTGTAAAAGGGCTAGCTGTCAGACTGCAAGCTGCTGGTTGTACAGAGAATTTGCCTAGTAAAGAAGTTCCTTTGAAGTCTTATCCTGTCGTTATTTCCACAACTCAACAGGAAATGTGTACTTCTTACACTTAAGCATATTGTTCCATTACCATTAGACATTAAAAGACACAAAACTCTGTCCAAGGAATTTTGCACAGCTAAAATTCAACAGTATTAAAAGGGATGTGGATATATTGCAGACAGAGGTGGATTGCTCCCAGTTCGGACCGGTTCTTTAGAACCGGTAGTGGGAATTTTCCCCCGCTCACTGAACCGGGAGCAATTGCCAGTTGGCCACACCCCCAAACTGGCTGTTTCGGTGGCGCCATAGGCTCTGCCATCTTGTTTTTGGCTTCTGTGCATGCGCAGAAGCTTGGTTTCAGAACCGGCGGCGAGGTAAGTTAGAAACCATCCCTGATTGCAGATGAATAGATTAATCCACTAATTTCAATTGAAGGTGTACAGTAATCCCTCGCTATATCACGGTTCACCTTTCACGGTCTCGCTGCTTCACGGATTTGCATCGTACATTGTGTTCTGCATTCTGATTGGCTGATTGGTAAAACAGCTTGCCAAGAGCAGTGAAATACACGTGAGGCCAGGGGTGAAATCCTCCCGGTTCGCACAGCTCAACAACCTGGTGGCGTTCGCGGCGCGGGGCTTCCCCCACCCGCTTCCCCCGCCCACCTAGATGTCGGCATCTGCGTTCTTTTGCCCTCTGCGCATGCGCAAAGCTGAAGTTACTACTTCACGGATTTTGCCTATCACGGGTTCTTTTTGGAACGTAACCCCAGCGAAAAACGAGGGATCACTGTAATTCTATGTCTATTTTTCCCTTCATATATATGTATACCATATCAACTGAATTATTCACCAACAGATGCCAAAATGCAATTCCTCCAATATAAAACACTTTCTAAAACAATTATGGCTATGTCACTTTAACTTCTGAGCCTAGTGACTGACCCCCTTAATTTGGCATTTCTGATATAAACTGTTTTTTTTTTAAAAAAAAAAAAACCTCAAAAAAAGTAGTCTCACGTGAGAACACTTTGTGCTGATTTATGGTACATGAAAGCAATTTCACCTTACACAATAAGAATGAAAAAGATATGGATTGCTTGCAGTAAAAGAACCCAAAGTAATCAGCACCTCCACCAATGAACAATGTAGAGCAGGCCCAGAAAAGCCCTTGTTTCTTAGGCCAATTTTGGTTGCTAGGATATTATTCCTATAAAGGTGCAATTTTACTTGCCCAAGTCTCTACATGTTGAGAAGCAGTATACTGCTGAATACAAGTTTTGAGGGGAGCAATAGCAGGGAGTCTCTAATGCCTTCAGGCTCTGCTTCTAGAAGTTGCAGAGGTGTATGATTAACCACTGAATGAAAGATAAGGTAGACCTCCAAATATATTCTTATTCCTGCAGGCACATAAGTATGAAAAACAAACTCTCCATTAATCTGATGTAGGTTGTAATATACTGATGATGAATGTTGATATCTGCTTCAGCAAATTAGTTTTAAAACATCTGATTTAGAATGGTTCCTTCTTCTTTTTTTTAATCCCCACAAATGAAATATTTTTCAATAAAAAAGCCATCAAACATATTTAGCTAATGGTGCAGTATCAAAGGGATGCTCTTGTTTGTTTATCCTCTTTAAAATGTACCAGACAGACAGAACATAGAAGAATAAAGCTTCTGAAAGATCACTCACAAAGGTTTGCTTTTCAGGGTTGATATTACAAGCAATTAGCGTGACATTTAATAAATGAGATTTCTAAGAACTGCTAAAGCTGACTTAACAGGCAAACTGAACAACCTTGTTTTGTTCTTAAATGCAGTTGCATTGTAGCACATTTTATGCAAAATGTCCTTGCCAACTCATGTTTTAATCATTTGTGGGCATGAAAAATTTTAAATAAACAACTATTGTATATATTAAAATTGCTCTGCTGTTTATTTAGTGCATATTTTGACGACACAGCTTGCCATACAACAGGAAATATATTTCCATATCCAAATTAATTTGTCTGCATATGTTGTAAATAACTGATCTCACTGAGTCATAACAAATTATTGCATTTTAAAACATAAATCAAACAATAAAAAGAGCGGAAATGCAATATTCATTATAATCTTCCTGCACAAAGAATACAGTATGTAATTATATGTTGGTAAGTAGGATGACAAGCAAAAATAAGAAGATCACAGTATCACTTGAAATAACTACGGTAGCTGTGGAGGATCTAGCATGTAGCTAGCATGAATTACACATACCTATGATTAGACTTCTCATTCTCCACAATTTGTATCATGGATGGCCAGTTTCTGTATTGAACAGAATAAAATCCTATTCATTTATTCTGCATAAAGATATAGTTTTGTAAGAATAAAATACAAAGCATAATGTACAAACATTCAATTAAATCTTATTTATTCTTTGGATAAATCTTATTTTTTCTATGGATCAAATAATCTCAGTATGAATGTTAAGAGCCATACTTCTTATCACATCACTTAGCGCAGTGTTTCCCAACCTTGGCAACTTGAAGATATCTGCAAGGCTGCTGGCTGGGGAATTCTGGAAGTTGAAGTCCAGATATCTTCAAGTTGCCAAGGTTGGGAAACACTGACTTAGCGCTTGCTGCAAATCAATCATTTTATCAGCCAACAACATGGTACCATTTGAAAACAAAATCAGACGTACCGTATTTTTCTGTGTACAAGACGCTACTTTTTCTTTAAAATGTTTACTTGAAAATGGAGGAGTGTCTTCTACACAGGAGGCCCAGAGGAGAAGGCATGGCCCATTCCCGTCCTCCAGCTCTGCCTGACGAGCCTCTACCTTATATGCAGCTCTATCATTCCTCTCTATTGTAGTTGTTTCCTGTATCATATTGCGACTCTAGGTTTCATCTCTATTATTCCTGTGATGCATTTCCTGTTCTTGTATTACTCACTCTCTAATAAGATAATAACTCTAATAACTTTATTTATCAGGTAGGCAAGAGGTCAACAAATACTACATAAAGGCCCTTACATGGGTTTTCCATTAACCTTATATTAAATATTATAGAATAAAACATTGATCTAGTCTTCTAAATCCAGTCTGGTTTGGATGAAGGATATAGCTGATGCCTCCCAGGCACAGAGTCTGTGTAAAAGGTGTGTGTCCTATAATTTACAGCAGATACTGATCAAATTCCTGTTCTTGATAATCCATTGAACTTTCTCTATTGAAAATGATGGTTACTTGTCCAGTGTTTCTAAATGGATCTTTATCTATTCTTGGGTATTCCCAGACTGCTCTAGGAAAAGATGATGGAAAGTGAAAAACAGGTAGAACAGGCAATTAGTGCCCTAATTGGGATCCTAGAATCCCTACATTTAAAAAAAAAACCTAAATCCCAAATTCCCTCCTAGAGACAAACTGTGTATCCTTTTTCCCTTGATTAGTTTTTTTGTAAGCTGGACATTTATTTACTCTGACATCAAAGGCCTTATTGAGTGCCTTTACTTTCTTTACGAAATGGTAAACACTCAATCATAAATCTTCCAAAAAAACGTCCAGAGATGACATGGCAATAGCAATCCAATATATCACTATTGTACCATATAATAAATGTTGCACTGTATCAACAACTTTTATAGCTCACTCTTGTTTTCTCTATTATATGATTCCCATGATCTCCCAAATTCCAATTATTGTTCCTTTGAATTAGAGGACTGTGTTCATTCTATGCTCAAACTGTAGCATTAACACTGAAAGAAGCAGACTGAAAGTATGAGTATGAAAGTATAACTGTCTTTCCTCTACGATCCAGGGATTTAAAGACACACACACACCGATTTTTTTTAACTATTCCCTTATAAGGCCTATAAAACAACAGGACTGACCATTTTAAGCCTCCTGACTTCTCAACAGTCATGATAAGAAAGAACTTTACCCTCCACATTCATACCCTTAATATCTTTACTTGCTCCAAATTCAGTGTTGGCTCCAATCCAATAATTTAATCCTTGCATACAATTAAATGTGTATCAGGATTCTGCAGCATTATTCACTTCTAGTGTCTGTTCCAATTTTCTTCAGGTGAAGGGATTGCCTAGGGTGGGGGCATATAAGTTCACACAAAGCAATTTGAATACTCTAGGACCACAATATGATTGGTGCTGTAGCTCCCAAATCTAATGCAGTCAATAGGGCATCTAATGCACCATCATTAGACCCATCAACTCTACTTTCATTCATGTCCTCTTGTGTTCTTTAATAACAAGTCACTGACACATCCAAAAACCTGGCAACTGCTTACCCAGGTCTTTTAAAGAAACTTTGATTATATTTGGAGAAAACTAAGAAAGTTTATTATTCCACACATTCCAAGAACTGCATTTGTTGGAATCTATATTTACATACTATGTTAGTCAAGTTTATTAGGATGTGAGGCTCTGGACAACCTAGATTGGGATAAAACTAAAATAATGAATCTGAGGTATCACTAAAAGATGATGTCTACTTCTGTACTTATATTCCTATTATAGTTACCTTACCTAAAACCTTAGTTGGACATCTTTGAAGCAATTAACCTTGCATGGCCGAGATTAGATTTTCTAAATGTATTCTTTATGCGCTCTACATGGGGCTACCCTTGAAGAGTATTTGGAGACTTCAACTGGTGCAAAATGCAGCTGCGCGTGCTGTGGTGGATGTTTCAAGATACACCCACGTAACACTCTTACTCCGCCAGTTGCATTGGTTGCCCATTGGTCTCCGGGTACAATTCAAGGTGTTGATCATCATCTTTAAAGCCCTACATGGCTTAGGTCCAGGTTACCTCCGGGACCGCATCCTACCTCACACTTCCCTTCGACCGGTTAGGTCCCACAGAGCGGGCCTCCTCCGGATCCCGTCAGCCAAACAATGCCAGCTGGCGGGGCCTAGGGGGAGGGCCTTCTCTGTAGGGGCTCCTGCTCTCTGGAACCAACTACCCCCAGAGATCAGAGTTATCCCCACCTTGCTGGCCTTCCGAAAAGCCATTAAGACATGGCTCTTCCTGCAGGCGGGGTGACTTTGAGACTACTTTCCCCCATGTATGCATGTTACTGTATGTTGTTTTTGATACTTTTTAAATTGTTTTTAATAATTTTAATGTTCAATTGTTCTTTAAAATGTTGTACGCCGCCCTGAGTCCTCAGGGAGTAGGGCGTCATAGAATAACATATAAATAAATAAATAAATAAATAAATAAATAAATAAATAAATAAATAAATAAATAAATAAATAAATAAATAAATAAATAAATGGTTTTGCCCGATTTAAAAGTGATGTTTTTGTAGGCAATTTTATCCAGAGTGGTATGAAATTGTATACATGTCTATTGAGCACCAGATGAAGTCCAGTCTCCTTTTTTCTATAATGAGTCCTTTCAGTAAAAACAATGCACTTCCCTACATGCAATATTTTTCATTCCTCATCCATCAGGTCAAATAAACATTTGTCAATTTATTAATTTCATGCTTTGATCTCTATCCCTCTTTATCGTGGATATAAAAAATACGGTAAATACCTGGGCTAACTGGCAAGATGTTTTTCAAAGGAAAACTCTTTTTAGTTTATTTTCAAAATGAAATTAAAGTATCCATATTATCATCATCCTTATGTCATATGTAAATGTAAAAGATGATGCTGTTAATATGGCTCTGCACTACATCCTACAACATCTTGAATCTCCAAAGACCTACGCAAGGGTCCTCTTTGTAGACTTTAGTTCAGCATTCAATACCATCATTCCGGATGCTCTTCTAATTAGACAGTACCTGAACACACTTGTAAGTGGATCATAAGCTTCCTAACAAACAGGAAGCAGCAGGTGAAGCTAAGCAGAATCACATCAGATACCTGTACAATTAGCATAGGGGGCCCCCAAGGCTGTGTGCTCTCTCCACTTCTCTTCTCTCTATATACCAATGACCGCATCTGTAACGATCCATCTGTTAAACTACTGAAGTTCGCAGATGACACAACAGTGATCGGCCTCATTCGAGACAATGATGAATCCGCATACAGATGGGAGGTTGAACAACTAACCTTGTGGTGCAACCGGAACAATCTGGAACTGAATACACTCAAAACCATAGAAATGGTGGTAAACTTTAGGAGAAACCCGCCCATACTTCCACCTCTTACAATATTAGACAACACAGTATCAACAGTAGAGACCTTCAAATTTCTAGGTTCTACCATATCACAAGATCTAAAATGAACACCTAACATCAAAAATGTCATCAAAAAAGCACAACAAAGAATATTCTTTCTGCGCCAACACAGAAAGCTCAAACTGCCCAAGGAGCTGCTGATACAGTTCTACAGAGGAATTATTGAGTCTGTCATCTGCACCTCTATAACTGTCTGGTTTGGTTCTGCAACCCAACAAGACAGACACAGACTTCAGAGGATAATTAGAACTGCAGAAAAAACAATTGCTACCAACTTGCCTTCCATTGAGGACCTGTATACTGCACAAGTCAAAAAGAGGGCTGTGAAAATATTTACAGACCCCTCACATCCTGGACACAAACTGTTTCAACTCCTACCCTCAAAACGACGCTATAGAGCACTGCACACCAGAACAATTAGACACAAGAACAGTTTTTCCCCAAACGCCATCACTCTGCTAAACAAATAATTCCCTCAACACTGCCAAACTATTTACTAAGTCTACACCACTATTAATCTTCTCATCGTTCCCATCACCCATCTCCTCTCACTAATGACTGTATGACTGTAACTTTGTTGCTTGTATCCTTACAATTTATATTTACTGGTTCCTTATACAATTTGATTGCTTATTTGTACCTGGACTATCATTAAGTGTCGTACCTTATGATTCTTGACGAATGTATCTTTTCTTTTATGTACACTGAGAACATATGCACCAAGACAATTTCCTTGTGTGTCCAATCATACTTGGCCAATAAAAAATTCTATTCTATTCTATTCTAAAACAGTGACATACCAGTTGCTAACCTTACTGGAGAAATATAATAATGCCAATTATTCCCAGTCTCTTCATTACACTTACAGTGAACTTTCTATTAATTATACGGTAGTATAGCATCCTGTAGCCCAGAACCCATTTCATCCAAAAAAGTACTTTTCTCTGTTTTGATTCCTTTTAATTCAATAGGTCTGACATGAGCATATAATCTTCAAGATAATAACTTAGTCATTATAGATGAAAAAATAGAATTACATCCCTTTTGCTATATGACCGTTCTCAAATAAATATATGTTCCCAAGTACTGTTAAAAGTATAAAACTGTACATATATGAAGAGCTTTCTAATACATATGCTATGTTCTTGTAGGTTGTAGAATTATTTATATATTGCAATAAAACTATTGAAATTCCCAGCGAGAAAGGAGACACCTACCTATAAATATGAAAACCTACAATGACATAATAAGGCTCATGTTGCCATAAATACATTTTCTTCCTGCAGAGAGAAATATTCTTAAATGGATTAACAGAGTGTAGTGATATTATATTAAATTATAGTTATTTAAAATTGAACACAACCATTAAAAATAATAAAGATTTACCCTTGTGATTTTTTGGAATCCATGATTTTCCAGGGTCTCTGTTTGTGGATAATCCAACTAAGTTGCAAACACTACATTAAAAAAAAAAAATGTTCCATTTCATTTAAACATTTTTTCCAAGTAATTCCGTCAGAGAAGTAACTAAATAAAACAATATATTGTGCAGAAAACAGTGGAGGTCGAGCTGTCTGTCTATGTGTCTATCTCTCCATCACTCTATTTTAAAATTGGGTGTTTCAGAAGCAGAGAGAAAGCCATTATTCGAAGCAGCTAGAACTTTGCAATTATTTTGCAACTCTAATGGGACAGCTAAAGCTTTACAGATTGATTTTTGCAAACATGCAGGGTAAAAAAGGCTGGACAATGCCTTATATAACAAGGGACTACTTAAAAGCATCTGTCCATCCTCCTTGGCATGAACTATTGATAATTTTGCGAAGGAAAAGTTGCATGAGCCATATGGACATCCCCTTCTGTACAAGAGAGGAGTTGGCTGAGCCAAACTGCTTTGTGATCTGTTCCAGAACAGCACATCAACACCACCTTCTCGTTTGTTTAGGATTCAAAGCAGAAACCCCAGTTGAAACATGGCAGCAAGTTCACATGCAAATGCTGCCTGCATATAGGGAACAAAGCCAAATGTTAAAGTAAACCGCATAGTGTATGTTTTTGTAAAAGATTAATTTTTCATTCAGGTTCTTCTGCCAGTAGCAATAGCAATAGCAATAGCACTTAGACTTATATACCGCTTCATAGTGCTTTACAGCCCTCTCTAAGCAGTTTACAGAGTTCAGCATATTGCCCCCAACAATCTGGGTCCTCATTTTACCTACCTCAGAAGGATGGAAGGCTGAGTCAACCTTGAGCCGGTGAGATTTGAACAGCTGAACTGCTGAACTAGCAGTCGCTGAAATAGGTTGCAGTGCTGCTTCTAACCACTGCGCCACCTCGGCTCCTCACCTGGCTTTAGGATAAGCCATGCAGGGTAAATTATGACATTAAAAAGTTTTAAGAGAATCACACTTCCATAGAATCAATTTTAATATGCATGTTTATATTACAGAGGTAATCTGACGCAAACTGGACAGAGTTCAACCAAAATTAAATTGTATACTTCTAGGCATGTATTTCAACTTGCAAAACTGAGTTAATTAGCAGAATGCAAAAATGTTTAACCGTATGGTTCATGCCAAATGTATAGCATTTTCTTTAGATTACTATTTAATCATAGATAAACTATACAGAATTTTTCCTATGATTTTATTAAAAATGTTTTCTTGTGAGGGCAAATCCTTTTGGACTGTAGCAACACAACCTTAATAGCACTTAGACTTATATACTGCTTCATAGTGCTTTACAGCCCTCTCTAAGCGGTTTACAGAGTTCAGCATATTGCCCCCAACAATCTGGGTCCTCATTTTACCAACCTCAGAAGGATGGAAGGCTGAGTCAACCTTGAGCCGGTGAGATTTGAACAGCTGAACTAGCAGTCAGCTGAAATAGGCTGCAGTGCTGCTTTTAACCACTGCGCCACCTTGGCTCCTAATGGATGGAACCATATAGAAATCTGAGAAGTCACCGCTAACACTGGAAAAATTGATTTCATCACTATAAACAGAATGGATAATACTCCCTGGGCATCATAAATTACAGTATGACAATTTTTGAAACTGCCTAAGGCCATGATGGCGAACCTATGGCATGCGTGCCACAGGTGGCACGCGGAGCCATATCTGCCAGCACGCGAGCTGTTGCCCTAGCTCAGCTCCAGCACGCATGTGCGCGCCGGCCAGCTGATTTTCGGTTCTTGCAGAGACTCTGGGAGGGCGTTTACTGCCTCAGGAGGGCTTCCGGGGGAGAGGTCGTTTTCACCCTCCCCAAGCTCCAGGGGGCAGGGCAGCATGGGGGAGTCATGCGCACATGCGCTGGGGAGTGGGGCACAGGGAGCATTGAATTATGGGTGTGGGCACGCAGGCGCTCGTAATAGTGTGCACGCGTGTGCTTTCGGCACCCAAGGAAAAAAAGGTTCGCCATCACTGGCCTAAGGGATCCCTTCATTATCATTTCTTGACAAATGCAAAACCACTTGTGGAAACTAAAGAGGTCATCCTTCGGTATAAAGGTGATACAGAGCAAAATACATTTCATTTCCTACATTAATAGAATTGTAGGAAAATAGAAAACAATTCATTGGTTGTGTAAAATAATATAAAAATGTAAATCTGTCATTAAGCACTGTGAGCTAATAAGATCATCATAAAGTAAAGATCATGTATTAATTGCTATTTCAGCAGTTTAAATACATTACCCAATTGAAGGCAGTTCATTATTTCTCTTTGATGCCAAAGCACGACCCACTGATTCAACTCTGGTAAATACATCATTTATCCACACTTTCTCTATAAAAATCAGAAAACAGGAAGCCTGTTAGGAATAATTAAAATTAATGGGAGGACTGCAAATGAAGTATGTAATTTCATTCTCTCTTGGAAAGGATATAAGACATTTTGGAAGAAACTGCTGGCATATAAATACATATTGTTCACATAGGCAATTCATATATGCAACTGTATAATTAACTGGATTCAAGCCACTAAGGCCTTACACTCATTCTCTCTCTCTTTCTCTTTTTCAGAATAAAACAAGCCACATTTAAAAACAGGCCTTAGGAAAGATGTATGCTCGAAGTCCATGTTTTTAAAAGAGGCAAAACAGTATAAAAAATTGGGGAGACTTCAACAACATGCGCACATGAAAAGAACTCCTTCTGTTCTCTTCCCACACAGAAAAGAAAGAATTCCAAGTGGAAAATTACTTCAAGCTATCACGTAATGTTGCAAATGCTGTTTCAGAGTATTGATGAAATTCATAGCAAATCAACCTTATCCTACCTCCTAATCACATACCAATTGCTAACTATTGAAACAATCTTTATCTCTTTTTAGTGAACACCATCTGGGGGACAGACAGCTGTTGTAGCACTTTCTACATGCTTTACCTAAGCGTAGAAGAGAAAACACAAAACTAAAAAATACAAATTGGGCTAAACATGACATTTCCTGTGTGTGTGTGTGTGTGTGTGTGTGTGTGTACACACACGCAGGCAGGCAGGCAGGCAGACAGATAGACAGACAGACAGACAGACAGATAGATGATAGATAGATATAAATATATCTTTCTTCAGATCTCTCTCTCTCTCTCTCTCTCTCTCTCTCTCTCTCTCTCTCTCTCTCTCTCTCTCTCTCTCTCTCTCTCTCTCTCTCTCTATATATATATATATATATATATATATATATATATATATATATATATATATATATATATATATATATATATATGAAATGAAATGAAATGAAATGAAATGAAATGGAAGAAAAAGTAGCAATATTTATAAGTACTGTCAATATAAAGTAACTTTACAATTATTAATCATGATACAATTATTAATCACAGTGCTTGCACTGTGAGGCGGTATATAAATCTCACTAATAAATAAAATAAATTATAATTAAGAGGGAAAGGGGGGAAAGGCCTGACAATTATACTACTTTAAAAATTGTCCCCAATTTTCTTTTATCTCTTTATTGAAAAAATAGACCTTGTATTAAATGTTGATAACAAATACCAGTGAATCCTTGCCACAAATCAAGTGAGATATGCCTGAAATATTAAAAACCGTGAGGTATAAAAACACTGTTAGCACACAATAATTCATCCAAAACTATACTAACATTCCTATTAATCTCAGCCAAATATGTGGCAATTGTGGGAAAAGTCCAACAAAATGAATTCATGTCCCAACTCCTGAATTGAGCCTCCAAGAAGGTATAACACTAACTTTCTCTCAAAGGTACTTTTTCAAAAGGCAACTGGATTTCGTTTTTCCTTGAGGACATTGCGCTGCTCATCCTGAGTCCTACGGGATTGGGCGGCCTGTAAGAACTTTTAATTAAATTAAATTAATTAAGCTTCTTCAGTTCTAACTGAATGATAGAGAATGGAAGGATTTATATTCCTTGCACTCTTTCTGAGAATCATTGAGGCAACTTGGAGGTTTATCTAGCCCTTCCAAGTGGCCTCAACGAATCTCAGAAAGAGTGCTAATGACCAGATGACTGCAGGGAATATAAATCCAGGAAAAAAAACCAGCTGCTGTGGCCTAGAGATAGAGCTTTTGCCTCACAATCAGGAGGTTGTGAATTCAATCCTAGGTAGAGGCAGATGTAGGGTCTCCTGCTTGGGCAGGAGGTTGGACTAGATGACCTGTAAGGTCCCTTCCAACTCTGTTAATCTGTAAATCCTTCCATTCCCCACCATTCAGTCAGAACTGAAGAAGCTTCTTGGGTGAGAAGTGAAATGTCTTCAAGTAAAACAAAAAGTCCAATTGCCTCTTGAAAAAGCACCTTTGGGACAACCATGACCTGGATAACTAAGAATCTCCATAGACACTAACTTTATTGTTATTCTTTGAGTTTCCAAAATTATCTGTTGTGTTCTGACTGACCTCTAACTGAACCCTAAACTTGTTGTGACTAGACAACCTCTGACTGAAATGTAAGTTGTTATGTTTATAGTTGAACTCTACCTGAACTGTTGTTGCCACCCAGGTCATGTGTTTGAATGCCCATACGGTATTGGTTTTTGTGTCTGACAGCCCTCTATAAAAGAGCTAGCTGTCAGACCATGTTTTGCTGGTTACTTGAGTGAGCTGAGTAAAAGAGCTGTTATGAAGTCTGTCTCCTGTGATCCTTGCCCACAATCTAACATTATCCACCCTTATTTAAAACACAAAGAGAGAAAGAGAGGGATCTGGACAAAAATGCCCATTTGAAGTTATCCATAAACAGTACTTTTCATTTTGTTATATCGACATCTGTGATTACATATTCAGCTGAGCTAGACAGTAACACAGTTTCTCAGTTGTACTTTGACTTATCTTTTTTTGTGCATGATGAAGCAAAAAAAAGGACATTATGGAACATTTTCAATTTTACCCACTCCTAGCAAATATCCCTCTGTGATAAAAGTCTAATGAAAGGGTGCTTTTTTTAAAAAAAGAATGATTTAACAATTTACTCCTATATAGTAGCTTATTTCCAAAGTATTGCTATTCTACAACACACAGTTAGGATTTATTTGTCGGGTTACTTCTATTTGATTTTTTTGAAAAGAAGTAGTAGCTGGCTATTTCTGTATGAATAATATAATACTGTGGAATGAAAATCCATTTTTAAAAAAGCAATTTCTTGAATTCGTAGAACTAAATGAAGATGCTTACATTCATATAATAATGAGAAAGTTGCTACTGCAGTCAATATTAGCATTTTACAATTCTGTATAATGAATTAAAATTATTTGTAATAAGATTATTTTTATGGTGCTTGATTTATTTCATAATATTCTACAATGATCATCCAGCAGGTTATCTTTTCCAGATGAATGTTATATAGCAGTGATGGCGAACCTATGGCACTTGTGCCACAGGTGGCACGTGGAGCCATATCTGAGGGCACACGAGGCGTTGCCTTATGTCACCCCCAACACACATGCACGCACTGGCCAGCTGATTTTTGGCCTTCTTTTCGGCCATTTTCATTCTCCCCAGGCTTCAGCAAAGACTCCTGAACCCTGGGGATGGCGAAAAACAGCCCAACGGGCCAATTGGATGTCCGGAGGCTTCAGTAAGGCCTGTGCGCATGCATGGGGGGGCAGTGGGGGGGTTGTGCGCATGTGCAGGGGGCAGTGCGGGGGTTGTGTGCATGTGCGGGGGGAGGGCATTGCATTATGGGTGTGGACATGTGCGCGCACGCTATCACGTGTGCACGCACCATTTTGGCACCCGAGCCAAAAAAGGTTCGACATCACTGTTATATAGTCTCATTGTCCAGACAGATTGGTTTAGTTTTAAATGTTTTTTTCATTCTTCTTTTTCCTCAATAGCCAAACAAAAATAAAAAATTCTCTTCAGCTGTTTGAAAATATGCAATGATCATGGCACCTGACCAGTGGTGGGTTCCTACCGGTGCAGTCCACTCTGTCGTTCCGGTAGTGGCCAGCAGATGGCGCTGTTTGCACGTGACCCCTCCAGTGCCGAATTTTTGCGCTTTTTTGCTTCTGCGCATGCACGGAACCAAAATCTCGCTGAAATCTTGTGAGAGGACACGCGCGAGTGGGTGATTTCGGTGAGATTTTGCTTCCACGCATGTGCAGAAGCAAAATCTCAGTGAAATCGTGCACACGTGCATGTCCCCTCGTGAGATTTCGGTGAGATTTTGCTTCCGCTCATGCGGGGAAGCAAAATCATGCGAGAGGGTGAGCGCACGTAGCGAGAGCGCACACGCACCAAACATGGCGATGCGCGCTCAGTGCTCTGGTAGCGAAGTAAGAGAGCAACCCACCCCTGCACCAGACTTACCCAAATAGATGCATCCAGCAGTAGCCCATCCAGTAGGAAACCAGCTACATTGTGGGCTCACACTGTTGCATCCTTTGTATCCTGTAATGGGGGCAGCAGGATGGCAGCAGGGAAGTCACCACTTAGTCAAATCACCTATTATAACATCATAAATCAGAGTTTTTTCAATATATTTTATAACTAAGCTACTGTATTCTCTTTCAATTCATTTGAAAACAAATACTTAAATTCTGTTATCGCTAACTAGACAGGAAACTATTAAAATGAGTACTTTTGAATAAAACTTAAGATTCAATTATAGGTCATAAATATGCAAGAAATAACTCATATAAGGAAAACGTTAAAAAGCTGATCTGAGCTCATAGAAAAACATACAGAGATACAGTTCTAATTCAATCTAGCCAAAGCTTTTATCAGAAAATTAGGATGCTTCCTTTATAAGAAATATGAAGAGCTCATGATGGAATGTTGTAAATAATTAAACTCTCAGTTTAAAAACACTATATTAGTAGTAACTATGAGAGGGCTCTTGACATCCTAGTGGACAAGCACTTAAATGGGCAGTGTGTTGCAGCTGCCAAAAAAGCCAACACAGTCCTAGGCTGTATTAACAGAGGGATAGTATCAAGATCACATAGAATGTTTCGGTAAGACCACACTTGGAATATTGCATCCAGTTTTGGTCACCACGATATAAAAAAGATGCTGAGATTCTAAAAAGAGTGCAGAAAAGACCAACAAAGATGATTAGGGGATTGGAGGCTAAAGCATATGAAGAATGGTGGCAAGAATTGAGTATGTCTAGTTTAATGAAAAGGAATAGAGGTGACATGATAGCAGTATTCCAATATTTGAGGGGCTGCCACAAGGAAGAGAAGGTCAATCTATCGTCAAAAGCACCCCAGGGTAGGACAAGAAGCAATGGGTGGAAACTAATCAAGGAGAGAAGCAGCCTAGAACTAAGGAAACATTTCCTGACAGAACAATTACTCAGTGGAACAAGTTGCCTCCATAGGTTGTGGATGCTCGAACACTGGAGATTTTTAAGAACAGATTGGACACCATTTGTCTGAAATAGTATAGGGTTTCCTGATTGAATGGGAGTTGGACTGGAAGACCTCCAAGGTCCCTTCTAACTCTGTTTTTCTGTTATTCTTCTAGAATAAGGGATGTCTGTAGTTGAGTAGCTTATTTTCATCTGGAACTTAATACAGTACAATATCAAAAGTCTTTGGAATCTGATGCATGGGTAGGGAATCACAGCATTAAATTTTTTATATTCATTTATTTAAATATGTGAACAGACTTAAGGCTTACTAGATTTATGGGAGTTGTGGAATGAGATATTACTAGAAATATGAGATGCTCCAGATTATGACTGGAGAAGGATGTCTAACTGGAACTGAAGAATAATGTCTAGGCATACGTTCACCTTGCTATTCCCCTTAAATCTCCATTGCCTCAACCTACTTTATAGAGGGAGGGGCCAACTGAACTAGACCAACATGATGATATTGCCCATAACCTTCAAATGAAAAAGGCTTCATCCTAAAGTGAGTTGATTTGGGCTGATAATACTATACATCCACAGTTTACAGACATAAAAACAGCATACATTAATTCATGACATTGACCAATATCTCCCAAACATGTACTCATTCTAACTAAATGCATACCGGTACATATACCTAAACAAATTTGTCTCACCTTTTTTTTCACCGCATTCTAATAATTGTGATCCATCTGATCTTGTCTTTGAATGGATGATGCTACCTGGGAACAGCCTTGCGTCAGAGCGCAGTACGTGTTTTAAAGGTACTTTGTTTGGTTGTGCTTTCTGAAAGGTATGCCTGCATTGATTATCCACACCAGCCTTTAACATAGGTGGAACTCTAGTAGGTGTCCTTCTTGGTAGATTCCCAGGAACTTTACTAAGAGAAAGCCAATCCATTGTACTATTCTGCTGACAAAAAAAAAATAGCTGTAATAATCATTACTTTCAGTCAGATATTATTTCTGCTACTCTGCTGCTATCAATCTTTTAATCCAGACTTTCCAGGAAAGTCACAAAACAGTACTGTTCCTAAAGGAAATACAAAACCTCGCATTATGTTACCAAATAAAATCATTGCATTATTATATAAAATCAGCATGACATGATGCCAGCAATTTAGACCTTAATTACAGGTCTGTCTATATCCTACTGTTCTTCCACCTGCAGTTCCTGATTTTTCTCATTAACCTCAAGAGTGCAAGGCAATTTTAGAGAATCTCAGGGGCAATGTATCATTTGCAGAGGACTATAATAGTAATAATAGCTCAGTTCTCATGAATACAGGTTCACATCAACAGGGACCTCTTCTAACCTATGCATAGTCATTTAATGTCTGCTTAGCGCCCACGTCAACTGTGCATGCATAAAATTCTCTCCAGAAGATTAGGAATTTGAGAAAGCAGCATTTCTAGTTGCCGTGTGCAAGCAAATACCATGCATATATTCAGAGGGGGAAATCATAGACTTTCCCATTTCTTATAAGTCGTGTTTGTAATTTCTCTTTCCTCCTACTTACTTTAATTGCGTGTTCTTCCCACAATATTTTTAGCACGTCTAGATAGATCGCTTCCTTTGTCCTTACATTACCACTCGCTGCAATTCAGTAAGGAATAAATTAAAGGATAAAAAGTTAGACATCCAGCCATTTCTTCTTAACCAAATAGTGTCAGGGACAAATTTAGCATTCACCTTCTGTCTTTTATGGGAGTAAGATGGGGAGTCTGTGTCTTTCATGGAGAAAGAAGCAGCAAAAGAAAGGTAGAAAATAGGCAGAGCTGAGGCAAACAGATAGATATTGCTAGTACTAGGAATGGATCCTATTTCAAATACCAATTGCAATCTCCTACTTTATTCTATGAACTTGTAATTGGATTTTAAAAATGAAAGAAAAGCAATTAGGAAAAAAACTGGGTTAGAGGAAAAACCTTAATATTTTCTTTCATTTTATATAAAAAAAGCAAATGGTACAAAAATGGTCAATTGGTCTTACTTTTTGCTGCAGATTGCAATGCAACCCCAAATTGTGCATATAATCTGTTGATTTCACTAGAACTTTCTAAGCCTTACACTATAACCTAGAGAATATTTCCAGAGCAATAAATGTCACTGAAAAAAAATTAAGAGTTTTCACTTTTTTTTAGCATAAAGGATGAGCAATAAATTGTGCAACTAACCATTTACAGCTTAAATACTCAAACATTAAACATTAATTTATGTTAGAGCCTTGGGATAAAAAGTATAGCCTAGCACTGTGATGGCGAACCTATGGCACGAGTGCCACAAGTGGCACGCGGAGCCATATCGGTGGGCACACGAGCTCAGGTCCGGCGTGCATGTGTGCACCAGCCGGCTGATTTTTGGGCCTTCTGGGCCCACTGGGAGTCGGGAAACAGGCTGTTTCCAGCCTCCAGAGGAGGTGGGGAAGGCCGTTTTCGCCCTCCCCAGGCTCCTAGAAAGGCTCTGGAGCCTGGGGAGAGCAAAAAATGGGCGTGCCATTGCATGCTGGGAGCAGGGGGGTCATGCGTGCATGTGTGGGGGTGCATGGAATTATGAGTGTGGGCACGCACACACGTGATCCCCCGCATTCCCCCCCCTTTTGGCACGCGAACCGAAAAAGGTTCGCCATCACTGGCCTAGCATATCTATCAACAATATGGACAGATGAAATCTGCTATTGTTACTTTTGAAACTTCTTAGATTAAGCAGATAAAAAGAATAATGCAAGATCGGGGCAAAGAGTCATATACTTAGAATTTTGCTATTATAAAGGAGCCGATCAGTACAGATCATAATTGTAAAAGTACCATCCATTGTGTATTCCAGTAATTGGTACTGAAATACATGTTGCATTTATTCAGAAGCATAATATAACTGATTCACAGTGCTCTCATTGCTTCTTGTGGATGCAGATTATATAGCTTAATTTTATACCGTGTGAAAAATACTGACTTTTATTGCTACTAAAACTTCCACTATGCTGATTGGGCAATCTCGGCGCTCACAATATGGGAGAAAAATAGACTCTATCAAGCTACTTTCTCTGCACATAATTTTACACATCTCAACTATATCAGATCCTGCTCACTTTTTTCGAACCTAAAAACTACAAACTGCTACCTTCTCAAGAACTCAGCCTTAGGGCTTGCTAAGCATAGCAATCCTTGTGTATTCTTCCACATTAACCTCCTTCAAGTGGCCTTCCAAATCACTCCTCCCCCCCAAAAAAAAAATTACTGTTTGAAGATATGTGCATGTCTTTGTACATACACACTTGTGTAGAGATTCTGCTCAACGATTCTGCTAAATGAAGCAGAATTGCACATATACAATAATTGAATTGTACAATATGAAAACAATACTTTAAAAACACACTGCATATTAAAAAAACATTTTAAAAAGTAAAAAAAATAGTTACATTCACTAAGTTCCATCTCAATCATCAAATACTAAAACAATCCTATTTCTATGGTCAATTAGGACAGAAATGACCATTATTTCTATAGTTCTGATTTTTCAGTTCAGATAATTCCTATTGCACAAAACTGATTGTCAAACGTTTTAACCTTAATAATTACCTTTGTTCTAGGTTTTTAGAAAGCAATTGTCACTTACCAGGTCTCATTATATAATCCATTTTATAAAGGGATTAAATCTGTATTTCTTAATCTGCATTTCCTAAAAAAAAAAAAACAGGGCAAACTTTTCAGTGTGCTGAGATGGATAAATTAACAAAGAAAAGAAAAGAAAAAGAAGAGTCTGAATATTACTTAGTATGGAATAAATTATATTAATGGCTGGAAGAGAGAAAGAATAGGTAAAGGAGTGCACTGAAAGGAGTATGAACTGGAATTGTTAATATTTGAACGACTATTATGAATGTTAAAGATAAACTATTATAGAAGAAATAAGAAATAAAGAAATGTAGAATAAGTAAATTATAAAGTGTAAATATATATATAAGGGGTAATATAATTGTGGAAATTTACTGATGCAAGCTTATTGTAATTATGGGGAATTTGTTCCGCTACTGGTTTGTTTGTTTTGTATGTGTATGGGTTTGTGTTATATGTGTATTTAATAAAAATAAATAAAAAAAAGAAATTGTAAGATAATCACATGTCTTGAACAACTTTTTCACCCCTCCAAGAAAAAGAACATCAGTTAATGAACCTCAATCTGATTTCTAACCTAGAGACAAAGGTAATTGTTGAGTTGTGGGAATAACGACAGGAGACAAACTTCAAAAGGAACTTCTTTACTAGGCAACTTCTCTGTACAACCTGCAACATGCAGTCTGTCAGATGCATCAACCAATAGTGTTTGAGCAGTCTCCCGCTCAAATGCTGGACCTGGGTGAAACCATGTACATAGTTAATACATAACACCCCTCCCATTCCTGATGGAGCAATCCATGCGGCATATGTAGTCACACAGGTAGGTGGGGCATTTTGGAATCCTCCATGACCTGCGCAATTCAGTCGTTGACAAGGCAGCAGCCTGAGCGGACAGGTTTGCTGCTGCTCTGGGGTCTGAGCTTGGAAGTTCCTGGAAGCTTTCGGGCATGGCCTCTTTGGATATTGGAACCGGTTCGTCATGCGAGCACCGCTGGACTCCTGGTGTCTCAGGTAGGTCTTCCGGCTCCATCGGGCTTGAGTTAGCTAGAGAAGGAGTATAATTATTTACATTTTGAGGATTTTGCAATTCGCCCTTTACACGCTTTCTAAGTTGGTCAATGTGCCATTTCCATTGTCAGCCATCGCTTAACCTGATTGAGTAGGACATTGGACCTAGGATTTTTTCGACCTCCCCAGGTAGTCACAGGGACCCCTTGGTGTAATTTTGTGAGAATACTAGGTCTCCTATGGTGAAGGACCTAGTGGCTTGGTTTGGCTCGTTATTGATTTTTGGCGTGTAATTGGGGTGCAGGCGGTCTTAAGACTGAGTGAAGCCTGCGACCCATAAGTAGTTTGGCCAGGCTGCGGCCTGTGGTTGCACATGGGGTGATATGCTGGGACAAGAGGAACTTGTCTACCCTGGCCTGCCAGTCCCCGGGGCCTAGCCTTCCTAAGGCCTCCTTGACGGATCGAATGAAATGTTCTACAAGTCCATTCGATGCCGGATGGAACGGCACGGAGAGGGCATGGTGGATTCCCAGTTACGCTAGGAACCCCTTGAATTGTGTTGTGCTGAACTGGGGCCTATTATCGAATACCATGTCAGTCAGCAAGTCGGGCGCACCTGCTCAAAGCATCTGCGTTGACCATGTCCTTTCCTGGCCGGTGCACCAGCCGATAGGAGTAGGTCAACAGAAAAATGGCCCATCTAGCGAATCGAGGTGACAAGGCCACCGGGGTGGGTCGGTCCCCCACAAGCATCCCCAACAGAGGCTTGTGGTCCGTCACCAAGTCAAAATCCCTCCCAAATCAATATTCATGGAATTTCTTGACCCCAGCCACAGCAGCTCCATTGCAAGAAAGAAAAATTCAATTCCTTTGGTGGGGCATGGCTTTCCAAAATTCAGTGGGTTTTTTTTCCTTTCTGTTGCCTTTGTGCATAGCATTCTTCAACCTGAATATTAGAGAGATGAAGAGGTGACTTACTCATGGGCTAGATCAGGGGTGTCAAACTCAAGGTCCGGGGGGCAGATCCGGCCTGTGAGGTGCTTAGATCTGGCCTGCAGGGCTGCCCTGGAAACAGTGAACAACTGGCCCATGGTGCCTCTGCCAATGAAAATAGAGTTCTTCCGAGCTCTGTTTTTGCTGGCAGAGGGTTGCAGGAGACCATTGCACCCAAAAATGGAGCTCGGAAGCCCGTTTTCGCTGGCAGAGCACTCGGGCCACCACAGATGCTCCCAACATGAGTGATGTCAAGCTGGCCATGCCCATCCTGGCCATGCTTACCTGCCCCCCAAGGTCAAACACAACTCTGATGTGGCCCT
Source organism: Diadophis punctatus similis (assembly GCA_023053685.1). NCBI lineage: Eukaryota > Metazoa > Chordata > Lepidosauria > Squamata > Dipsadidae > Diadophis > Diadophis punctatus. The sequence continues at coordinate 47,740,756 of JALIGW010000006.1, forward strand.
CAATGAAATCGAGTTTGACACCCCTGGGCTAGATGATTATTTCTTCCAATATGTCATCTATTTTAATCCTCTGTAATGACAGAATCAGCTGTCAAGCAGAACCTGACCATTTTCAGAAAGGAAATACATAGGGGGTCTGGAAAGATATCATGTGAATTACTTAGTATATATGATACATTTCTAATACTGGGATAACTGTTAAGGGGAGAATTCCCCCGTAGAGGCGACATTGGATCTTTTACTTGTAATTCAAATACTTATAAATAAAACCGAGGCTAAAATGTCTAATAGAAAATATTTATTTCGGTACAAAACAATATAAAACAATAAATCCTGAATAAACTACATCTTTGCTACGTAACACGTCCTTCCAGGTCGGAAGGCATAACAGAAGTGATTAATGGTGGATAGGAATGTAGACATGCGCAGAACATCATATCACGTGTTCTGCTTGTATTGGGAAGTACCATACTATTTAGAATAAGGGTGCATCACCCTGCATAGACTCACAATTGACAATATTCACATCGTGACAATAACCATCTGTGTCTGTCAGTATCTTGAAGCAGTGGAAAGTCTACATACTTCCAATATTTTTCTAATTATGTCCTCATCTTTTGGAATTCTCTCATTTTTCCAAAATTGCACGTAAATTATTCTTGCTGTGGTTATGATATGTATAATCAGATATTGTAATTCCTTATTATATTTTTTATCAATTATGCCCAATAGAAATAGTTCAGGTTCCCCATCTATATCTTCTTTTGTTATCTCTTTTAACCATGATTTAATTTTGTTCCAATATTTTTTTGTCTTTAAATAAGTCCACCATAGATGATAGTATGTTCCATATCCCTTCTTGCACTTCCAGCACAACGGTGATGAGTTTGGGAACATCTTGGCAATTCTTACAGGGGGTAAATGCCACCTGTAAAACATCCTATACTGGTTTTCCTTGTACGCCAGTGACATTGTTAGTTTCCAATTAGTTTTCCAAATGTTTTCCCATTTCTCCAAATCTATAGTATGTCCAAAAAAATTTGCCCATCGTATCATCGTGTCCTTCACCACCTCCTCTTCCATTTTATATCTTATTAGAAATTTATATATTTTACCAATTAATTTTTCATCAGTGTCAAATAATATCTTATCAAGGTCATTAGGGTTTTTTTTGGAAATCATAGATTTTATTATCGCTATGATATTTGGCTTGGACTTGTGTGTAAGTCCACCAGTTTAAGTTTATCCCATGTTCAGTTAAATCTTCTCTAGTTTTCAAATTTCCATGTTCGTCTAATTCTTTATATATAGATCTTTATATCTTATAATTTTGTCAAATGTCTTTGAGTTTGGGTACTTTATGGCTTCTACTGTGAATATCCAATTTGGAATCTTTGTATAATGATGTTTTTTGATGTTCTGCCAAATTTGCAATAATGTGCTTCTAACCAAATGTCTCTTAAAATATGCGTGAGATTTATATTTCTCATCCCATATGAATGTGTGCCATCCTAATTGGAGATCGTGTCACTTTATTGTCAAAATTCTCTTATTATTTAGCACCATCCACTCCTTAATCCATACTAAAGCTGCTGCTTGATAATATACAGTAGTTGCCAATCTGGGAGCCCAAATCCACCTCTTTCTTTGATATCCTATAGTAGTTTCCATCTTATCCTGGGTTTTTTTCCTTGCCAAATATATTTTGAAGTCATTTTATTCAAGTCTTCAAAGAAAACTTTCCCCGGTTTTATCAGGACTACTTGGGATAAAAATAATAACCTTGGTAAGATATTCATTTTAATTGAAGATATTCTCCCAATCAGTGATAATTGAAGATTTTTCCAATTTTCTAAATCTTTTTTAATTTGCATTAATATTCTGTTATAATTATCTTCTTTTATTGATGAGCACTTTGCCGTTAGCCAAATTCCTAAATATTTTACTTTTTTGACCACCTGCATATCTGTTTTTTTTTCAATTGTTTATTTTGATTTTTAATGAGATTTTTAGTTATCATTTTTGTTTTATGTTTGTTAACTTTAAATCCCGCCACTTCTCCAAATTCTTCTATTTTTAAAATTAATTTAGGTCCCGATTCAAGTGGCTCTTCTATTATAAATGCCAAATCATCTGAAAATGCCTGAACTTTATATTCTTCTTTTCTAATTCTTAATCCTTTAATTTCCTGTTCTTCTCTAATTTTTATTAATAAAGTTTCCAATGTTAATATAAATAGAAGAGGAGATAGTGGACAACCCTGTCTTACACTCTTTTCAATATCAATTTTTTCCGTACAGTCCCCATTCACTATAACTTTAGCCTTTTGTTTTGAATAAATTGTTTCTATCACAGGCAGCACTGGTTTTCCTTGACGCCCAGAAGGCTTTTGACAATGTTAATTGGAAATTTATGATTCGGCAATTAGACAGTATGAAATTTGGGATGAAATTTGTATCTTACAATTTCCTAATTGGCCAAAGTTTCCTTACTTGTTTTACCTGTATAATCAAAATTTATCAAGGGCTTCATAGCACATTTTATAGAAAATATCTTATTACTAAATAAGTATATATTTTTCTGGCAGAATATATTATTCTATTATATAATTATCATACTACATTGCCTCTCCTGCAAATTTATTGAAGCTTGAACATGAGGAAGCTATGGAATAAGGGAAATGAAGATGATTAGTTCCTCATTTTCCCTCAGCTGCTGCCACTTATGTAGAAGGAGAGAGGGTTTTTTTTATGCTGCTTATACTTTCTACTGCCAAAGACTGCTTAACCTCCGCATCCCCAGGTTTCCAGAGGAAAAGGAATAATGTCATAAATTTTAGATTCTATCCAAAATGTCTTTTATTGAAACAATTTTCTTTATCCTTTCTCTCTTTTCCTTTTTAAAGAAAATGAAGAGAAACAAGAAGGGTGTCCATGGAAGCGATATTTAATTAATCTGTCATGGAGTAATCAACTAAAGAATTAATTGATTAATCAGTGGAGCTCTAGTTCTAATTAGTATGGCAAAATTTCAATTAGTAAGTCAGATTGATACGAACCACTAGAGGGGCATGCTATAGCTCACTAAGTCTCCATCCAAGACATTTTGCTGGCTGAAGTAAAGTTGGCATGTGTCAATACTTAATGTGCCAACTGGACAGGTAATTGATTCTTATATCAACACCAAGAATGGGACAGCAGATTCTGTGCAGAGGAGCAGTCTAATTCACCAGGCCTAAAATAGGCCATATGTCAACCACAGATCTGTCTTCAATAAACTGGCCGTCTTTTTCCACTCCATGCTTTTGCCTGATTATGATTTTTATCCCAACAGAAGATTTTTATGAGGAAGTCTGTAATGTAAAACCAAACTCTTACCACAGAAATATAATTAGAACTTAAAAAGGAAAGCGCTGGATGCATTTTGGATGTTTCTGGATTTGACAACTTATGAGAAATGCTGACAATGAAAATTAAATGTTGCTTCTGTGCCTCACGGAATATGATTTTCTGTTCTACAACACTGGGCTGCTTTTTCATATTATTTGGCTATACTAGAAGAAAGTGTTTCTTCTGTTATCTTTAACAGTGATCATTTGCATATCCTAAAAGCCTCCAAGAATAAAAATAACAGGAATTAAGCAAGGTGTTTATAAGAAAGGGAATCTGGCTTAGAAGGGTGATGTTTGCAGGGGAATAACTTCCTATCCCATAAGCCTGGTTATCAATATCATCTGGCTCATACATGAGAAGAAGGAAACATTTAAGACCATGGCATCTGGCTAGATATACACGTTATAATTTTTTTTTAGAATTTTTTTTAAAGTATATATATTTTCTCAATTAAATTAAATTATCATAACCAGGGTATGGATATAATCCCCACCACCACCACTTCTGAATCACTTTCTGTTTATACATACAGGGAGCAAATAAAAATGACTTTAATATGTTTTTTAAATACTGAATTTGGTAGGATTATTTGAGCAAACAACCATACATTTTTCCTGTCATGGGAAGAGGTCTGGATATAAATGTAATGGAAGGGAGGAAAGAGCACTGGATATAATATGAAATTCAGTTTTGGGTTATTTTCCCTGTTCCACTCCTAAACTGATTCCCCGACAAGTAAGATTAGTAAAACACAATTAGACTCATAGAATTATCCAGTTGGGAAGAATGATTTAGGCCACCACATGTAGCTACTTGCTCCAGATATCTAAATAAAAGCACACCGCTTTTGTAACCTTCTGACAAGCAAAGTCAACGGGGGAAGCCAGATTCATGTTACTAACTCAACAACTGTGGTGATCCACTCAACAACTGTGGCAAAAAAGGTCGTAAAATGGGACAAAGCTCACTTAGCAACTTAGCAATGGAAATTTTGGGTTCAATTGTGGTCATAAGTCGAGGACTACCTATAATACAGATGAAGCCCCAACAGGAGCCATGGCGAATGAGTGACTTAAAGTGAAAGAGGAGCTGCCAGATCTTGCTGGTACAGTATCTTGAAAGTGGGGCAAAGGAAGTCAATGTAAAGGAAGCATAGACACCAAAGGCCTTTGGCATTTTCTCCAGCATTCAGTGCTTCCTGCTCTCTTACTTTTTTCTTGAGTCACTTTCTCTCTCTTTCTCTTACTTGCCTTCAGCTGCCATAGTCTGAAAGAGGCTTAATGTATGACTGTTCACTATTGGAAGGTCCCACTGTCTTGGGAGAGTTTTATTTATGCTCTTATCCTGCAACTGAAAAACATTAAAGATACAAAAGCTTTAATATTCTTTATTAAAAACTCAAATATTTGAACAGCACTATATTTCTTCTGTGATTAAATTTGCCCAACATTTCCCATCTTGCTTCTAGCATCCTTGCTATTCTTCTGAACCTATAAGTAGTTCTCAATTTACAATCACAACTGTTGCTGGAATTTCCATCATAAGTCATTGTAGTCATAAAGTCAAGTCAAAACCGATTTTATGACCATTTTTATGACACATTAAATGAATCTCCATGTTCTTAAATGAAACTTAATCAGCAGTTGTTAAGTGAATCTTAATATGTGGTTGCTAAGCAAATGCTATGGCTGTAATTGTCAACCCATTCTTCCAAATGAGTGGTTTTTTGCCAGAACACCGCAAGAAAGGTCGCAAATAGTGATCATGAGATCGTAGGACACTGCAATCGTTTGTAAATGCGACCTGGTTGTCAAGTGCCCAAATTGCAACCACATTACCATGGACGTGGTGCAATGGTTGTAAGTGGTAGGACTACTCATAAGTGCCAGACCACTGTAACTTCTAATGAATGGTCATAAATTGAGAACTACCTGCATACCAGTTGGTCAGCATTCTTAACTGAACCGAACGTAGTTGGAAAATTCTTGTAATCAAACTTCCAGTTTAGTATGTACTCAAATCCATGTATTCAGATCAGATCAAGTAGGCATGCTCCCAGTTCAGGTAGCAAAATAAACCTGATGCTTATTTATTAAATACTAGCAAACCTCAAAAATAGTTAACTGGCAAAAATGAGACAAAGGACAAAAGTCTATGTGTGTGAGAGGGGGGGGAGGGAGGGAGGGCGAGCTTTATAGAGACATCCAATTATATCCACTTATATCAGCACTAGGCATGGCTGCAAAAATGACAAATGCAATATTAGGCTGCATCAAATAGAAGTACTGTTTTCAAATTACGTAGAGTTACATTTTCTTCTGCCCTCATCTTGTTGAATATATCACCCACCAAATTACTTCTTTAATGGTACAGAATAGAAGACAGATAACCTGGTGCCCTACTTTTCATCTCTATTCTAATACTTCTATATAAATAAAATAATTACAGCTGAAATAACCAAAGACCAGCTTTTTTTGGCATTGTTCATACTCTGTGCTCTATTACCATTTTTCCAGCTATACCCAGTTCTGATATAAGTACTATTCCAAGACTTCCGCCATAAGACTATAATCAAACTACTATATTTTTTGAAGTATAAGACGCACCGGAGTATAAGACGTACCTTAGTTTTGGGGGAGGAAAATAGGGGAAAAATCTACTACCAGGTATTCATCTGGCTAGCGTCCTTAGTCTGTTCAGCTTCAGCACATTATTTTATCCCATGGTTAGGGCTGAAAAGACCTTTTTCAGAGGGAGTAGGAATGAAAACAAACCTGCAAAGACTTAGGGCTGGTAAAAAACTACTTCGAGGGAGTAGGAATAAAAAAATGCTGCAAGCCGGTAAGATCGTTAGCACCTTGTTAGGGCTTAAAAAACCTTTTTCAGAGGGAGTAGGAATGAAAACAAGCCTGCAAAGACGGAATAGAAAGCCGGGAAGATCGTTAGCACCTCCTTAGGGTTGGGAAAAAAACCTACATTCGGAGTATAAGTTTTCAGTCTCTTTTAGGGAGGAAAAACGTGCGTCTTATACTCCAAAAAATACGGTAGGTATTTTCCCATCCTATAAGTTTTGTTTTATTCTGTTTACTAGGTTCATAACTCTGTACTTGTCTATGTTAAAAATAATTATAATCCCATATATGTACCGTAATTAAAATTAGAGTCTATATAGGTTAGGACAAGATATTTATATTGTTACATAAATAAATGGAAAAAATCATCAAAGTTATTGACAAAATGAATTACTCATGTGAGTTAATCTCTAACTCCAGTTTGAACACTCTTTCTGAGTACAATTTTTCAGCTAGGTATGTATCCCCTAATTTTCATACAATCCAGCTCACTTTAATGAAGTTGGGATTTTTGGAGTCCAAAGTAACACATTAAAGATAAACTCTACATCAGGATTCCCAAACTCTTCAGCTCATTGACATCTTCATGAAGCTTCAGATTCTTCATCGACAGCAGCAGACTATTTCAAAAGTATTACTTTAACTAATAGTACTATGCAAAATAATACAAACAACAACACAATAATGGACACTCACACTGTTCCTTGGGGATCATATTGAGCACTTTGGTAAAATATCACATATACCTGAAGTCATTTGTAAATATGCCAGAATGCCAGTACTACATTCACACAATTTGATACTGTTCTTGCTCGTCCCTTTGTTCCATAGGCAGGATTCTGTGACATCATCAGAACAACAATAAAAAGAAAACCTTACTTCTTTCTGAAAGAATGTGAGCAATGGAAGCTCGGAAACAGCTTGATAGAAATATTTTTCAAAAGGAATTTTGACCATGAGCAGTTTCTTTTTAAAAATGCAACTAGCGACACTCTAAACTGCCTTGTGAATTCTCTTTACTTTAGAAAATTAGAGCTAAACGAGAGATTATGTTGAGCTAATTAAATGTTTTGATCTATTATGCAAGATAGACTGTTTCTGGAGGATAAAACCTAAGCATACAATCTTTATACTTTACTTCTTCCGGTTACCAGGATAGATAGAAAATAGATCTTTGAACAGTAAGCAGTATAGATTTATATTTGACTAATATTTTACAATAGCAGTAGCAAAATGAATCCCTTGTACAGATTTCTGCCTATAAAGCAAAGTATATTAAATTTGGATAATAAAAGGAATTCATAGACTCAGAATTCATTTACAAGTTTTTTATCTATTACAGGAGTGGGCAACTGTAGCCTCTTACTGACCTGTGGACTTCAACTCCCAGAATTCCTGAGCCAACATGGCTGGATCAGGAATTCTGGGAGTTGAAGTCCACAGGTCAGAAAGGGGCCATACTTGTACACTCCTAATCTATTTCATATTGATGACCAGTAACATTTTGATGAAAAACAAGTTCTAACAAGCCGGAAGTCTGCCCACCACTGGATCATGTCATAATATACAGTTGTATGCAAGTGTTCAGGCATCCCTGGTGAAACTGAATTGTTTCATGGATCAGAAGTTGACATAAACATTACATAATAGAAAGCTAAATATGCATCTTTCTGATCATTTGAATACACACTTACTATTTATGGGGGGTTATTTACAGATTTTAAATAAGCAAATAATGAATATGCAGGTACAGAAGTTTGAATATTTTCAGTCAGTCCCTTTAACATCTCTTGATACAAAAACAACTTCCAAATATTTCTTGTAGCTAGCTAAGAAACTTTCTGTTCTTGTTTTTTCATATTTTTTCACTCTTCTTTGTGCAGCTTTCCCAGCTCAGAAATATTTTTACTTTTCCTCTAGTACAGGGCATGTCTGTAATATAATAATAGATTTTTAACAATATCCAAATCTGGAGGCTGTTAAGGCCGTTCCAAAACATTTACCTTTTTTTTTCTACATAATAACTTCATGGTTGGTTTGGAAGTATGTTTCAGATTGTTGTCTTGCTGAAATATCCAACCTCTCCTCGGTTTCAGTTTCTTCACATTAATTTCAGAACCAACAAAAACCCCAACCCTAAGCCTTAACTAGTGATATCTACATAATAGAATCCAGAGTTATAGAGGAGCAGAGAGCTGCACCTCTATAACTGTCTGGTTCGGTTCTGCAACCCAACAAGACAGACACAGACTTCAGAGGATAATCAGAACTGCAGAAAAAGCAATTGCTGCCAACCTGCCTTCCATTGAGGACCTGTATACTGCACGAGTCAAAAAGGGGGCCGTGAAAATATTTACTGACCCCTCGCATCCTGGACATAAACTGTTTCAACTCCTACCCTCAAAACGACGCTATAGAGCACTGCACACCAAGACAACTAGACAAAAGAACAGTTTTTTCCCAAACACCATCACTCTGCTAAACAAATAATTCCCTCACCACTGTCAAATTATTCACCAAGGCTGCAGTACTATTACTATTAGTCTTCTCATCGTTCCTATTACCCATCTCCTCCCACTTATGACTATATGACTGTAACTTGTTGCTTGTATCCTTACGATTTATATTAATATTGATTGTTTCCTGATTGCTTACTTGTACCCTATGACAATCATTAAGTGTTGTACCTCATGATTCTTGACAAATGTATCTTTTCTTTTATGTACACTGAGAGCATATGCACCAAAAACAAATTCCTTGTGTCCAATCACACTTGGCCAATAAAGAATTCTATTCTATTCTAGTTCACTTCTAAAAACTTTAGTACATTACTTTGTACTTTGTACATACATTATTTTGCACAGAGTTATTAGGTTTTGAACAAGTACAAAAATATGTTTAAGAAGATGCTCCTCTTTGCTGAAAACGATATTAAGCTTGTTTGCAAATAATAAATTGCTAACATGATACAAAAGGAAACACAAGAACAATGTTTATTATATTCCATAAGTGCTATAATTATGTTCCATACTAGATCATATGCATGCACACCCAAACAATATGCAAATACACAACTGCCCTCCAGGTCTGAAATCACAAACTGTTTTAAAGTTCAGAGAAATGGAGTAAATTGCATTGTATTTATCAAGCTAGAAGGAACATGATGGTTCAATTTTTAAAGATGCTGACCTTGCCAGTTGGAAAGCTCATAGCCCAGGTTTGAGACCCAAACTTTGTGCAATGGGGTGAGCTCCCATTCCTGCCCCAGCTGCTGCCCACTTAGAAATTTGAAAGCATACAAATGCAAGTAAATTAATAGGAACCACTTCAGTGGTTCCTATTAACTAACAGTGTTCCATGTGCCTTTGTTATATAGCCATTCAGTCTATACATGACTGCGGAAAATTTTTTGGACAACACTAGCTTCTTCAGCCAAGAAACGGAGATGAGCATTGTGCCCTAGAGTCAGACATGACTGGACTGGGAAACCTTTAACCTTTAATCAAGATAGAACACTACATTTTATTATGCAAAATTTGACTATCTTTCTAATGAATGTAGCCACTGAAAGAACTATTGTAAATTGAATTTATCTTGGCTATCATGTAACTTAGGTAAGTAGAAAAATCCATACCCCACACAATATTCTTAATCTTTGGAAGAGAAATCCCTTTCCATATTTCCCCATCAAATTGAATGAAAGGAAAGAAATATTGCAAGCACCAATGTGTTTTTTCTCTGATTGACATCATATGTTATGCAAACCAACATTTGTGTAACACTAAACATACATCTCTCCAAACCTCTGTAGAACCACTGCTTGGGGCAGAAAAATTCCTTGTTGCATTTTTTGCCCCTATTAATTAAAGAAGCTATTCAGATACCAGGTACTTTATTTTTTGCAGCAATTCACTAAACACAGAACTTGCAAACCGAACATTGTGAACATAGCATTCAGTATCATTAAGACAAATTGAATTGAATTGATTCACTGACTTCTTACCATATGTAAAAATGCAATAACTTTTTTGGAAACTTGAAGTTTTAAGGCAGGGGTGTCAAACTGGCAGCCTGCGGGCCAGATGCGTCATGCACAGGCCACGCCTACCCCAGCTCCGTGAAGGGGAAAAACATCACAAAACATCACGGCAAAGTGATGCCGCGAGTTTCTGTTTTAAGGGAAAGCTAAATTCTATGAATTGAGGCCTTTGAACTATGGTGCTGGAGAAGACTCCTGTGAGTCCCTTGGACTGCAAGGTAATCAAACTGGTCAATCCTAGAGGAGATCAACCCTGACTGCTCTTTAGAAAGCCAGATCCTGAAGATGAAACTCAAATACTTTGGCCACCTGATGAGAAGGAAGGAGTCACTGGAGAAGAGCCTAATGCTGGGAACGATTGAGGGCAAAAGAAGAAGAGGACGACAGAGAATGAGGTGACCGGATGGAGTCACTGAAGCTTAAATGGACTCCGGGGGATGGTCTGGAGGAAGGCCTGGAGGAACATTGTCCATGGGGTCACGATGAGCCAGACACCACTTTGCGACTAACAACAACAACAAATTCTATGAAGAGATTTTCAAATGACCCAGAAAACAGGGTCAAGAGATTTGCAAATGAAGACATTTGTTTTGTAACTAATACTTTTGCGAGTCATAATTCATTATAATAAAATACTGAATACTGGAGATTGCCACACAGAAGCCTACAAGAGAATCAATTTCCAAAATTTATAGCTTCTCCTATTTCGTTATAATATTCTCAAAGCACATAAACTGAAATATCAACTATGGGGTCTTCCTTAATGACTTTTTAGCTGCAGAAGCTGCAGTCGGAGCAGATAAAATGTCCTTGCCAACTTTACAGAGTGTGCCAGTAACTGAGCTGGGATTAGAAAACTGGCTGATTAAAATTTTGCTCACTAGAATAAAACACTTAAAATGAATCATCTTAATTTCCAAAATGTCCTCAGGTTCCTCCAGGCATAATATATTTCAGTCACATAATAGCAAACATTTATTTTAAAAATTAGGAATTAAATCATTATGTCTGACACTGAAGCAAAGTAGTCTGATTTCAAAAGATGCTGTATCTAATTGCTTATGAATGTTTATGTGATTCAATGAAATTCACTACAATTATACACAGAATAACATACCTTTAATATCAGCATTATGCACCCATCAGCTTCTGTAAAATGCATAGATATATAGTAAATAGAAGAAAGTGAAGAAGGAGTGCAGCAGGCCCTGAGGGTCCCCTAGAATGCAGAAGATTAGAGCTCTCTATCCCTTTATTGCCTGATGTGACCAGGCATACTTGCTATAAAAAGTGTAAGAAAGATCCCCATCCACATTAAATGCAGTTTTTCTTCCAACTGCTAAAAACATGAATAAGCCCTCAGCTGGTTCAAAGCCTACAACCCTGAAAATTATTCATTATTTAAGAAGCTATATTTTGCAGAACTCTGAATCAACATGGTGATCGGGAATAGCGAATGGTGGAAAATGCAAAAAAATATAAAACTGCCAATAGAATAGAATAGAATAGAATAGAATAGAATAGAATAGAATAGAATAGAATAGAATAGAATAGAATTCTTTATTGGCCAAGTGGTTTAACTATTCAAGAAGAATTATCTTGTCACAGAATTGTCTTTGTTTATTGCCTGATTGGCTGTGACCAGTTTTAGAAGGCAAAAGAAACCCTATATGGACCAATCAAATAAGTGCAATCAACAAGCTATCATCATGAATTACAAGTTAAGGTGTTATTTTGTTAGTTTAGATTTTTTTTAAAGTATACCAAATAGAAATATCAGTGATACTACTCTACAGATCTGCCTTTCTGTATGAAATATGAAACACACTAAGTAACTTTCAGCACTGTGTCAAACTTTATGTGCTGAAAGCTATTCAGATCTAAAATAAGCACTAACAAACAAGTAACCTTGTCAGTTGAAATGTTAATAAATCAAATTCACCAAGGTAAGCTGTATTTTTACTTCAACAGAGGCCATTGGTAATACTACAGTTGCAAGAAAAATTAATGGGCTTTTTTTAACCTTGACTATAACTCAGTAATAGTTTGTTTTACGATTTTGCACTTGAATATATCAGAAAACAAATTTATATAGATTTCACTATGCTACTGACCTCCTGAAAAGGATTCATGAAAAGTGTGCAAACTGATTATTTTTAAGACAATAGTGCACAGATGAAATTACTATGGAGAAACTTCTGTGAACTGATCCTTCTAAGCACTAAAGATCACTGCATTGCTTAAAATACGATAGTTTTTGTTTGGAGTGTATTTCCTGAGTTTTTGCAATTGTAGTCTACATCTATTTAAAAAAATAAAAACTTCTATTTGCTATAAATCTATGTTGTAATCTAATGTAAAAAATTTAAATCCACAAATAAGTCCTTGGTATTGTGGTGTTTTATTTGACATTCAAATAAAAAAAATTATGTCTACATAAAATATTATGGAAGGTACTGTTTATTTGTGCAAATGTTCAACTCTGCAATTCTCCTATTGTTTTGGCAGCAGTTTGGGGTTCTGATATGTAATAAATTGGAATTATTGCAATTATTATTATTGCAATTATTATTCTTATTTTTCTAAAATACAAATCAAACACAAAAAATACCAAATAAAAATAAACCAGTAAAAAATGAAAAAAAGGAAGAAATAAAAATATATGAATGAATATAATATCTCTGTGTATAGGGGGGGTGTAGAAGACAAAAATAAAGGATGTGTGTAGAGGTGAATGATGAGTGAAATCGCAAGGGTTAGAGGGTTTTTTTTTTCCTACAGAAGAAGGGGAATAAGGTACTTTTTTGAGTTGCATTGATTTATATATCTTGGAAAATGTGGGCAATAAACAAATTCATTATAAAAGTTTATACTTGCAGGGGTGGCCAAACTATGGTTCTTTGCATGCATGGCTGGCTCAGGAATTCTGGGAGTTGAAGTCCACAGTTTCTCAAAGAACCATAGTTTGGCCACCCCTGGTTTATAGGATGTTTTTTTTTCCAAATTTCTTTCAAAATGTTTAATGTAAAAGACTGAGTGAGCCTGCTAACAAAACAATCTATCATCAATCATTTTATATTTTCTAGGCATGTGATTTTCTTGGTTAAAAAAAACCCAGAGGAGTGGTTTATACTGACTTCTCCTACACATGAATAATTGATGATAACTTTGCCATTGTCCCTAAAGTGATAATCAGTGTCTGGCATCTTCCTATATCACTCCTGCCCTGTGTACTGAAGATGTCCACTAAGCAGCTGGGATGACCTTCTCACCGCAGGGGGCCCTACTGGGAAAATATATTTATTTATTTATTCATTTATTCATTTATTCATTCATTATTTATTTATTCATTTATTTATTTATTTATTTATTAATTTATTTATTTATTTATTTATTTATTTATTTATTTATTTATTTGTTGAGATTTATATACTGCCTCACAGTGCAAGCACTCTCTAAGAGGTTTACACCAGTAAGCAATGTATATTTATATTGCCCCCAACATTCTGGGTCCTCATTTTACCTACCTCAGAAGGATGGAAGGCTGAGTCAACCTTGAGCCAGTGAGATTTGAACCGCTGACCTGCGGATCAGTGTCAGCTAAAGTGGCCTGCAGTACCTGCCTCTAACCGCTGCGCCACCTCGGCTCTTAATTATTTATATTTCTATATATGGACTTTATATTATATTATATATCTCATTTTATTTATTTATTTATTTATTTATTTTGTTATTCTTATATGCCGCCCAACTCCCGAAGGACTCCCGAAGGACTCAGGGCGGCGAAATATAGAAGTTATATATAGAAATTTATATTTCTATATATGGACTTCTAACACATTCTTTGCCCAACTCTTCCAAAAGCTCCTCCATCACCATGATGGGGCAGTTCAGCCACACTTGGAGGGAGCAGGGGGGCAGATAAATTCAATTACTAATTCAGACGGTAACAGTGTTTTATAATAAAGACAACTTGGCTTCTTCTGAAATGGTAATGCTGGGATTTTTTATTCATACCATAATTAAAATCCACAAAGCCATACAAATCTAGCTTTTATCCAGTTTCCATCAACTACCTGATGGTATTTCTTCACCTGGAGAATAAAAAACAATTGTAAACAGGGCTTTAGTTGAATCTGGATAGATGGATTTATATTCATGTATTTCCTATCTTTGGAAAACAACATGCTTATAATGAGAAGAACTTCGAAAGTATTTTCTTTGAAATATGGAAAAGATTTTCTGATATTTTCTTTCATTCTAATGGTAAAAAAGGTATGAATGTATATTTTTTGATACAAAATCCATTCCCAATTCCTTGGGAATTTGTTCCATTTGGGAATTGGGAATTTGTTCCATTTGGGAATTTGTTCCATTTGGGAATTTGTTCCATTTGGGAATTGGAAATTTGTTCCATTTGGGAATTGGGAATTTGTTCCATTCCCAATTGTTAATCAATGTTGTAGATAAAATATGTTTATTCTAGTTTAAAGATACTGTATGCTATTTGGGCATTGGACACGATGAAAGAAAGGTTAAATCTATTAAAAACTGATCCCTTTTCTTCAGCTTTATTGATCTGGTGCCTTTTCAGCCTATTTGATGCAATTGTTAAATGTTAACTTAGTCCATCATAAACGTCATTGACTTATGAACGGATTCTAAGAGACTGACCCAACTGGTATACATTAGTGAAACCTAGATGAATAACTAGGAATACAAGATCCCAGTTATGTCTCTCATTACAGCCATAACCAATGTAGGCTTGAAGAAAATAGAAGGTTGTTCTATATGTCACAATGCTATTATGTGCTGCTCTCTAAATTTACTTGTTCCGTTTTTCTGTTTTTTTATGGTGATTAGATCAATTTTAAATTATTGCTTTTACTTATGTATTTTAGAACAGGTATTCATTGTTTTGGTAATTTTCTTGATTGAAAAGTAGATTATAAATTTTCTAAATTACTAACAAAGAAAAAAACATACCATCTGCTCAGGAGATGTTGGAAATATCTAAAGAGGCTCTGTTAATTATAAACTCTAAAAAAAACCCTGTCTGGTCCTTCTGAAGCTTGCAATAAAACTGTTGACAAGATCATAGCCCAAAATTCTATTTAAATATGAAACAAAACCTGGAAATCAGTTCTGTCATTATTTGCCAATATTGGGCCCATAAAATAACTTTACTGTAAAATCTTCTCATTGTGTTATCTCCAAAAGATAAGAATCAAAGAATCTCAGGACAGCCTCCTCACACGAATTAGAAGATTCCAAGACATGACTGATACATTAATAAGCTAAAGCACGGATCATTTCAAGATGTGGAGGAAGAATAGTGACAATTGTCACTGAATAATTTTGATAACAAGCCTGATAACATGAAACTGATATTTTGGTAAGCTTGATAGAAGTTTAATTTCTACGAGGTCTGTAAGGGGCGTGCATAAGCGCACCACTGTGCCTACCGTCCCTGTCATACTGTCCTATTGTCCTATTTATCGGAACTTTTTACTTATGTTATGTTTATACAAACAACTACTATCCTGTACATGTTTGACAAATAAATAAATAAAATAAAATAAATAAATAATAAAGTATGAAGATGCTCTTTAAGCATCAAAAAGTCAAGCTTTAAAGTTAAGATAACATGAAGTTTATCAATACCCCATAAAAGATATTGGGATAGATTAAGATGCTTCTTTAAAAAGATGATGAAAAAGAAAGTTTTGCTAATTAGCTTTGAAGAAGTGTCATCTGTTCAACGAAATGTTAAAATGCTGTTTTCATCAGTTAGATAGAAATAGTCTTCAAGACAAGGGCATCTATTCACAATCTCAAATCCTAACTGTGCTGATACTTTCCTGTGTCTTAAGCAAATTAAAATGACTAATGTCAAAAAATTAAAAACAAATATAACAAATGACGAGTACATTTTATTTTTATTGGATATAAAGTTTCACTTTTAAACTGTGGTCGAGTCAGTTTTAGTTTTCCAAATTTGAAATTCAAGGTCACGTTCCAATAAAAAAAACCTAAACCAAGAGAAAGAGAAAAATAGGGCAGGAATGAGAAAGAGAGGTAAATGAAAACAAAATCATCAGTAGCAGAAAAATAAATACGATGTCTTTCTTCAGCATTGATAACGATCAAACAAATGATAAGAAGGAAAATGATTTGGAGAAAATAGATAATATGTCTTTATTATATAATCAGCTGGGAAACTTTTTCATTAAAAAGCTAATCCTCTTACATGTAAAACCATTCCAATACTTCCAAATGAAATATCCTCCATGCTGTCTCTGTATTACACTGTATTACAGCAGTATTACTACCAGTAGCACTTCTAGTGGAAAGGGAAGTGGAGTGAATGTTGAAATGTTGAGCCGAGGTGGCGCAGCGGTTAGAGGCAGGTACTGCAGGCCACTTTAGCTGACACTGATCCGCAGGTCAGCGGTTCAAATCTCACCAGGCTCAAGGTTGACTCAGCCTTCCATCCTTCCGAGGTAGGTAAAATGAGGACCCAGATTGTTGGGGGCAATATAAATATACATTGCTTACTGGTGTAAACCGCTTAGAGAGTGCTTGCACTGTGAGGCGGTATATAAATCTCACAAAATAAATAAATAAATAAATAAATTGTTCATATCAATTCTGTTTTATTCAGAATTTAAGGCCACATTTATCACAAATTGAAGAGAGGTGTTGTGTCAGTGGCAGAGTTCCAGAGATGCCCTGATGCCTGTACAATCCCATATTTCACAGCATACACAATGGTAATTGACACTAGGGTCACACTTAGAAGCAAACCCTAAACAGAATGGAACAATTATTCTTAAATATTTCAGTTTAGGGGGGAAATAGAAAGGTTTGGTAGAAACAGAAAAGGACAAATCCAGCCTATTTCTGGTCATTGTTACTTTTTCATCTTTTCACTTACAAACACAGGCATTTTCAAATCCATCTCCAGTAATGGAATGCTTCAGAAAATAATTTGGTGTTCAAATATTTTGTAGCTACATAGATGTATTGCATCTCAACATAAGCATTTGTTAATGTTTTCTAACTTTTTTTACAGCAAAGAATGTGCTAAAAAATAGAAAATGTATCAATCATTATATAACTAAATGCATTCATTATATAACTGCATTCAAATGTTTACATTAAGATAAAAGATAAGAACTAAATCCATGCGAGAAATTACAAAAATCGAACAATGCAAACATACTGCATATAGATCTACAGCAAAGGTATTGGGATCTGTCTTTATGAAGACGTACTACTGACAGATCAAACATACACAGTGCAAAGAGACTGTAACTTAAGTTGCTCAACAATTTGCTAATAGTTGTGAATTTTGAACTGGCTTTTCTTTAGCAATGCTGCCACCTTCTGGGAGACATAAACTTTAATTTCAATTTTTGAAGTTGAAATCACCAACAGTGAGTGTGAGATGAATTGAGAAAGAATAAAAATTGCTACTCCATAAATAAAAACCTAAGCACCCCAGGGTAGGACAAGAAGCAATAGGTGGAAACTAATCAAGGAGAGAAGTAACTTAGAACTAAGGAGAAATTTCCTGACAGTTAGAACAATTAATCCGTGGAACAGCTTGCCTCCAGAAGTTGTGAATGCTCCAAACACTGGAAGTTTTTAAGAAGATGTTGGATAACCATTTGTCTGAAGTGGTGTAGGCGCCGAGATGGCGCAGTGGTTAAAAGCAGCACTGCAACCTACTTCAGCTGACTGCTAGTTCAGCAGTTCAGCTGTTCAAATCTCACCGGCTCAAGGTTGACTCAGCCTTCTGAGGTGGGTAAAATGAGGACCCAGATTGTTGGGGGCAATATGCTGAACTCTGTAAACCACTTAGAGAGGGCTGTAAAGCACTATGAAGTGGTATATAAGTCTAAGTGCTATTGCTATCCTGCCTAAGCAGGGGGTTGGACTAGAAGACCTCCATGGTCCCTTCCAACTCTGTTATTCTATTCTATTCTATTCTATTCTATTCTATTCTATTCTATTCTATTCTATTCTATTCTATTCTATTTATTCCTATAAACTTTCAGTTTCCTTGCTTTTCACACAAATTCAACATTGAATACAGGTTTAGAAAGTAAACATAAATGAAGCTTGTTCGTTTGTTTTTACCTTAAGCAATGCTTATTATTAAAAGACACATTGGCAATACCCTTCTTGGGGCTGCCTCTAGCTATTATATCTAGCTAAGAGTAAATATCATTTGCTACCAGATGTCTCACTGGCTGATTCTGTATTTCCAGGCATAATTCAACATATTGATTGGGAAACTTTAAAACACTAAGCAGTTTGAATGCTAGATTAAGTGTCTGGTATGAATTTGTTCAAGTTTGAAAGTCTTTGGATTGCTTCCTTGTGGTTCATGAACGCCTTGACCCAATATCTCACTAATCTCTGAGCACATTTTGGAAAAGGGCATTCTAAGCAGTTTCACCCAAACTTTGAAATTCCATTCTAGAGAATGTCTATTCCGCTTCTTTCTCTTGTCATGCTGCTACTGAATGCAGACATTCTTGTTGAAATATGTCTATGGAGCTTATTGGATTTTCACTGCAGATTTTCTGTTTGCTGTTTTTAATTTTATTTGCTTTTTCTAATTTTATTTTGTTTAGGGGTTTTGTTTCTTCTGGATTTTTTTCCGCTTTTCTCATGTATATGTGTATAGCATCAAATGGGAGAAAACAAGGTATATATTTAAGCAATAGCAATAGCAATAGCACTTTACTTATATACCGCTTCATAGTGCTTTACAGCCCTCTCTAAGCGGTTTACAGAGTTCAGCATATTGCCCCCAACAATCTGGGTCCTCATTTTACCCACCTCAGAAGGATGGAAGGCTGAGTCAACCTTGAGCCGGTGAGATTTGAACAGCTGAACTACTGAACTAGCAGTCAGCCTGCAGTCGCAGCATTTAACCACTGCACCACTTCAGCTCAGTAGGAGCTGGTGTATAGGAGCTGGTGCACCTAAGGAGTAGGTGTATAATTGTAGAACATGTAGCAATAGCACTTAGACTTATATACTGCTTCATAGTGCTTTACAGCATTCTCTAAGTCAGTGTTTCCCAACCTTGGCAACTTGAAGATGTCTGGACTTCAACTCCCAGAAATCCCCAGCCAGCATTTGCTGGCTTGGGAATTCTGGGAGTTGAAGTCCAGACATCTTCAAGTTGCCAAGGTTGGGAAACACTGCTCTAAGTGGTTTGCAGAGTCAGCTTATTGCCCTCAACAATCTGGATGCTTATTATACGAATCTCGGAAGGATGGAACGCTGAGTAACCTCGAGCCAGTCAAAATCAAACACCTGATTGTGGGCAGAGTCAGCCTGCAATACTATATTCTTACCATTGCGCCACCACAGTTCTTATATTGAACATGTGTTCATTATTTCATAATGCCCATTATTCCTAAATTACCAGTACTGCTTTGTTTTATTTATGCTAAGCAATGTGTGGGTGAGCATTCTGTATCAAATAATTTATTTATGACTATCAAGTGAAATAGACATATTCCTTACTGCAAAAATCAGTTTTTAGACCAGGTTTATGAGTGTATTTCCCCAACCTTTTTGGCTCCACAGAATGGCAGCGGAAATGGCAGGTGGAGTGGGAGTGGAAGGCTTCATGTATAAGGTGATCAGATTTTATTTTTTGTAAAGCGGGACACCATTGACGGGGGGGTTTCTAGGGGAGCAAGATGGGAGGGGTCCGTCTCTCTTATCCTGCAGCTTTATGCGCGCGCCCCAAACACCCCCCCTTCATCACAGCCAGGGATGGGTTCCTACTGGCGCAGGCTTACCTGTTCATCACCGCAGAGTCGAAGAAGCTGGTGGCGTTTGCGGCGTGGGGCTTCCCCTGCCCGCTTTCCCCGGCCGCTGGAATGCCGCCATTTGCATTCTTTTGCCCTCTGCGCATGCGCAAAGCATTCTGCTTGCACAGAGGGCAAAAGAACGCAAATGGTGGCATCCCAGCGGCCGGGGAAAGCGGGCAGGGGAAGCCCTGCGCCGCGAACGCCACCAGCTTCTTCGGCTCTGCGGCGACGAACAGGCAAGACTGCCACTGCCCCTCTCACTGCCCTCCCTCCCCGCCTGGCAGGAGGAGGCAGGCGAGGCAGAAGGCAGAGGGGTGTGCAGGGCAAATTCAAATTTAAAAAGCGAGACTTTTTTGAAATGCCACGGGACGCAGGACAAATTATTAAAAAGCGGGACTGTCCCGCCAAAAGCGGGATGTCTGGTCACCTTATTCATGTATGTGCATGCTGATTGTGCAAATGTGTGCTTGCCCGCAGCTTGGAAGGCCCGATTTCCAATGGGCTGTGGACTGCTACATGGACCAGGGCTTGGGAACCCCTGCTCTAGATAATTAGGGAATACTTGGATTTTTCTTTAGTTCTCTTATTTCCAAAATTTGCTCACAGAATTGCTAAATGGACTTTTAAGCTCTATTACAAATTCAGTTAGAGGATGACACAAGAGTTTTTAAAGAAAGGGATGGAAAGGAAATTGTGCATATGCTGTAGCAGTATTTTTGCAGAACAAGTGTGAACATTTGACACAGTTTGCCAAAGTTGATAGCAGCTTGTGGGTTAAAGGGCATCCTTTTTGTAGCTGAACATTTTATCTGAGAATTTAAATCCAAGCAGATAAATCGTTGGAACAAATAATCAAAAATGAAAAGGTAGCTTAGGTTGAAAACTTTGATTAAAAAAAGAAAGGTGCTATTACAGAAAGTTAAGGAACTGTTGACACTGATGGAAGATTTTCAAAAGGAGATGCCAATCTCTGCACTCATACCACATGCTTAGGTAGATCAGTTAAAAAAAAGTGTTTGTTTATAAATATTAATTGCATTTTTATTTAGAATTGTTTATATTTTAGCCATTTCAAAAAAACAGAATCCTGAATAACCAGGTAGAAATAATGTAAACAAAACAATCAAACAAATAAGCATACTTTGCACTAATATAATTGGCTTCCTGCTAGCCTAGCAGTTTGAAAGCATGCAAATGTGAGTAGATAAATAGATACCACTTTGGTGGGAAGGTAACCGTGTTCTGTGTTCCTTAGTCATGCTCGCCACATGATCATGGAAATGTCTTTGGACAAAACGATTGGACAGGGGAAACCTCTACCTTTTTAATTGTATTTTTATGTACAATTGTTTATATTTTAGAAAAACAGAATCCTAAATAGCCTGGTAGAAATAATGTAAATAAAACAACCAAACAAATAAGCATACTTTGCACTAATATAATTGGCTTCTTTGGCTCAAGTTCTCACAACCCACAAATTTGCTTTCTGTACATAACCTCTGCAAATAATGAGGTCTACCTGTAGTTTCATAAACTAATTTAATATAATAATATTAAAGCCTCTACTTCCCTTTACGTCACCAAATCATGTAGACAGTGGAAGAAGACTAATTCCTTTTAGCAAATGAAAGAATGCCGGGAACTGCATTCCCTTTCCTAATAGTGGTTAGAATGCAAACCCCAATTTGCTAGACCTGAATAAGAAAATTACCTATAACGAACTACTAGATGAACATAATAACTTAAAAACAAGAGATGATTTGGCACTACAAGGAAAAAAGATTGATTGGTGGCCATACTTACAAATTCAGAAAAAATATAAAAAAGATATATTACAATTTGGTTTTCAGGAAAAAAATCAAGAATTAGATAAAATCTTACTAGGCCCGGAGGATAAAATAATATCAAAATTATATAATTGTATTATCAAGGTAAAATTGGAAGAAGAAATAGTAAAAGAGGTAATGATAACATGGGCACAAAATTTCGGCTACAATATTGAATTAGATTTATGGGATCAAATATGGAACCAAAATTATAAAATGACAATGGCCGCATCCTACAAAGAAAATATGTACAAAATGTTCTACAGATGGCACCTACCCCCGGCAAGATTGGCAAAAATGTTTCCACATTTGTCACCGAAATGTTGGAAGTGTAAACAGGAGTACTGAACTTACTATCACATGTGGTGGACATGTTCAGAAATCAAAAAATACTGGAAAAAAATACAGAAGTGGATTGAAGAGATTACAAAACAAAAGGTAGACCTTAAACCGGAAACTTTCTTATTAGGCATAATGAAAACAAAAATAGATAAACCAACTCACTATCTCATACTTCACATAATCACAGCAGCCAGAATATTATACGCACAACACTGGAAAACAGATATAATACCCACTAATACAATGTTAATAACTAAGATCTTAGACTGCGCAGAAATGTCTAGATTAACAATGAAAATACAAGATAAAGAAGACTTAGAATATTACAAAATTTGGGATAATTGGTATAAGTGGATGGAAAATAAACAATAAAATAAACAAATTAATTACTTTAAAGGTGATAATGATCAAATTGAGAAAGACTGATGATAAGCTAGGGATAAAACAAGTCAGATATTGAAATGACACGATACGCAAACGCTGTAATAAATTTATACAATTTTTTTTCTTTTTTCTATTTTTCCTTATTGTATTTATATTTATGTACATATATTTTTGTATGTGTGTATGTGTGTGTGTGTGTGTGTGTGTGTGTGTCAATATATAGCTCTTTTTTTTTCTATATCCATATATTTAGAATACTATTAAATATGAAAATATATAATAACAAATAAGATGAATTTATGTATAGATACCTATATAAGTATAGATATATATATATGCACACGTCTTTTTTTTTACGTTGTTTTTTGTATGGTTTTTTTTTTCCTTTTGCTTTTGTATTATGTCTTTTCGTATTTTTGTATATTTTAAAACAACTCAATAAAACTATTTTTAAAAAAAGAAAAAAAAGAATGCAGTATTGCTGACTGATTCTGTCCACTGCCAGGAGTTTGATCCTGACCAGCTCAAGTTGACACAGATTCCCATCCTTCCAAGGTCGGTAAAATGAGGACCCAGATTGTTGGAAGCAATAGGCTGGCTCTGTAAACTTCTTAGAGAGGGCTGTAAAGTACTATGAAGTGGTATATAAGTCTAAGTGCTATTGCTAAATATTGTTTCAGTTGAACCTAAGGCTGGCCAGCAAAACAATAGATTATATCAAATCTGTCCAAAATGACATAGCTTTAAAGTAGTGGTTCTCAACCTTCCTAATGCCGCGACCCGTGACCTGCCCCCCCGCCCCCACCATGACCCACCCTGCTGCCGCGCCTGCCATTGTGTCCCCCGCCTTGCCACCGCCATTTCGGTTCTTTTACCCTCTGTGCATGCGCAAAGCGTTCTGCGCATGCGCAGAGGGTAAAAGAACCCAAATGGCAGCATCCGGGCGAAGTCTCCCGACCCCTGTGAAAGGGTTGTTTGACCCCCAAAGGGGTCGCGACCCCCAGGTTGAGAACCGCTGCTTTAAAGGTTGCATACATGATGCATTATCTGGAGATGATTGTCTAAGAACATCATAACCTGAAAGATTAATGGCATAAAACTATTCAGATTGCCTGCAAAAACCACACCCGAAAGTAGCAAGCTACTAATAAAATGTCTTGAATACCTTAGGATTTGTAAAAGGCCATCTGTGCTTTTGATTAGAGCACACCAGTTATTTCTGTAAATCAATTATCTTTGAAAATTACAACGACATTTCAGTTTTCATCTTGAACTTCAATCATGAATCACTTTCCTGAAGGAGTGGGATTGTATTTGATAATGCCAATAGGTTGGAGCCAAAACCAGCAAGATCTTCAAAGGCCTTGAGCAGAGTTTTTCCAGTGTCTCCAAGACTCATTGCCTGGCATATGCCATCCGCTCTCATTAACAGATTGTGAAATTTGCAATTTCCTAGAAAAATTCTTGGTATATATGATCAGGCTGCTCACTTCTCAAACCAGCTGCTCTACCCACCTGCTTCTTTGCATATCATTTTTTTCCATGTGAATTTATAGCACATATAAAACATGTACACTTTAAATAAATATTTATTTAAATAAAGTTTATTTACCTGGAAAACCAAAATACCAGGATTCAGTTCAGGCAAATACCAAAAAGCAGTGTTCTGTGTGAAAGACTTATGTTCAGTATGGTATTGAATTTACAATTCTCGATATTGGTCATGCAGCGTAGGGTAGTTAGAAGTGGCCATTGTCCTGTCTAAGAAACCTGAAACTAATTATACAACTGTAAAGGTTTTTTATTTTATTCATTGGCTTTCAAATGAAACACCAATGTTTTCTGGATAGCTTGATGTAAATATGATGGAAGGCTTTGAAAAATATAGCATGGATAGTTGAGTTCCCTACATTCATTATTTTTTTTTGCTCAAAGTGTGCATGTACAGTAATTTCCTATATAAGACTGAGATGCTTGTTTATAGTAATACACAATCCATAAGAAAATGAAGTTCCTAGGAATGTAAAGGGAAAGAGTGACTGAGCATAAGATTACTATCTGACAGATATAGTAGCTGCAGTATGAAACTGAAGTTCTAACTGAATTGTAAAATCCTAGCTTCTTAGCTCTACAGCTAATTAGAACAAAGAAGAACAGAAGGAACACATTCGCAAAAAGTGTGAAAAGTTTGCAAATGCTAATTTATAGGTAGCTGCAAATGTAGAATGCAACACATATAAATAGAACTATAATTTATCAGACAATCCATGTATGATGTAATATTTAATATTGTTTGTTGATGAGCAGTTTCAGCTATTATTGTTTTTCCATCCTAAGGCTCTTGACCAAGAGGTCCTCTGTAAAGTAGCATCCATAGCTGTTCTAATTCTCATAGTGCAGTAGGTAAGAGCTTTTCTATAATGGGGGAAATGATGCATTGTTACTTAAAACTGATCCATAATGTGGTTTGGCTGTCTCTTGCTGGTATAAACGCAGACATTATGGCTTGTAAACTGATTATGGTTTAATGCAAAATGTGAACCCAGCCAACTATATTTTAGTCCACAAACTCTGATTTAAAAAAAAAACCCATCGGTTAGTGTGATAGCTGAAACCACTCAGAGAAAGAAAAATATTTACATCTGTTCAAAGGTTTTTTCTGACATATACAGAAGGATTTTTTTGCCCACGTGGATAATAACAATAGCAGTAGCACTTAGACTTATATATTGCTTCACAGTGCTTTACAGTTCTCTCTAAGTGGTTTACAGAGTCAGCATATTGCCCCCAACAATCTGGGTCCTCATTTTACTAACCTCAGAAGGATGGAAGGCTGAGTCAACCTTGCGCCAGTGAGAATCGAACTGTCAAACTGCTGGCAGTCCGCAGTCAGAAGAATTAGCTTGGTGGCGCATTTTAACCACTGCGCCACCACGGCTCTTTTAATCATGCATTTGGGCCAGCAGTCACCTGAAACTTGAAATATACTTCTTATAATTCAGTCAAAATATAATTCAGTCAGATTACATAACTCTGTGCATTTGAGTTATGCATCTTCCATCTGAATGGAAGACAAACCACGCTGACAATTCTTGGAAGTTGAAGCATTTTCTTTCTGTAGGTAAGGTGCTCTTTGTGAACCTGAACAATGATTAGTAAAACCCAATTTATACCCGAAGGAAGGCTTATTTACAGGAAATATATTATAGAGATGGGCAAAGTCAAGCACCTAACTAATAGTCAGAAAATCATAAAGAGCTGTATGCACACCTAGGAAGAAAGACAGAAGAAGGGGACCTCATATTAGAAATCTCTTAGAGATAAAGAAGAGAGACAGAGACAGAGAGAGAAAGAGAGAGAGAGAGAGACACAGAGAGAGAGAGAGAGAGAGAGAGACAGAGAGAGAGAGAGAGAGACAGAGAGAGAGAGACAGAGAGACAGAGAGAGAGACAGAGGGAGAGAGAGAGAAAGAGAGAGGCAGAGAGAGAGACAGAGAGACAGAGACAGAGAGAGACAGAGACAGAGAGACAGAGACAGAGACAGAGACAAAGACAAAGACAAAGACAAAGTGAAGAGAAAGGCATCCTTAACCCTCCATCTATATTCTACTGCCTCCTTGTATCAGAAGCTCATGGGGTACCATTGGAGTAGAGCCAGCAATGTATTTTCTCCTTTCCTTTACATTTCAGTTTAATTAGGAAAAACACCTAAAACGAAGCTGTATTGGAGTATGTCATCCACACCACTGACTTTATTTAAAATTGAATCTATTTCCACTTGATGAAAGGGAAAACACTGGCATTTCTATATAATTTCCAAGAGAATGATATCTTCTTTAAACCCACCTCAGATGACCACATATGTACCCTAGAGGTGTACATAAAAAGTAGATGTGAATAATATTCATTGCATGAGTCAAATGTTACTCTGATATGGGTGTGAAGAAAAATTAAAGTTGCATCAAGTTTGGTACAGGTGATTTCTTCCAAAGAAGATTGTCGCTGCAAGGAAAAAGGAAAAATTCCAAATACAATACAGGTAGTTCTCAATTTACAACCGTTTGTTTAGTGACCATTCAAAGTTGCAACAACACTGAAAAATGTGACTTATGATCATTTTTCACAGTTATGACATTTGCGGCATCCCCATGATCATGTGATCAAAATTCAGATGCTTGGCAAATGGTTCATATTTATGACCCTATCCCAAGGTCATGTGATCACCTTTTGCAAACGTCTGACAAGCAAAGTCAATGGGGAAGCCAGATTCACTTAACAACCGTGTTACGAACTTAACAACTGCAGTGATTCACTTAACAACTGTGGCAAGAAAGGTCATAAAATGGGGCAAAACTCACTTAAACATCTCACTTAACAACATAAATGTTGGGCTCAATTGTGGTCGTAATTTGAAGACTAACTGTAACTCCTTATTTATGCCTTATTTATGTTGGTTTCTACAAAGATACCACCATAACTATAATAGCAATAGCACTTAGACTTATATACCGCTTCATAGTGCTTTCCAGCCCTCTCTAAGCGGTTTACAGAGTCAGCATATTGCCCCCAACAATCTGGGTCCTCATTTTACCGACCTCGGAAGGATGGAAGGCTGAGTCAACCTTGAGCCGGTGAGATTTGAACAGCTGAACTGCAGCTAGCAGTCAGCTGAAGTAGCCTGCAGTGCTGCACTCTAACCACTGCGCCACCTCAGCTCTTGTGTCTATAAAACACCATTTTTAAGTACAAATTTAATCTATTTCCTCTCAAAGCTCCTCAACATATTCTCCTGCCCATAATTTTATACCAGCTATATGAACTGTTCAGATTAACACCACAAAGAGTGCAGGAACAGAAAGCAAATGGCCAAGCAGAGGAATTATTAAAAGGGTTGTAGAACTACAAATGAAAAAATTTTGAATGTCCTTCAGAATGCTGAAATATTGCCTATTGAACAAAAATAAATGATACCGTAGGTTCTAAACAGAAACACATCAATTGAATTAATATAATAGTTCTTCGGAGTAATGTAAAATATAAATTAAATTCTTACTATGCATGTCAGGAAGAGAAAATAATGACACAAAGAATAAGTTTAACAACCATTCTATATTAATTCAAATTCCATTCTATATTAATTCAAATACAGCAAATTCTTATACATTCTATAATATACAACAAATCATGAACTTTAATGGGGAAGGAATCAGGAGAAAGGTTAGAGCATTCAGTTAGTCCTTCATGAAATACCAGGATAAATATGTACTGACTGTAACTGTGACAGGCCTTCACATGTGTAGGAAAACTTCCCGGTTAGTCCCAGAAGTATTCCTGAATGCGTTGGAATTTATAAGGCACTAAATGGCTTAGGATCCAATTATTTCTTAGAATATACAGTATATCAAGTACTAGTAAAAATACTTTATTGTGTGAGTGTCCAATGAGTTTTGGAAATTCATTTGTCAATTTGCAAAATTTAATATTTAAAAGACTATATTGTTTAGAACTTAAATTAGAAAAAAATATTTTAAAATATATAACAATTTAAATTACAGCTTATTTTTCTGATGTTTTA
Source organism: Diadophis punctatus similis (assembly GCA_023053685.1). Lineage (NCBI taxonomy): Eukaryota > Metazoa > Chordata > Lepidosauria > Squamata > Dipsadidae > Diadophis > Diadophis punctatus. The sequence continues at coordinate 47,769,007 of JALIGW010000006.1, forward strand.
ATACTGAAATCAAATTAGTGAACAAACCTACCTAACCATCAGTGTATCAGAACAAGGATTTAAGAAAAGGAAAGAACTCCATTCCGGGGGAGGGAACTAATTTTATTATGGTTGGTTGTACAGTTAGCCAGACGTTTAGTCTGGATTTGGCATATTTATCTACCTATCAAGTCCTTTCCAAGGACCTGGGATAGGCAGATGGTGTTTGATGGTATTAAAGACATTGTCACTGGATGTAAGCTGTTTCAAACAAAGCTGCCATTTGCAATTGACTGATGGTGATTTTTGTCAATGCCAATGGTCACGGTGTTGAAAAAATATTCCAGATGTTTTGGAATTGCACCCAAATTGCCTATTACCGGTACTATTGGTACAATCTTTGCTTTCTTTTTACAAATTAGAACATTTGTTCTAATTACACTGAACAACAAAGATTTTGCTTCCTGAACACTTTTGGATGAATCTCATAGATCATGAAAACCAGTATTAAATAAATAACATGTAATTTAACCTATCATATACCACTTTATAGAAATTTTCTGTTTTTTGCAATTTCTATATATACATTTTAATTTTACTAATTTTCGCTTGTGTTATAAGATGCTTTGTCTATCTCATGTCTGTCTGTCTGTAGGCATGCACTCGGGACCTATTGAATAATATTTGTGGAACTGGGCATGCCTAGGCATGCTTGGGTTGAATGAGTGCTGCCTGGAAAGACTATAAAAGCAACTCACATGCACAGATGCTTCTCATTTCATTGATATCAATTTCTATGTACTTTAATTTAATTTAATTTAATTTAATGGATTTCTATGCCGCCCAATTCTGCTACATTTGTAGTGAGTAAATTCTTAAGCTTCCAAGATACAATATAACTGAACTGCATGTGAACAGTACTTTAGTTTTGGAATGGTGATCCAGACAAGGCCTGGGCGCCTCATATTTCTTGTACAAGATGTACTTGGTCTTAAAGCTTAGCTCAGAGGAACTCGGAAGTCAATGCCATTTGCTGTCCCAATGATATGGCTAGAACAGAATGATTATGTGACAGACTGTTACTTCTGTCTGGCTAACGTCACTGGTTTCCCTGCTAAAAATAAGAAACCAATGAAATATCTTCAGCCATGAGACCAGTGCGACATGATGACAATCTGCCAGTACCAAAGCCATCAGAGAAATGTAGCTTAGAGTAACGAAAGAGATGAAGATGCTGCAATGCACCAGCCAGGCATGGACACTGACAATGATCTGAATTTTGAACCTCATAACACAGTCAGAATCAAACAACCTGGTGAAGGTCTTACGATTGTCAAAACCAAAAGCAGAACTACTAGATTCAACATTGTAAGGATGGTGTTTGCTATCACCAGCATTCTATCTTTCGAAGTTGCCAAGATGATTTAGCAAATTTCTTTGCACAAGTTGACAACCTCGTTTTCTGTACTGACATTGATGGTTTGTTCATAGCTTTGGGTTGTGAGCATAACCCAGTAGAATGGCATCTCTTTATTGATTCATCAGTGTAAGCCTCAAGGCTGTTCGTTACACAATGTCAATGAACACCCTTCAGTACCTGTTGTCTATGCTGCACAAAGAATAGAATAGAATAGAATAGAATAGAATAGAATAGAATAGAATAGAATAGAATAGAATAGAATAGAATAGAATAGAATAGAATTCTTTATTGGCCAAGTGTGATTGGACACACAAAGAATTTGTCTTTGGTGCATATGCTCTCGGTGTACATAAAAAGACAAGATACATTTGTCAAGAATCATAAGGTACAACATTTAATGATAGTCATAGGGTACAAATAAGCAATCAAATCATACTTGGAAACAATCAATATAAATCGTAAGGATGCAAGCAACAATTACAGTCATGCAGTCATAAGTGGGAGGAGATGGATGATAGGAACGATGAGAAGATTAATAGTAATAGTAATGCAGCCTTAGTGAATAGTTTGACAGTGTTGAGGGAATTATTTGTTTAGCAGAGTGATGGCATTTGGGGAAAAAACTGTTCTTGTGTCTAGTTGTTCTGGTGTGCAGTGCTCTATAGCGTTGTTTTGAGGGTAGGAGTTGAAACAATTTATGTCTAGGATGCAAGGGTTCTGTAAATATTTTCACAGCCCTCTTTTTGTCCCGTGCAGTATATAGGTCCTCAATGGAAGGCAGGTTGGTAATAATTGTTTTTTTCTGCAGTTCTAATTATCCTCTGAAATCTGTGTCTGTCTTATTGGCTTGCAGAACCAAACCAGACAGGACTTTGCCACAATGGAAAAATGATATCAGGGCAACTGATTCTTATTCTTATAGAAAACACAATAGATCCACAAATACACTACAGGTATTTTTGCTCTTCTAGTTAATAATCAAGAAATGTGTACTTTTTGAGGGTTCTGGGTGAAGTTCTATGATGTACCAGACTTCTCCAAAGTAGGAGAGACAGCATAGCAACGTGAACACCAGCCAGCAGTGATTTTGCCACAGAGTTGGCCTCCTCCAGGTCCCGTCGGCTAAGCAATGCCGGCTGGCGGGCCCTAGGGGGAGAGCCTTCTCTGTGGCAGGCCCCGTGCTCTGGAACCAACTTCCCCCAGAGACCCGAACTATCCCCACTCTGCTGGCCTTCCGGAAGGCGGTTAAGACATGGCTCTTCCTGCAGGCTGAGGGTAGAGCGTAATTCATTGAGCTCACCCCAAGTATGTATGATCGTTGAATGGATAGTGGATGTTTTTTAATATTATGGTTTTAATTTTTATATTTGTTTTTAAAATGTATATTTATATTGGTTTCTTGTATTTTTTTCTGTTGTACGCCGCCCTGAGTCCTTCGGGAGTTGGGCGGCATATAAGAATACCAAATAAATAAATAAATAAATAAATTTTTGGCTGATGATGCAATCTCCTCCCAAGCAAAACTTGCCTGGGATGAAGGTTGGCAACCTCTTGTTCCTTCATTTACCAAGAAAGAATTTCATCAGCCAAAAATCACTGTTGGCTTGTAATGAGACAATTCCTATTAGTCTCACAGCAGTAAAAACTCTGAAATATTTGCATTGGAGGATTGGATTGTTGAAGATGACAGAACTAGCACCGATGCAGCAAAAATGCCTGGCTTAGTTAGGAAAAGGTCAATAATTAGATTTATTAATGACTGAAAAATCCTTATGAACTTTTTGCTGAGAAAAGAAAAGACAGCTTATGGTTTATGGTTTTGAAGATTCGAAAGGATGGCTTATAAAAAGAAGAAAATTATTATGTAATGTTATCAAAAGGGTATGAAATATAAATGTATCTATATTTACTTGTCAGGAAAATTGGAAGGTGCTCTTTAGAATCTTTCCTTTTCTTTCTAGTTCTTTTTCTATGTTTCTTTTTCACTTTCTTGTTACTTTTATTTATTCTTCCTTAATGCAAAATTGGTACTGTTTTCATTCTTTTGAAAAATGTCTTCAATAAAAATTATTTTAAAAAAGAAATGTAGGTTTTAAATGTATATGCTTTAAAAGAAACATTGTTTAAATATACTAGAGAAAGAATCAAATCACAAAAGGATGTTTTTTTAAAACAAAATATATTTATTGCACCTGTGTTTCTCAGCTAAAACATTTAAATTGGAAGATACTAGCAAACTTACCTGGAAAAAAAGAACTGTTATTTCATGTTCTAGTAACAGTAAACATTTTTAATCTGTAAAAAGTTGCTATTTTCTTAAAGGTGATGGATGGATGGATGGATGGATGGATGGATGGATGGATGGATGGATGGATGGATGGATGGACGGACGGACAGACACACAGACAGGCAGACATTTGCAATATTAAAGATTACCTGTGGATGTTGTGCTGCCTTTACAACCTCCACAGCTGTCTCCACTCAGACTATATGCTGATGAATTCCAGCAAATTGATTATGAAGGTCATTGTTGAGGGAGGAAAATTAACTCCCTCGGAACGGGTTCGCAATTTGGGAGTCCTCCTAGAGCCACAGCTAAAATTAGACCAACACCTTACAGCTGTGGCTAGGGGGGGCTTTTGCACAGGTTCGCCTGGTGCACCAATTGCGACCATACTTGGAGAAGGAGGCTCTATTCACGGTCACTCATGCCCTTGTCACCTCCCAATTGGACTACTGTAATGCGCTCTACATGAGACTACCCTTGAAGAGTATTCAGAGACTACAATTGGTGCAAAATGCGGCTGCACGTGCTGTGGTGGGTGTGTCAAGATACACCCATGTAACACCCATACTCCGCCAGTTGCATTGGTTGCCCATTGGTCTCCGGGTACAATTCAAGGTGTTGATCATCATCTTTAAAGCCATACATGGCTTAGGACCAGGTTATCTCCGGGACCGCATTCTACCTCATACTTCCCTTCGACCGGTCAGGTCCCACAGAGTGGGTCTCCTCCAGGTCCCATCAGCTAAACAGTGCCGACTGGTGGGGCCTAGGGGGAGGGCCTTCTCTGTAGGGGCCCCTGCTCTCTGGAACCATCTTCCCCCAGAGATCCGAATCATCCCCACCTTGCTGGCCTTCCAAAAAGCCATTAAGACATGGCTCTTCCTGCAGGCAGGGTTCTGAGACAACTTTACATCTGAGGTCTCCCCCATGTATGCATGGTGTTGTATGTCTTTTTTTAACTTTTTAAAAATTGTTTTAATGATTTTATTGTTTGGTGTTCTTTAAAATGCTGTACGCCGCCCTGAGTCCTTAGGGAGTAGGGCGGCATAGAAGAATTCCCAAATAAATAAATAAAATAAATTGTAATGAGATGGAAGCACCTAACACTCAGAGATATAGTGGGGCAGAGGTATAAAGAAGTCAGAAAATGTAAAATGAAAACAGCATATTTACGAAGGGAAAGAGATTGTTAAAGTAGGATGGAATTGGAATCATTGGAGATCCTTAGACAATGATAATAAAATATTCCTGGTGACAAGTGAGATGGGAAATGTTCAGTGTATTTTGTAGAAATAAGATGGGAGAGGAAAATTACAAGCACTGTAATCAAATACTTTTTTTCCTTTTCAAACAATACCTCTGCAGATTCAATAATTTTGGGGGGGGAAGGATCCTACTATTTGACATGGTACAAGCATTTTTATTTTTACTCCTGAGCATATGATCAGCTAAATTAATTACCTAGCTAAAAATAGTGTTATTGGAGTGTAAATTTCTCAGTCTGTCCAAGTATCCTACAGCAAAGGAGAAATGGAAAAGGCAAGAATACAGAATGCTAGAAATGTCTGCTATTTAGGATTTTTCAGCACTGCAGCCTTAAGCTGCTGGTCTCATATGAAAAAAAAAACTGGTTGAAGCTGGTTTAAAGAAATCATTTTCTTGGTTTTAATTTCCTCATCCACATTGTCTACAGTCATGCCATGATGTTCAGTCTGGACTACATTTATATGGTGGGTGATTTCCCTTCCTTACTTACCCCTTGCACCATAGTGGAAAAGTAAACACAAATTGGCCTCTAAAATCACGTGGTTTCTATTGAGAGACCTTTTCTATCAGCTTTCCTCTGTTGACTCCTCATCATACTTAACACCTTATCATTGGTGCATCCGTTGATGTGCCTAAGCACAAAAAGGAAACATACCATAATTTTACCATTTTCCTATCACTTGGACTAGAAGAAGACAGTGGCCAAACTCTTCTGATTTCCACCTGTTTTATCTTGTTTTTAACCCATCCTTTCACTAGTCCAATGTCCACAACGTATACAAAATAAATCTTGTCCACTGTTTGATACCGTGTTTCCCCGAAAATAAGACACTGTCTTATATTTTTTGAACTCTGAAATAAGCGCTTGGCCTTATTGCCATGCACTCAAAAGCCCGATTGGGCTTATTATCAGGGGATGTCTTATTTTGGGGGTGAGGAATGGGGTGAGGTTCACGGTAGACAGTTTAAGGTTGAAGCTATAGGGGTTTGATGATGTAACAACGGAGTCAGGTAGAGCATTCCAGGGATTGACCACTCTATTGCTGAAGTCATATTTTCTGCAGTCGAGTTTGGAGTTGATCTTGATAATCATCATTCTGCTTTTAACCTTATTTAAAGTCACACATTTATGTGATTTTAAGTCTTTGAAGTTTATTTGAATAGTGTTTATTTCACAACTTTCCTCAAATATTTTTTTTTGAAATAAATTCCACCAAAACGGTCCCTATGAGTCAGTCTGTCTCTTAATATCTTCTCTAGCCTGTCTCACCGACTCACTGATTCACTGGAGAAGAGCCTGATGCTGGGAACGATTGAGGGGGAAAAAAAAGGGGACGGCAGAGAATGAGGTGGCTGGATGGAGTCACTGAAGCAGTCTGCGTGAGCTTAAATGGACTCTGAGGGATGGTAGAGGACAGAAAGGCCTGGAGGAACATTGTCCATGGGGTCGCGATGGGTCCGACACGACTTCGCAACTAACAACAAACAAGCATATCTCAGTGCTTTTTTTCATACTAGCATAGTTGGGTGGTTTTTTTTAAGTGGGTACCTGCAAGAGAAGGAAAAGATTTGGAGCAGAACAAACCTTTTGAAAAAATGCCCTGAGAGGCTGCACAAAAAAGGCCTCCTCGTAGTTTAATCTGGTAGCATAATAATCAATAGAAAGAAAAGAAACACCAGGAATACAACAGGAGGGAACAATTGAAGAAGTACCAACTGAAAGGAAAAACAAAAATGATTTTTTTAAAAAAAGAAAAGAACAAAGAAAGCAAAGAAAAGCCAACTTCTGAAGACAAGAACGTCAATTAAATTGAATTTCATGACAGTTAGTTATGCTTTGATGACTTTAACATGGGCTACTCTGCGTGAAATTGTCCTTGAAAACACTTGCAAGCTGCAGCTGGTCTGGAATGTAGCAATATATGCAATGTTGGACATATTTCATTATGGAACACCTTTGCTCTATGACAGGGGTGTCAAACTCCATTTCATTGAGGGCCGCATCAGGGTTGTGTTTGACCTTGGGGAACCAGGAGGGTGTGGCCAGGGTGGGCATGGCCAGCTCAATATCACTCGCATTGGGGGCGCCGATGGTGGCCCAAGCGCTCTACCAGCGAAAATGTCCTCCCAAGCTCTGTTTTCGGCTGCGACGGCCTTCTGCATCCCTCTGCCAGCAAAAATGGAGCTCAGGAGGGCCACGTGCGGCCCTCCTGAGCTCCATTTTTACTGACAAGAGGCACCGCAGACCTTCGCTGTTTCCAGGGTGGGCCTGTGGGCCAGATCTAAGCATCTGCAAGCCGGATCCGGCCCACGGGCCTTGAGTTTGACACCCCTGCCCTATGAGATGTGACTGTTAGTAAAGAGCAGAAATAGCAATAGCAATAGCACTTAGACTTTATATACCGCTTCACAGTGCTTTACAGCCCTCTCTAAGTGGTTTACAGAGTCAGCATATTGCTCCCAACAATCTGGGTCCTCATTTTATCCACCTTGGAAGAATGGAAGGCTGAGTCAACTTTGAGCCTGATGAGATTCGATCTGCCAAACTGCTGGCAGCTGGTAATCAGCAGAAGTAGCCTGCAGTACTGCACTCTAATCACTGCGCCGCCGCGGCTCTTTAAGAAAAGAAAACACATTCTTTCCCCAGATCTTAAGTTAGTAGATCCTACACACTTGTCTTTTAATGGTCGCCTTTTTTTTTAATGCCATTTGGGTGTTTTTGTTTTTCTCTTAATTGTGTTGTATTGTTGTTTTGCTGGATCCTGCCCAGAGTTACTATAGAGTTGGAGAGCTTTTTTTAATTTCTAACACAGATAAAAAAGAACAGGCATTCATTTAATCCTATAATCTGTCCATTGGGAGTGTGGCAGCCTAGAAATGCCAGAATAATAATGATTAATAAATAAGCAATCTCATAAACTGCTAATATACCCTGGAGACTCAAGCAGATCCTTTCTTTGTTAAGTGTTTTAAAAGCTAGGACAAAGAAATGCTAGTGGGGGGAGGGGGAAATGCACTAAAGTTCATTCTCAACTTTACCTTGCCTGTTTTTCTGCCATTACAAAAAAGATGGATGCAACAGTGAGAAAATATGGGCGAGTTACAAATGCTATGTGAAGCTTTCATTAAGGGAATAAACAAAGGAAGGAGATGATTTTTAAACATGAGCCTTTTAAGAGCTAGAATAATGTACTGCATATTTGCCTCCACCAGATGGCAGTGCCAGTAATTGTAACGTCATTGATAATACCAGTAGCAGATATAATACTATAAAATACTTTTGCGTCTGTGCATGTCATACATGTTTGCCTGTCTTTGTGTGTCTGGGTAGCAACAATCTAAGGCCCATCCTTTGGGGAGCACAACTTTCTAGTGGTTCCATATGTGAATTAAGCTACTTATTTTATCTCTGAAAGAAATGTGGAGATCAAGTGAAAAAAAGAAAAAGAAAAAGAAGCAAGTAACATTCTTACTTAAGCCTAAACCACGGGTGTTAACCTCAAGGGCTGGATCTGGTCCATAAGTGTTAAATTGTGGGCAAAGATCGCAGGAGACAGACTTCAGAACAGCTCTTTTATTAGCTCACTCAAGCAACCAGCAACTTGCAGTCTGACAGATAGCCCTTTTATAGGGAGCTGTCAGACACAACAACCAATAGCGTATGAGCATTCAAACACATGACCAGGGTGGCAACAACAGTTGAGGTAGAGTTCAACTATAAACATAACGACTTGCAGTTCAGTCAGAGGTCGTCTGGTCAAAACAAGTTTATGGTTCAGTTATAGGTCAGTCAGAACACAACACCAAGGTGCTTAGATCTGACCCATGGGGCCACCCTGGAAACAGCAAGGGACCGGCCCACGGCGCCTCTTCCAGTGAAAACGGGATCCCGAGCTCCGTTTCTGGCTACGACAGCCTCTTGCAACCCTCTGCCAGCGAAAATGGAGCTTTCATTGGCAGAGGGTTGCAGGAGGCCGTTGCAGCCAGAAACGGAGCTCAGGAGCCCATTTTCGCTGGCAGAGCACAAAGTGATGTCGAGCTGGCCACGCCCCCCTGGCCACACACACCCCGCCCCCACCCCCGAGGTCAAACACAACCCTGATGCAGCCCTCAATGAAATCGAGTTTGACACCCCTGACAATTTCTTCTGAAGCCCATAAGGTTTCATAAGAGCATGCAGTTAAAAATTCTTCCTGCTGCTATAGCCAATTTATATCACTGGAAAAAGAAATAATTGGACGTGAGTACCGGTAGTTAATATAAAAAGAATCCTGGTAGTCAATAAAAGGTCAATCTAGACCAGCATCTAATGGACCAATCTGATACTTTGCAGAAGTCAGGGACAGCATGAGATGATACCATTTCTTGCTGTACATTTGTATTCAGAATGCCGCTGCTTCCTTGTCCCATTCAAATCCACTTGGACTAAGATTTTATCCTCCACCTAGCCAGGTATTTGTCAATTACTGTTATTATTTTTTTCTGGAATAGTACAACAGTATTTTTTTTCTAGGAAAAAAATAATAATCCAATGCATGATTTTTAAAATGTATTAATAACTATGGGCCATTCATTAATAAACAAATTAAAAGCAGGAATAACTAGATACAGGAGCTTTAAGAAAAGACTGCTGTAACAGCCCAAGTGAAACTGTTTTTTCCTTGAAGAAAAACCAGTCCAGCTGCCTTTTGAAAAAGCACCTTTGAGACACCTATGACCTGGATGCCTTAGAACAGGGGTCCTCAAACTTGGCAACTTTAAGACTTCAACTCCCACAATTCTCCAGCCAGCATAGAGAATTATGGCTGGAGAATTCTGAGAGTTGAAGTCCACAAGTCTTAAAGTTGCCAAGTTTGAAGACCTCTGACTTAGAATCTCCATTTAGCCCAAGTGAAAAAAAGATTATCAATAATTCAGGGGGCTTTTCCCTTGCCATCCAGTAGCCCAGTATAGCAAAAGAAAACCCAGCACTGGAGACCCAAAGACCAGCATTCACCTTCCTCTATTATGTCAAAGATACAGAAATATTATGAAAGCCTAGAGCTGTATCCACGATCTGGTTTATTTGGCATCATTTGTAACTTGTTCTTTGCTAGATACCATTGACACTGGAGAACAACACCAAGATCTTCCATACAAAAACAAAGCAATGTATTCATATAGCCAAGAAGAAGCATTTCTTGATTTGTGTCATCTATTTTCTCTATGTGCTGCTTTAATAAATTGTTGGTGTCAGTCAAACAATTCATGAATTGCATCCTAAGATACCAAAGCAAACTGATGTATTTTCTTTGAGAAATCTGGGAGAACCAATGAAATGGCAGGAAACTGGAGAAGGGCAAATGTCTGTATATTAAAATGGGAAAAAAAGAAGTATCCAGGGAATCATGGATATGCCAAGCCAACTTTAATACTCAGGGGAACTCTAAAGCAAATCATTCAGGGGTCAGTATAAGATGATAAACAATTAATACCTTGACCAGGTAATTTCCTTAGTAGATTGCAGACATCCTACGAAACTAAAATGAGACAATTGGCCGCAGCCATGTTCCCATGGCCAATTCGCCACATTCATCTCACCATGGTCAACTTACCACAGGACAATTCCACGTGGAATAATACAGGTAGTCCTCAGCTTATGACCACAATTGAGCTCAAAATTTCTGTTGCTAAGTGAAAAATTTGTTAAAAGCTTTGCCCCATTTTACGACTTTTCTTGCCACGTTTGTTAAGTGAACCCCTGCAGTTGTTACATTAGTAACACAATTTATGAGGACCCAGATTGTTGGGGAAAATATGCTGACCCTGTACACTGCTTGAAGAGGGCTGTGTAGCACTGGGAAGCAGTATATCAGTCTAAGTGCTATTGCTATTAAGTGAATCTGGCTTCCCTACTTTGCTTGGCAGAAGGTCACAAAAGGGGATCACGTGATCCTGGGACACTGCAACCATCATAAATGTGAATCAGTTGTCAAGCATCCAAATGTAAATCACATGACCATGGGGATGCTGCAATGGTCATAAGTGTGAAAAATGGTCATACGTCACTTTTTTCAGTGCCCTTATAACTTTGAACTGTCACTAAATGAAGTGTTGTAAGTCAAGAACTACCTGTATTATCCATCACTGTGTCCTTGACATTATTTCCATTGACAAAAATGGAAATAATGTAGACAAGACTGTGACGGATAACATTTATTGCTTTGAATTATCCCACATGGATTGTCCCATGGCAAGATGGTCATGCCAGGTTGGCTGCGATGAGATGGGTATGGCAAGATGGCGGTAGTGAGTTGGCCACAGTGAGTTGTCCTAGACCCTGCTGCAAATATAACCTATCTTGATTCTGGCAGACAGAGTCAAGATGCTGAAAAGTATGTTGCCACATAATTCATTCTGTGTTCCTGTAGTCTGCAACATTTTATTATACCCGTATTTTTCAGAGTATAAGATGCACCTTTCCCCCCCTAAAAGAGGCTGAAAATTTGGGTGTGTCTTATACTCCGAATGTAGCTTTTTCGAAGCTTTTTTTCCAGCCCTAACGAGGTGCTAATGATCTTCCCGGCTTGCAGGATTTTTTCATTCCTACTCCCTCCGAAAAAGTTTTTTCCCAGCCCTAAGTCTTTGCAGCCTTGTTTTCATTGCTATTCCCTCTGAAAAAGGTTTTTTCAGCCCTAATGAAGTGCTAACGATCTTCCTGGCTTGCAGAATTTTTTTATTGCTACTTCCTCTGAAGAAGTTTTTTTTCCCAGCCCTAAGTCTTTGCAGGCTTGTTTTCATTGCTATTCCCTCCAAAAAAGGTTTTTTTCAGCCCTAACCAGGGGATAAAATAATGTGCTGAAGCTGCCCAGACTAAGGACGCTAGCCAGATGAATACCTGGTAGGTAGATTTCCCCCCCTATTTTCCTCCCCAAAAACTAAGCTGCACCTTATACTCCAGTGTGTCTTATAATCCAAAAAATACGGTATATTATACATATTATTCAGAGATGGAGAAGTGGAAGGAATGCAGTTGCCAAAATAACCCTTCCCAACTTCATGATATAATGCTAACATACAGATGGGGTTTTTTTGACTATTTTCCCCTTCATTCCCCTTAATATATTTTTTCAAAGAAAAAGGGGAACTTTCAAAAAAAGGAATAGATGTTGATATGAGTCATGAGCAAGGGAAGAAAAAATAAATTTAAATTGTCACCTTCTTCTATTAATCAAGGCATCTGCTCAGTCAAGTCTGTGTCACAAGTAAAAAAAGGCACATTAGCTTTTGACCTGCTTTTGACATTTCTTTTACTTGATAGCTAGGGCAAAAGCCACACAGCAAAATCTAAGCAATTATTCTTCCCAATTACGGTCAAATAGCCAGAATACAAAGGTGCTATTAGAAGACAATCCATGAAATATATATTTTACAGTATTTATCTTCTATGGGAGAAAATACACTTTTCTATTAAACCCAAGTGTATTGCGTATGTGTGTAAGCAGAGGAGCATGTGTAAGAGAGAAATATTTTAATGATGTGCTATTTTTCATTGATAGTTGAAATTCACCAAATATCCTTGCAAGTATATTTTAATACATTAAATATAAAGTGACATTTTATTGTTGCATTATTTTTCACGGGTAAAAAATACAAAATTCCACCTACCTGTAACATATACAGGTTATAAACAAAGTGACTAAATGCTACTGATCCTTAGAAACAAATATACAAGGCGGGAAAAACTGTCCTATAAACAAAAATCTAGTGAATCAGAGCATATAGAACAACATATAGATAGAGGAAGTAGTCCTTTCCCTCCAGAAGAACAGCTTAGGAAATGAAAGGAAATGGGATAAAAGCTTTCACAAGCACCCTGTAAGTGCAGTAATCATCAGCATTATAGGCAATTATAGCCTTCCTGAGATGGCCAAAAACCTGGATGTGTCGCTTAGGGCATTTTAAACCAGTCATGCAATTAACTACTGCTAGGAAACACCTGTCCCCATGCTGATTATTTTTTTAACCAATAAATCCCTCAAGCTTTCAGGGAAGAAGCCATTACTATTATTATTATTATTATATAATTTATCTAAACTGAAAGTTGTGCACAGAATGTATCCCTGTGAAGTTGTAAAGGTGTCATTTCAATGGATGTTGATATGCCCAGATACCACATTTTACATTATTATTTCCCCGTTTTTCAATTTTATAAATTGTTACAATAATCCCCAAACTTCTGAAAGAAGGTCTATATACATAATGGGCACTTTTTCGAACATAAACACAACAATTACATTAATAAAGAGATTGGCCATTATTTTTAAAAGTAAACTGCAATTTCTTCCCCAGCAGGGGAACTTATACATTGCTTAATGGTGTAAACCGCTTAGGCAGTGTTTCTCAACCTTGGCAGTTTGAAGATGTGTGAACTTCAACTCCCAGAATTCCCCAGCCAGCAACACTGGCTGGGGAATTCTGGGAGTTGAAGTCCACACATCTTCAAACTGCCAAGGTTGAGAAACACTGGCTTAGAGAGTGCTTGCACTATGAGGCGGTATATAAATCTCACAAATAAATAAATAAATAAATAAATAAATAAATAAATAAATAAATAAATAAATAAATAAATAAATAAATAAATAAATAAATAAATAGATAGATAAATAAATAAATAAATAAATAAATAAATAAATAAATAAACAAACAAACAAACAAACTTGCGGGGGGGGGGGAAACCTTACAGATACATATGCACTATTCCCTTGTACTTTCATTTTTACATTCGTGTTTCTCATTATTACTTTGGCTCAACTTAGATTCCATGAATGTTTATTTTATTTATTTCATGAAATGAAACCTCTGTAGTTCAGAAGCTGCAGCAAATGCAAAATGACCAGCAACAAGCAGTGCCTAAATATCATGAGGGTTCATTACTTTTGATTGAAACTTAGGTTCTGAGGCTGACCAGAATGATTTGATTGATTTTTCCCCCCTGGGGCAAAAGGAACCTGCTTTGTGGTTGCCTATTCAGTTTTTAAGTTGTGACTGGTTTCTCTGGAGCAGCGTTTCTTAACCTTGGCAAATTTAAGATGTATGGACTCCAATTTCCATAATTCCCCAGCCAGCAATTCTGAAAGTATATTCACATATCTTAAAATTGCCAAGGTTGAGAAACACTGCTTTGGAACAAAATATTGCTAGGAATCAGCATCAATAGGAACAGTGGAGAAAAATTCCTAAAACTCCATGGAACAAGGGCAAAACTATCTCCTTGTCTCTCATCCTAAATAGGTGTGCAAAATTTTCTGAGTTGCATAGATTAGCTGACTTGGCACTAATTTACCGTATCTTATGGAAAAGACCAATAAGAAAAGTATTTCTTATGTCCTAAAGTCCCCATGTATTCGTAACCATCTCATGTATTCATAACCATGTTTATACATTTTATGTATTCACAATCATGTTTATACTTTTTCTGTATGCTTGACAAATAAAAAAAATTCTACCCAACTCCCAACGTTCATTCCATAATATTCAAGAAGAGTCATTATTCCTTATATTAATTTTATCAGCACAAACCGAACACATAGAATGTTCCTCTCCCAAATATGGATTAATCATTAAGCAAAACAATAGCATGCTTGGGGCACCAAGGAAATGGGGAAACCACTGAGGTTTCCCCCTTAGATATCATGTCCTTAACTCTTACATTACCACATTTAACAGTCATTTATTTGCAATTCTCCTTATTTACTGTGTTCAACATTAATCTTCATTATTAAAAAATATTTTTATTGGCATGGTGATTGACTAAAGTTTAAAAGTTTGATTCAAAGGTGTTGTCACATATCCCTTTTATTTCAGCTTCTGTTTTAATTTATTTTTAATTAAGTATTTTGATTACAATACTAAACATTAACATAAACTAAACTTAGAGAAAGAATAGAAAAAGAGAATAAAAATGCAAGAAAAAAGAAAGCAACAATAACAAGAATATAATAAAGAAAAAGAAAAAGAAAATATAAGGAAATAATCTTCATCACAACAAATATAAGCAAATTTAGTAACTGTTCACACCCTACAAGGTTATGAACAAATCAGGGTGAAATTCAGCAGGTTCTGACAGGTTCTCGAGAACCGGTAGCGGAAATTTTGAGTAGTTCAGAGAATCGGCAAATACCACCTCTGGCTGGCCCCAGAGTGGGGAGGGAATGGGGATTTTGCAGTATCCTTCCCCTGGAGTGGGGTGGGAATGGAGATTTTGCAGTATCCTTCCCCTGCCACGCCCACCAAGCCAGGCCCACAGAACCAGTAGGGGGAAAATTTGAATTTCACCCCTGGAACAAATATCTCATCTATAAAATATCAACTTTTCAATCCTGATGTCAGCAAAAAATCCAAAACTTTGCAGATTTCCAGTAATTTGCAAAAAGGGCCATTTTTAAACCTTAATCAAATGACTCTGTCAAGCGCCGTGGAAATCAGGAGATTCAGGAATTCAAATGAGTATAAAGATTTATTGCAAGCTTATGCTCTCTACAAAAATCTAAGCTACTAACCGTCAAGGCAAATGAGCAGGAATTAAGAGGCATTCAAAGTGGGCTAGGGTTAGATCTCTTGCGGGCACACAGGGACTTATGACGTCTTTGACCTCTCTCTTGGGCTCAGCCTGGTCATCGTTACAAAATCAACCTTATCTCCTACAAAACCAGGCTTTCTTTTACTTCTAATAGTCTTAATCTTTAAATTAGTAAAATATTGTTATAGGATTTGATTTCTCTTCAATTCTTCTTTATCCCATCATACAGATCTCTCCAAGGCTTTAAAAGTCTCTTTTGTACATCCAATAAAGAAAACCAGGTCAGAGATTCTCTTTCTCACTCTCTTATGAATTTACAAAGATTTTAAAAACTATAGAAAGATAAAAGAAGAAATAGAAAAGATTATGAAAAGGGTACAAAAAATGAAGAATAATAAAGTATGAAAAAGAATCATATCTAAAGAAGTGACTTTTTCTTTGCAGCAGTTACAAACATAACAATTACCATTTCTCCCTGCTCATATTGCAAATCATAGTTTCCTTAGTCCCATAAACTTTAGATTAATAAATATCAAAATCAGATGATCGTTTTTATCCATTTTTAACAAAAAACCTATAAAGGGTTTATAGTCTTTTATAAAAGTAAGTATAGTTCCCTCTTCAATCAACTAAGTCAGTTTAACCATTTCTGAAAACTCAACCATTTCACAATCCATTCCTCCATTATTGGTGTTTCTGTAGTCTTCCATCTTTGTGTATTTAATAGCCTCACTGCATTTGTCATATATGAAACCAATAATCCATGAGACTTTTCTGGTTAACTGTCTGTAAGGCCTAGGAAGAAAAGTCCGGATTTTATCTCAATGTTAATTTTTAAAACTCTTTACATCACCATACATATTTGCATCCAGTACATTTTTGCTATTTTAGAAGTCCACCATGCATTATAAAATTTCCATTTCCAGTAGTGATTAGAAGCACCTTTTTACATCTTAGACAATTTTTCTGGTGTCATATACAAATTTGCCACAGACTTTTGCCACAGTCATTGTGCTTCTATTTGCAGATCTTTAATTTTTTTGATTTTCACCAGTCCTTTGTCTGCTATTCTGTTTTGTCTGCTATTCTCCAAGTATTGCAATGTCCACTATAGATGTATTTTTGTCTTTCTTATCAACAATTGTTAAATCTGGGCTGTTGTGTGGCAGATGCTTATATGTTTGAATTCTAAAGTCCCAGAGCACTTTAGCTTCTTCATTTTATTACTTTGTCTGTTTTGGGGTCTCCAAGTTCTTGCTTGCAGGCAAATAGAATTTCTTGCAGATATTTTGGTTACCAATATTGCTACTTTGTCATGTCATTGTCTGTACAATCTTCTTGCAGTAGCTAACTAGATGATCCACTATTTCCCCAGCTTCTTTGCAGAGGCGGCATTTGCTGTCTCTTGCTTGCTTCTAAATTCTGGCTTTGTAGGCATTTGTCATTAAGGCCTGGTCTTATGCAGCCAGAATTATCCCGTCTCTTTCTTCAACTTTCCTGCTCTTAGCCATTGCCAGGTCTTGTTATTTGCTTTTTCACCTAGTTTTTAATGTACTGGCCAGGTTATACTTTTCCTTACCAGACCTCTTTTTTGTTCTTCATTTGATCTTTCTTATAGACCCGTTTGGTTTCTTTGGTATTCAGTAAGCTTTCACGAGGAACTAGTTTTTAGTGCATTTTCTTCATTGTCCTTCAGATATTCTTCTATTTTCTTTTCTTTTCTTCAACTGTCTGGTGTATTTGCAACCTAACAGCCACTTATGCTCCTTGATAAGTAGAATCTATCAAAATTGAGAGATGCCTGGTGTTCCCTGAGCTTGGTTGTTTTCATTACTCAAAGTAGGTACCGTAATACCATCCATGCTAGTAAGGAGTGGGGTTTGCTCTCAATTTATATTCTCGTGGCTGGCTTGCCCTATCAGTGTTGGTGGGAGTGGTCTTCGGGGTTTTTTGGTTGGGCTATTTATCATTAGTCTGTTTGGCAGTTCCTTGATTGGAATATTGTTTACTTCTTGATTGTTAGCCTGATGTTAATCTCGGTGTTGGTGTATGCTTATCTGGTATTGATTGCTGGTGGAGTGTTTTTGTCTTTTTGTTCCCTTTTTGGCTTGTTGATTCTATCTTTTACATAGTTTGTAGATATTGCTTACGTCTATGTGTCTATTGATGACCAATATGTAAGAGTGCCAGCCTTCCAGGAATATCTTTTCCAAAGCCTTCATGGCACTGTACCAAGTGCTAGTCTATGGCTTAATGTCTATGGAGATTCTCAGTCATCCAGGTCATGGTTGTCCCAAAAGTGTTTTTTCAAGAGGCAAGTGAACTTTCTGGTTTTTCTTTGAAGACATTTCGCTTCTCATCCAAGAAGCTTCTTCAGATCTGTTTTGAAAAAGCACCTTTGGAATAGGCTGTGGCTTATTTCTTTACTGCTTGTTCCTTTAGTGTTGATGATTGATTCCAAAAGGAAGAAGCTATCCACCACTTAGATATATTCATGGGTAATTCTAAGGCTGATTGTTCTAATGTTCTTCATTTTTCACTCTGATTATTTATTTATATTTCTGAACTACCTGTCTTCTCCAAGACCGATTAGTTTGGTCTTAAATGTAATTCTTTTTTTTTTACTGTGCTCCTTGACTTTTATTATTAAAGCTTGCAGGACATTTGCATTTTTGCTATCAAGGTAGTGCCACCAGCGTAGCTTAAGTTTCTTCTTCCAATTTTAAAGCCACACTCTCTTGTTCCCATCTAGCTTCCTTTAATATACTGTATATTCAGCATATAGGATAAGTAAATGAGGGGAAAATATGAAGCCTTGTCAACCTGGAGGCAGTCTGTTTTGCCAGATTCTGTCCTCACCTGTATGAAAAGGTGCATAATATTAAAGGCAAACAAAATAATTTTGGTATCTAAGACAGAAAATCCCATAAGATGGGGTCCTCAATCCCCGGGCCATGGACCGCTACTGGGCCACAGTCTGTTGAGACCACTGAAGTGATGGGTGAGTGCACAAAGCTTCATTTGCACATGCACAAGATTTAGGCTGCACACGCGAAACCATTCCCCCTACCACTGAAACTGCGAAAACCACAGGCACCACTGGTGGTCTGTGGAATCAAAAAGGTTGGGGACTCCTGCCATAAGCATTTCCCTTCAGTAAAAATGGAATAATATTCTAAATAGTAACATAATTATGTTTTTTTTTAAATATTTGTGGAGCTAAACATTGCTTAGTGGCAATTTCTACTAGAAGTATTTGACGCTAATGCTCAGACTATTATCTTGAATTGTTGTTCACGGCCATTCTCATAAATAACATTAACCAGATTTTTCTTTCAAGACAAACAACAGTATTTTATGTATATTTATACTGGAAAAGTTTTACTCTTTAAGTGTAAATTAATAAGAACAATATATAAAATATGTTACATGTAAATAAGCAGAATGTTACAATAGTAACAATAACTTTTAGATCTAAGACAAGTTATTAGATATCTTTTTGCCTTTTAGTACTGTCCAAGGGGTTTTCATGGCAAAGATACTGGAGTGGTTGCCATTGGATGCAACCAGTGTTGCATGATCCACTGGCAACCAATGTTGCCAATGGATCATGTTTTGTCCACCAAATGAGAAGGAAGGACTCACTGGAGAAGAGCCTAATGCTGGGAAAGATTGAGGACAAAAAAAGGAGGCGAGAAAGAGAATGAGGTGGCTGGATGGAGTCACTGAAGCAGTAGGCGTGAGCTTAAATGGACTCTGGGGGATGGTAGAGGACAGGAAGGCCTGGAAGAATGTTATCCATGGGGTCGGGAGGGGTGAGAAACGACTTCGCAACTAACAACAACAAAATTAGGCATCTGAAGTTTGAAATGTTCAAATACCTTTTGCCAAATAACATGGCAAACAAAGCAAAGATGGACAGAGAAACACAAAAAAATGGTAAAACATTTTAACATATGTGGCAACAGTCTGCAGATATACAAAATAAATCAAAGCCCAATAATGCATTATGACATACATAGCATGTAACAGGAATGAAATTGATTAATGGAAAGTACAGGTAGTTAAACTCTTGTCCTGTTCATGTAGTAAGCATATTAGGGATTTTTAAAATATTTTTTGTTGTTATTGCTGAATCTATCACCATGATCTGGTGAACATCCTGGGTGAATTTGCGCATTAGGCAAGCCAGTTCCCACGTGCAGTGTTTCTCAACCTTGGCAACTTGAAGATGTCTGAACTTCAACTCCCAGAATTCCCCAGCCAGCAATTCTGGGAGTTGAAGTCCAAACATCTTCAAGTTGCCAAGGTTGGGAAACACTGGATTAGGGTTACAAGGGAAACAATCAGCCTGATTATGGCGCTCTTAGTAGAAGCCAAGTTATTTTAGGACCCAGCAACAATCTTTGCCGCTCTCGCTTACACACTGCATCGCTGTTAGTGTACAACTGGCCGGGCCATCATCCCCGTTGCTTGCTCCTTGTTGGAACCCTCTGCGCCTGCCTTCCCAAGCGCTTGCAGGCACAGGAAAGGAGCGAGAGGAAGCCTGTTTCTTCCGAACAGCAGCTTTCCTTTGCGGAGGGACGCTCGCGGCTGTATCGCTGGCAGCGAAATCTCCCCGGCCCGGTTAGGGCCGCCGGCTGGGTCTGCATGCGCCTGCGCGGGCGCGCCACCGCCGAGGGCGAAAGAGGGACTTGGATAGCTCCGGCTTGGGTCTTTCCCCTACTTGAGGCGCCAAAGCCTCATTCGCCTCGCCTTCTCCCGCCGTTATCTTAGCGCGGTGCAGCAGTCGGCCGAGACTCCGGCTAGAATTCGGGTCCTCCCTCGGGGGCGGGGCGACGGAAAGACCGCGGCGTCCCCACCTCCTTTCTGGGTAGCTCCAAGGAGAGAACGGGGTTCCTGCACGGGGACGCCGCCAGCCGCATCTTCTCCGCCTCGGGCTTAAAACTGGATGGAAGCCGCCCGGGGGTTTGGCGGAGCCTCAGCGGCTAATAACGGGAATCCCTCAGCGGATGCTGCTGCTGCTGCCCGCGTTCGGTTCTTACGGCTGCCCGCGGGCTGCGAGATGCTGAGCTGCGGCTCCAAGGCGGCGCTCGGGGCCCCCGCTTCGGTGCTTGCGCGCGCGTGAGGCGAGAGAACGACGACCTGCCGTCCCCTCATGGACACGGAGTCCCGGGCACAGCTCGGGGTTGCTGCTGCTGCTGCATCTCGGGGGAAGGGTCGTGTGAACGGCGAGCCTCAGAGGGAGCCAACGCTGCTGCCTTCGTGTGGGTGGAATGCTGGGCGGGCCACCCATTCCGGGTCGTCTCGTTGGGCAGGGGGCTTAAGAGGTGGCTTTTAGGGTTTTGGTTTTTTTAAATATTATTATTCCGAGTTTCATTTGGAAAGCCGAGGGGTGTGTGTGTGGGTGGTGCAGGCGACCACAAGCCCGTCCATGGCCAACCCGCGGCGGTGCATTGAGCTGGAGCACTTCGAGGAGCGAGACAAAAGGCAGCAGCGCTCGGGTTCCCGCCGGGGAGGGGGCAGCTCCACTTGTAGCAGCAGCTCGGGGCCCAAAGGCAACGGGCTCATCCCCAGCCCCGCGCACAGCGCCCACTGCAGCTTCTACCGCACGCGCACCCTCCAGGCCCTCAGCTCGGAGAAGAAAGCCAAAAGGGCGCGCTTCTACCGCAACGGGGACAAGTACTTCAAGGGCTTGGTCTATCCCATTTCCAGCGACCGTTTCCGCTCCTTCGACGCCCTCCTGGTCGAGCTCACCAGGTCTCTGTCCGACAACGTCAACCTGCCTCAGGGCGTCCGGGCCATCTATACCGTCGACGGCAGCCGAAAGCTCTCCAGCCTCGAAGAACTGGTGGATGGTAAGGAAAGCCTACGCCTTATCAGTTGGCTGTATTGCGGTCTTGGGACATAAGCGCTGAGCTGTGGGGAAGCCGCTCCGGGGTGGGCGTGTTTAGTGGTGTAGCAGCCTAAGCGGCTATCAAGGGCGTTTTCACCAGTGGGATTCGCACAGATCTGTCCATATTACCCACAATTCTTAGATGATGTCACCCTGTTTCAGCTGATTCGCATTGCTTAGTTAAATCCGACTATTCTAACGGGAACATCCGCGCGTATGTGTGGACGCTGCCTCGGCTTCCGATGAGGAAAAATGCGCTATTTTATTGGGCAGGGGGAATCTCTGAAGATCGAAATGGGGATGTTAGCAGGCTGCTGTCGTTGGGCTGTTCCAAAATGTGGAATGGTTTTTGTTTGAAACATGATTTGGCCTTCCCATCTGCCTATAAATAGCTTGAGACAGGATTTAAAAGTACCCTGAAGTGATATTTGCAAAAAAAGAGTCACAATGTTGTGGTAAAAAAATATTGATTAGACAAATGTTTAGCGGTTTCAAACCCTTGATTTTTAATGCTGTGGCACCTGGCCTATATAATTTAACATTTGCAGGTTGAAAATCAAAGATTAAAACTCTGGGATTAATTCCATAGTGGATTACTTTGAATTTGTAAATATATTTCTACTGGGCCAGCTAAAACAGCTCCAAACTATCTGAGATTGGTTATTATACTGATAAATGGTAATTGACTATATAACATCTAATGCATAAAACTGAAAATTTCTGGGTTTATTTTCATATCCCTGTTTTGTGGTTGAAAAAAAATGATGGTTATCAGATCCTATTTTAAAGATTGAAATGATTAATCTTTCCAGGTATCTTCCATGGACAAGTATAATCCAAATAACTTAGTTTTCTAGAACTTTCTGTTTACCTGTTACTTCAGATCATTCAGTGTCCATAATACTTCATACAGATTATTTTAATGATTAGCTTTACATACCTGTGTTTTTGAAATATCAATTTGTTGTCCATACATACCTGTTATAATAAGCACGCATTCAATGAATTTTTAGATTTTTCCCTTTTTATGAGTATATATGTTTTTGTTGATTGCACGACATGAATCTATTCTAGAATATTGAAGGATTTGCACCTTTTTCTTAAATGTACAGCAGTGGTTCTCAACCTTTTCTTCATCACGGACCCCCTTCAAATACCTTTTCTGACCATGGCCACAGACTCCCCCAAGACTTACCGTATTTTTCGGAGTATAAGACGCATCTTAGTTTTGGGGGAGGAAAATAAGAAAAAAAAAATCTGCCTACCAGCATCCATCTGGCTAGCGTTCTTAGCAAACAGCCTGGAACAGGTGTATTAGCCTTGCAAAGCTCCATTTTAAAGGCTGCTTTTTCAGCCTTGCAGAGCTCAGTTTGAGAGGTTGTTTTACCCTTGCAAAGGTCCGTTTCAGAGGCTGGGCGGGGCTACATTCAGTGTATAAGATGCACCCAGATTTTCACCCTCTTTTAGGGGGGGAAGGTGCGTCTTATACTCCGAAAAATACAGTAACTCAAGATTTAAATCAAAATATTTCTTTAAGTCTTCATGGACCCCCTGTGACAACATCACGCCCCCCCCAGGGGTCAGCAGACCACAGGTTGAGAACCACTGGTGTACAAGATTTCTTGGCTGATAACTAATTATTTCATTTACACAATACTTCAGTGCAAAGTGTGAAGTGCTATCACATTCAGGGATCAGATAACTATCAAACTCCAGTTAGAATTGTTTATTCAAATAAGCAGTGTCTTCTTGTCTAATTCCTGTTCCCAAAGATATTTATGTAAGGCCACCTGACTATATGACCTACTTCAGTGATTCAAATGAATGGAGAACATTATCCCTGTAATTCCATTACCTCCTGGGGAAATGCTAAACTTTAGCATTGAAGGTAACTAAGTAGCTAGTATGAGTAAATATGGGTGAGATTGTATTTGTAAATTGATAGGAATAACACAATCTGATTTTTCTTAATAAAAAAATCTATGTGTATTCAATCCTATATTCCAGTTTCAATCTGAGACACCATTTTGCAAACATTTAATACCAATTTAGACATATATAATTCTAGAACTCTGAGAAAACAAATTTAAAAATCAAGATCAATCAATTAAAACTAAATGAATATCAATTAAGGTATATTTAGGTAGAGAATGCAGAACTAATCTGCAAGAATTGGATATATATTTTTTATTTTAAATGTTATTTTGTATTTACATTTTTTTAAAAAAAAAGTCTGTATGAAAATGTATAATCCTCAGTACGGGTGCTTGATGTTTATTTAGGTGTGTTTAAATAAATAATCTGAAGCCTTAATCCAACTTCTTCAGGCTGTAAAGTTGTACATTTCCTGCTAGGTGTCTGGAGGAAATACCCTTCTGTCCACACTTCTACTTTATAAATACTTTTCTGTACTGTAAAGTTGCAGTGTATTATCTAGATATTGCATATTAGGTGGTGTCTTAACAACTAATACCATTGTGTAGCCAAAGCTTGTGGTTTCACATGACACCAGCAAGATAAAGTAAAATAGCAATGATGGCAGCTTTACCACATCTAATAGTATAATAATCTTGTACAGGTTCATAATTATATTTATCAATGTTTACCAATTTTGGAGGACAAGGAGTGCAGTTGATAGATTGATTATGCTTACATACAGTACATAATCTTCATAATCAAGCTGAAATCAACTACTCTATTTTACACTTGATCTCTGCCAAAACACTGAGAAGGGATACTCTCTTTTAAAACTTGCACGGTTGTTTCCAAATGCTTCCTTCTTCAAATGTAAGGAAATGATTTAATCATCATATCACTAAGATTGAAAACTACAGGTAATCTTCAATTTATGATCACAATTGACCCCAGAATTTTGATTGTAAGCCATTGTGATTGTAAGTCATCATGTGATCAGACTCCATTTTACCACTGTTTTTATGATGGATGTTAAATCACTGCACCTGTTAGTGAATGGCATGATTGTAACTCTAAAACTACCTTTTAGTTTTAGCTCCCAGTCCTCGCACCAGCTCCTGTCCACCTAGCAGTTCAAAAGCATGCAAATGCGAGTAGATAAATAGGTACCTTTGGTGGGAAGGTAACAGTGTTCTGTGTGCCTTGGCGTATAATCATGCTGGCCCATGATCATGGAAATGTCTTTGGACAACGCTGACTTCCTCAGCTAAGAAACGGAGATGAGCACCACTCATTAGAGTTGGACTCAACTGGACAGTGGAAACCTTTACCTTTATAACTATGAAGAGCTGTTTATCTGTTTAAAAAAGCTTGCAGAATTCAATAGTGGAGTGGGTTCAACCCTGTCATGTCTAGCTAAGGCCAGAGAACTGCTGTCTGAAAATCTCTGAACATTGTTATACCTGTTTTTACTGGACTAGATGGATTAGTGCAGTGTTCCTCAACCCCCGGTCCGTGGACCGGCACCGGGCCGCAGCATGCCAGAAACCGGTCCGTGCAAACAGGTGAAGCCCTATCCAAGGAATGCAGGCAGCAGGCAAAACCACGCCCCCTCCGGTCCATTGAAAAGCCTCCCTCCAGAGAACCCGGTCCCTGGTGCCAAAAAGGTTGGGGGCTGCTGGATTAGTGGACCAATTTCAGAGAACATATAAGTTTTAAGAATTCTCTAATTGGCTTTTTATAAAACTGCTTTCTCAGAATTATTGCTTAGCAGTTGTAAGGGCATGCTATTAAATTACCTAATTCTAGTCCACATTGTTGTAGTCTTGGAAATTAGTCAAAAGAGGTAGGTTGGAAACAATAACTCTTGTTTTAAAAAGTTACTGGTAAATAAAAAAAATTCAATTGCTACCTTAGTTGATCACAAACTCTTAAACATTGTAGCAACTTAAAGACCAGCAGCTTTATTATGATGTAAAGTACCTGAATTATGAGTTACAAATGTATCTATGATTGAGAGAGAAGTGCAAGACAGAGAGGCAGCTATCTTATTATGTGGTCATTTATAAAATTGATAATAATATATATGCACTGATGAACTGAGGTACTGTGTGTGTGTGTATGTGTGTATAATACACACATACACACACCCTGCATACATGATTATAAAAATAAGACCTTTGTCATTAGTTATTTCTACAGTGAAATCTTTTGTTTCATAGTTACTTATTTCTTTCATAATGAAAACTTGCCCTTGCTGGGCCTTTGTTCAAAAATGTGTATTTTAAAGTTAATGACAGACCCTCTAGCTTTTTGAATATTGCCATATTTTTGTTTGGATTTGTTTGGATTTAGTTTCTTTTTTTTACAAAAAGAATAATACACTATTACCAGCATACTAGTGGGACAAGATAATCTCACAGGACTGCTAGTATATACATTTATTATTATTGAGTAATCTACAATTGCATTCATAGTCTAAGAATGGTACAAATTTAATAATTCAAAAAGTATTAAGGTAGCGCCTAAGAATAGCAATAGCACTTAGACTTATATGCCGCATCATAGTTCTTTACAGCCCTCTCTAGGTGCTTTAGAGTCTCAGCATATTGTCCCCAACAATTTGGGTCCTCATTTTGTAACTTAGGAAGCTCCAAGAATGTAGGAAATGCCAAGCAAGGTGGGTTATTTTTTTTAAAATTAGGATATTCAGGTACAATAAACTTAAACTTCTCAAATATAGAGGGAGTCCTTTTAAGGTATTGCTCTGAGGGCTCCAATCACAGTTTATAATTTCTTTTTCCATAAATGCTCAATTTTGATCTGCATGTCCGAGGTTTTGGTATTATTAAGAGCAGAATGTGAATTCATAATTCTATAGATTGCATGTTTAGACCCTGTAATTTATTTATTTATTTATTTATTATTTATTATTAGGTTCTTCTATGCCGCCCTACTCCCTAAGGACTCAGGGCGGCGTACAACATTTTAAGAGAACACTAAACAATAAACTTATTTAAAAACAGTTTTAAAAAGTTTTTTAAAAAGACGTCCAACAACATACATACAGGGGGAGATATCGGATATAAACTTGTCTCAGACTCCTGCCTGCAGGAAGAGCCATGTCTTGATGGCTTTCCGGAAGGCCAGCAAGGTGGGGATAATTCGGATCTCTGGGGGAAGTTGGTTCCAGAGCACGCCCCCCCCCACAGAGAAGGCCCTCCCCCTAGGGCCCGCCAGCCAGTAATAAATTGTCATAGACGATATTAAGACGGAGCTGACACCTTTGGTCCGATTTAGTTTCTTCCTGCCCAGAATGGGTTCTCTTGGGTCAGAATGTGGATTCTAGCAAGCTGTAGATATCTGTGCTGTAATCAACGCCCACCCTCAACCTTTTAGGCACCAGGGGCTGGTTCCGTAGAGATACTTTTCCACGGACTGGAGGGGGCGTGGTTTTGTGTGTTGCCTGCAGATGGGGCCCAACCTGGGGTGCTTATCTATGAACCAAAGGTTGGGGACCCCTGCTGTAGACAGCAGACTTGGTGGTGTCTTATTGGCAGCTGGATGCACACGCTTTTGGGGTGGTGGTGGTAATAAGTAACAATAAATGTTTTTGTGTCCAGTATCTAGTTCCAAAGAAAGATTCAGTATAGATAGTGTAGATTCTATTTTCAAATTAATAGTGAAATAAAAATGGAATTTTACAACAACTTTTATCCATGAACACAGATAAGATGTAATTATAATAATGATTAAATTGCCTCATGTTGGTAACAATTCATGCAGCAATCTCTGATCTATAAATATTTATCTAAGTCTTAAGGTACCATAAGTTTCCTGGTTCTTAAGGAAGAATTAACCTGATTATGCTAAATATTTTCCCCAAGTGTTTTTCCTATTTTAGAAATAATATATGATATAAATGTATCATTTTTATTTTTATAGATGAAATTTGAAAGTTTGTTAATACTACTTCAAACTAAACTCAGGGGCTGCACTTAAATTTATTCCAGGGAGTAACTATTTCAGCTGCATAATTTATTTTAAAGAATTAATATCCATTATTTTGAAATCATATTCCACCTTAGGAGTGTAAGACAATGCATATTATTTCTATCTACACCTAACCTTTATAATAGACCATTAAGCTTTATGGATGAGTCAAAATTTGATTTGCTAGCAGGAACCTTATACCACATTTCTCTGTAGTTGACATATTTACCTGGTTGCTTTGAAAGAAAACAGAATACAGTTCTGATAGATTTGAGTTACTAAAATAAATGGGGTTTAGTTTGTGTGTAGGAGTGTGAGTTAATTAACATGCAATCACTATAGCAAATTATTTCAGACTGACTTACATTTATTTGCAAAAGTTGGTGTGAAACTTGTTTTTCTAATCTGGTGGCATAAAAGGAGGGAAGAGAAAAAAACATTCTTGATTTAGAATTGATCAACATACCTACTTAACATTAACTATCTGCCAAAAAAGTTTTATTTATATATACTTTGTAACATTAGGATTAATTTTAGTAACTTAATTATGTGATTCGTGTTTTCCTTATCCTTATTTCCTTCTTTTGCTGTTTCCCAACTTCTTTTAGTGAGGAATCTTTGCTCCTGTCCTCTATTTAAATTCCAGGGCAGAGTTAAATTCTTTAGTTATTGGATGTCTTTATCAGCCTTACACAAACATTTGTCTGTCTTTGAATGCCCATTATCCCCATAATGCTGAATGTGTTGGAAGCATATGCCCTGGTTTACACTGGTATAGCATTTTATATTCCCAGTAGGTATCTTATTGCCTCCTGATCAGGAAAATTTCCTATGCCATCTCTTTTTTTCTTTCAGTGTTACTTTGCCAGTCAACACTTGACAACTCCTTGGTCCTTTCCCAATTTCCAAACCCTCTTCTGACCTTTTCAGATTTTAATGATGCTAAGTACTGTATTTTTCGGAGTATAAGACTCCCCTTCCCCCCCTAAAAAAGGCTGAAATTTTGGGTGCGTCTTATACTCCGAATGTAGCTTTTTTCGAAGCTTTTTTTCCTAGCCCTAACGAGGTGCTAACGATCTTACTGCTTGCAGGATTTTTTTCATTCCTACTCCCTCTGAAGAAGTTTTTTTCCAGCCCTAAGTCTTTGCAGGG
Organism: Diadophis punctatus similis; assembly: GCA_023053685.1. NCBI lineage: Eukaryota > Metazoa > Chordata > Lepidosauria > Squamata > Dipsadidae > Diadophis > Diadophis punctatus. The sequence continues at coordinate 47,797,475 of JALIGW010000006.1, forward strand.
TTGTTTTCATTGCTACTCCCTCCAAAAAAGGTTTTTTCAGCCCTAACCAGGGGATAAAATAATGTGCTAAAGCTGACCAGACTAGGGACGCTAGCCAGATGAATACCTGGTAGGTAGATTTTTTTCTCTATTTTCCTCCCCAAAAACTAAGGTGTGTCTTATACTCTGAAAAATACGGTAATCCTTTGCAAGGGATGCAGCTTTCAGAAACAGAAGATGGCAAAATTAGATAATATATGCTAACACAATTTCAGTCCAATTTTCTTACCATGCATTTCTGGGTTTAACCACTTTCATCCTAACTGTTCTAATCTTGCTCATTATTCTCTCCTTCATGTAGGTTGGGAATATTGCCTAAACATTTGTCAGTACTTCATATCTATACAATACAGCCCTCTTTACTTGATTATAGTCAAAGACTTCTTCTGAAGGGAACCATGTTTATGCTTTTCCTGTTAAACATAGAACTAGCCAAATTATCTACTCTTCCTTAGGCCATTTCCAAGCAACTGCAATATATTCAAACATTACAAAGCATGATTCTGTATTCGTCCTATGAAAGTTTGAAGATCCTCAGATATTTAAGTCCTTTATTTCCACTAGGCAAAGTTGAATGTTTGTGTGCTTGAGAGGACTGGATGGGTTTGAGTTTCCCTCAAACAAGCCCCTTCCATGTCCTGGAATTGCTTCCTTCTTCCTTCTCTCTCTCCAGCCAGTCCCTCCATTCAGATTCTCTCCACAATCTAATCCTCTTCCCTTCTGTCTATTCTTTTTCTTTTGTCATCTTGCTGCCTAATCATATGTCTCCTCATCTGTAGCCAGGCATCAGGTGAAATTGCTTTTCTTTGCAGTGGTACTTAGGTTTTAGTGTCTGCCTTAAGCCCAACCAAGTCTTCCTTTTCCTCCATTTACAATCTCCTTACACAACCTCTAATATATGGATATGTATCCAGAGAGTGATACTGAAAATATTGACAACCTTTTGTAGAGCTCCAACTCTTCTAGGACCAAACTCCATTTTCCTGGTTCTGTTTTTCTTTTCATTGAAGACTGGTATATGATTTGCTTGGGTGCTGTATCATCTCAATACTGCCCCTAAATGCGAGGGAATATTTTGAGGAAACAGTACAGGCCAGCAACAAACATATTGTTTTTTATCTTCTCTGTTTTCAGGGAGACTTTTATTACAGAAAATTTAACAAACTTATTTTCCTAACTTCTATCTTACCACTTGTTATTAAGCTTAACACTGTTACTTATACTAACAGCTATGCCTGCATCTTATTCTTACAAATCATCTATAACAGTTATATGGATTGAATTTATACCAAAGTCTTTAGCCATCATTTAACCACATTCAAGTTGACCTCTGTTGCTGTCACCTGCTGTTCTGAACCATTGCTGAAGCATTTTCTCAGCCTGTGCAGAGGGGAGAAAAGCCAAATGCCGGACCAGCTGCTAGAGTGGTAAAGCTGTTGGGCTCCACTTTTCCCTTCACCTTGTTTTCTTCTGGTTTGCTGAACTTTAAGCTTGCACTTCCTTTACTGTCAGTTGCCTGTTGAGCTGACAGCTGCTTCACTCTATTGGCTACATCTTCTTCCTTTCTTTCTGTTCTCTCACACAACACAAATCTTTCCCCAAACACACCCACGTTGAGATAATCAGGAGCTCTCAGCATTTTCCTTTTATAATTGGAAACCAGGTGCGGTGCAATGCTTTTCCAACTGCTTAAGATCCCAGGGGAGAAAACAAAGGAAGGAACAGGTCATGCTGGCCACTGCAAGGTTTCCTTCCATGTCCATGTAGTATTTCTGTCTGCACAATTTCTCTTATAAAAAGATACTGTGTGAACTGCTACATACTCCTGGAAGAAAAATTACACCCAATTCCTCTTTGGGTTTTGGGAGAGGTCTGTAACAGACATATGTAATTTGAAATCTCGTTTGTAAATATTCATCAAATGAGAATCAAATGAAGAGTTGGATGGGCCTTAATAAGGAGTGAAGAATCAGTTACATTGAGAAAATATATTTTTGCTACCAAATAGCCTGTAGTATTGCTTATGTTGGTTGAATATAATGCAGTGATATGGTTAAATAAAAAAAGGTTGTTTCCAGTAAAGTAATAGACCAGGCCACTTCAGGCTCCAAATTAGTGCCGCATTGTCTTTGCCAATGGCTTACTTCCAGTGCTCTGATGGGGCTTAGAGCAGTGTTTCCCAACCTTGGCAACTTGAAGATGGCTGGGGAATTCTGGGAGTTGAAGTCCAGACATCTTCAAGTTGCCAAGGTTGGGAAACACTGGCTTAGAGGAAGTGACATTGGCAGTGTCAGAGAGAATTTTATCCCAAGTGGCTGCCCTCCCAGGACAATGACAAAGAATTTAAGAACTTTTGGTTTATATTAATGTATTTATCTAGGTAACTTACAGTAACATCCTTACATTATTACACTGATTCTACATTCCCAATTCATCCTTTAGATTCATTTGAATGGAAGGAACTTACTAGCAAGAATTGTAAATCCAGCATTTCTGTATTATTTTGATGGCTGTCATGGCTAGATAGATTGCTAATAAATTCTGCCTCCTCTTTCACAAAATGCTGACTAATTACTAGCTACTTTAAGAATGCAGAATTTATAGGTCTGTGCTGTTTGTTGAAACTGAATAAGAATGAAGTGAATGTCATTTGTTTGTTTTAAAAAGGTGCATATACCATTCCGATCATAAGTGTGAGTGCCTTATATTCCAGCAACATAATCAATTATGAACACCAGTACAGAGTACTACTTATGCCCTATGGAAAAGCAAGCTCCTATGGCTTTTTGGAATCCTAATAAGGATGGTTATCTACGTTGTTCTAGTAGAAAAGGCATAATGGAGAAAGACACCTCTATATTCTCTGTAGTCTATTGTTATAAGCAACATTTTTTTCAGGTTCATTGTGCGGGCATATGTATATCTGAAATTTCTAGGATTGAAATGAAAAACATTATATAAATAGGAAATAATTTCTTGAATATTTAACGTCAATTCCTGCCAAATTCATAGCACTGGAGAAACTACTGCATTGTTTTTGTTTCAAATATGAATGTAGAGTAAATTCTAGTTCTTAGTGCCAAGGACTAATAACCCAATATAAAAGACAGCAGGCTATTGAATATTAGTTCTTGGCTTTAACAAAATGCAAGATCTCTTTCCTTAATGCTCTCTTTGTCACCTTCCTAATGATATATATTTATTATTCAAAGAAAAAAATGCTGGACTTGATATTACTAACTTAACCCAGAAGGTTTTCCTTGAATGTCATAGTTTTATTAATACTTTTCTTTACCTTTGGACTATTTCAAAAATTAAACATCTGCAAATACTCCAATGACATATACACACATGTATAGATAATTGATTATTGAAAGCATATCAAGTGAGAACAAAAGAAATAACATCTTTCCTATTTCTTCTTTTTCCTCCTACCTAGGTGAAAGTTATGTATGCGCTTCCAATGAGCCATTTCGGAAAGTTGATTATACTAAGAATGTTAATCCAAATTGGTCTGTCAACATAAAATCTGGGTCATCTCGATCCTTCACATCTTTAATATCTGCAAAAAGTGAAATAAGGGAGAGCAAAGACTTCATTAAACCTAAACTGGTAACTGTTATACGCAGTGGAGTGAAGCCACGAAAAGCTGTGAGAATTTTGCTGAATAAAAAAACTGCTCATTCCTTTGACCAAGTGTTGACTGATATAACAGAAGCTATTAAATTAGATTCAGGCGTTGTCAAGAGAATTTGCACATTGGATGGGAAACAGGTAAGAAAAATTACTACTGATAATAATATAAAGTTAAGTTTATTTGCAATTTTTAAATAGTGAATTTATTGCACATAAAAGCTAAATTCTTAACAATTGTAGAAGCACTTAAGATGCAGTTATTCTTACTTATTCTCCATTGATTCATTATTTATTTATTTATTTAATTTTATTTTAGAGTTCTTATATGCCACCCTACTCCCTGGGGACTCAGGGCGGCGCGTAGTACAGGGGTCCCCAAACTTGACAACTTTTAAGACTTGTGGACTTCAACTCCCAGAATTCTCCAGCCAGAATTCTCTATGCTGGCTGGAGAATTCTGGGAGTTGACGTCCACAAGTCTTAAAGTTGCCAAGTTTGAGGACCTCTGGTGTAGTAGGTGAGGAAGGAAGCAAGGACAGTGAAAAGTTGTGGATTCTTTTTATTTTTACCAGAGATGAATTCTTTATTCCATTCCACTTTAAAGGTTTTGGCAGTTAACTATCCAAGTTAAACTAAACTTGCTCCTTTGTTTCTTATTTCTATAAAACTGATTTTTAAATTTCAAGATTTTTTTTCCTGATGCCTCATACTCTGGTCATATGCCTCAAAGCTACTATGGCCACAAGTTACAGAAGGAGAAGAACTTGGCTGGTGGATTGTACTTTTTCTCAGGTCATTTTCCAAATGTCCATGTTCTGTTCCAACTCTTGCTTCTTGGCCATCACACACGTTCTTCAGAAGGCAGAAGAGGTGGTTGATTCACCCATTTCTTAAAGGCTATTCAGAATCCCAAGTAATCTGGGATCTTACTGATCTTACACATCTTTCTGAAATTCTCTTGCCTTTTTCATCATCCATCAGAAGTTAGCCATGTGATATTAGATGCCACTGCTTCATGAAATTGCAAATTTATTTCATTCATATAATTGCTTATTTCAGTTTTGAGGCTACCCAACTGCATATGCCTCCAGACAGCTTACAAATAAAAAGAAATCAAAAGAAATCAAAATATATCAAACAATATTTGATGGTTTGTTCATTCTTTTTGATATTGGAATATAAATTGATCTTTTCTAGCCTCTTGGCCTATTCTGAGTTATCTATTCCTGTTTACAGCACTTTATTTATTCAATTTATATAGCTGCCCAATTCAATATGATTCTGTGTAGCTTAAAACAAATTTTAAAACCACAACAAAAACATCTATTTCTAAAAAAAAAAAAGCAAATATCACTGAAACAAATAACAAATGAAAACTAACATCCCCTCCATAAAATGTCTTTTAAAAAATGACTTGCTCAATGCCTACAGCATCCATATTGTCAGTGCCTTTTTAAAGATAGACAGGATTGGATCCATCTGGATTTTGATAGTTAAATTATTTTATAAGGCAGTTACAGTGGTGGGCTGTTACCGGTTCAGGCGAACCGGTAGTTCCAACCAGCGGCTGGGCCTGCCCACCCACCTAGGCGCTATCATGTTCTATATAATCGCCAGTTTTTCGATGCCATGCGCATTCGCGGAAGGTGCGTGCGCTCACATTTTTTATTATGGGCGAATCAGTTGTTACAGTTTGTGACGCCCACCTCTGGGCAATTACTGTAATAGAAAAAGCAGTCTTGGGTTCCATCAGATGGCACTGCTTAATAGAAGGACCAGGTGCATGTCAACTAAGTAGAAACCAGCTTGCAAAATAGTGTTATACCCTGGAAGTACAAAAGTACACCCATATCTTCCCATACAAATGTATTCTGAACCAGTTGCAACTTCTGAGTTGTCTTTAAGGGCAGTCCTTGTAGAGCATGTTGCAGTAGTCCATAATGAGATGACTAAAGCATAAGCAGATACTCCCCCTCCAGGAATGGGTCCAGTTGTATACAAGATGAAGTTCGGATTCATGATCACAATTGCTACCTTTTCTCACAGAATCCAAAAGTCCAGAGGACTCCCTCAATTGCATCACAGCACTGGGAAAGTGTCGTTCTATCCAGAATTTTTTAAAAAAGGAAAGGCCTCAGGACCAGGGGCATTAAAAACCCTATTAACTTCTTTCTAGGATTAGATTAAAGCCTGTTCCACCCAAACACTCACAACGTGCAGACACTGATAAAGAACCTTGACAACATCAATTGATCAGCAACGGGCAAAGATGGTCATTGAGAAGTAGAGATGACAAGCGAATTTCATCAGTGCACCAATAGCACACAAGATGACATGTGGTTTCATTTATAGGTTAAATAAGAATGGGGAGAGAGTAGAACCCCACAGAATCATATAAAGTAGGGGGCCTAGGGCTTGGTCTAGCCCACCACTGCTACCACCACCACCAATAAGCAACCCTAGAGCAGAACTATTACATGTTGTGCTCACCACTCTTTCTTCTGAGCCAGTGCAAAAGGATACCATGTTTGATGGTATTAAAAATGATCCAGGATGGATGCATCACTGCATATAATTCACTCTATATAGAATGACACCATTGACAATTTGCCAAACATGACAAAAGATTGATTTGATGTATATCAATATGACTTAGGGCTTTGTGTAGGTTGTAATGGAAGAGAAATTGGATAAGTAAAATAATGTATTTAGTATGAATTTCTGTCAGAACAATTTCCTTTTTATTATAGTTATTTTTTTTCTGATAATTTAAAGCTGTCTAGCACCGGTTGATAAGTCTTTGCTGGTTTGAAGTATGGCAAGGCTATCAAACTTGTGTACTGGCCACACCCATGCTTGGTCTAGCGAAGCGGGGGGGGAGTTGTGATACATCACGTAACGTTCCCGTGACGCCACAAGTTTGACACCGCTGAAGTGTGGCATTCACAGAATGATAGTAGTGATGTGTGATATTCATGAAATAATGTTTGCATGCATTTTAGTCATTATATAATAGAGACACAGTAGAAGTCTCTTAAAAATCTCTTTTTTGCATGTGGATGTGGATGTGAATATGAACATTCAATGTAAGTTGGACTCTTCAGATATAATAAATTTATGGTGCCTTTTTTATCTTAGAAATAGCTTACTTAGTATGATTATAGATTTTTCCAGCAAGCATTGTAGATGTTGACTAAATTTAGGGCATACTGTATTGAATATCCTTGTATCAATAAAAGTCATTATCTCTTGTCAGCATGTATACTTAATAATGTTAACGTTAGCATCAGAGGTGGGTTCCTCCCGGTTCGGACCAGTTCGGCCGAACTGGTAGCGACCCGCTGGTGATGTCACGATGATGTCACAGAACCGGTTCGGTCGGTGCCTGTCCGTGGGCGCTGCCATCTCTTTTTTTTGAAAATTTTTGAATTTTTTATTTTTTTGATTTTTTTAAAAAAAATTCTTCTGAGCATGTGTAGAAGCCAAGTTTCCGGCACTGTGCAAGCAATCGCCATCTTGTTTTCGCCTTTTTAAAAATTATTATTATTATTGGATTTTTTGGCACTGTGCATCCGCGTGCGCGCAAAGCGCACATGCGCCCATGAGGCGCGCCCACACAGCGCAGGAGAAAGCAAACCGGCAGCAAGGTAAGTTAGAACCCATCCCTGGTTAGCATACTATGAAAAAGTTTAGACACTCTAGTCAAATTTAAATTATACTTACTACTTATACACAACATTTTCCCACAAATTTAAATTATACTTACATTCAATTGTTTACAGGTTCAAAATAAGAAAGTAGTGAAAATGGCAGATGCCCAAAGTTTAGGCACCTTTCAGTCAGCACTTTGTAACGTTTCCTTTGGAAGAAAATGCAGCTTCTAAACATTTCCTGTAGCCAGTAAGAGTCTTTACTCTTGCTTTTTAATCCCCCACCCCAGCCCACTGTTACTTATAGAATTCTTCCAGATCAGAAAAATTATTCGGTTTTCTTCCATGCACTGTATGTTTGCTATTCAAGTTTGGCAGTTCCTAAGACTCACTTCAAGGTTAGTTTTGTTCTGTACTGGTGTCTTGTGGGACATCATTTCTGGAGCATTCATTCATTCATTCATTCAGAAGGTTATAGATTGAGCCTTCAGGAAATGACCATTCCTTGCTGTATGTTGAATCAGTCTTTGGAAAAACATCTTACCTTTTTAGAAATTTCTGAAGGCACTTGAAAAAAGAAGAAATAGTATTCCATAGTTTCCATGATACAATCTATAAGATATACTAATTTTTACATAGAGATATTTTAATGTTATGAGAGAAAAATGTAAATTTCCTTTCAGCTTAAAGTAAACCAGCCTATTTAAGAAATTCCCTCAAAATGTTTGATATTATCCATCATAACATCTTAAGTCATGGTTCACTTTTTTATATGACTTTGCAAAGTATTTGAAAAAAAACATTTCAATGAAACTAAGCATGCAGTTTTTGAAACTGCCTCAGAAGCTTGGAAAATTTTAGCTACTTTAATGATTCATATAGAATCAAAACTATGGTGAAAGTCTTGTAGAGGTGCTCTTTAAAGTGAAGCAGACATATAATTGTAATCAGAAATACATCTTTATCAAAGGTTAGTATAATTTCACTTAAAAACTTAATGGGAAAGGATTATGAGCCACAAAATAATTTAGCTGCTAATGCAACTTTGGTTTAATAAGTTTCAGAAAAGATACATTAATACAGTAATATTTACCTTAAAATTCAAATATCTGTTCTGAATTGTGAATGAATTGGTGAATGAAACATGTTTTCTTGAAGATTATAGTCATCTATTGCAATAACTTGCAGAAGAAGGAACCATGTCTAAATGTAACAAATTATTCTTAACTATCCTCATATTCTATTTCAGCAATTCCTAAGAACATGATTTACTTAATCATTGCTTAATTAGGTAATATTGTTCAGCACATACATTTCCAATTATTAGTGAGTGTACTGTACACTTAGACTTCCTTTCCTTTGTCTTCCAAACAGCATTTCCTCTTGCAAAATGTTAGCCCATGTCCTGTTTTCTTAATGTGAATCTTAATCCAAGGCCACAGAAAGCATTATATCTTGTACAAAACGGGCATTTCAATATCTGTGCTTGATTGATGTTTTACTGTAACTCACATCTGGACCCAAGTATGGTTTTCTTTTCCATTGAAGCTTCCTTCCCTTTCAAAGATGGAATGCGCTTCACAGTATTTGTCTTTAAACACTAGAACCTTGTTTTCATTTACTTGGAGATGTGCCAGATTCAGGAATCTATTATGTTTGCATCTTGGAAACAATGCAGCTAGCTTGGAATGGTTCCACTTACCAGAACTCTAGAAGCAAGCTCTTAGGTTTATAAGAATAGACTGCCAGGATTACTTGGATTTAGCTTTTAAGATAATTGAGTTGTGAGCTTTCTTCTTAAGCAAAATTTGTACAATAAAAATCTGTTCTGAATGGGAATATTTCAGAACATATAGAAACAGATCTATAATATTAAATAATAAATTAACATGGTGAATATATTTAAAGAATGATTGAAAGACTAGTTTTCGTGTGAAAATGTCCAGTAACATTAGCATTTTCTGCTTGTTTCTGCTTTTTAAAAAATCCATATATGTAAATATAAATATTAATTTGTTGATATTGGTGTTAGCCGTTTTAATCACTTTTTAAAAATTCAGTTAATGCTAATAGTATGATGAATCATTTTAAGAAGTAATATTGACTGGACTACAGGTCAAAATTGTAAAAATGAAGAAAAAATAAATTGCTTTCAGCATCAACCAGTACATAGAAGTTGCAAACAAAGTATTTGTATATGTAAGGTTTGTTTCTGAAATAAATCAGAATCTGCATCCTTTTTAAAGTTAAGAAATACACTTTCCCAGCAAGTTGCTTACCAAGAAATATACTTCAAAAAGTAGATGAGAATGAAAATATGGGTGCAGTTCTTAATATTTAAGAACTGTAGAGCCGAGGTGGCGCAGTGGTTAAAGTGCAGCACAGCAGTTCAGCTGTTCAAATCTCACCGGCTCAAGGTTGACTCAGCCTTCCATCCTTCTGAGGTCGGTAAAATGAGGATCCAGATTGTCGGGGGCAATATGCTGAACTCTGTAAACCGCTTAGACAGGGCTGTAAAGCACTATGAAGCGGTATATAAGTCTAAGTGCTATTGCTATTGCTATATTTCTCCTTTATGTCACATTAAAAAAAAAATCTGCGGCACCATCTGGTGTAGGATCTCTTATGGGCCACACTCCCCATATTTTACTAGAGGAAACTGCCTTTTGCAATCCACACCTAAAACAAAATTTTCCTGTAACCTGATTCCAGTTGTTTTATTCTTTTAAATCACATACAAAAATATGCTGCTAGAAAGACTGGCAGATAGAGTTGAGACTCGGCATCAATGGAAGAACTTGGTTATTCCTTACACGGCCAGTATATCGAAGAAGCTGAAACAGATATTGGAAAAACACATACCTTGTTCTTTCAACCCACCAATACTTTCAACCCACCAATACTGAGATGGAGCATTGTTCACCCTAAAGATCAGACACCAAAACATAAGAAGAGTAATTTAATCTATGCAGTCCAGTTCAGTGAGGAGTGTTCAGAGCTTTACATTGGAGAAACCAAGCAATCTTTACACAAGAGGTTGGCCCAGTACAGGACCACAGGACCAGAATCAACAGTATACTTTCATTTATTATGTTTTGAACCATGGTGGCGCAATGGTTAGAATGTAGTACTGCAGGCTACTTCTGCTGCCTGCTGGCTGCCTACAATTTGCAGATTGAATCTCACCAGGCTCAAGGTTGACTCAGCCTTCCATCCTTCTGAGGTGGGTAAAATGAGGACCCAAATTGTTGGGGGCAATATGCTGACTATGTAAACCACTTAGAGAAGGCTGTAAAGCACTGTAAAGCGGTATATAAGTCTTAAGTGCTATTGCTAGTGATAATAACGTTCACATTTTGGACAGGGAAGATAGATGGCTTGAGAGAGGAATGAAGGAATCCATTTATGCCAAAGTGGAAAAACCTTCCTTCAATAGAGGTGGAGGCCTCAGATACAATCTGTCCTCCATTTTTTATGCTGCTCTTGCATCAGTCCCCAGGAAGATGAAGACTACTTCACAGGCTCACTAGGGAGGCGGCATGTAATGACCCACCTAGGATAAATGATTTAGGAGTTGGGACATTTACATCCCAATGTCTTTCTGTGTACTCATCTAAGGAGCCTCTCCAGAATAGAATGGAAGGGAAGGGAATAGGAATAGCAATGGGAATATAATTCTTTATTGGCCAAGCATGATTAGACACACAAGGAATTTGTTTCTGGTGGGTAGGCGCTCAATGTACAGATTAGATGAAAAATGGAACCACCCTGGAAGACATATATCCCTAACCAACTTGCTCAGATTGAAGAAGCTACTTAGATAAGCAGCAAAACATTTCACACCATAAGAGAAGAAGTCCAGTTGCCTTGATTCAACTTCCAGAAAACTCTACCTGGATCACTGAGAATTTTCAGTGACATTCTGTTTAAAATTATAATTTGCAGTGGAAATTAACTAAAAATGCAGATATAACATTACTGTTAAAACTTTAACATATTAAAGTAAGAGAAAGAAATAATATTAATAAAATTTATATTTTGATACTATTTTTCCACTCAAACATTTAATTTTAGATATCTGTTCAGCATAACAGAGGTCATGATATACATGTATTTATTTAAAATTGTTATATTCTTTTTCCTGTGTTTGTAGACAACTTCATACTTCATTTTCCCTGTGTTTTTCTTATGCCTATTTTTAATTCATAAGCATACAGCAGATATAATTGGTATGAGATGATTGAACAGGAAGGCAAAAGAAGAGTGTGAAAAACAGAAAACTATTCTTTGGCTTATGTTTTCTGCTGTTGCACAATGAGCCTTACAAAGTATGAGTTACATAATATTGTATACGTTAGCCAGCTTCTTTTAAGGCATTTTTTTTTAAAAAAGGAACAACAACGGAGATCTTTATAAAAAAGAATCTGTTGCATTTGTTTATTTTTCTGTGGATCAAGCAGGCTAGGAAAAAGTTAAGTATTTGCCTTGCCAGACCGATTCACTAAGGGGGAGGGGAATGCAATAGTTAATTTATCCTCAAAAAAAGCAGACAGTGTAGATGTTTATCTTTTGTCTATCTTTTGTCGGTGAGGTTATTCTCAAGCCAATTGAATGTTGGGTGGAGAGAGCTTGTCACTGAAGTTGATAATAGATTCATGCAAATGCTCAGTGCTGCATATTTCAGCCTACAGATGGTCTTACTGTAAATTCAGCCAGCTCTTTCCCATGATTTAGCTGCCATGACAACTGCTCTGTTTTCTAGTGCCCTTGTACAATTAGGTATGAAAAAGCTGAAAAGAATTCATAGTTTTAGCATTTTTCTATTGCAAGCAGCAAAAGCCTTCCTTCAATCCAGTCAGTATTGATCATTGTCGTGGGATAATAAATACAAACATGCCTGTTAGGTAAAAGGAATGAATAGAACTTGCTAGAATAGAATATACTTACTAAAGAGTAAGTGTTATTAGAAAGAGTTGGATAGATTTTTTAAAATAAAAATCTATACTCTTCAACTTGGGTCTTCCCACTATCTACATATTAAGTGGCACTTTTTTCATAATTCCTTTCTAGAATGAAATTCAGATAGCTTTCATGTGGTAAGATAAAACATATTGCTCTAACCATCAAATATGTTTACTGTCTCTCGAAATAATTGGGGAAAAGTTATTTTTCTTTCTTTTTAAGAAAGTTGTTTTATCTTTCACAGAGCAATTGTTGCTGCCTGTAGGCTGTGGAAAGAAAGACTACTGTTTAGTCATAATGATCATGGGTTAAATTGTCATGGAAATCTATGTTTTGATTGCTGAAATTAAGACTAGTGTGCAGACTTTTCAAAAGTTCCAGTCAAATAAATAATATTTCCTAAATGTCCCTCATCATTTAGGGCTGGTCTAGATGGAATAGGAGATATTCTTTTAAATGAGAGCAGACCAAAGGAGAATGTGCTTTCCCTTTCTCCTTTATTAGAAAAATCCTGAGATCATCCCAACCTTGCTTTAAGTATTCAGGTTGCAGTTAAAGCCTTGCTCAGTTGTTAAATTATTTGGAGCACTCCATTTGTAAACTTGCTGTGTAGAATCATTAAAAGAGGTGTGTGTGTGTGTGTGTGTAAGCTTTTTTCTTCCATAAAGAGATGGTAAATGGAAAACTGCCTTTAGGAAGCCAGTATAACTCGAGTGATGTTGGATAAGCGGGAAAGTTCATATTGTGAGTGTTCCAATTTCTGTACGAAACAGGACTAAAAACAGATCAGATTCCCTATTTAGTCAGAATAGAATAGAATAGAATAGAATAGAATAGAATAGAATAGAATAGAATAGAATAGAATAGAATAGAATAGAATAGAATTTTTTATTGGCCAAGTGTGATTGGACACACAAGGAATTTGTCTTGATGCATATGCTCTCAGTGTACATAAAAGAAAAGATACGTTTGTCAAGAATCATAAGGTACAACACTTAATGATAGTCCGGGTACAAATAAGCAATCAAATCATATTAGGAACCATTCAATATAAATCGTAAAGATACAAGCAACAAAGTTACAGTCATACAGTCATTAGTGGGAGGAGATGGGTGATGGGAACGATGAGAAGATTAATAGTGCAGACTTAGTAAATAGTTTGACAATGTTGAGGGAATTATTTGTTTAGCAGAGTGATGGCGTTCGGGAAAAACTGTTCTTGTGTCTAGTTGTTCTGGTATGCAGTGCTCTGTAGTGTCGTTTTGAGGGTAGGAGTTGAAACAGTTTATGTCCAGGATGCGAGGGGTCTGTAAATATTTTCACAGCCCTCTTTTTGACTCGTGTAGTATACAGGTCCTCAATGGAAGGCAGGTTGATAGCAATTGTTTTTTCTGCAGTTCTAATTATCCTCTGAAGTCTGTGTCTGTCTTGTTGGGTTGCAGAACCAAACCAGACAGTTATAGAGGTGCAGATGATATTAACAAGACAGTAAAACGGAATCAATTGCCATTATCAATAGCATTCATACAGAAATTTCCCAATTAAAATGGCAGGGTTTGTGTCAGAAGGGAGGAGGAAGTGTAACTTCCCATGAACCAGTCCCAATATCATAAACATGATAAGACATTTCTTATTACCTTACAAAATGTTTATCACTCCAGTTTTGTTCAGTATGTTTCATTGTCTATTTCAGTTAGTCTATTTAGGGATATATTATGATTTACGTTATATCCTACCTTTTTGTCAGTTATGCCTATAGCAAAATAAATGATTAAAACTATAATTCTTATTTTTAAAAAATAAAATACACCAAGAAAATATTTTGCATATTTCTCCAGCTCCATAGACAATGCATGCCTATACATCAAAGGTCTTGTCTACATTGTAAAAATAAATAGAAGCAGTTCTACTTGCCGAAGACAAAGCTTATGAGAAGCCATCAAGAATGCCTTCCCATCAGTTTTGCTTCCAGTGAAGGAATAATCAGGGGAAGGAGTCCTCTGCATAATCATAAGGCTCAGGGCTCTTAAATAAAATCACATGATAAAGTCATAAGTCCAGTTCTGAGTCAAATTATCTTTCACAGTGAATCATAAATTTCTGGAGGCAGCCTCAAGAAACAGTGTTATGGTTTGATTATCTGTCATTACCAAATATTTCTCAAGGGCAATTCCACATACAGTTTGTACAGTAGTTCATGGACAATTCTAAGAATGCTTCTAAACAAATAATATCAAATGCATGCTACCCTGTTTTCCCCAAAATAAGATATCCCCTGATAATAAGCCCAATCGGGCTTTTGAGTGCATGGCAGTAAGGCCAAGCGCTTATTTCAGGATTCAAAAAATATATAAGACAGGGTCTTAATTTCAGGGAAACATGATAGAAGACAGCTAAAAATGAGTAAAAGAAATTGCCAAGAAAGCTAAGCAAATAATAGATCGAACTTTGCTTTAAGTAACATTTATTTTATAGTGCATTCATATCAGATAATACTATATTTCTTTCAGTCATCCTTCAAAAAACATTTTATTCTTAAAGATATCTCTGCATGCGTATTCAGTTATCTGTAGCCTTCATGAATTTGTCTAACACACTTTTAAAAATATACATTCTGGTACCTCTAGCACTGTCACTATTTTGTGAAAGTGAAATCTATTGGTTAGACCTGTTTTGTCATTCACTGAATCTCTTATTATTCAAGTTTGTTTGAATAATAACTTCCACATAATGAAGTTTAATCATGTCTTCTTCACCTTCTATATCAGGGGTGTCAAACTCGATTTCATTGAGGGGCGCATCAGGGTTGTATTTGACCTCAGGGGACCAGGGTGGGCATGAATGGGGTAGGCGTGGCCAAGGTGGGCGTCACTCGTGTCAGGACACCTGTGGTGGCAAAGTGCTAAGGCAGGACTCCCTCAGATCTTCCCTCACTCTCATTATAATCTCCTTCCTTCCTTCCTTCCTTCCTTCCTTCCTTCCTTCCTTCCTTCCTTCCTTCCTCCCTTCCTTCATTACTTACTTACTTACTTACTTACTTACTTACTTTTCTTTTTCCTTCCGTCTTCATTCTCCTTTCTTCTTCCTTCCCCTCTTTTCTT
The DNA here is from genome assembly GCA_023053685.1 of Diadophis punctatus similis. Taxonomy (NCBI): domain Eukaryota; kingdom Metazoa; phylum Chordata; class Lepidosauria; order Squamata; family Dipsadidae; genus Diadophis; species Diadophis punctatus. The sequence goes on from JALIGW010000006.1 coordinate 47,812,863, forward strand.
TTTCCTTCCTTGCTCTCTTCCCATCTTCCCATCTTTTTCTTTGTCTTTCCTCTTTCATTTTCTCCTTTCCTGTCCCTTCTTGCATGCTCAAATGCAAATGGGGAAACATTTCTCCTTTTGTTTTGTTTTTACTCTGTTTTGCTAGCCCTCTGCTAGTAAAAACAGAGCTCGGGGGGTTGCGTGCGGTCTCCCGGACCCCATTTTGAGCTCCTGCAGCTCCCTGCCAGCAAAAACAGCCCAAGGCAACGTGGGCCAGTCCTTTGCTGTTTCCAGAGTGGCCCCCACGGGCTAGATCTAAGAACCCCATGGACTGCATTCGGCCCATGGGCCTTGAGTTTGAACATGCAAACTTTATTGGTACCATAAGAAATTTTGTTTTTGGGTCCTGAAGTGGGTGACCATAAGGACTTGGATGAAAGGAGGACAACACTTCTTCTGGTCCTATTATATCTGAACAGCTTTTGGTACCAAAAACCATGGTATGCTTCTGAACTGGGAGCTGGAGGTACCATGTTGCATTGACTGGGTATCCCCATTCAGTGGTCACAGCAGAAGAAAGGTTGAGCTCTAGTCTAGTGTGTCACAACACCGAGCTTGGTCTTCTTCTTCTTCACCGAGATGTTATTTAACATCTACAGTATGTGGAATTGCTAGAGGGGCCACCTGTCAGTTAAGAGGGACATATCATTACTATCCTTCATCAATTATATTTTGCCATACTGGGTTGGGGCTGAAGTGCTGTGGAGGCCCTGAACTGATGTCTTGGGACTGTCAGGGACTGGATAGAGGTAATCTCACTAAGCCTAAGCAAAACAGTCTTACTATTTGTTTATAGAGATTTTGGCTTTCCTAAATAATTAATCCCACTCTAGATTGAAGTCATGGTTCCTCTGAAGAAATAGGTTTATGACTAGGAAGTACCAGTAAGGGCTCTACCTTGACTAGAAGATGCTAATGGCAGTAACTCATAACCTTTTACTGCATGGTTAGACCTGTAAAATGGGCTCTTTCTGGGAATGTAGAATGACACTTATTTTTTTGGTGCTCTGCTGCTTCCAATCCCAATTCAAAGTGTTATACCTATAAAACCTTATATGGCATGACACTAGATTACTTTAAGCACTGCCTTATCCAGAATGAGTCTTCTCTTCCTTTTAGGTCCTTCAGAGAGGGCCTTCTTAGAGCGCTGTCCTCTCGAGAAATGAGGGAGCATGGGTCAGAAGAGTTGGGACCCCAATGCTATGGCACAGACTGCACTGGGAATGGTCCTTCCGTGCTGCTTAGTAGAAGGATGTCATCCATTACCTGTTCTTGATAGTTTTTATTGATGTGATTATTTTCATGTTAAGATCACTGTTGAGATTCATGTATAGCATCCAGAATCATAACATTGGGATAATAGAAAAATAAAAAAATAGAAATTGTACATATACTACCATTGTCTATTTGTGTTTAACTTTCAACGGTACAAGCAACAGTAATTGCCTATGCAAGGCAGATCATAAATGCATAATGTTTCTCAGCCTCTGATGGCCCCTTGTGACATGTTGCTTTTTTTTTCTTTTTTAAAAAGGTTACCTGTTTGCAAGACTTTTTTGGTGACGATGACGTTTTTATTGCCTGTGGACCTGAAAAATACCGTTATGCTCAAGATGATTTTGTTCTGGACCATAGTGGTAAGCATACATACCTAAAATGCTTTATGAATTATAAGAATCCATTTAACCCATTTGTACGTATTAACTCACTGACTGATCCTGATATACACAATATATCATCCATTGTTATAGAGCAGGGCTGTCAAACTTGCGGGTTGTGGACTGGGTGTGTCACTCACTGGCCATGCCCACACCTGGTTTAGCGAAGGGGGGAAAAGTTGCGATACGTGACACCGCCATGGTGATGTGAGTTTGACACCCCTTTTATAGAGTAACTCATCTGATTACAGCCTGGCGGAATATACAAGCATATTTATTGTTTATTTATTAAACTTGTGATATCATTGGACTATTTAAGTCTCTAACCAATTTATAGCAGATTGACTGCTGGTTTAATGTTAACTGGATGTAGATTTAAAACAACTTGGGGAAAGATTTATTGCAACAGAACTACACACTGAGTTAGCAACTGTGTTTTGTTCATTTGGTAATAACTACCATGTTTCCCTGAAAATAACCAGTCTTATTTTCTTTTGGGCCCCAAAATAAGCACCAGGTCTTATTTTGGGGGATGTCTTACTCACTTACTTTAAGACCACCGCAACCAGGCCTCCCATGCCCCGATACCTGTTGCACCGCTGCCTGATTTGTTCTGCGGCCACTTGTGGCCAGACGCCATATGGTACATCATACCTGTGCCGCCGTTCGTGGCAAGAGGCCACAGGACACATTGCGTGTGCAAGTGGCAGCATCAGCATGATGCACTATGCAGCTTCCTGCCCCAAGCGGCAGCACTGGTGCAATGCGCCATATGGTGTCTGGCACAAGCGGCCGCTTATATTAGGTGCACATGTAAAAATCAAGCTAAAGTTTATTTTCAGGATAGATCTTATTTTTGGGGAAACATGGTATTTAGGAACAGTAACTTATGAACTTCTACCTTTATGGGTGGTTTAATTGAAAATATTTCAATTAAAGTGGTTGCTCATTGAAAATATTTATTCTACTGTCCATCTGTGTTGTTTGCAGAATGCCGTGTTATGAAATCATCTTATTCTCGTGCATCTGGAACAACAAGGTATTCTGGATCTAAAAGTCCTGGGCTTTCACGTCGAAGCAAGTCCCCAGCTTCAGGTAATTGAAAATAGAACTGCTCTTTAAAAATGCATTTTTTTCATACGTGGCTCAACGCCTGTGGTAGAATCAAGCAATCAGAAATTAGTGGCTAAACATTTAAACTTACAAAGATTGCCAGTACAATAAATAAAATGATACACAAAACCATGAATAAATACCTCTGAAACCATATGAAAAAACATGTAATGTACTGCAACAAATAATAAAGCTTAACTCATTTTTAAACGTTCAGTAACATTTCAACCTCTCTAAGGACGCAATTCCATAGAGGGAGCATAAGAAAATTTGATCATTGCCTTTTTCACTAACAGCAAGGAACATGTGAAGGCATTTAAGAACCAAGCATCTAGCAAGTTCCCGCAAAGCAACTTACAACCTTTAAACTACTATAAATCTGAGCAAGGGATATTACACACACAGATTGTTCCATGCATCGAACAACTGTTTCATGTGGCCAATGCCTGACCCAAAACATGCTTTTTTGAAGTATTTGGTACATGGAGGGACAAAAGGGGGTGGGAAACCATGGAAAAAGCCAGGAATACTGGTAACTGAGAAATAGCTGGAAATTTCATGGTGGGTGGTCTGGTAGGCTATGCTGTGGTAGTACATAATGGTGGTTGGTTTTTAATTGATTAGCATGTGCTGTTTTGACTTGTATTGTTTTTGTAATTTTGTATTCCTTGTTTTTAAATGTTTTTAACAACCCCTCAGAATTGCTGGGATTTGGGCAGTATATAAATTTAATTTAATTTAACTTACGGTGGGTCGCAGAGTCTGCCAGATATTCAAACTGATTTGGCATTTTTAACTGCTTACTGAGTCCTTCCCAAGGACCTGGTGTCCGCAAATGTTGTTCTTTCATAGTGTAAAAGTATTGTTGCAATATGTAAGCTGTTCCAAGTACAAGTAAACTCTGACTTACGACCACAATTAAGCCTGGAATTTTGCTTATAAGTCGTCGTGGTCAGAAGTTGAGTTACAACACAATCAGACACAATTTTAACTCCATTTTTACAATGGATGTTAAGTAATTAACTGCAGTTTTTAGGCCAATCACATGGTTATTAAATGATCATAAGTCCAAATCCAATTTATCCAATGGGCATCCCCCCCCCCCAAAAAACCCGCAAAAACTTTGCAAAACACAACTATGTGATTCTGGGACACTGCAGCTAGCAGTGTTCCAATATCTAAGGGCTGCCACAAAGAAGACGGGGTCAACCTAATCTCCAAAGCACCTGAAGGCAGGACAAGAAGAAATGGATGGAAACCAATCAAGGAGAGAACCAACCTAGAACTAAGGAGAAATTTACAATTAATCAGTGGAACGAGTTGCCTCCAGAAGTTATGGGTACTCCAACACTGGAGATTTTTAAGAAGAAGCAGGGTTTCGGCTTGAACAGGGGTTGGACTAGAATTCCTCCAAGAACCCTTCCAACTCTGTTATTCTGTAAATGTGAGCTGGTTGCCAAGAGCCCAAAATGCATTCATGTGACCACAGGAGTGGTATGGCAGTTGTCATTTCAAGCATGGGTCATAGGTAACTTTTTTTTAGTCCATCATAACTATGAATGATCTAAAGCAACCAGTTGTAAGTTGAGATCTACCTGAAAGCTGCCTTTTGCAATTGACTGATGGTGATTTTGTCAATGCTGATGATGTTTAAGTAGTCCTCCAGATGTTTTAGAATTGCACACAGGGCACCTATTAGCATTGATATTACCTTTGTTTTTCCATAGTCATTCTACTTCTATATGAGGTCTTTATCTTTTTGTGATTTTCTGCAGTTATTATTATTATTCATCTGTACCTTGGTATCAATACAATAGAAGCCTTGACCTGGGGCTTGGAGGATGTGGCTAGAAGAAATATAGGCAGGGGGAAGTTAAAATTAGAGTAAGCCGTTGTGCCAGTTTTGACCATTCCTGGAGAAATAAGCCTTTCTGGTAGAACTCATATTATTGGCCTCTTCTACACGGATTACTACAATGTGCTCTAGATAGGGCAGCCTTCAAAGACTGCTGAGAAGCTACAGATGGTGCAGAGGGCCTTTTGGCAAGCAAGAGCCATTGCATACCACACAGAACACCAAACATGGCTCAATATAAAATCTGATATTTTTTTATTTATAAAATCTTATGTGGTTTTGAATCCAGGTAGCTATAGAACTATTTGCTTCAAACTAAATGCCATATCCAGTACACCAGGTATGTATACTGAAAGTTTCTTCTCACTGGACATTCAACGAAGAGGAAGAAATCTGTTATTTTCTGTCACGACACTTTCTGGAATATTCCCCTGCTAGATAGAAATTCTGAGGGGAACCCCCCCCCCAATTCTGACTTTTAAAAAAGCTGCTAAAACTAAGCTGTCCCCCCAAAATTTTTGTCATCCAAAACACTTAGTAATTACTATGATTATGAGGTTCATATTTTAATAGTAATGTTAGTTTATTAATGAATTATTTTGATTGTTTTGGATAAGTCACACTGTTTTTAAGGGTAAAACCATCATAATTCGTTTAACAATGATGTGGCATAAAATATAATTAATAAATCTCCATATTGGCTATACCCAGCTCCAGAATCTATAATAACCAACTCCCGTAGTTTCATATAAAGCAAAAATGTGCTTTGTACAACAGAGCTGCCAGGATATATACCCTGTCAGAGTACAAAATAGTATTTATTAAGATTGTCCCTTCAAGTAAGAGAGTGACCATTGTATAGCAAGTCTCTAGTCACCAACTGGAAATGATGGTCAAATACTGATGAAATGAAGCAGGTCAACAGTCACACTCTCTCTGCCTCTTTTCTGAAAGAAGTCACCAATTTGGGCAACTATGGGTGATTTTGTCCTAACCAGACTTCAACACAGACTGAATTAGGTTCAGATAATGAATGTACTTACAGACATTTTGACTTGGAATGTAGTTGTGGAGAACAATGTGCTGGGCAACAGCTTCTCAACGTCAGAAGTTGTGGGGAATATAAGCCCAAGACTAACATTATTACAGTATGTTTTAAGAAGTTGGTGGCTGAACTCAGGGCAGTTCTCAGGTAACAAGCAAGACAAATATCAAAAGTATCATATGTACACTGCAGTCCAAGTGTAAGGACCAAGGTGATAAATAATGTAATGTGCTTGACAATGTAGCATCAGTATTGTATGACACTAAAATTAAACAGGCAGTAATTAAATTTATTCCTCAGAAAGTATGTATGCTCTGCTAAATTCATGGTTTTAACTTAATCTCAAACTGACTTCCTCACCTTTCCCACAACATGGTTATGCTTGAAGCGCTTTAAAAATGCTTGAAAGTTTCTGTTTCACACTTATAATCGACTTCTTTCAACTTGAAATAATTCAGATTTGAAACATTTTGCATCCCTGCTCTTTTTTTTTTTTTGCAATAGTTCAATGAGTTTTTATGTTAGTTTAAGTGGTATCTGTGGTAATATATTTAAGTTTATTATATCTTTGCTAGAAAACAAATAGTTGAATTTTCCTCTTCTCTCTCTATCGTTTTCTCTTCTTGCCTATGAATAACTTTTCTTCTTTTTCTTTTTTATCAATTGAATGAGTACAGTAAAGAGGGGTGGCCAGTACTCCAGTACATGCTCTTCAGCAAAATCCCCAGGTGAGCCATTCATGCTATGGCTTCATATCACCATCTTGTCTCCTACATTTCTATTTTACTTTTTCTGTCTGTTGATCTATTCCTTTATCTTTACATTACACATGTTATGATTAGCAAAACTAAGACTTAATGGACTTACTCCCTTTTTCTGTAAGACCTTGGAAAATAGTCGCATATATGATATTAACATTATATTAGATCACTGATTTATTAAGATATCATTTAAGTTGATAGTCACTATTAAAGAAAGATGTGTTAACCCAACATATAGCTAAATTTGAGGTTGGAAGCATTCAGTTACAATAACAGATTTTTTAAAAAATAAATAAATAATGAAATAAAGCATATTTTATAATTTGCTTATGTAGAAAAATATGTTAGAAATAAAAGTCCTGTTAATTAGTGTTAGAGATTTGTATATCAGTTGATATTAGTAACCATAGTCGCTTCCAAGGTCTTGATGAATGCAGCTGAATTAACTGTTTTGCTTACCGTATAAAATATAGGTTTATAAATAAGAGTTTTGTAAATATCATATACAGTATAGTTTTGTAAATAGACTTGTGAAAGATGCTAGTCCGTAACAGTATTTATTAGCCTTGTGAAAAGTTAATAGTCTGATTTTCATTTTAATCTTGACTACAGAAAAGGAAAGTTTTCCTTCCTTTCTGGACAGGATAAAGCATGGGCCACTTTCTTCTTCACTTACAAGACATTAGTTCTCATTTCTGTTAACCTGAAGAATTGTTAAATATAAACTTGGTATTCTGAAACTGTTTCCAGTTTATGGTTTCTGCCATTGAGTGATAAGGTTCAAAGTTTTGAAATATTGTAGGTTAGTAACTTTCAGAACAATATGAAAACTCTATACTTCAAATAAGAGAAAAAAATATTCATCATGCATATTAGTGTCTTTTGGGGTTGTTGTTGTTGTTTTGGTATCTGACGATCCCCTGATTGTTTTTCCCTTGTCTTCCATTGCAATATGGCATTTATATTGTGTGGATTCATCATTCGCACCTGTTTGAAGCCAATTATAAGGATGCTTTTCAGAAGATTTTCCTTTTGACAATTTATATTTTATGCTGTTTGGAGTCGTGCTATTGAACACGGCCAGCTGGCTCTGTTCCAGACTCCTAAAACTGACTGATGATTAGGAAAGTTAAAAATTCAATTCTGACTCTTTGTAAGTGCAAGGAGAATAAACTACTTGCTGCTTTATTTTGTGTACCCAATAGATACAGAGAACTTGTTTAGTCTGCAACTTGCTTGATAAAGATAGAGGCACTTAGAGGAAGATATAGACACTTGCAAATGTGGTCTAAAAATAAAATGAATTTTCTGGTTGTAGGTTGACTGTAGCTCTCCAAATTCCCAGTTACTTCTTCACATTCTGTCTGTGTATTCTGTGTATTATGTGTAGATCTGAAAAATGCCAAGGTGGGGAAACCTGTTCTTAATCATTGTGAAATGTGATGCTGTTAGTTCGGAGAAAGAAGGCTAGATTCTCTGCATGCATGTTGGTTGTAAATATTAAAAACTTTTATTTGTGTGTGTATGTATGTATGTATGTATGTATTTATTTATTTATTTATTTATTTATTTAAAATCTCGTTTGGCATATTCATCCTTGCAGATATTCACAAAGCACCTGTTAAATGAATGTTCTGTTGCCCATTATAGATATTCTTTACAGAATTCAAATATGTAAGTTGTTACAAGGATTTCCATGGAAACTAAATATCTAGTTGACAGACTCATTAAAAAAAAGCAACTGAACTATAGTTGAAAACAGTATGGCTCCAGAAGCATTTTCTTCTCTTTGGGAAATCATGAAAACACTAAAGCATAAATTATATCGTTGGGAGCGTGGTTGCTATGTTCAGACACCTTATAAATAAGCTATTGTTGGTACATGTTACAGTCTGATGAAGCATTACAAAAAAACTTAGGGAGTCCAGTTAATAAAGGATGTATTATTTGTGCATTTGTTTTATTTACAAATATGTATGCCATCCACACCCGAATGGATTTGTTTGACTATTTAAAATTTATTTTTATTGTTTTTAAATCAGTAACAAGAAAAAAGAAAAGCAAAACATAAAGATAATTATAATGCAAAGACAGACATTTTCGAAGAAGTGCATTAAGAAAGTGAAATACAGAATGGAAAAAATAAAAAATGTAGCAATGAGCAGTTGCAATTCTATATACAGTACATTTATCTAATGTAAATAATATTCAGGTACACATATATTAATTTCTAATACAGCTATATAACCTTAACTATCTTCTATTAATCCACTATAATTTGTGTAAATGAATTCTAGATTTCATTGTACTTATCCATACAAAGTCCACATCTGTAGGCAATCCACTCAAAGATGGCAAATGTTACCACGTTTTCTATCTGTTGAGTGAATAAGGCCATACATTTATCTTTCCAGTGTTGCGATATTGGTCTATTAGCCACAATAAGGACACAGAGAATCAATTTATGTTGTCCAGTTGTGAAATTCCATGCATAATTCAAGAGGATGTACTGTATATCCCTTGAAAGTTTTAGCTTTTTTTAGCTTCATATTATTCATATACAGTCCGCTACTGTCTCTCAAAATTTAGTAAGTATAGGACATTGTAAAAATGTGTGTTTTAAAGAAGCATGGATCTATTGGACTTAATACAAGAAAATTATATGAAGGGTAGAACAAAAATGTAAGAAATCTAAAAGACTTGGTTAAGATAGGTTTTAAGGCCTCTCCTAAACTGTAGTAAGGACAGGTCTGCCTTGACACCTACAGGAATTTGTTCCACAATATAGAACTCAGGAAAACAAATTTGACTTTTTATGTTGTCTCAGCAATCAGGTTTAATTTGAAGGAGACTATAATAGCAATAGCAGTATATAACAGTATATACTGCTTTACACTGCTTTACAGTGCTTTACAGCTCTCTCTAAGCGGTTTACAGTCTCAGCATAATGCCCCCAACAATCTGGCTCCTCATTTTACCGACCTTGGAAGGATGGAAGGCTGAGTCAACCTTTAGCCTGGTGAGATTTGAACTGCCAAATTGCAGGCAGCCGGTAGTCAGCAGAAGTAGCCTGCAGTACTGCACTCTAACCACTGCGCCACCATGGCTCTAATCCAGTGTTTCTCAACCTTGCCAGTTTGAAGATGTGTGGACTTCAATTCCCAGAATTCCCCAGCCACACTGCTCTAATCAATGGTTGGACCTGCAAAAGATGTTCCATTGAAAACATAAGATGTGGAGGTCAGATTTAAAGAATAGGTGCTCCTGTATATAACTTGGGTCTTGTAAACTAATAAGCATATTGAATCACATAGTTATTTCTACAGGAGTAATGTAGCACCTGTGACACTCATGTAGCACGTGCACTATTTGAGGCCAGCTACAATTTCTGAATCATCTTCAAGGATTAGTCCATGCATTACAGTAATCCAACGGGTCTTCTTCAGAAGGATGTACTGATAAAACATCTGATAACGAAACAATTATAATTAAGAAGTCAATAAGAAAACATACACATAAATCCCTTGGACTGCAAGGCGATCAAACCAGTCAGTGCTAGAGGAGATCAACCCTGACTGCTCTTTAGAAGGCCAGATCCTGAAGATGAAACTCAAATGCTTTGGCCACCTAATGAGAAGGAAGGACTCACCGGAGAAGAGCCTAATGCTGGGAAAGATTGAGGGCAAAAGAAGAAGGGGACGTCAGAGAATGAGGTGGCTGGATGGAGTCACTGAAGCAGTAGGCGTGAGCTTAAATGGACTCCGGGGGATGGTAGAGAACAGGAAGGCCTGGAGGAACGTTGTCCATGGGGTTGTGATGGGTCGGACACGACTTCGCAACTAACAACAACAACAACACATAAAGCTTACAGATAGACAATATACCTATCAACTGTTACCAGTACAACACAGAAGAAAACTCTTAAAAGCAACCTTTCTAGTTTGCTATTTGAGAAACCTGGGAACTGTGGTCAAAATGTACAGGTAGTCCTCGATTTACGACCACAATTGAGCCCAAAATTTCTGTTGTTGAGACATTTGTTAAGTGAGTTTTGCCCCATTTTATGACCTTTTCCCACCTCAGTTGTTAAGTGAATCACTGCAGTTGCTCAGTTATTTGTTGTTAAGTGAATCTGGCTTCCCCATTGACTTTGCTTGTCAAAAGGTCACAAAAGAGAACCACATGACCTTGGGACACTGCAACAGTATGAACCAGTTGCCAAGCATCTGAATTTTGATCATGTGTTCCTGGGGATGCTACCAAGGTCATGACTATGAAAACTGGTCATAAGTCACTTTTTTCAGTGCTGTTGTAATTTTGAACGGTCAGTAAATGAATTGTTGTAAGTTGAGGACTACCTGTAAATGCAAGGATACCAGTCTGGAAAAGGTTGTGCTGATGCTTGAATTGACATACCAAGGGAGACTTTCTTATCAAGTCCTAAGGATATCCAAGGAAAAGAGAATTCTCTGGGGCGGGGGGGGGAGATTGAACCATTGAAAATGGAAAAAAAAAGAATTCTTTGAAAAAAAAACCACAAACATTAGGAACGGGATTTAACAGCTCTTTGATAAGCATATCTTGTTGAACTTATTATAATTCTCATACTGTGTATCACCAGACAGTTAACATAGATAAACTGAAACCATCACCACTTTACGAGAACTCTAACTTTTACTTTACTGCATAACATGTTCATTTCTCTTCTTTTTTTATAAGTCAGTGGAGCCCCCAGCAGCCAGATTTCTACTCCTAAATCAACAAAATCATCTGGTTCCTCACCAACAAGTCCTGGAAGTTTTCGGGGACTCAAGGTATATTTTATGTAATTTCACCTGTTTCATAAAAATATTAGGTGGCACTAATAATATTTATTTACGTTTAGAATATTGGAACATCATAATCAGAAATTATTATTAGATTTAAATTTATTATTAGGTTTTAGATTTAAAACACAGATTCCAATTGAATATTAATCCCTTACAGTAAGAGTAGTTCAACAGCTGGCATGGCAGATTGATTTCATTGGCTATAACCAAACTAGACCGACATCCAACTTTCATTTGGATTAAACCTAAATAGTCTTTCCAAGTCTATGATTCTATTAGTATTTTCTGTTTCTGTTTCTTTTCTGTTAAAATCATATAGTTAAAAATATAGGTTATTGTTTGGCTCCAGAAATACTCAAAATGGACCCATTGCAATAAGTAAAATTTAGGTTAGTTAATGAGTTTTTTAAGTCCCACTGATTTTCAGTGTTACCTGCTCAAGAAGTCTAAAGGATTAAATATGGTTGTTGATAAAAAATATATGATAATGCTTTAAGAAAAATGGGATTGCCACCTATAGTCGACAGTATGCATGTAGCAAATTTATCTGATCCTAAGAAACTAAGCTAGACTCGTGTATTAACAGATACAAAGACTGTTAGAGAATGCCAATAAAATCTTATTTGACATTTGATGGATGACTGAAACTGTAGTTCAGAAATATTAAATAACAGTTATTAAAGATTTAATATATATTAAATATTTCAATTTGTTTTGCAGTATGATTTTGATGTATGTTATTGCCATAGCATTAGTTATTTTATCTACTGACAGATTATCCCTCCTTGTGAATCTTCTTCTAATGTAAATGGTGTGTCTGAAATATCTCCTTCCCTGAGTCCCGAAGGTAAGAATCCAATCGGGCATGTTAGTGGTAATTTCAGGTCGTTTTTTAAAATAAATTTCCATGTAAGTGATATTATAATCTAGAAATATTAAATGCTGTTGTCTAACTTTAATTAAATGTAATTATAATCTGATGTATATATAAATTGCAGATGAATGGCACCAGCAGTGATTTATAATACTGTAATTAGATTCTTCCTGTTAGGGATAATCTGTTTTTACTCACTAGTGTAGAGGTGATACCTAATGGCATAGGATCAGGCTATCTGAGGACTGCCTCTCCCTGATTACATTAGCCCTGCCCCATTAAATCTGGCAAAGAAGTCATGCAGTGGGTACCATCAGCTATGGATCTGCATCTCACCGGTTCAAGGTTGACTCAACCTTCCATCCTTCCGAGGTCGGTAAAATGAGAAGCCAGATTGTTGGGGTCAATATGCTGATTCTAAACTGCTTAGAGAGGGCTGTAAAGCACTGTGAAGCGGTATATAAGTCTAAATCAGTGATTCTCAACATGGGGCCCATGCTCCACAGGGGGGCAATTTGATTTTTAATGGAGGCAATTGGAACCTTGTTTAAACCAAGTTAATGGCCTTTTAGGCTCCCTCCGTGTGAATAGGAGTTCACATTTTGAATAGTAAGAATTATATGTCATGGTGGGGCATCAGGATTTTAGAGATGCTTAGGTGGGGCATGGCCAAAAAAAGGTTTGGAACCACTGGTCTAAATGCTATTGCTATTTGGTGGGTTCCTTGATATGTGACTTCTCTGCTGTGGTACCTACCTTATGGAACATTCTTTCCCCCAAATTAGATTACCTCTATTTCTTTGATATTCTGGAAGGCCCACAAGACCCGGTTATGTTATCAGGCCTGGTGCTTTCACGAATCCAGAGACATGCTTAGATGGGTACATTGCTGAGGTGGTTTCTCTGTGCCTAAGTTTTGTGTATCTGATTTATAGGATTGATTTTTTTAATGTGATTTTTATTTTTCTATATTAGTATTTTTTCCTGCTTGTTGTATGCTGTTTCACCTTACTTTGAGGTGGTTGACCATACAAATTTGATTAATAAATAAATAAATTACCTTATACGCATGCACACACACTCTCTTTCTCACACACACAGACTATAAAAAGAATAAATATGGCAAATGGGTGGTCAAAGAAAAAGTTATTTGGAGGCTAAAATTGTGTCCTGTAACCATATATAAGCTTTTGCATAAGACACTTATTTATATACTTTAATAAGGGTATAAAAATTCCCTTTTTATGACTGTAGTCTCTTTAAAGTAAATAAATGTTCATATGATCATGTTAATATTTATTGTTTCTGTTCGATAAAATACAATAGGTAGGTATAATATTAACATTCAGCAAAGTTAGGCAAAGACTGAATTGGGATATATATTTCCACTTTTATAAAATAAAATCTACATGTTCTTAGCAAACATTTAAATTTATTTTGAATTTTTAGTTTTTGTATTGCATTAGAACATCCCTCTTCACCCAAGGGAATGTTCAGGTATACTGTATTTTTATTCCTAACACTTTGAAAGGGCTTTGAATTAATGAAGACTACAAGAGAATTGCAGCATGCAAATTAAATCTCTGTGTGCGTGTGTGTGTGTGTGTGTGTGTGTACACATGTGTTTTCGAGTCAGTGTTGACTCCTGACTCGAAAACACATGTACACACACACACACACACGTACACACACACACACACACACACACACACACACACACACACACACACACACACACACACACACACACACACACAGAGTGACAGAGGTGATAATTAATCTCACAAAGGAGAAGTTTGATCTTTTCCCGGACATCAGACATTAGAAAAGAAACCCCAGTTTAAAGTCTAAGTAAAAATATTTATTTTGGTACAAAAACAATAAATCCTCATTATTTACATGCCTGATATAAAAGGTAGGTCTTCCTTCAATGGAAGCCAGGAACAGAAGGGAAGAATGGAATGCACACATGCGTACAAGAACATATCAATCACATGCTCAGGAATAAACCATTATATTAGATAGGGATGCTTCTCCCTGCATATACATATGACAGGCAATAAATCACATCGTGACACAGAGATTCCTGGTGACTGCCTAAACAAGTTCCTGCAGTCCTCTTGGCAAGATTTCAGAAGTAGCTTGTCCTTGTCTTCTTCCTAGGACTCTGAGAGAGAGTTGAGTAGCCCAAGATTATCTAGCTCGCTTCAAGCCTGAGACAGAACTAGAACATCCTCTCCTGGTTTCTGGCTTTTTGCCTCAACCACTACACCTGGGGTCTCAACTTTAAGACTTGTGGACTTCAACTCCCAGAATTCCTCAGCCAGCTTTGTCTTAAAGTTGCCAAGGTTGGAGACCCCTGCACTACACCAACCTGGCTCTATTTGGAATACATTAGAAAACAAGATTGAGCAAGGCAACTTAGTTAAATTGTGCTCTAAAAATAACTTAATTCTATTTGTTGCAATGAAACACTTCCTGTTGTCTTCAAGCTTTCTTTTAGCTCAGGGCTATCAAACTCCCGGCCCTCGGGCCGGATGCATCATGTGCTGGCCACGCCCACACCCAGTTTAACAAAGGGGGGGGAAGTCCCAATACATCACGTGATGCCGCTGTGACGACGCGAGTTTGACAGCCCTGTTTTAGCTCTTACCTCTGTAGTTTGCAAAGCCAACAGTTTCTAAGGACGTACTCCTGGCTTTAGGAAGTGCTGGAGAATACTCAAGCTTCATTGAGAAGATTGGTAATATCCTAAAATACAAAAGACAGGACAGCAAAGGGCAATTTCTCTCAATACAAGCTGGAAGGCATAATTCTTAAAGAAGGCTGTGTGTCACAGCCTTCTCTGGCTTTTGTGATGTGGGAATATCCTCACAGATTTCTCCAGTTGCATAAGCTTCAGGATATTTAGCAAGTCATGTTGCAGAACACGAAGATAACATTTCTTCAGCAAGAATGGAAGTAACTTCGGTGCAGCTGCTTCACATGTGCAGAAGAAGCCTCTTGTGGCCTTTGCAAATGTGAAGGGGCTGTAAATCTGAGCAAAGCAAAGCAACACAATCTCTTTCATCTTAAAACATCTTTGATCAAAGAAAATATATTAACTAAGTTTAATGCTGCCTGGAAACAACTTATCAACTTTTTGCGTGAAACAGAAAAGAATGAATTTATGATATATGGATTTGATGATTAGAAAAAAAATATAGAATATAGAAAAAAATATAGAGTAAGAGGTTAATCTACATTTAAAAATTATAACTGCTGCAAAAGAAAATCAGAAGTTAATCCTTTATATTTTCATTATTTCCTTTTTTTCTGCATTCTTGGCTTTATCTTTCCTGTCTTTGTTTCTTCTTTTTCTTCTACCTATTAGTTCTTGTTTTTATATGTCTTATTTAAAACCTTAGTAAAGTTATTGGGCAAAAACTGGAGAGTTTTTCAAATCTACAGTCATTTCCTGTAGAAGAGTTACATAGCCTTTGAGAAAACGAGGCATAGAAACATATTTTGATGACCCTTGGATGATCCTTATTTAAATTTCTTCTTCCATTTTGGATTCATTTTATTTGGATTTTTTAAAGTGCATTTTATAGCATTTGTTAGTATTTTCTCTAACATTTACCTTTTTGTATCTTGAAGGTATAAATGGAAACAAGTACTCTGAGACATCCACCATTCTTGAAAAGTACAAAGTGGGAAAAGTGATTGGTGATGGTAATTTTGCAGTGGTAAAGGAATGCATAGAACGGTGAGCAAAGATATTGCCTAGATATGTCACTATTTTATTGCAACTTTAGAATGAACAGTGAGAACATATAGGGAAATTATTACAATTTCAAGAAGAACTTTAGGGGCCTTCCTCTTTTCTGGCACCTGTTAGAAAATTTGAAATTTCCACTATAATATTCTCCTCATAACTAGTGGCATCTGGTGGTAACTATCAAAATTATCTATTTACCTTGGGGTAGGGAGCATAATACCCATTATGATAATGGATTATATTATATACTAATGCAATGATTAGTAGGAAACTTTGAAAGAGTTTTATTAGCACTAGAAACTCTACGTTTTCAGTATTATTACTGTAACTACACAATTTATACTTTTGATAATTCTATCCAGTTTCGTGTTTGAACTTTTTGTTGTTCAATCTCATTGTTAGAAAGGCTGGGAAAAATATTGCTTGAATAGAGTCACTTGATTGAAATGGTAGGCTATGGAAATTGAATCAATCAATCATCTAAGGGATCAATGGTAAGAACAATGGGATTATTCAGTGCATCCGTAGCTTTATTAGCAAAGATAGGCCAACACCATTCTTTTTCCTTTTGTAATTGTCAAGTATTTGTTTGATAATGAAGTCCACAAGAGAGTAGTGGAAACTAGAGATTTTAATGGAAACTACAAAGGTAACTTTGTTTAAAAACAAGGCTCAAATCCAGGAAGCCCTCACTGGCACTGGCACAACATCTGCTCAACAACTTTAACATTGATTCCCAAAGGAAGACCAAATGGGTTGCTGAACGTCCAGACATAGGAAGACACATAAATGACCCCAGGTATCAGGTTTTGAACTACCATGCAGTAATGGATAATCCTGAATAAGATTTGCACTTGCATGACATCTGCTGGGATTCACTGTATAAATGGGGGATAGTATTCTCCCCTCAGTGTGACTGTGGGGTCCCACATCAAACTGTAGATCCCATAATGACCGGTTGTAAGCTAAGGGTATATATTGGTCCAGTACCTGATATTTTTCATACAAAAAATGATGCTGCGATTCGGTGGTTAGATGGCGTAGAGCCGTGATGGTGAACCTATGGCATGCGTGCCAGAGGTGGCATGCAGAGCCCTCTCTGTGGGCATATGGGCCATCACCAGCTGCTCTTCCAGTTTCCGGAGCATGCATGCGCGCTGGCCAGCTGGTCTTTGCACATGCTGGAGCGCCGGAAAACTGAAGACCAGCTGGCTGGTACGCATGTGCGCACCAGAAACCAGAAGACCAGCTGGCCAGCTGGTCTTCGGGATTTCTGGGCTCTGGCACGTGTTCCCGTTTCGGTACTGGGTGCCAAAAAGGTTCGCCGTCACTGGTCTAGACCTTGGTATATGATTATACAGTTTCTTAACATTGAGGGTGAAGGGCGATTCTCTGAGCTTATTGAACGTTGGCTTTTGAACGTTTCATTACCAGGCTAGGTAACCTCTTCAGCGGACTTTAGGGGATGTCAGTGTCAGTGTTCTTATGTTTATATGGACTTTTTAACATTAATATTTTATTGTGTGTGTTTTTTTAACCTAGGTGAAATGTTAATATATATTGCAAGGACATATGCTGAGTAATTTTTTTTTAAAAAGGAAAGGATGAAATTTATCTTTTGAAATGGTGTGTCCAATATACATATTACTGGTAATAACTGAAAAAAATAGTAAGTTGGAAGCATAGACAACAAAAGACTTGGGGTTGAAATGTTTTTAGTTGCTTTAATTGGTTATCGTGGGAGGCTGTATTTCTTGACAGCACAGCTCCTTTTCTGAACTGCTTTTAATTTTTTGGTAAGAAATTTTTTTAGCAAGAACACATCTCTAATTTTGTAGTCATGGCAATTATTTGAATATTTATTTTTATATAGAGATGTTGAATGGGGAGGGGTAGAAAAGTTGCAGGTATCATATTTGAAATGCGTATGCCTTCATTATGCCAAGTGCTTATCCTTGTATTCCTGGTAACAGAAATTAAAAAAGACTTAGGGAAAGTACACCTTTTAAAATAAAATTTTAATAAAATTATTCTTTTTTTTAAAAGCATGATATTATACTGGGGAAAACAAAATGGGTTCTTTTAGACTGCTAAATTACAGAATCAACTGTAATTACCATTGCCTGTGCATATTTGTACAAGGTAGCAATAATATTAATTTTAAATGGTTATGGCAATTTTTCAATGTAGTTAAATCAAGTGACATCACTTTGCAAAGAGACGGAATTGTTTGTCAATACAAGATACTTTCATGAGAAAAATGAAATTAATGTGCTTCTCTTAGTGCAGGGTGTTTGTAGAAAGATTTAGCATAGCAACTGAGGAAATGTGCATATGTATAGCTCTTAAGCAGAAGTTTAAAAAACAGTGCTATTTGCTCAAATTTCTTCCACTTCTATATCCCTCATACAATCCAGTCTACTTTTTCTTAAGACATTATTGAGTTGTCTTTTCGCCCCCTTTCATTCTCAGCTGGCTGCAGTTGTAACTATGACAACCTGGCAGACACAGCTGTGCTTTTATAGCAGTGTTATACTTCTACTGAACCAACCATTTTCGATATGTGCAGTTCTGGTGTTATGCTTGTATAGCAAGATTTGATAGCCTATATGCCCAAGTAAAAGAATGTTTATTACTATTCTTATTACTATTTATTTATTCTTATTCTTGATGTTTCTTTTTGTTAACTGGTCACAATAATCTGCTGTCATAGAAAGGTGTGTTATACTTCCATGGATTATTCCAATATTATACAGCGGTAAATAGTTATGCCCATTTCACGGTTTTGTTGTGCTGTCACAAAACTGGACTTTCAATAATGAAACATGTAGTGTTCAGGAAGGCCACTAGGGGGCCGCTCTAGGAAGTGGGAAGGTTCGCAACTGTTGATTGATTGGGCGTCTTGACAGGCGGCTATAAAAGCCGGCTGCCAGGCAGAAGTTACCTCAGTTCCTGTATTCCACTTCGTAGTTGTGTTGTCTAGAATAAAGAGTTATACTTACTTCATCGATTGAGTCTCTCTCCCTGACTGCACCCACCACGACCAGCTATACAGCAAAACTGCTGTATATGTATTTTCAATGCATATTGTTTTTAATAAACCAAGAATAAAAAATTTAAAAATATTTTTAAAAATATGCCTTTAAAATTGGTCTTTATTAATTTTGAACAGGTAGTTCTCAACTTACAGTTGGTCGCTTAGCGACCATTTCAAGTTAAGACAGACCCCACCCAAAAAAGGTACTTATGACCATTTTCCAAAGTTATGGCTGCACTGTTTGCTGAACAACTGTAGCATTTGCTTTAAAACCAAGCATTCACTTAATGAACACTGCAAAACAAGTCATAAAATTGGGTCAGCCACATGATAACCAGTTTTACAGTTGTCACAGCTGACCACTTAATGTCAGGCTCTATTATGGTTGAAAGTCTTGAACTGTTTATAGTCAAAAAGGGTAACATTGAGTAATATATAAACTGGACACACCATTTCAATCCATAACATCTATTCCTTCTGTAATGTTTTATTTTCAGATGAAGTTACCTTTATAGTTTCCACTGGAAAATATGGTTAGCAAAATTGTTTGCTGAAATCCTAATAATGCTACATTAAACACTTCTTAAACCTGTAGCTTCAACATAGATTTAAATTATGATTCATTGTACAGTATTGTATTTATAATTAAGACAACTGACTTCTCAAAACAGGATTTCTCTGAATTGTCTAATTTAATAGACACTGGTAAAATGGCTAAGAAATATTTCTAATATGACTTGTTCTTTAAAGATATAAATGTGGAATGAGTAGCAAATATAATGGATTTCAAAGAAAATATCCATCTTATTCTTTATTCCCTGACAAATCTGTAAATATTGTTATAGAACTACAGAGCTGTACGTTTATTAAAGTTGGGTGAAAAATATGGAGTACCTGACCATAAATCTGGACACAATGTGAAGTTTTATATCTCAGTAAATTAAATGATAACAGAAACACTGGTTTTTGTAGTCAAGGCAACAACAGAGATGACTTGCTGAGAGAAAAAACCAGAAGCAGTTCTATCTTCATTTTATAATCTGTTCCCTTTGAACGAAGATATTTTCACAGTGTGTTCTCAAACAAAAGAATTATTTAAGCACTCTTCTCTCCTTCTTTTGTTCTTTGTAGATCCACCAGAAAGGAATTTGCCCTGAAGATTATTGACAAAGGAAAATGTTGTGGAAAGGTAAAGAAAAAATACTGAATTTCGGTATCATAATGCCAGAATACTACATTATTTTAAGTCTTCACTTACACTACTGTTGGAAAATATTTTTTTTCTTGGAACAGCATTTACACCTTCTGGGTAAAATGTTCTTCATATAAAGCTATAACAGCAACTGTCCTTGGGAAAATCTCATAAAGATAGCCCAAGTTGTAAATTATTGAACTGGATATTGAACAAATTTAAAAAATGGTTATATTAAGCCATTCCCCTAAATCTTTAATTTTATTTAAAAAAATTAAGGTGGTTATATTTAAAAAAAAATCCTGGTACCAGAACAATTAGAGACCCAGTTGAATGTATAGAATAAGTTACAGGGTAAGGAAACTTTAAAATCTTCTAACTGTTATAATTGCAGGGATTGCAGAAAGTATCCAGTTTCAGAATACAGAATAATATTTGATTGTATTTTGTGTGAATAGGATCCGATAGATTAGTGCTTTACTAGATTTTTTTAAACAATAGGGGAAAGTACATGCTTCAAATATTATTTTTGCTAGAGAGGTTTTTGATGGCTGTGATTGTCTCCAGTTCTTGTTTTTGTATCAGCCTATAATAGGGGTGTCAACTTCAAGGCCCGGGGGCCAGATCTGGCCCACGGGGTACTTAGATCTGGCCAGTGGGGCCGCCCTGGAAACAGCGATGGACCGGCCCGTGGTGCCTCTTCCAGCAAAAATGGAGCTTGTTTTCACTGGCAGAGCGCTTGGGCCACCACAGGCACCCTTGACAGGAGTGATGTGAAGCTGGCCACGCCCACTCTTCCCCCTCACCCTGGGCCCCCAAGGTCAAACACAATCCTGATGCTGCCCTCAATGAAATCGAGTTTGACACCCCTGGCCTATAGATTTGTGAGCTTGGACTTATGATAACTAAGTTGTGAAGTTCTCTACAAGTTTACTAGAAATTGTAGTGGAATCATCTTTGGTTTACTGTTCTGTAAGAGTCTGATTTAGCTGCGACAAAAGAGCAATGTGTTCTCCCACTGTCTTACCGATTCAAAGAAAGATATTCAGCAACTGCTTAATTAACTTTATGTATGTTCTGCCCACAAAACATGTCTCCCTCTTCACTTGTAGCAAAATTCCAGAGCAAGTTTATTATCAAAACTCTTCTTCCTTTCAGTATAATGAAAGGGTACAAATGAATCCCAGTTGTATACAAAAAAGATGCATTTATTACATATCACATGTAATATTTTATTTCTGTTATTTCTTCCGATATATTAATTGTTGTGAGTTGAGTTATTTCAATCTAGCCTTTATACCAACTTTAGTGCAAATTCCACCCTTTCCCCATTAGGCCATTTACTGAGTTCCAACCTTATTGTCATTCATATATTGCATTTTTTCCCATTCAGCATATATTTCTTTGGAGCAGACATATGTTTGTTCCAGAAAGACTGTTGATGCTCTCATATAATGGTTAACAAAGGTGCGACTTGTTAAAGCAATGTGTGATGTACCACTTATTCACAGAATATTCACACTTAGCACATGGGTTTCTAGTAACTAAAGCATTAGGGTATCTGTTAATGAAATGCTCAGATTTGAACATAAATCAACTTATCTTTATGATGATTACAAAAATAGAATTGGACTTTTCAAATATTACTATTGCTCCTTGCTCATAAACTATTCACATGTACTTCCCACAGTCTTCTTCACAAATGCATGAAGTGCATGAAAACAGAATGCTTGTACTGTGCTGAGGATCACAATTCTGATACTTTAAATAAACAGCTATGGGAATGCACCTAGTTGGCTACTTGCAATTGAAAACACCAAGTATATTACTGATCAGTGATTAGTTTTCATACTAAATTAACTTTAATTAGTATAGTTTGGAACTATTATTAGTAAAGGGTGTTCCAATTCCAGTTTATTGTTTTGCAGATAGATAGCCACATCATCAAGTATTGAGATGAACACTGGAAATATCACTCTAGGTTGCTGCTGCTCACATAATTCTTCAAATTATATTAGTTTTTAAAAATATGTTTTCCTCCTCTTCTTTTCTAACAATATATAGGAACACTTGATTGAAAACGAAGTGTCAATTCTACGCCGAGTGAAACATCCGAATATTATTATGCTAGTAGAGGAAATGGATACTGTGACTGAGCTATACTTGGTGATGGAATTGGTCAAGGTGAGGTTTTAGGTTTATTTTTTACCATTATTGCATAATACATTGTTGAGCTTTTCAGAGATATGAAAATATTCCAAATTATTATTGAATAGGAAATTTATGTAGTCATATACGAACATACCATGAATTTTCTGTTTCACACTCCACGTTAGTTCATAGCTGGAGACTGAATATTATGCAAAACCAAAATTGCTTCTAAAATCAGGCATACTGTATGTGACTGTACAATATTTTGCTTTTACACAGTAACTTCTTGATGTTCTGTCCAAGTATAAAAAATACTACAGAAATAAATTCTGATTAGAAAGCAAATATCAGGCTCAACATGAAACCTCATAGCTTTTTCTTAATTTTTTGTGTTTAATATCAGGTTGCCATATTTCTTGATATGTGTAGCAGAAATTGTTGCCTTATATTCTAAAAATCTCATTTTGTCCATATTTTTTCAAATATGAAAATAGATAGTTCTCAAGTAATCTATTCTATACTTAAGAATTCTTGTATTCTGCTTATATACAGTATGATGAGAAGTTCTGGGAATTGAAATCCATATACTATATCTGGGAGGTACCCAGATTCCTAAAAGTAATTGTAAACCTAAGTTTTTAACTTTTAAAACTATTTTATAGCCAATTGATGTTCGTTACATATATCCGTGATGGCGAACCTATGGCACACATACCACAGGTGGCATGCGGAGCCATATCTGCCGGCATGGGAGCCATTGCCGTAGATCAGCTCCAGTGCGCATGCGCACGCTGGCCAGCTGATTTTCAGCTGGCCACGCCCCCTCCCCTCCCTGGAGTCTCCAGCGGCCCGTTTTGGGCTAAGTAAAGGGCTCGCGCGGAGGCTCTGGGAGAGTGTTTCTGGCCTCTGGAGAGCCTCTGTGGGTGGTGGGGGAGGGCGTTTTTGCCCTCTCCAGGCTCCTAGAAAGCCTCTGGAGCCTGGGGAGGGCAAAAAATGGGGCCACTGTGCCATCACATGCCAAAAGTGGGAGTGCGGGGGGCACACACGGGGCGCATTGATTTGGTGCGGGCACACGCATGCGCGCTCCCCCCGCTTTTGGCACATGACGGCAAAAAGGTTAACCATCACTGACATATATGCAGTATCATAATGGGTTGTTGAATCTTCTAGACATTAAAGCAGTGATGGCGAACCTATGGCACGGGTGCCAAAGGTGGCACGCAGAGCCATATCTGCCGGCACGTGAGCCGTTGCCCTAGCTCAGCTCCAGCGCGCATGTGCGTGCATGCCAGCTGATTTTTGGCTCGCGTGGAGGCTCTGGGATGACGATTTTGGCCTCTGGAAGGCCTCCGGGGTGGCAGGGGGGAGCATTTTCGCCCTCCCCAAGTTCCAAGAAAGCCCCTGGAGCCTGGGGAGGGCAAAAAACGGGCTTACTGGGCCCACTGGAAGTCGGAAAATGGGGGAGTCACGCACTCATGCACAGGGGGGTGGGGCAAGTGGGGGGCTTTGAATTATGGGTGTGGGCACGCACGAGTGTGCGATAGCGTGTGCGCGCACTATTTTGGCACCCGAAGGAAAAAAGGTTCGCCATCACTGCATTAAAGGAACTACTAAAGTTGTAAAAATGAAGCAAATTCAGGCCTCTTCAGTGTACAGATTAACATCATGACATAAAGTATTATTATAATACCATAACTTCCACCATCTTATCCACCTGCTCTGATAGGAGCATAATCAATTGAACATCATGCCATCAACTCCCAACCATCACTCTAATTAATTAACCATCACTCGGTTATTCTTTGAGGACCTCTCATTCCCGCCCCCCGCCAGAAGCAAGCATGGATCAAACTCCCAGTTCCCACTCTGGAAGATGGGTCAGGATGAACAAAAATCCAGTCTGTCAGAGGCAGAACTAAGATCACTGAGATGTCTGCCCACCTCCTTGGGATCCATAGCCTCATCCCATGTACTGGTAACACCACAAGATGTAACCTAGGTGCCTTCTGAAACGATTCTGTCCATTCAGGTTCAGTTTGGAGTGAAAGGGAATAATAAATAATAATCAGCTATGCGAGCTAATCTCAGTTATTTCTATGGATCTAAGATATATATATATATATATATATATATATATATATATATATATATATATATATATATATATATATATATATATATATATATATATATATATATATATATATATATATTATTGTTATTGTTATTTTGTCCACATCATTCCATATGGAACTGTCAATACAAATATTTTTATCTTTCTAAATAAACTCTTAATGTAACTGTAACTCTTAAGTTAAGTCACTGATCTAAAAATTAATAGTATAAATTGTTTCACTTTTTTCTCATTTCCTTTCAACTATGACATAACTTATAGCTTTGTTTGTAAATTCTATGATTTTCATCGACATTTTTATTTACAGGGAGGAGATCTTTTTGATGCTATTACATCTTCAACAAAATACACAGAGCGTGATGGAAGTGCAATGGTCTACAATCTAGCCAGTGCACTGAAATATCTTCATGGTCTCAGTATTGTCCACAGAGACATCAAACCTGAGAATCTTCTGGTATATTTCTTATTTTCTGTATATTATTTTAAGAATGCATGCAAATAATATTAAGCAGCATTTTCTGCTTAGGCTGTGAGCATAGCCCAGTCATTCTCACAGAACATCTTAAATCAGTGAAAATATTACCCCTGCTGTTAGCAATAGAAATCATAATAGAAGTTTTAGATTCATAGAAGGTGATGCCACCTCAAAAAATATTAATCATGTTTTGGCAAACTACTGATTTAAAATAACATCTAAATTCTTGCTACTTTAGAAATATTATAAGAAATGATAACTCAACATATTTGGCACCTTATGTGCACTTTATACTTTACTGAACATTGCCCATAGGTATAGTATTGAGAACACAAGGACTTTGATAAAAAATTTACAACATCACTTGTTTTAAGTCACTCTTTACTCACTCTTTACTCAAGTTTTGGAGGAATATGTCTGGTATTGGCATGACCTTTTAAAATTGACTCCCATCATCATTTTATGCATTAATTTTTAATGTTGCTTTTTTATATTCAGAAAGGTACCAGATGACAGTAGGTACCACAATATATTAGAGCCAGTTTGGTCTAGTGATTAAGACCCCAAGCTAGAAAACAGGAAATTGTGAGTTCAGATTCTGCCTTAGCTGGGTGATGTTGGGCTGGGTGATGTCTCTCTCTCGGTCTATCCTACACTACAGGATGACTGTTGTGGAGAAAATCCTCCTATTGGGGATATGCTCACCATCTTGAGTTATTTGATAAAATAATAAAGGTGGGGTATAAATAAATAAATAAAAGTAACATAACCCTTTCCCCCCCCTTATAAATTTTGAACTATTTGAAGAAATGTATGTTCCATATGACAAAGGAATGTATGATGAATTTTCCTTGTCCATCAGTGTTAGCCAAAAACAGTGGATTTTTGGTTTTGTAAATGTTTTATAAGCCTTTAGTAATTATTCTAATGTAATTCTACTTTTTTGATCTGTTCCTTGAAGCAAAATTCAGTTTATTGATATGTGCTAAACAGCTCACCAGTTCAAGAATGTCTGTTCTGACTAATAAGCATTAGGGAATGGCTCTTGTCAAGTTAGTGTCTGTGCTTTCTTCATTCATTACCTCTGATCTGCTTGTTTACTATCTCCTCAGGTACTATGTAACATAATGCACTTGTCAGTGTGTAAGGTGACAAGGTCTTTTGGCTATTTTTGCTGTATCAGACTAGCACCTCTGGAAATTATTTCATTATATTAAATTTCTAACAAGCAAGAACAAATTGTATACTTGGTCATAATGGCAGCTGTGATCCTATCTGCTTCAAAGTGACATTAACTGAAATATTAGATTAGAAAAGGGCAGGTTTTTATTTTTGTATCGTTATTTAGCCCCTTAGTTTTTATTATTATATGTTATTATAAAGCTCATTTTAGTACAGGATAAACCCTGAATATCTTTTATTAGTCTATGTATGGACTGCACCAGTAGAGGCTAAACCAATTTTGTTGTGTACATGATGTACAATGACAATAAAGGCTTTGACTTGACTAAATGTAAAATCAAGTTTATCAAGATATTAATTAATATGCTATATTACATAAAGTCTTAATACAATTTATATTCCATTCTGTAGTTTTCATATAAATTTAGTTTTCATATAGATTTTAGTATAAATGAAATTTTTATTGTTTTACATTATTTTATGCTAGTCAATAACCATGATGAAGATTTTCATTTCATTTGATCCTATTTAATGTTTTTTGCTCTCTCTCTCTCTCTCTCTCTCTCTCTCTCTCTCTCTCTCTCTCTCTCTCTGTTTTACATGAGCTAAAAGTAGCTATATGCTGCCATCTGCTGGATTTATAGAATTGCTACATTTCAATTACTATGTGGAAACATATGCTATGGGTTGATGGGCAAGATGGATAATGAAACAAAAGGATGATTCAACAAATCAATATTTATTATAGTTTATGATCAATTAATCTTTAAAAAGCAAAAACTGAAAAAAGGATTTGCCTACAAAGCTATAAAATTGATCTTTTTCCTTAATTTATATTGGAAAAAGTAATATAGTAAAAATTTATAATGGAAAAAGTAAATATATGTGAGAGAGGGGGGGGTTGTTTTTAAGAGTCAGATATTGCTTTGAAGCTAATATTCAGAAACCATTATATAAACAAAAAAGGGAGAAGCATTCCTTAAGCCCTGGTAAAGTAAATAGCTTTAGGAAGAAATTCACCTGTTCCTCCTTGATTTAGTTGGTATAAGTGAGATACAATATAATTAGAGTTTCTGGGACTGTAGCCTGTCTAAATTAAATATAATTCTAGTTTTTCTTTGGAGTCAATTTCCTGATCTGGTCTCCCTCAGAGAGCTGACAAACTAGTCGGTTTTGAAATCAATATTGTGTAATCAATATTAGTTGCTTTGAAACCAGCAACACATAAGATTAGATATAATTTGCAGATTCAATCTTTGTGGCTAGATCAGTCATTAAAATATACAACCTTTTCTCTAGGCAGAATTTTGGGCAAATCTGTAGTGTAATTTGGCTTGTTTTTATATGTTGTGTTAATCTCCAGCTAAGATGAGGGGAGGTGTGAAGAGGGGCCTGAGCTTAGAATCCTTGCACCGCAAGAAGCTGTGTAGATATTACTCTCCCAGAATCTGTTAAGGCTCTGTTCCCAAGGCAATGAAGTCAATTTGTAAGAGTCAAGATTCCTGTAAATAGGCCTGCAACAAAGAAAGAAGTGACTTTGAATCAGCTCATAGTGTAATTCCGGTTCCTTGTGCCTCAAATATTGTACTAAACTGTTGTGTTATCATAGTTATAGATCTTAGGAATTGCTGTGTTTTAGCTCAACTACCTAAACTAGTGCAATGAATAGAATGTATGCTGCCCAGTGGTGGGTTCCTACCAGTGCGGTCCACTCTATAGCACCGGTAGCAGCCTGCTGGTGACGTCACAGTACCGGTGCGGTCGCATTTGACACTTTTCCTTTGCTTTTGCCTAAAGCTTCCCAAAGTGAGCGTTTTCCGAAAGCTTAACCTTTTATACTGTTAATTTTATACAGTTTTATACTGTTATTCTTTAGACGAAAACATTGAGGACTGTTAAAAGATACTGTTCTTTTAACAGTCCTCAATATTTTCATCTAAGGAATCCGTGACTGAAACCAAAAATGCTGTATGAGACTTGCTTGTCTTTTAACGATAGCATTTTCTGCATATAAAGGTTGCTGTGTTGCCATGGTGTAACACACACTTTGTATGCAAAGCTTTTCATGTACGGTATAAAATAGCAAAAATAGTAGTAACATCTCTCTGAAATAACTAATATATGACTGACAAGCCACGCCCGCCCGGTCACATGGCCGGCAAGCCACGCCCACCCGGTCACATGGCTGGCAAGCCACACCCACAAAATAAGCCATGCCCACAGAGTGGTAGTAAAAAAATTAGGAACCCACCCCTGATGCTGCCTAAGAAGAGATTGAACAACTATTTGTCAGCCTATTTATAAATACAGTAGAACTTCTGGTCATGAACGCTTCTAACCACAACCAAATCAGGTTCCGATTCATGGCTGATTTCCCCTTCCATGCCATTTTTTTTGTAAGCGCCAAATTTCCAAAATTAGGTTCAGGTTACGACCAAAGTGGTTTGCGACCAAAGTTATGGAAAGAATTATGGTCGTGACCAGAGGTTCTACTGTAGTTCTAGTTCAATACATGCTTAGTATCCTAGATTGCCTAACCATGTTACTAGATAGTGTTCCTATCAAATTACACAATATGATTTATGATCTTTTTTTCCCCTCTCAGGTCTGTGAATATCCAGATGGAACAAAATCCTTGAAGCTAGGAGACTTTGGATTAGCCACTGTAGTTGAAGGACCTCTTTATACAGTCTGTGGCACACCAACCTATGTGGCTCCAGAAATCATTGCAGAAACAGGGTGAAAATTCATTTAAAAATAAGAGTTTTGGTGTCCTTAGTTCACAAATAATATTAATTTTATTTTTTAAAAAAACTAAATGTGATATGTTCCTAGCTGTCTGAACAGGTATTGTTAATATTTTTAATTTATTCTAAGAACTTGTCTAAAAGCCTGTTGCAAACTGCAGCCTATCAAATTTTGTAAATCAGAGGTTTGTTAGGTATAACCTTAAATTTGCAGCTTACTTACTGAAGAGAACTTTTTCAGTTTCTGATAGATACAAGTAGAAAGGTTAAGTGCAAAATGGATCAATTATATATAGCATGGGACAAATATTAAAAATAATAAGCCCAGACTATACCCTTTTTTCAATATTAAATATTTATTTTAGTAAAGGCATGTATGCTAAAAAGTAAAAAGCGATCAATTGAAACCCTGATCCTAAGCTTTAAACTTTAATTTAAAGATATGAAGTCATTCAAAACTCTTTCCTTAATATGGTCAAAATACCTACCGTATTTTTCGGAGTATAGGACGCACCGGAGTATAGGACGCACCTAGATTTTAGAGGAGGAAAACAAGGAAAAAAGTATTCTGAACCAAATGGTGTAGTAATATATTATTTAATAAAATACCAGTGTAGCAGAATACTTTTTACAACCATGTATACTTTTTACAACCATGTACACTTTTTACAAACTTCAAACTTGACAGCTTTAAGACTTGTGGACTTCAACTCCCAGAATTCCTTCTCCAGTCATGCTAGCTCAGGAATGGGAGTTGAAGTCCACAAGTCTTAAAGCTGTCAAGTTTGAAGTTTGTAAAAAGTGTACATGGTTGTAAAAAGTCTTGCCCAGTTTGAAGACCATTGCATCCCTAACCCAGGGGTCTTCAAACTTGACAGCTTTAAGACTTGTGGACTTCAACTCCAATTCCTGAGCTAGCATGACTGGAGGAGGAATTCTAGGAGTTGAAGTCCACAAGTTTGAAGACCCTTGCACCCCCTTGGCAAGTTTAAGACTTGTGGACTTCAACTCCCAGAATTCCTCCTCCAGTCATGCTAGCTAGAGTTGAAGTCCACAAGTCCTCCCGGTCTCGCAGCCAGTTCCCTCCTGAAGTTCAAGGGCTGCAACTTGAGCTGAGCAGATCTGCGGCAAAAGCGGCGGCTCCTGGTTTTCCCGGCCAAAGAGCGCTCGCTAGAGAAGAGCAGCTGAGGAAGCAGGCGAAGCGTGGCGGCAGGCAGGTGTTTTGGAAGCACCGAGGGCAGCACGCGCGTCCGGGATGCCAATCTGTGCTTTTTGCTTAGCCGGCAGCAGCGGGCGCAGCGAGTCCCGTCCTCACGCACGTCCCCGGCGCTTGCTGTGGCGACGCTGTTTTCTCCGAGACCTTTGTCTCGGAGAAGGAGCAGTAGACAAAGGTCTCGGAGAAAACAGCGTCGCCACAGCAAGCGCCGGGGACGCGCGTGAGGACGGGACTCGCTGCGCCCGCTGCTGCCGGCTAAGCGGAAAGCACAGAGGGGGGCATCCCGGATGCGCGTGCTGCCCTCGGCGCTTCCAAGACACCTGCCTGCCGCCGCGCTTCGCCTGCTCGCACGCTCGCTCGCAAGCGGGCAGCGGTGGGGATCGAAGGGGAGCGGTGGCACCTCGAAAGGACTGGGGTGCTAGATTTTATGCTAGCTCAGGAATGGGTGGCGGGGGCAAGTAGCGGTGGTGGCGGCGGCAAGCAACAGCGGGGACGGCGGGGGCAAGCAGCGGGGGGGGCAAGCGGCGGTGGCGGCGGCAGCGGAGAAAACCTCCGAAGGGTGGGGGCTGGGGGGGGTTGGGGGCTGCATTCAGTGTATAAGACGCACCCACTTTTTGACCCCCTTTTTGGGAGTAAAAAGGTGCGTCCTATACTCCGAAAAATACGGTAATTGGTTTCAATGATTTCAAATAAGCAGCATAGTTCAAGGAACTACAAAAACAAAGTGGCATATTTAGAAATTTCATTGAATTTAAAAAGTTTAAAACACAAAACTCAAAATAACTGTTGGTGTGTGTGTGTGTGTGTGTGTGTGTGTGTGTGTGTGTGTGTGTAGTGCAATTGAAATATTCAGAACCTGAACAAGTAAAACTGCATAATTAAATGCCTACAAAATGTAAACAGGAGATGCAGCAATAGGAATATCAATGGAAGGAAAACATGTAATGTTCTGTGAATATTAGAGAAACGTGGGGAAAAATATATATGTATGTGTGTGTGTGTGTGTATGTATATGTATATGTATATGTGTATGTATGTATGTATGTATGTATGTATGTATGTATGTATATATATATATATATATATATATATACATACATACATACATACATACATACATACATACATACACACACACATACACATGTATATATATGTATATATATTTGCATTGAAAATTGCATTCAATTGCTTATTAGATTGGCAAATTAAGTTTTGAATTACGCATCAATATTAAAAGTGGTGATATCTTAAAAATGCTGATACTAAATTCAATATACTTTTTGGTGTGTACTATATAATATATTTAAATCGCAACTTTCCCAAACTTTTTTTTGTAGTTATGGCTTAAAAGTGGACATTTGGGCTGCAGGTGTCATCACATACATTCTCTTATGTGGGTTTCCACCATTTCGTAGGTAAGTTGAATCAATAACACATGAAAAGTGTTGCATTCACCTTTTAGCCACAATGCTCTGATTTTTAATTGATAAATATTCTATTTAAGGAGATGTCCTAACACTCATCTAGTTTTCCAAAATTTGGGATAACTGGTGATTTTAGTTTATCTCCTATAATGAAAAAGTAACATTGGTAAAAGGAGGAATATGTAAAATTACATTTTAAGCAGACTTGATTTTCACATAGATTGGTGCAACTTATATTCCAGACAGTTTTAATTTTGAAGTTGTCATAGATATACATGTTTAATTCCTTATATTTTGCTATCTTATATATTTGTCATTGTATCAGAAATTCAAGATTCCACTATCTGAGAAATATCTGGAGACAATTGTAGAGATATTATTAAAGCTTCCTGAAGCAAATAATTTACAAAGAAAACAATAGTGTTTGTATTTATTCTCAAACTAAATTCAGCTTGTATAAATACTGAAATTAGGACACAGTATTGCATGTCAAGTTAATCTTGTAATTTAGCTTTTATAATTAACAATATAATGACCGTCATAGTAATTTTTTTCCTGCTTGGTTTTGATCCGCAGTGAGAACAACATACAAGAGGATCTTTTTGATCAGATCTTAATTGGAAAGCTAGAATTTCCTTCTCCATATTGGGATAACATTACTGACTCTGCTAAGGTACCAAGATGCATTGAAAGTATGAAAACATTTCTGATAAAGCCAAATTGGTCTATCCCTACCATAATTAAAATCCTTTCCTGCTCTAAGTTTTTAATTAAGCACAACAATAAATGTTCATTTCCTATTTGAAGACTCCTATCATACCTTCACTGAGACATCTATGATAATTGGTTTATAATATCCAATTCCTTTAAACTGTGCTCATAGGGTTGGTAGCCTTCATATAAACTTACTCGCATTTGTCGCTGTCCTTTTGGAACAATGGTATCCAGAACTGGAACCATATTTCAAAATGGAGTCTGTCTATGATAGAATAAAAAAATTCCTTCCTACAATCTGCAATCCTAACACTTTCCATGATAGCACATGTATTTTTAGTAGCTGTGGCACATTGGTGGCTTATGTTTAATTGGTAATCAATAAAGGCACCTAAATCCTTTTTACATTGGAGAGAGAAAATCATATTTCCCCAGTCCTTGTACCATGCCTATTATTTTCCCTATCCAGATTCAGAACTTTACATTTTAGTCCACTGCTCAAAACTGTCTAGATGTGCTGTCTCTCCTCTACAGAACTAGCCATATCTCCATCTTTCTGCCATTGGCAGACTTATTAAGCATCCCCAGTCCTGTCATCCAAGTCATTGATAAAAATTTTGAAAAATACAGAATCCAAAAAGGAGTCCCGTGGTTCTTCACTCAATATTTCCACACAAACGAGCTAAGCCATTAACAAGCACCCATTCACTGCAGTAATGCACCCTGTTGTGAGCTCATATAACTGTATTGTTACTCCATATTTTATAATTTCATTAAGGATACGTTCTTGATAAATTGTATTGAAAGTTCTGCTGAAGTCCAGGTACATAATGTTCCTGGCTGACTCTCATTATATCAAGCTGATAACTCTTAATAGAATAAGATAAAGTTAGGCTGGCATGGTTTATTTATGGCATATGTTGGCTTCTATTAACTTGCTTATGCAAATGTTCACAACAAGCTTATGCTATTAAAGAATCTTTAAATAATCTTGCCTAGAAGGAATGTAAAGCTGACAACTCTGTAGTTTCCTGGATCCTCCTTTTTTCCCTCTTTACAGTGACATTTGCTCTTTCCCTTTTGAATAGCTTATAGTTTTGCAGTGTATCAGTGATGCCTGTCAAATTCTATTTATGGTCCTAACTTGACTCTAGTTTTCCATTATTTCTCTGTGCATTGGTGTAGTAACATCTAAGAATTTGCATGGCATCACATAGACAGTGTTATGTTTCCCTGAAAAACTCTGAGTTATCATCCTAGCCTCAGTTTCTTCCTTTGTGTGCTGCTGTACTGTATGTGCTGCTGTATTAGCCCAAGTCCTTGGCAGCTTATTCAGCTTTGGGGGTTTGCTACTCCTTTGTTTAATACAAAGTTCATTGTGCTGAATCTTTTCTTCATCTTTTTGTTGTTCCTCAGGAATTAATTAGTCTGATGTTACAAGTAAATGTGGAAGAACGATATACAGCTGCTCAGATATTAAACCATCCTTGGGTATCAGTGAGTAAAATACTTTATTATATTACACATTTAAACAAAAATTTAAAATCTCAACTAATATTAAACACTAATCACTTGAAATAGATTAAGTTATGCTTCTATAGCAACCTACAGCCACTCTTCATTTAGCAATTAGCTTACTTAGCCACCATTTGCAAATACAATGGTAATAAAAATCATTTGCTGATCGATACATTTATTTAGGGCCAAAGTTGATGCACTCACAATAAAAACTTTCAATGTGAAACTGTTTAAGGTCTGGTCAGTTTCAGGCAGCAGTGTAGCTTGCCAGAGGATTCTAATATACTAATTAAAGTCACAGAGCAGGAGCTTGTTAACTTGTAGTTAGCTCGTCTTAGGAACCTGCTGTTTTTCAGAAAAGAATCGCTTCAGGAAGAGATTGTTTAAGCAATATGTCTGCCCTGTGAGAGGGGTAGGGAAAAAAAGGGGGGGGGGTGAGGCACAGAACATAACTTTATAAGTAAGAAAGAACTTTATCTGAATAAGATGGCAGCAACTACTGATCTTCACAGCATATCTCTCCCTCTCTCTCTCCTTCCTTTCTGTCTCTTTCAGGTGTTTCATGTAGCAAACATTTCACTTAATAACAGTCATTGGAGCAGAATGTGCTTACTTATATTGATCTGGCTATTTTTTTAATGGTTCCACAACCCTCCCCTGCCTTTAATATCTTTGCTAATTATAGAAGAGGTAGATTTGTTGGGCACATTTCTTTGCATAACTGAAAAAGACATTGCTCTTGAAAGTATGAAAAAAAATAATGGATTTTAGTCGAAAAGAGAGTGGTGAGGAGCTCAGTAGGTGATCAGTAGTATTCTCCTGAACATGACTAGATGAAAAGAAAGAAAAAGAGATTCAGATAAAAGTTTCCAAAATGGGTCATTCATTCATTCATTCATTCATTCATTCATTCATTCATTCATTCATTCATTCATTTATTTATTTATTTATTTATTTGAAGTTCTTCTATGCCGCCCTACTCCCTCAGGACTCAGGGCAGCATACAACATTTTAAAATGGTGTGTCTGTTCATTTATCATGGATTCTTCATCTGAATGTTGGTCTCTATGCTAATTTTTGTATCATTCC
This sequence comes from Diadophis punctatus similis, assembly GCA_023053685.1. Lineage (NCBI taxonomy): Eukaryota > Metazoa > Chordata > Lepidosauria > Squamata > Dipsadidae > Diadophis > Diadophis punctatus. Next base: position 47,847,679 of record JALIGW010000006.1, read on the forward strand.
AATGTTTCTTTGTTGAATAATAGTGTTCTCCTTTTCTTTAAAAAGGATGATGCCTCTCAAGAAAATAATATGCAAGCTGAAGTAACAGGTAAATTAAAGCAGCACTTTAACAACACACTTTCCAAACAGAATAATCAAAACGCAGGAGTGTCTATTATCATGGTAAGCAAGTGCATCATTTCTACCAATTATTTTACTAATTTGATATTTCCAACTCTTTCCAGAAGAGATACAGTTTTAAAGTTATTTTTCATTACAAAGTAATAGTGCATATTTTATGGCTGTGTCAATGTCTCTTTGTGCAATCGATGCATTTTTAAGAAAATTTAAACATTTGATGAAACTGTTCGGTTTGAGACATTCTGTTTAAAAATTGTGCAATTAAGCCAAAATAAACAGTGCTACTCAAAGCACATGATTTACCATAATTCAGCCTAATCAGCTGTCCTTTAATTCTTACATTTGCACTGGAAAAAAAATTATCTCATGAAATATATCCTATTGGCAATAAAGTTCTTAAAGATGCTATTTATGTTAGCAGTCAATTTTTATTTGCACTGAATCATTAAAATGCAGCACCAATAGGTATTTCCAGGACTGCTAGACATACTGACCAAATTTAGGTTGAAGAAAACCAGGTTCTGGGGGATGGAAAAAGAAATGTTGGGTTTTTTTTATCACTTCTTGTTTAATTTTTCCTAACATGTACCAGCTTTAAAAGTAATGTTTTATTTTAGGATGAAATAGACTAATTTGAGGAGCAAAGAAAAATAATACAGGCTGATTGTTTTGCTTGCATTTTATTTGACAGTTTGACTTGACAGTCTGAGAGACTTCAAAACTCAATGTTTTGTATTTTTGAGACTTTGGATAATCCTGAAGCAAAACCTGGTATAAAATCCATTATTAAATAGAGTTATTTTAAAATGCTAACTCACAGCTGCTTGCAAATTTGCACATAGAGTACTTTAAGCTTGTTTCTAGTCATAAATATAATTCAGCTTCTGGCTTCTTTTTGATGTGAAGTTCTGGTTCTTTTGTTGTTGTTGTTTTCAAATTTCTAGCCTTCTGGCTTTGCTTCTAGGCAATGAAGCTCACTTGTAATTGTAACTTCCATTTATCCTTCCTTATCTTCTCCCTGCTGGTAAAAGCTATTATCCCAAGAACTAAATTATAGTATGTAAAATTGAGTTCTGAGCCAAAGTCCATTAAGCAATTTGAGACTTAAAAAATCTGAATGCAGGTAGTCCTTGACTTACAATCATAATTAAGCTGTTGTTAAACTAGTCACTGTGTGGCGGTGCCCAATTTTATGACCTTTTTTTTTTGCAGTTAAGAGAATGCCATGTTTGTTTAGTGAATCCATTTTCTCCATTAGGCACTTTTGCTGGAAACTGGAAGTAAATGCTGGTTTCCAGCAAAAAAAAATTATAGTAGTGTGGTTGACTGATGCTGCAAATGGTCACAATTGCAGGCCAATTGCTAAACACCCCAAATGTGATCATGTGACCTGGGGGGCAGTGGTGGGTTCCTACCGGTGTGGTCCACTCTACCGCACTGGTAGTGGCCAGCCGATTACGCAATTTGCGTGCGACACTGGTCCGTCGTCTTCATTGGTCCATCGCGCATCGCCATCTTTTTTTCAGAATTTTTTGGGTTTTTTTGCTTCCTGCGCATGCGCGGAAGTAAAATCTCACGAGGGGACGCGCACGCGCGCGAGAGATTTCAGTGATTTTTTGCTTCCACGCATGAGAGCAACTCGCCGCTGCTGGGGGGGGCAACAACTTTGAATCTGGGTTGCTAAGCGACAAGTGATAAGTCGAGAACTAACTGTAGTTTTAACTGTAGAAAGACATGGCCTCTCAGCTTGAGGGTCACTCCAGACATAGCTAAAAGTGGCTGGGAGTAGAACCCATTTTTGGAAGGATTTTGTTCAGGGGGAAATGAATGCCTTAAGGATCTACTTAACAACATCAAAAGCCTGTAAAATTTTGCCCTCATCTGATTGATCATAAAAATAAATGGTGGTAGGCTGTTTTAGCCTTCAGTCCACTCTTTTAAACCCTGAAATTCAGCCATTTAAAATATATATATATACATTTGGAGAACTAAAAAACAGAGTAATTATATCAAGATAAGTTGAAAAAGTTGCAGGTTGAATTATATTGCTTGGTGTAGGTAAGCTGAATTGCTTCCTCCATTTGTTATAAGAAGGATATTTGTGTTTATTTTCCACCATGTAATCAGAAGAGGTGGGAGAATACAAGAATGTCATGTGTGACTTTTCAGATTTCTATACAAAAATGCTGGCAGATTGTCATGATATTTTAATCTTCTGCTAAGAATTATAATTTCTGTGTAGAATATGTGTGTAAAAACAATAAGATATGGTAGAATCCAAGGAATATATCCAAAGGAATTATTTTATCAACCACAGAAAAAAAATGTAAATGAAATTTATTTAGCCTAAGAGTACAGCACATACAATATAATAAAAACAAATTATCTCAATTTATCAAGTGAATACAGCTACATTTACAGCCATTCACATGATTGCCTTGAATAAAATTCATTTTCATTTCTGTTCAGCAAAAAATTGTGCTCAAAAAACATTATTTAATAGAAGTAGAAAAAACACATTTTTAGAATGGCTTGCAATCTTCTTCTTTTGATTCTTATAAAGGTCATATAAGGAAGGTTTCCATGCTGCTTTTTGAATATTGAAATGATTTATTTACATTTATGAATGTTGCAATGCTATTGGTTCTGCTTCCAGTAAGTCTAGTGTCTGTCCGTTGCTTCCTTCTTTTGCTTCTTCTCCCAATGCCTGTGCTGCTTTCCTCTGAATAGGTCCAAGGCAATGGTATGTACTAATTACAGTGCTTCTTTGCCACAATTAAAAAAAAAAGATTCTTGGTTTGAAAGAAAAGGAGAAGTAACCTTGTAACAATCTTGAACAGAAAAGTTTGTCAAGTGATGCAGTACAATCATGCAACAAGCTTTCATTGCACTGATATATTTGCACCATTCAACCATTTCAATATTGCTGCATGATGTTTTCCATTTTTATAGATTTGAAAAGAAAAAGAAAAAAAACTTGGGCTTTCCCTTTCTTTCTTTTTCACCTCCTCCTCCTCCTCCTCCTCCTCCTCCTCCTTCTCCACCTCCAAAATAGCACAGGTATACCTTATTTTTCGGAGTATAAGACGCACTGGAGTATAAGACGCACCTTAGTTTTTAGGGCGGAAAATAGGGGAAAACAATCTGCCTACCAGGTATTCATCTGGCTAGCATCCTTAGTCTGGTCAGCTTCAGCACATTATTTTATCCCCTGGTTAGGACTTAAAAAAACCTTCTTCTGAGAGAGTAACAATGAAAGAACCTGCAAGCCAGTAAGAACTGGGAAGATTGTTAGCACCTGGTTAGGGCTAGAAAAAAACTTATTCGGAGCAGCTTCAGCACATTATTTTATCTCCTGGTTAGGACTTAAAAAAAACCTTCTTCTGAGAGAATAACAATGAAAGAACCTGCAAGCCAGTAAGGGCTGGGAAGATAGTTAGCACCTGGTTAGGGCTAGAAAAAAACTTACTCGGAGCAAGTAGAGCAATGGAAAAAAATTCTGCAAAGACTTAGGGCTGGAAAAACATTCTTTGGAGAGAGTAACAATGAAAAAGCCTGCAAGGTAAGAGCTGGGAAGATCTGTTCGCACCTAGTTAGGGCTGGAAAAAAAAGCTACATTCTAAGTATAAGACGCACCCAAATTTTCAGCCACTTTTAGGGAGGAAAAAGGTGCGTCTTATACTCCAAAAAGTACGGTAGTTCTGAAATTGCTTCAGAGCTTTTCCTTGGCTAATTTATAATAATCACTTTCTATTATAATTATGATCATATTCTCATGGATTTTTATTTCTGTAATCATATTCCTAAAGCAGCCAGCAACTTGACCACAAGCTCAATCTGACTGGTCAAAACAATTGATAGACTATTCACACCTTTGGTCTGCAATCTTCTCAATCATTGGCCACAATCATTATTTTACACAACATCCTTGGTGCCAATTTTAAAGAAAAAAAGAGTAATACCTTTATGTTTAGACATTATTTATGATTTAACTCACAAAATATTTTATTTTTTATATTTTTAAAATCTGGAGATTAGTGAGAATGTTGTGGGTGCTGCATTGCTTAGCTTAATGTATATTACCTGAGCAGTGTTTGAATTTTTAATATTTTCCACACTGTAGTTCTGGAACTGCTCATACAAAAAGTGTATCATGAAAAAAATATTCTAAATATGTAATTATGACCAGCCAAATGCTCTTTTGTCCATCTGAAATAAAGCCTAAAATCTTACATCTGCCATGGAAGTTATTATTACTAGCGAACCATTATGAAGTAAAATTTCTCCTTCAGTTAATTTTTTGTTAAAGCTTAGTTTAGTTTGTTGCCATGTGCTCGCTTGAGTTACATGCTCACTTAATGTTAAAAAAATAAATTCATATTAGGGGTTTATAACTCAAATTATAAAACTAGTTACAGTCCATTCTTAGATATTTATTTTTCAAAATATATCAAGCACAGTTGAGACACAATAGAGAAACAAAAATCAGAGTAATAACATGAACAAGTTATATTATTTGAAGGACCTATAATGTTTAGGTTTAAATTTTATGATAGAAGTATCATATCTTATCTTTCACTTCCGCATAATAAAGTAGGGAGAGACATATTTTTCTATATATTCATTTTTGCTTCTTCCAAAAAGCATCCATTACTTCCATACTGGATACTACCTATTATCTTCCTTATCATCACTTACACATTCAACATTTCCCCATTTGCAACAAAGATTCTATCAAACAACACACATTCATAAATTTTTACCATTTATATCTTATAAATTGTGTGGTCCATTTTTTCCCGTCAAATACAATTTACGTTGGACTTTGGTATATTAGCTGCATACTCTATATGGCATTAGTATGGCTTATGTAACATTTCCAGTAAACAATTCAAGTTCTTAGCCAACATCATGGGACCATTTTCATAACAAGTGCATGCATATTACATTCCCAACGAACAAATCTCAATATTACCATCATAGTTCTTTCGTCAGTGTCTATCTGAGCCCTGGTGGCATAGTGGTTAGAATGCAGTATTGCAAGCTAATTCTGCCCACTGCCTGGAGTTCGATCCTGACCGGTTCAAGGTTGACTTAGCCTTCGATAAAATAAGGATTGTTTGGAGTAATATGCTGAGATTGTAAACCGCTCAGAGATGCTGTAAAGCACTATGGAGTGTTGTATGAGTCCAAGTGCTATTGCTATCATCTGTCTGCTAAAATTCAGAGCCATTCTGTAAGCGTTCCATTTATTCTCATCCATGCTTTATTCCATCATATCCCACATTCAGCAGCCAAACCTCAACAGTACTTGCTTAAAATATTCCATAATCCAAGCCTATTCACTTCTATTATACAGTTGCCTGAAGTCAACCATTGTATGTACATTATACTTTCTTTCTTACATCTATACATTGATAATGATTTTCCGAAGGACAAAATACCTGGTCTACACATATTGTGTCTGGTAGAAAGAGGCACTGCATTTGCCCATTGACACATCACATTTAACCCTTTCACTCAGAATTTCCCCCAAAATCTTAATTAGCACACTGAACTAAATACCTTGTAGAGTTTCCATTCGCTCGTGTTACTATCCTTGTTTACTTGTAGACATTTCATTACCAACTACATGGCTTCACACTAACCACATTCTTCAAACCATCTGGCACATGTATGTTAAAAGATTCATACAACCTTTTCCTGAACAGATAAATATCCACATTTTAACATTTATCCAGTCACACTGTCCACATTTGCAACCTTACCTTTTCTATTCATTTATATAATAACTTCCTTTTCTTGGAAAAAAAATTAAACTATTTATAGCATACTTCCGAAGGCTTCCTGTTTAATCTTTTTCACTCGTTTCCAAAGTAGTTTTTTTCTTTCTTTTGAAATTGTTTTGCTTTTTATGTTGTGATTACTCTTAACCACATTTTTTTTATTTCTTTCTGTATATACACATTATATGACACAATCATTATGACAGTAAAAATTCATCCCCCCCCAGCAATTATTCTCTTACATGCATTTGCTTTTCATCCTTTTGCATCCTCTTGCATGTCATTTTTCCACCAAGTAACTTTTTTCATGTTCCCATTGCCTTACTGTACACTTTTCAGTGGTAGTCCTAATTCTTGCACTGTTGAAAGCAATATCTCTGTCCCCTGTTCCATGTCAATTCTTGATTCATTCTCTGGAAATTCACATAGCTTGTGCCCATGAAAGTAGCAAATAATGGTCTATTCCACATCCTGAATTTCTCATCTGGGGTATATCCTTCATTGATTCTCATTCTTTCCTCATAATCACATTAATCATGCTTTTGAATTTATATTCATTCCTCTGCCACATGGATAGACATACAAGTGAATTATATTTTTGAAACAAACAGACCATTTAATAAGCATGTACTCCAAGTCTCAATTCTCATTCATTCTTGGATATCCAAATAGCCAAGTCACTTTTTATTTTATATCCATCTGCCTGTTCATGTCACCAAAGAGGGTTTGTTTTAGTTCCACAAATGCATAACTCTTTTTTTCATTTATTCATTTTATGGATAAATTTTCCATTTTAACAGTCTTATATTCTAAGTGACAATGTTCTAAATACCTGTCCCTTTAGGTTCATATTGACATATGGTGACTATATGGCCAAATCCATGCCTTTTTGGGAGATTCATATATCATATCATATTATTCATTCATTCAATTTCTGAAGCTACCCAACTCAATCACTTGACTCTAGGTGGCTTACAAGTCTAAAATTATGAAACAATTAAAATAACATTTAAAAAACACTTAATAATTTAAAAAAACACCCACAAAATAAATAAGTAGAAACAGTAGCCATGATAGTTAGCCTTCACACATTCCGAGCCCCCAGGCCCAGATACATAGCCAAATTTTTAAAGTTTTGTGAAAAGCCAACAGGGTTTGGGCCATTCTAATCTCTGAGAGGAGAATATTCCATAAGAAAGAGCCTGCAGCAGAAAAAACCGTCTTCTAGTTTCCGTTAGTCATCATTCTTTGGCTGATGGGATCTGCAGTATGCCCAATCTGGGCATGCAATTCTTCTTACTAATGCTGTGCATGTGAGAAACCACTTTCCAAACAATTCACAACCTCACACCTTTGAAAAAGATCTTAGAAGTTACTTTTCCTTTTCTTCAGACTTTGCATGTATCATTTTTAAAAATATTATTCCATGTACATATAACACGTGTCAGTGATGTGATTTACCTTTTTCTAAAAAATTATATTTTAGAACACAGCTCTAGATAAAGAAAATCAGATATTTTGCAACAAGCGCTGTCAAATCCCAGGTCAAGCTGATGTGAAGTAAATCACCAAGATAAATCCTGCTCCTCAGACTTCTACAACTGATCACAAGTTGACTTCTCCTGCTGCTTCTCAGCTACTCAGACTCTCTTCCTACCTTGAATCAGCATGTCATGAGCCTGCAAGATTAATTTTAAGAGAAGTTCTAATGAAATCCACAGCTAGGTCAGCTACTGTTCTCTTAAACTTGCTACTTTATTTTTTTCATGTCTAAAAGGGATGCAGGTTGTATGTACAGTAGATTTTAGTACTCTACCTATTACATTTGGGAATTATTATGTCTTTAAACGAATTTGTGTTCAGTATAATTTCAATCATACAAATGAATTTATCTTATCATACTTGGATATGCAAACTTTAAATAGGTACAATTATTAAGGAGCCTCGCCCAGCAAAGTCTAGATTTTCTAAAAGAAATGCTAGACAAAAAAAGTAGCGGAACTCATTTCTTTAATTTAAAAATGCAGGTCTAAAATGGTCCTGGAGAGAAGCAAGATTATTCCCAGTGGCAATTTGTACAATATTGAAAGTCAAGTTGTGGAGGTTTGAATAATGGTGTGAATGGATAGCACACTTATTTTTGACATTAAACTTTTTGATTAAGTACCATCAAGTTGGTGTTGACTCTTAAGTGTTCACATAGATAAGAAACATAAATTTAAACTGTGGGATTTAATATAGAATAATTCAATCATTGACAATCATTTTGCAACCAACCCCATTTATGAATGTGTTTTGAAGATTGCAATTAGTAAAGATTTCTCTGCACAGGTTGTTTCCTGCTTCTCTTTTCCTGTCATGAATGGCCAGTTTTTCTTCTTCTTGGAACAGAAAGCTTGCTGCATGGTGCATTATCTAAAAAAAGAGCGGTATATTTATAGCAAGCTAGTGTAATAAATGAACTACTAGTCACCAATACAGAATGCTGTCAGCATTGTTATTTTTTTAATTAGCCCACTCTTAAAGAAAGTCATCAAATATTTGGGGAACTATAATGCTATATGTGCAGTGAAAGGGTAGATGGAGTTGTATATTAATGCTTGTTTCAATATTGTATGTTCTCTGCTTGTTTTCTTTTTTCTTTCTAACAATTTTAAATCATTTTCTATTAGCTCTTTACATTAGAACTAAGAACTGCAATAAACATTTTTCTTCAAAAGAGTAAGTAGTAATTTTTTTTGAGAACTTATAAAGCAAATCCAGGATATGTAATTATCTTGATTTCCTTCTATTCTGAGTACACATTATGTTCTCAAATTTGATAACATAATTTTATTTAATAGGATCAGGCTGATTTTTTTTCTTTTTATGTTTCAGGTGTATGTTATTACAATAGAAAACATTCTACTGAGTATAGCTATACAATTATTGTGTCATTCAGTTATTTCCAGATATTATTTTGTTCTACACTTGACTGTCTTCACCTTAACATTTGCTTATATATTTAAATCAGAATGCCTGCTAAGAGATTTTATTTATTTTAGGTATGATAGCATACTTAGTATAGCCTTAATTTTGCTGTGGCCACTTTTAGTGCGAATTAAAGATATTAATCCCCATCCCTGATGTAACTCTTGTTGGCCCACAAAATTACCAGAAAGTAGCACACATTAACCAAGTCTAATGTGAAAATAATTGTTAAGCATAATTTTAAAAAATCTGGACATTTCTTTGTGCAGTATTTCAGGTGTTCTGTTTGCTTCTATAAATATTATGCATACTCTTTTAAAACTTTCTATAAAGTTTATGCAGAGCTACACAAAAGTTATTAAAAGAAAAAACCCAAGCAATATATATTTCAAATATTTCAGGTCCAAATATTTAAATATTACATTTTAAAAGAAATAATTTTTGCATCTCCATGAGTCGCATATGAAGTTGCCCTCTTAGCTTCCAAGTTTGAAGTATTAGTTATATAATTATTTATTCCATTATTAAATACATATAAGTATTTTATGAGATGTATAAGTATCCTGTTTAGTTGATGCTATATGTCAGCAAGTATAATGGATTCTAAATTACTTTTCCAAATTATGCTTTTTGAAATTTCCATATTATCCCCTTCCTTTTCTCCTCCTCCTCCCTTCTTATTTTACCCAGTTAGATTATTTATTCAGATCAGTATTGTTTCTGCCTACTAATACTGGCTCTTGTTCTTACCTGTAATAAAGAAAAAAGAACTACCTCTTTTATATTCTTGATTTCGAACAGCCCCTATGAAATCAGTATTACTCAACATTATTGCTTTCAAACTGTGGGAAGTAGGGAACAATTTCAGTGTTGGATTGCGGCAGTGTACCCACTAACCCTGTGTACTACCTTTGTCAAATTCAACTTCAGTCTTCAGTCTAATCAATTCAGACTGCAATCCTGAAACTTCAGACTTAAGTACTCAGTTTTCAGTCAACATAAACAAAATCAGGAACATATTGTGCCTGTGCTTCAGGAGCTTAGTTTTGAATAGTCTGAGATTAATCAGTCAACTGTACACAGTGTAACCTATATGAATGGCACTATATTAGCATAATTTAATGCCTATAATTTCTTTAGTAAAAGGTAAAAGATTTATACGATCTGAAGATAAACCAGATTAATGCCTATGATTTCTAGCTTTTAATTTATTTCTAGCATCATACCCAATGTATAATATGTAGTGACAAATTTAGTTTTAATTTAGTTTTTTCGCCCTCCATCTTAGGGGTTCCAATTGTTTAAAATTTGGTGGTCCAAATCCAGTATACTTTGAAGCCAATGTTCAAATAGTTATACCCCTTTCCCCATTCTACTAGGAATATAAATATTTATATTCTAATTGCTTTACATAAAAATGATTTTAAAAAACTTTCATCAGCTCACTGGCCATGTGGCCAACTATTAAAGATGATGGAATGTTCCTGGTGAAAAACTGTCCAGCATCTCATGCATTGGCCATTCTTTTCTGGTCTTAACTAAAATGAAAAAAAAAACATTGGGTTTGTAGTCTTTCTCTGCGAATATATTTTGGCATCTGAAAGATTGCAGTGGCACAAGAAATTGCCCAATAAAACTGTCCTGCCTCAAATCAAAAGCACGTCCCGTTCAAAAAACATACAAAAGCAAAGGAAGGACACGTCTGTTCTAAGCACAAGGAAAACCAAAGAACAGATACACCACATCAAGCCCTTCATGAAACACATATAGCATACGTCACTCCTTAGGGAAGGTCTTTCATTAGCAGCTGTAGCTAGAAAGTTGACTGGAGTTTTAGTAGAATGCATAGAAGAATAGGGGCTTGAATCTTCTTCCTGGCCTATCAAATCTAAACAGTGCCTTGGTTTCACACGGAGCACAAAAAGAAATGAAGAACAATGTAAAGTTCAACACGTGACTGCAGATATTAAAATGTCAGCTTGACTTCAAAATGAGAAGGAAGGAGGAGTTTAGGAGCAAGAGTTAATTTTTGTTCTTGATTTTGGTGATTAATCTTTAGACATTTCCTATATCAGTGGAAGACAGTGCTTTTTAAAATAATATAACATTGTAGTGCAACTGTGCTCAGGGTTTTTAAACTGTCATGTCTCTCAATATAAGCACAGCCAGTTTTCTGGTTTGGTCAATTATTATCTGAGTATATTCAATAAAAACTTTGTTGGCTTGGGAAAGGAAAGTATGACTATCTTTGCAAAGTTCAAGGCCACACCCATCATCCATTACACATATAGGAGCTAAATTTGTAGATGGTGTTAGGTCTGTGCTAACAGAAGTGTAGCAATAAATATACATTTGGCATTTGCTGTGTTCTCTGAAAATGTTTGGTACATGTAGCAGTAACTATAACCAAAATTTTCTATTTAAAAGACAAGATTTACAATCATTTTGTTTTCAGAGTTCTGCATTGTTTCTTATTAGCAAGTTATGTTCCTGTTGTAATAAATGAAACATTAAAATACAAATGCCTTTTTTATTTAATATCTTGTTTCAAACTGAATTTTCCCCTTTCTGATGCTCATATAAAGAAGGGCTATTTGACTATTAGGGGAAAAACATACAAATTGCTTCAAATAATTAGTTGAAGAAATTATATACCGACAAAGACAGAGAAATGTAAATTTCAAATCTTAAACCACAACTTATCAAGAAATAATTTTTGCAGTATATACTAAAAACAATACTTTTCACATATATAATCACAGAATTTTGCACAGCAATCATATATTAAGTAGAATTTATGCAACACCAAAATAACATTGTTCATAATAAATTTTATTTAGTTTCCCAAGAGCTTGAAGAGAGATTGTCAGCATGATTGAATCAGATTTGATGGGAACATGTCTTAATTTTAAGATCAGTAACAGATTAACAGAGTTGGAAGGGACCTTGCAAGTCATCTAGTCCAACCCCCTGCCCAAGACTTGTGCAATACAGTTCTCTAGTTGTGTTGTAGACACACAATAGTTTTTTTCCATTTTAGGTGCTGAAGGAAAATAGCAGATCTTCAGCACAAGTGAAATTTTTTTTTTGATCCACACATGGTTTCAAAAAGTACAGAAGATAATAGAATACTTCCAAAATCCTCAAAATCGATCTTAATTTTGAAGAACAATGGGCCTGATGAAAGGATAGGAAAAATATGCTTGATGTATAAATTCTGCTTATGATTATTTCTCTCTTAACCATACAACAAAATAACAAATTAATAATTTAAAATCACTAATCACCTAGATCTAGAATCACGCTTGATCATTACATAGATGTGAAAACAAAATTACATAATTTAAATATTCTTGATTTTCAGAAAATTCAGTGCTTCAAGTTCGCTATCACTGTAAAAGTACAAGACAAAAGGGAAGGGAGTGATAAGCAGAGTTTAAAATGTCAGTATTATAACTGCTGGTATTATAACCAACTTCCTTTGTTATAACAATTTCCATTGTTAAAATCAAATATTCCATAAGATTATATAGATTTACATGAGAAACATGTTTCATAATATAGCTAATACAAGAATTATATCCACCCTATTACAGTATCCCTCCCCCCAGTATAATGATCAAAATAGATTTACTATGACTATAAAATATAGATTTTCTTTAAAAGCTACAGAACCCCAACAATCATCTTCTGTTTTTCCCCATCCCAAAAAGTCAAGCAAAGTCTACAAAAATAGCAATTAACTTCAAAAAATAGCATCTCCCAGCAAATTTAAGTTACATTCAGATATATTAACTATTTATAAGATCTAGAATATGACAAGATACTAAAGAGAGATGTGTATGTTTCAAGTCTCCGTATGAGAAGAGCTGCACGGCCACATCAGTTTAATTCATATTTCAATATCTGGTTTGGTATTCATGATGCCACCTGTTGAAATCATTGTAGAAAACCACTATGCTGCCAGAAGCCATGCCTGTCATTATACACCTGTGAAGGAAAAATATTCAGAAAAAAGACCACAAGATCAATTTGCTGAAGTAGAACTTAACTGTACATAGCTTTATGAACATTAAGTTAAACCACAGATAAAGTTGTGTTTGAAAACTCAATAGTTTTAAGACCTAATGTTTCTTCTCATTCATCAGCGACATATTTTTTACTGCAAAAAAAGGTGCCCAAGTTTGGGACTAGTTTAAATGTCTCATCCAAAACTAGTGTGGTTTGAAATGTTCAATTACATCTAGCAAATCCAGTTGAGAAGCAAAGAATGGGATTTAATACAGCATAGAATCCTGTTATTCTGAAATCTCCCCCCTCCCAAATTTTGGCTATTTTGAAGTAGGAATATGTTCACTTTCAAAAGAGCCAGTGGATGGGTAACACACTAAAATAAATATGTTCTTTTTAATCATTGATTTGTGCATGCTAACTGAAAAAACCCTTATATGAAGTGTATGCTTTTCAGAAAATTCAGTGCTTCAAATTCTGCTATCAGTATAAAAATACAAAACAAAAGGCAGGGGAAATTAACATCCAAATCACACTCACCTTTGGTCATATGAAAGAGTCATGGATCGGATTCCAGCATCACAACCAGGATAGGCAAAAAGCTGCTTGAGATCATACACTTGCCATACCATAACAACTCCATTGTCTCCTCCTGTGAGGAGATACTGCCCATCACGGCTCAGCTGGATTGCCTAGATCAAGGAAAGTGACTTGAAATAATGCAACAATTTTCACATTAACTTTTTATTCCTCAATTGCTATTATTTAATTATGTCATAGGACCAGGTTACTTTTTACGAAGGTGGGATCTATAGAAAAGAGAGGTTAAATAAACACACATTTTAATCATTATTTTTGAACGTAAAACATCAGTATAGTGGGAACTAGGCAGAGGTGGGATTCAGCAGGTTCTGACCAGTTCTGGAGAACCGGTAGCGGAATTTTTGAGTAGTTCAGAGAACCAGTAAATACTACCTCTGACTGGCCCCGCCCCCATCTATTCTCTGCCTCCCGAGTCCCAGCTGATCAGGAGGAAATGAGGATTTTGCAGTAACCTTCCCCTGGAGTGGGGAGGGAATTGAGATTTTACAGTATCCTTCCCCTGCCACACCTACCAAGCCATGCCCACCAAGCCACGCCCACAGAACCGGTAGTAAAAAAAATTGAATCCCACCACTGGAATTAGGACTATTTGGATTCTAGGGTATTAATTCTCTAATGAGCCCCAATATTAAGAGGTTGCAAGCATACGTGCTATAAAATGCATAATCCCAGTCTTCTGGAATTCTACTGTATTTATGATACATGTTACCCTAAGAAAAAAAGGAATATATACTTTTTATGGACTGATGCTGGCTACTAATGCTAATGAACAATAAGTCTGTATATAAGTATGGTTGTTTGAAGACAGAGAGAATGGCAATAGCTCATGTTTTACTTCATCTAAGACCAAGATTGTGTCATGATTTCTATTTTTTATATCCAAGGATTTAGAAATTCACGAAACCTTCCAATCCCAAATCAAAGCATGGTTTGAAGACCAGTACACACGGTTGTATTCTTTTATTGACCCCTCCACTTTACAAGGCATGCAGCATGACTGTTTTGAGCCTAGGATGGGGTCTTACCAGCCTCATATCCATGCAAATGCAATGAGACAATCATCGAGACAGCATAAGAAATAGGCATACTTCTGCCATATAGAACATTTTGCCATTATAACATTTCTAATCCATCTGTTCTTTTATTGATGTATTAATAATTGAATCAACTTTTAAAATGTGCGTATATCCAAATTTCATGTCACAGTTGTTGTTACCACATTACAAGACTGAATATGTGCTAAGAATTTTACAGACCAACCCCCCCCCCCCCCAATATTTGCTACACTGGGATGTCTAGCAATAAGCGGAAGAATATTGAGTACATTGCTTGTATATAAATGACTGCAGATGCAAACCTAATACGCTGTTTTTAAAAAATGCAAGACTGATACTAGCTAACAAAGTAAGTATAATTATTTGAAAGATCATTTGTTATAACTAAAAATCAATATCATTCTTTTCCTTGTTTCACAAATGGCTATCCTAAGGATATTTTTTAAATTGCAGTGAAGACTATGACAAATAATTATTTGCTACAGTTGTATAAAATTAAGCTGATGAAAATCTATTAACCCTATGGTTATGGTTCATTTGAGTGTTATACTGGAGGCTTTTTATTTATGCTATATTAAAAGGTAAATTAAAGCCATTAATCTTTAATTCATCTATCAGTGAACTGAGTGTATTTCTGGAATAAAAATAATGGGATTTGGACTTTATAAATAGATGTGGAATTTCACTGACCTATCTAATTGTGAATGGAAACTGAATGGAAAGAATGTAGTTAAGCTTCAAAGGCAGACATCAGAATTTCACTTTTATATAGCATGGCCTTCAACATTTAGCCTCAACATTTAGCAAATTAAAAATGGTATTTGTCAAATTGGAAAGCAGAAGGTTTAAGTGTAAGACTAATTTGTTTTAGTATAAAAAGTATTAGGAATTTTACTATTTTAGATACAAGGGGCTTCAAAACATTGTGTTATTTCTAGTTCACACTTCACTGAAGAGTCTCAAAACTCAGATTTTTGAAAGACCATTATTTACAAAAAAACCCCAGACCTGTCAGCCTGACAATATTGGTATAAAGCAGCAGGAGACTGTAAGATACTTGACTTTTCCAAACAGACTCAGGAAAGAAAAATAAATTGGTTCCGTTGGGTGAAATAGCATGTTGGCCTTGTTTAGGGTAGAATAACTTTAGTTCTTTGGACTGCCTGCCAACTTAGATTTAAGTTACTCATTAAGATATCTAAACACTGTAAAGCAGATCTGCTGTGATATTCTGTTAGCCGAAGTTCTACTGAGAAATGCAATATTTAAAACAAAAACAGGTGGAAAGCTTTGATTACGCTCTGAGTATATCCAGACAGCCTAAAGTTTTTTTGGTAGCATTTCTTGTACTTGTGTACAAGATAGTTAGGAGATTAAATAAAACAACTGGAAATTTCAGCTTTTTCAACATTCTGCAAACCAAGCTTGCATGGATATAAGAAAGTATTATGGAATATTTCAACAAATAAAATTTTTACTCCATTTACAACATTTTTTATAAGTACAAACTGTGAGGCTGCTGGACTCTAGTGCCTTGGGCAGAGACATTTTGAACACAGTTGTTTTAATCTTTCAGTTACCACTTCACTTACAAAATGATAAAATACAGAAGCTCTGGGGAAAATACCATGAATTGTTTGAGACTAAAACTCATCTGGGACTGTTCAGAAAAAAAATAATAGCATGGGATTGTATATACCATTGGCCTCCATAGAGAAGAATTTCCATTGCATGAAGAAATGGCCTTGCAAGTGACAACACTGCGGAAATTGTTTTACCAAGCAAAAGATTGCAGGATATTTTATAGATTTACTGACCTAGCTGACAACATTATCACAACAGAAAGCGGCTATCAGCATTTTTACTGTAGGAAACATAAAACAAAATCACTAAGCTGAAGAATTAGGATAAGATACACACGCCTATAACATGCCTATAATATCCCAACACTCTTGTTAACTTCCCCAATTTGAGCAGGTACAGTTGCAAAATACTGCAAATGTGTTATCTAAATTGAGCAGCAATGACTTCTAACAATCAACTAAAAATAGGACTCTGAGGCAAAGGGTCCATCCAAATCACCTCAAAATAAAGGTTCTTGTAGATTTATTCCCAGGAAACTAAGTAACATTGAATGTTAAAGATGGATCTTCCCCTATTGTTGAAGGCACAAGATGTTCAATATTTCCCACACTCGGGGCATTCAGACTATCACCATTTTTCTTTTCTGCATGAATCCTCTAGGGGTTTCTCATGGTCTGCCACAGTTGCAATAGTGGCACCCTAGTCTGATCTCCACCCAAGAAGCTCAACAAATAATAATTCTAATGTGGATTTGTTCCATGTTGAACAAAAAGTAGCATAAGAGCACAATGGGTTACTTTTTCCAATTTCTGAGTACATCTGGAGCCCCAGTTGGTACTTGTCTAAGTGCAATTAGGTCATTCAGGAACCAGAAATGTTTCTTGTTTGACATTGCTCTACCTACACAACTACCCTGTTCACTTTCTCTGTTGTTGCTATTAAATTTTGACTACTCTTGTTAACAACCAGACCAAACTGACTAAGTAATACCTTGTAGTATGGAGAGAATAAGATTTGTGTATGCATCCCATATCCAGTATTTTGTGAAACCAGAAGGCTATGTAAGATAAATCCATTCTCTGACAAGCATCAAACAAATAATAAAATAATAAAAAATGTTCTTCTGAAATGTGGCTATAGCTTATGTGTAGACATTCGACTCTTCCATAATGATGGGCACTGTGTATATAAATTTTGGACTAAGTATGTCTCCCTGAGCTTTGGGTGCAATACAATGTAACTAAAAGTTCTATGAAATTGTAATTTCTAAAAAAGATTGTACGTTGTTGAATATACAAAATACAATAATATCATTCATTCAATTTAAATTAAATTGAATTTTTTTTTGCCTGTAGACATTTTTGGGAGAGTAGCCCCAATATGCTATTCAAGCCAAATATGGCCCACAGTCTAAAAAAAATGGTGTGTACACATTTTGTGCAAGAAAATATTACATCATTTCTATTTTGAATTATGTACATGCTAAAAATTAACTCCCAAACTAATGTCTGTTATTACAGAATAAGATGCTACAGCTATTTCATATGTGGCATTAAATAATTTATAAATTATTCATGTATTCAATAATTACCAAATACAATATAGCAGAGTGAGATATATTTTAAAGGACCTAGAATTTAAAAATAAGACTTCAATATAACATACTCACCCTGATATTATCATCTGTTTCCATAGTGGAGTGGAGTTTTCCATTCACACTGAATACACAGAAATGACCATTGTCATAGTATATAACACAGTGACCTTCTCTTGATGTTTGGATAAGTTTTGCTTTCATGCAGTTTTCAGGAGCTTCTAATGTCCTCAGCAGATCCCCATTCATAGAATGTATGAGACATGGTCCTTCTGATGAGGGAGGTTAAAAAAATACAGCCATTAAATATTCAGCATTAAATATTTTATTTATTTATTTATTTCTTGGTTCTTCTATGCCGCCCTACTCCCGAGGGGAGTAGGGTGGCATAGTAAATATAGTGTTGATTTGGCTTTACTACAGTGTTTCCCAACCTTGGCAACTTGAAGATATCTGGACTTCAACTCCCAGAATTCCCCAGCCAGCATTCGCTGGCTGGGGAATTCTGGGAATTGAAGTCCAGATATCTTCAAGTTGCCAAGGTTGGGAAACACTGCTTTACTAAAACAAAAATAACTCTGATTTTAATGTTCAGTTCTAAATAGTATCTAATAGTTGTTAATAGATACTGGTAGATGTACAGATGACAAACAGATGTTGCGGTACAACAGTTCTGAGAATCAATTATGAATTGCCTTATTATCAGAGCTTCTGGGAAATACAGAATTATGTGGAGGGTAACAGGTTGCTCCTTCTGTGATTGTACCAATTCTTTGACTTTGTTTAACCAAACCTACTTTTTGCTCCTCGTGCTGTCCTTAAAAGCCATAAAAACCACGTAATATTTAAATGAAGCAAACGTGTGTGTCTGTTTATTTGAATCTATTTATGTGGTCAAATGAAACAGGGTGGCTAATAAAGTTTAAGAAATATAGTGTAAATATAATATACACAAAATACATTTTCCAACCAACACAAAGAAGTTCCTGAAAATGCTACAAATCAATAGCTTGGGTTCAATTACTTTCCCAGTCCCCAAGCCTGGGAAAACAACCATGTCTTCAAAGTTTCTGAAAGGTGAGCAGAGTCAGGGCCAGCTGTACCTTAGGCAGTACAAGGTTCCAGAAGGAAGGCAGAGCTATGGAAACGGCTGTGGACTTGAGTCCCTCTAGGTGACAACCTCTTACTGATGGAATTGGACCATGCCCCTTCCGCCCAACTAAATGGGACAAATAAAAACTATCGGCACACAACACAAAACTATGCAAAGGCCCACCTGGCCACAGCTGACACTTGTTTTCTGAACAAGAGACTTGAGTACTGGAACACATCCAAATTGCACACATTTCTGTATGCAGTAGTGCAACCCCACCAGAACCAAGGATGAAAATGATCAGAGAAGACAGGTTAAAGCCTCTCAAAACCATAAACCTTGAGAACTCCATCACCAACTCGGCCATGGAGTCCAGCAGCTCTGGAAGGGAGGTTGCTATGCAGTATCAATGTCTTTGGCACAAAAGCAACAATCGCATCTGATCCCTGGAGACAAACTTAACAAACACGGTCTCGCATCCAGTCACCACTGGGGCGGCATTTTGTACACCACCAAGAGTCCTGTATGACCAGGTCCACTCCACCATTCTTGCTCCTAAGTCTTGGCTGATATCACACCTCAAGCACAGAGGACAATCCTACCTTCAGCATCCATCCAAGATCTGTCCTTTCATTCATGATGAAATCACAGATATAGGAGGCTGATTTTCTAAAAGTATAAGCAGCTTCATGATAAGATTCATTATTATAAGAAATAAATATTTCCAAGAAAAGCTTTTAAAAAAATAAAATGTACCTTTAGAACCACTTATCACTATACCAAGTTCAGCACAAATTGCTGCACAGGTAATCTCATAATCATGTCCAGTCAAGATTGCCCGAGGAGCAGCAGTTTCACCTGTAAGGAGATCAATAAAACAAAAGTTTCTTAGTAACCTATAATTAGTGTATTTGAGAACTTTCACAATTAAGAAAATGTATAAATCAATCCCAAATAACAAAAAAGGAAATATTTGAACTGGAATTATTCTGTGCATTTGATTCTGAGTAGATACTGTGTAAAAATATATTTATAGCGCATTCAAAATCCGAAAAAAACAATCTCACAAGTGCACAAGACTAGTTTTTCACCAAAGCAACCCTTCCACATGGCAAACTATAGATAGAGAAATATACGAAGAACTCTCTTCAGCACCAGAAAGCAAACAACAGTGCAAGGAGTTCTGTTAAAACAACTATCCATGCAAGATGTAACTCAACTGAGTGGGACCATAGCCCAGAGTCAAGCTCAGAATTTTATTTATTAGATGAACATCCTGAAGCATAGAAGCTGCACGGCAGATTCAACCCTACATTGCATTTTGGGAACATTAGGTACTGTTTATGGGATTTTATAGATAAATTGCATCCACTGATCTATTCTCATCAGCATTTCTTTAAATTTGCACAAATCTACATGATATGTTCAAAGGCTTTAAAACTTAATCACTTCTATATAAACTTGAATAATGATGCCAGTTCATTTTGCTGGTTTTATTTTAACGTTCTATTGCTTCAGTGCGAACACTGATATTTGGTGTATGTGTCATTTTAGTTTCTAGTAACTTCTACAAATTTCGTAATAAACATATTTGATTTGCATTTTAACACAACCCTTAATTTGTATTTCCCAAATGTGCAATACCTAATATGCAAACTGAAATGAAATTTTCTTTCTGCATTTATGATAAATTGTGAGTTGCAGTTCTTCATTTGGTCAATAGTAACTAAACTACAATTTCTGGAAAACTGGATATAATATATGCAGTATATGAATTTTTCCATGCAGAGTCGGCTTTGAATATAATAGTACTACTTTCATGAATTAGGACTTTCAGATAGAACTTGTATGAAGTATATCAGACTCATGTTTACAAAGGACTGAGTAGTTCATGTTTATAAAAAGAGGTGTAATAATCTGTTAATCTAAAGAAATATAAATTATTCTGGGATTATAAAGAATGTTACATAATAAAATCAAATGTTTAAATGCTAAATATTCAAAGTCAGCCATTCAAATGGTTTTGAAGCTTAACATTAGAAACAAGCTAAAAGCAATATTAGTAATACATTACTAATCACAATAATATGCTACTAAACTATCGTTAAAATAGATGCAACTACATACCAGTATATAAAATACATAGTAATATATATGTTACTATACATTTGAACTAGCAACTTCCTTGTGGCAGCAGGGTCTTTCATACACAAATATGTTCTGAGAGGTATTCAATTTAATAAGTTTATCTTTTAAAATATGTAATGAATGGAGGTTCACATGACTACAGAAATGAATTATGTATGATTTTTAATTAATGAAATGCTTGCTGGTTACATGGATTTGAAGGAGATATATTTAAACGCTTATGTTGTTTTTTTTTCATTTTCCTTCTACTTATAAAACATGAGTCTTTAGAAAAGTCAGCCTGCTTCCTTTGATAATAATGTTAGGTATTTAAGAGTCTTCCATGCTTCTGGTTTTTCCAAATAATGGGCTCAATTCAGAAGTTGGTGGCAGAATAGAAGAGATTTCTTACTGCTTCATAAGATTGTCATGGTTTTCACCAAAGCAAAGGGAAAGTTTTACTTTGTAGCTGTTTCAAGGGATGTCATTTCAAACTTCTTTAAACTTTTCAAAGTGGCTTTATATCTTCTTTGAAATCCTTGGCTATTGACTTCAAAGAAGTGAAGCTTTGTTCCCTAAACAGGTTTATGATTACTTTAAGGAAGGCTTAAATTTATGTTAATTTAATCGTTCTGAAAATCTACAGGAAGATTAACAAAATGAAATTAAACATTTTTGTTTGTATATAAAATATAACTGTTTCGCATACCCGCTTTGTAGAACGCAATATTTAAAATTACTTCAGATTTGTTCAGCACTGCTTTTAAAACTTATATTTGTGTATTTAAATTTGCACTCCTAGTCCAATAAGGTCTAACTAATAAATATACAAAACTATATTTTGGCTCAAGAGTTATCAGACACAAAGCAAATGGTTTGTCTTGAAGAGTTTATTTTTTTTCCTCCCGAATGAATATATGTTTTAAAGAATGGAATTCAAATTTCAAAATGTAACAGGAACACTGCATGATTCATGCAATTCAATTCTTTTTCAGTTCTAAAAATATTCACAAGAGAGTGTAATATTTACATTGTTATGAAGAAATTACTATTTTTATTTCTTTCCACCAGGCCTGATTATGTAATGAAAAATTGAAAAAAAAAACTGCATTTCCTTGAGAGGTAACCGAGAGAACTTACAGTAGTGAGTTATATACTGTATATTGCAACATTTACTTCAATAAATTCCAGTAGGAATTGCCTTCCATTCTATCTTTGTTTTACAAAGTAATCAATTCTTTTCAAAAACAACCTTTCCTAAAATGAATAAAATTAGGTTTAGAATTTATAGTTAAATAATAATCTGCCATGGCACAAGCTCCTTGGAATATCATTCCTCTGGAGGTTTCATTGGCCTCAAACACCACCACCCCTTGTTCATCCATAAACTTTTGAAGATTTGGCTTTGCTTTGCCTGGGGACCAGGTACAGGATGGAATCTGTCTTGTGGCTATGTTGACTATTACTGACATTTTGATGTTCTTTTTCCTGGCTGTTGTATATTTTATGATTTTTATATATTGTTTTTATCTTTTAAAAATATTGTTAGCCATCCACAATCCTATGTTGAGTTGGGCATCCGTATAAATGTACTAAATAAATAAATAAATTATGCAAGCAGTAAAGCAAAGTTATTAAGTATTTAAGTTTGAACACACTTCTTCAATCAGGAACAAACAATACATGGTGAAATTCCTGCAGGCATGCACACAACAACATGTCAGATTGTTACCAGGAACTTACAGTATTATTTCACTGCAATTCTATCCTTTTTTTCTAACCTAGTAATTTCATAAAAGTATTCTAGGCTGAATGAACAGATTAATAATATAAATAATAATAATAAACTATAATATAAAAAGTCTATAACTCAATACCATACATATGGTATACATTAAACATATTTAGTATATGTATATCACTTTGTAAAAATAAAAAATACCATTGGTTATAAATCAACAAACAACTGGAAAATATCATGGAGCATGCTTTACATTTTGGTCATTCTGTAGAATTTGTTGTATTTCATTTCAATTATATCTGCGCTGAAAAACTGTTCTGCTCTAATCTGAAACACAACTACTATCCTAGCACTCTATAAAGCTAATATTCAGTACACATATTTGTGAGTACAATGGGAGAGGAGGGATGAATAATTAGCACCTATTTCAGGAGATGACAAGAGTGTGAACTGACATCCTCACTTAAGTGTGGAACATCTAGTAGGCAAAGAAGAATCACAGGTACAATCAAGACAGGGAGACCCTGTAAGCGTGGTGTTTCAAATTCTTCACAGCCCCTTTACCAGTATCATTGGAAGAAGCATCTGCATTTTCTTTCGTGTGTCTGTAAAAATCAGATGGATGTATATGTGTTGACTCTTAAGTGTTTTTGCTTGTTTTTGTGCTTGATCCTGTTGGGACATCGATGGGCACTGGGGAAGACGGTCTGGATCACATGAACACAAGGGAAGGGGGATTGAATGGAGACGTTGGCAGCATTCAGAGATGCAGCTTTCATTGCCTCTCCCATAGGATGCATCGAGAGATGTTTTCTCAGTTTGATATCTCCACAGCCCCTAGCTGGTTCCAGCTTGTTTCTGAAACCAATCTTTTTTCTTAACCTACCAGAACTAAATTTGATTTCATTGTATTCTGTTTCCAGGGAACAACTGTGCTGAAGGCAAACAGATCGGTGAACAGACATATGGAATCCCAAGCCCTTTTACATAATTTCTGTCCAATATTTCACATGAATGGAGAATAAACACGAAAGCCAGAAAATCAAAGAAGGCAAAAACCCTTCTTTTCAAATTGATCCTGAATTAATACTACAGAAGTTTGGCTCTTACGCTGTTATTCATTTTATTCATACTGATTTTACAAGATACCAGACAAAAATATTATGCATGGAAACTAAGCCATATACAGTATATTACGAGCATTCCAGATGATTGAACAACTCTATTATGACAATTGTGTCATGTATTCCATGCTATGTCTTATGTAAAAAATATCGGGAAAATGTATTATATGTACATCTAAAGGAAGTGGGGTGGCTCAGCTGTTAAGACATTGGGCTTTTTGGCTGGAAAGCAGTCAGCCCAGGTTCGAGACCAGAAAGCCACACGATGGGGTGAGCTCCCATTCTTGCCCCAGCTCCTGCCAACCTAGCAGTTAGAAAGCATGCGAATGTGAATAGGTAAACAGGTACCACTTTGGTAGGAAAGTAATAGCGCTCTGTGACATCACATTGGCCACATAACCACAGAAATGGATGGCCTTGAGATAAGCACTGCCCACAATAATCAGCAACAACTAGCAGAGCAAAATCCATAGGAGACTCCTACATCAAAAGCCTTCATATCACAACATAGTGATTTGGTAGTCTTAATCTACTTTTATCATATTTTTGTAGATCTACCTGGACTACAAGATTATCTCCACCAAATCCTTTGCAGGCATATTTTTGGCAGTGCAAGATAGTGGCAGAAATACACTGGAAATGCTTTCTTTACACATTAAAGAAGTGAAATGTAACATTCACAAAGGAGGAATGGTGGCAGAGTTCTTTGCTGCTCAATTTAACTCTGAACTTCTTATCTCTGGATAAATTCAAGTACCATAGAAAATTAGGATGACTTGTAATGAAAGAACTTTATAGCAGGTTCACTAAAATCAATGAGATTTAAGTTACTTTTGGTGAATTTAACACACACTGATTTCAATGGATTTTCTCCAATTTTGCGCACAGTATATATTCAAGGCCAAAATAAATAGTACAGATTGCTGATTATTATTATTTTCCTGAAAACAACTAATGGAAAAATAAAAGATTTGATGTCATTGATTTTTTTCCTATTCAAAATTAATTATCTGGAAATTATTTACTATTTTGAAACTGCTTCAGGTGAAAGAAGCAATCAAGCATATCATTATCTGTTTTGTATACATGACATTGAATGTTTCCGTAACTACTTATAAAGACAACTCTCAAAACTATTCATGATAGAAAAGTATAATGTGGCACAAAAGCTACAAATACATCCTGTAATCAGAAATTTTAAACTCACAGAAAAGAAACTCCATAGCCTGCATGATTTATAGCTACTCATCTGAGTAATCCAAAGGCAATTTGATTATTCCATTTTAATTGCTGTATGATGAAAACTAAGCATCTAAAATCAAGCTGGCTCTGAAGTGAATTTCATCTTTTCTAATTATGCTTAATGAATCCAAGTGACCTTCCGGAAGGAAGGATTTCCCAAGTGAACATATTAACAAAATGACATACAACTGTTAAAACAAACCTGGAAAAATTGATGTTTCTGAAGTGCAGTGGGAAAGATTTAGTTTCAATATTATAAAACAAAAATTTTCACACAGGATTACTATGATAAGGATTGCCTTTCAGAGGTTCAAATATATGCCAGCAGATGTCACTCTAAGATGCTTGGTTATGGTTAGCAAAAATGCCTTTAAAACAGGTCTGGATGCTGGTTAAAGGCTGCTGTGGACCAATGATAGAACTAATAATTTTCAATAAATAAATATTTTTTAAAATTAAATTAATCATAATTAATAAAATAACTAGTTTGCATGTTTAAGAGCTCATAACTCTGTTTTTCAGAGTTTCCCAAGCTTCTTGAGTTGTTTTTCCCTTTAGGACTTTAATCCAAAGAATCTTTCCCAAGTTTGAGTTTATTAAAATCAGCTTTTTAAAAATCTAAGACTTTGGTATCATTGTGTTCAATTGTTTGTGTTTGCGTTATGTTGAATTCTAGTATGACGTGGTCACTCTCACCCAACATTCCTGCAGTTTCAACTCCTTCTATAACTTCTTCTCTGTTTGTAAGTGTTAAGTCCAGTATGGCTGTCCCTCTAGTTCCTTCCTCTACCTTTTGGACAACAAAGTTGTCAGCAAGGTTGGTTATGAACCTATTTGATTTCTCACTTGGTGCAGAATTAGTTTTCCAGTTGATATCTGGGTAGTTGGAAGTTCCCTATTATTACTGCATTGTGTTTCCTACATATGTTCGTTAGTTGGTTGGCAAAAAGGATATCCATTTTTTCGGCTTGATTGGGTGACCTATAGTATACTCCTATTGTCATGTCATTCTTTTTTTTTTATGTTGAGCCATATGCATTCTAGGGGGGTTTCTTCTTTGGTTACATGTAGCTCTGTAGCAACATAGTGGTCCTTTACATACAGTGCAACTCCACTCCTCTTTTATGTGGTCTGGTTTTTTTCAAGAGTTTGAATCCTTCTATCAGTATGTTCCAGTCGTGTGTTTCATCCCACCAAGTTTCTGTTATTCCAACTATGTCGTATCTACCTTCGTGCATTAATATTTCAAGTTCACCCAGACTTTATGCATTTATATATAGGCATTTGAGATCTTTGTGCCTGACTCTGGGTGTGCTTTCTGTGTCTTCTGTTTGGTGTTTGAGTTTGTCTTCCTTCCCATCATCCCTCTTTAGTTTGTTATTTGCCTTGCTTACTAAGGATCCTTGCTTGGAGTTAGGTCCTGGAGATCCTATAAATTGGTCACCCTCCCCGCTCAATTTTAGTTTAAAGCACTCCTGATAAGGTGAGCCAATCATTTTCTGAAGACATTCTTCCCAGTGTTTGTGAGGTGTAACCCGTCCCTTGCCAAAAGCCCATCTTGGAGGTAGTACAGTCCATGGTCCAGTCCAACAGGACCCCATTTTCACTGGCAAAGCACTTGGGCCTCCACAGGCACCCGACACAAGTGACGTCTAGCTAGCCATACCCACACCAGCCACCCCCATCCCAGCACCCCAAGGTCAAACACAACCCTGAAGCGGCCCTCAATGAAATTGAGTTTGACACCCCTGACCTAAAGAGATTATAATTAAATTTGAACCAATTTACTTTTTTATTTCTCTGTTCATAAAACAGCTCTGCAATCTGAAGGATGCAAAGAGAACCAAATGACTTTACCCAAATATCAATAGCAATAGCACTTAGACTTATATACCGCTTCATAGTGCTTTACAGCCCTCTCTAAGCGGTTTACAGAGTTCAGCATATTGCCCCCAACAATCTGGGTCCTCATTTTACCCACCTCGGAAGGATGGAAGGCTGAGTCAACCTTGAGCCTGGTGAGATTTGAACAGCTGAACTGCTGAACTAGCAATCAACTGAAGGTTGCAGTGCTGCTTTTAACGACTGTGCCACCTCGGCTCAGTGGTTATATTCAGAATATGAATATGAAATACATGCAATGGTTTTTATGATTCTACAAATGTTGGCATTTTAGGGGGGGGTTGCATTGCAACTCTGGATTAAAATGCGTATTGCTCTGGAAATAATGTTCTGTAGAATAACTTGCAGTAATTACATCTAATGAATAAGAATATGGTGCCTGTAATCTTGGAGAAAATTTCTCATATATTGGACTCCAAATGTTGTCCTTGTCTACCAATTCCTCAACTTTAACAGTATTTGATGCTGGATTTGCCATAGGTAAAAATCAGAATAAAGATCTCCTTACCATTTGTGTTATCACCAATGCTATTGGTTTTACCATTCCAGTACCATAGCAGCAGAGTGGCATCGCGTGACCCTGATAGAATATAACAGTTTCCTCCAATATAAGATTCAGAGCGGCCAAGGCAGGTAATAACATCCCAGTGTCCAAACACAACTTGCATTAGTTTTCCTGAAACATACAAACATTTTTTTCATTCATAGTAAGACCACATATTTTAGGATTCATATTGACGGATGGATTGGGTCCCCAACCTCACTATATAATTAATTTCCAATGTTCTCTTGATTTGGAAAGAATAAAATTAAAAGGTCCTGGTTGTTCTAGAAGCCAAGGCACTGTCTGACCAACTATCTTCTGAGAAAATAATCTCTTTCCACCATTTAGTTTATTTAGACAATTGTTAGTCATAACTGTTAAATGCCTTGAGATAGCAATAGCAATAGCACTTAGACTTATATACCGCTTCATAGTGCTTTACAGCCCTCTCTAAGCGGTTTACAGAGTTCAGCATATTGCCCCCAACAATCTGGGTCCTCATTTTACCGACCTCGGAAGGATGGAAGGCTGAGTCAACCTTGAGCCTGGTGAGATTTGAACTGCTGAACTGCTGAACTGCTGTGCTGTATTTTAACCACTGCGCCACCTCGTTTTGTTTAGCATTGTCAAACGTTGCACAGGATAATCAATTATTAGAAAAAAGGACTTCACAAATTATTTGCCAGATTTCTACTCCTGATTATTGAAAACAAAGTCTTAAATACAGCGCAAGTAAAGGCAATGACAACTGTATATTTATTTTGTTTCATTTCTTCTATCATTCAGATGAGAAAACATTATATTTACAAAGTACCTTGTCCATTCAAAATCCATTCATATATTATTCACAATGACGGGAGCATGGTTTATGGCAGTCCTATAAAGTAGCTGATAATAATTACTGCTGGGACAGAGGTAAGATATTGCATAATGTTCCTATGGTGTATTCAGCCATTCAGTTCATGGTATCTGAAATACCTGACCTCCTTTTTTAATTTTCTTATTTTTAATGCATAATTAATATGCTATGTTTATTCAGTGAAGTGTGGACAAATAGAGAAAGCCGCAGAGAAAGTTAGTCTCTGAAATCAGTCAGTCAAAGAAACAAATATTTCTGAAGTTTGTTTTGAAAATTCTAATGTGTTGATTTTATATTTGTTAGAAAATATAGGAAAATGACTTATAGTGTAGTCAGATCTCAATATCTTGGCAGTTGCAATACCTTTTTTTAAAAGGGCAGCAGTTTTTGCAGTATTGACTTTAAAAACCTATCTGAAAATAATATGCATCATTATCAGAGAGTTGATCGCAATTCTGCTATGCTAGTTGTTTTCAGAATACATAATTTACATTCAAGTTATTTGCTGTTACAATGCTCTCATCTGAAATCTGAATAATAAGTTTAATTTATATAAATGCTAAAATATAAATGAAATGTTTATGACAACTTGCTGTAGACTATTCTTATAATCTTATCCTGTAATTTTTCCTTCCTTTCACAACTCAGGAACAGGACAGATAATTAATGATAACCTTTCAGACAAATATTCTTTGAATACTCAAAACAAAATGTAGAATGAAACGTATAATGAAAAAAAAATCCCTTTGCTTTTCCATTATAAATTAATGGTTTCTTTCTACAAGCATTCTATTATACATTTTAAATATGCAAGACAAAGCTGAATTTTGTCTTTATGAAAAAGTTGAATTAAACTAAAATTCCATAGGTTATTGATTTTTTTCCCATGGGATGAAATATAGATTTCATTAAATAGTATATTTTCTTCTCTTTGTTTGCAAAAGAAATTGAAATCCAATGATTTACTGTTCTAGCAAGAATGCCCCAAATTGGAAAATATGGACTGTCAAGTGCTTTAATGATAAAATTGGTACTATGAAATCTGAATGAGCTGGAAGGGACCTTGGAGGTCTTCTGGTCTAGCCCCTTGCTCAAGCAGGAGAACCTATACTATTTCAAATAAGTGACTGTCTCTAGACCAGTGTTTCCCAACCTTGGCAACTTGAAGATGTCTGGACTTCAACTCCCAGAATTCCCCAGCCAGCGGATGCTGGCTGGGGAATTCTGGGAGTTGAAGTCCAGACATTTTCAAGTTGCCAAGGTTGGGAAACACTGCTCTAGACTCTTCTTAAAAACATCCAGTGATTTCTGGAGGCAAGTTGTTCCACTGGTTAATTGTCCTCACTGTTACAAAGTTTCTCCTTAATTCCAGGTTGCTTCTCTCTTTGATTAGTTTCCAACCATTGTTTCTTCTCCTGCCCTCCGATGCTTTGGAGAATAATTTGATCCCCTCCTTTTTGGGGCAGCCCCTCAAGTACTAGAATACTGCTATTATGTCACCCCTAATTCTTCTTTTCTTTAGACTAGCCAAACCCAAATCCTGAAGCCGTTCTTCATATGTTATCCATAGTGGGTGGAGCTAGCTTCCAAGATTGGGATGATACAATCCATCAGCCAATCAGGACTGAGTCTGACTCTATAAAAACTGTCCTCCTGTTGTGCACCTCCTCTTTCGACTCAGTCCTAGGCAAAAGGATTGTGTCTCCCCAACCTAGCAGGTTCTTTATTCTACAAACTATTCTTCTGTTTTCTACATATACGTGAGTGTATAACCCCCCTACAAAATATAACATCTATAATAAGGGGGGGGGACAACTCAAACGGTGGCCCTTGGCCCACCCCAGCCACATTGACCACCCTGGGTGGTTGGCTGTCCAGCGGACCCCTTGCATGCTGTCCAGCGGACCCCTTGCAGATGATCATGGATCATCTTAGTTGCTCTTTTCTGAAGTTTTTTCAAAGTTTCAACATCTTTTTTTGCAGTATGATGACCAAAATTGGTTGCAGTATTCCAGGTTTGGTCTAACTAGGGTTTTATAAAGCAGTACTAATACTTCACGTGATCTTGATTCTATGCCTCTGTTTATATAACCCAGGATTGTATTAGCTTTTTTAGCTTCTGCTGCACACTGCTGGCTCCTATTCAAATGATCATCCACTAAGACTCCAAGACTCCTATAAAAGACTGCAGTCATTTTACCTTCTATTTTCCCTCAAATTAAAGAAATGATTTTGTATTTCAGGGGTTGAAAAACAAAACTGAGAGAAGCACATGCACCCCATAATCTACTGTTATACATCTACTGTTATACTTTCTAGCAAATCTCTCTGGTTCTTTCTTCTTCTTTATATCAGTAACATTTCTTGTGATTGACTCTCAATTGCTCAAAGGCCACACTTCGGATTGGAATTTCTGTTGTAAGTCTTTGCAGTTGTAAGTCAAGGTCCCAGTGATTGGATCTGACCTTTCTGTCATTTTTATGATGGTTGTTAAGTAAATCACATAGTTGTTAAGCAAATACTTTTTCGTGAACAGGCTTTTTTGCTAGAAAAATGGGGAAAAAATTGCAAATCAGAGTCGTATTATCACGGGACTCTACAATCAAGCTGGTGCCAAGCAGCCGAAATGTGGCCAAATGACTGCGGGAGAATGGTATAATATATTACACAGCTAAAAGCACCCTTTCCAAGGCACTCTTAACTTCGAACAATCGTTAAACTATCAGTCTTATGTCAAGGACCACCTTTAAAGAAGCACTAGCCCTTAAACTCAATGCATTTAAGTTACCTTCTACAGAAGTTTATTTCTCAGCTATAATGTTTGCTTAGACAAAGGAGGCAACAGTTTTCATGATCTACCAGAGTGGTAGACACAGAGGCAAGCTATCCGCAGCATTGCTTAGTGGTATGCTCTTGTTGTGTCAACCAATGGAACCCAGGAAATATGCCTTCTATGTTGTAGTGCCTGCTATATGGAACAACACTTCCTTCAAGAATCAGGAAGATCTAATTCTGTTAGCCTTTAAAGACCTCTTATTTCATTTACACAATAAATAAATGAATATTTTATTTATTTGTACTGTATTATTGTACTGTTGATTTTGAATGTCTGCCGGCTACCCAAAAGTTCAGTTTTGAACTCCAAATAGGTCATGCAAGTGTATGGATGCAGCTGAATGAATTAAAGTGATTTCTACTCTAGCCAAATGGATTGAAAAAAGAAGGATGCAGTCGCCAGAACACCAGCTCCAGAACTACATGTTAAACAATGAACAGATGGAACACATTTGTTTGTTTCTAGATGCTACTAGCCATAGTAATTTGAACTGTTTAAATTCCCAGAACAGGTCTGAATCACAGTAAGCATAAGAGCACCAGTATGGAACTACAGCTGTATTATGTTTCAAGTTTCATGTATAATAAAGTCACTGAAAAAGGCCTTCAATTTCAAAAGATATCCATTGGCTAAAAGCTCAGAAGTCAAAGCCACTGCTAGTACTGACAGGATCAATACACCACAATAATATGATGAAGGTATGATGCGAAATGACACGTCACATATCTTAGAAATCACTCCTTATAGAATTTTGCGAAAAAAGAAAAATGTCTTATGGACTCTTGCTGAAAAAACAAACAAAAACAAACTGATTTATAGATTTCATGATTAGAAAATTAGAAAGGGAAGATTATGGAAAGAAGGAAACTTTGAGGTAAATTTAGAAAGAGGAGGGCAAAAATATAAATGAATTTATTAGTTCTGTTAGTAGTAAATGCATTTTTATTGTAATTTTTCTTTTTTCTTATGTACATCTACATCTTATCTACATCTTTTTTTATGTTTTTTACATTTTTGTTACTTTTTTCTATCTCATCTCTTTAACTCAAAATTTGTATTGTTTTTACTCTATGAAAAAACTTCTTTAAGAGAGAGTGAGAGTGTGTGGGTGTGAGAGAGAGCGAGAGAGGGGGGAGAGGGGAGGGAGGGAGGGAGGGAGGGAGGGAGGGAGGGAGAGAGAGAGAGAGAGAGAGAGAGAGAGAGAGAGAGAGAGAGAGAGAGAGAGAGAGAGAGAGAGAGAGAGAGAGAGAGAGAGAGAGAACTGTTGAGGATCTTATCCGTAATCTAAAAAACTATACCACAGCTATGTTCTCTACTATCAGCCTAACCAAGGTGGGGTAATATGGTGTACCAGTGATGTAATGAATTAAGTTATGAGTCATACATTGCAACTTAATAGCCTTGTTCTGAAGAAGAAAAGCTGAAGCCAGATGGAAAAATTAAGAAGACTAAATGACTGCAGCAATAAGAAAAAAGAATGTGGGACTTTGATGCAGATACCCAAGATATCAAGCAGATGGAAAATATAGAGATGGATCTGCAACTGAGAAAGGTAAAGGGCCAGCCTAAACCTATTGTTGAGATACAGTATGTGGATTCCACAATGGTTGATATGGAAAACAACCATCAGTATACGTTTTGTGAAGATCGAACAGACACTTGTGAGTGAATAGCTCCAGAATGCAGGAATTGTATTTATTTATTCAATTAACCATTTGTATAGTATGGAATACCAACTATACCCATTCATGGACAGGGACAGTCTAAACACTGGTAATTATGAGATATCTCATAATCATTATCACCTTCTATCTATAGACCAGAGGTGTCAAACTCAAGGCCTGGGGGCAGGATCTGGCCCATGGGGTGGTTAGATGTGGCCCTGGAAACAGCAAAGGACTGGTGCCTCTGCCAATGAAAATGGAGCTCGGGTGAGCTGCACACGGCCCTCCCAAGCTCCGTTTTCACTGGCAGAGGGTTGCAGGAGGCTATCACAGCTGAAAATGGAGTTTGGGAGCCCATTTTCTCTGGCAGAGCGCTCAAGCCCCCACAGGCACCCCCGGCACAAGTGACGTCGAGCTGGCCATGCCCACCCTGGCCATGCCCCTCTGCCCCTCCCGAGATCAACACAACGCTGATGCGGCCCTCAATGAAATCAAGTTTGACACCCCTGCTATAGACCTTTCCTTGAATTTAGTCCAGAAGCTTTAGCGGATGCAGTTTGGGACAAGTTTACTAAGTAGAGAAAAGTGACTACATATTGTTGAAACAAATGCATTAGCTATGAAATAGCTACTGACCAGGGAGAAGTTTACACAACTTGTGATACATAAACTCCTAATCAACTTGATACCAAGATGCTTGCTGAATTGACATACCGCTTATATGTTCCAAGACTGGCCGAGTGTGTCATTTACTTTTTATACATGTGTTGGTCTTTTATACAGTGACACCACTCTCTGGAGTATTTTCCTGCTATAATCCATAGGCCATCTACTAATTACATCTATTAGGTATCCTACGGCAAGATTCCTTTACATGAACTTCATGGACTATCAAAATCAATTCTTTCTCCTCTAATCTTATCTTTTTAAATAGTATGTTTTATCATATTTTAATTTAATTTTAATACTGTGTTTTAGTCTTTTTATATTATGTCAAAGATGAAACTGCAGAGTTTTATATTATTTAGCTCAATGTATATTTTAATATTTTTTTCCAAATATTATTCTTGTGGCTAGGGTCGAAGCAGGAATGAAAATAATAAAGAACATGGAGGTGGTAGATTTTTGTGTGTATCTATTATCCCTATATTAGATCTTCACAGATGTGTTTTATTTTACAAAAAGGGGTGCATGTCATTATATCTAAATAATATTACAATAGTTTCAACTTAATCTATTCTACATTGTGTTCTTCCATTCATGTTATATTTTGTACTATGCAACAACAAGAAGAAAAACATCAGGAATACATTGCAATTATGTATTTTAAAGAGTCAAGAAAGTGGAAAATAAATTGAAGGTAGAGTTTGCTTTGGGGACCTAAGGTAAAAGCCAAACTTGACCTTCTTCAACCAGTCAAATCTTCTCCTGTCCTGCAAATCCAATGCTCCCTACGATTTACCTAAATATTCCATTTGGCACTACTAATGAACTTTCAGAATGATGCAAAAAAAAGGAGTAAAGGTACCATTGCATGGCAGACGATGTCTCAACCAGTGTTAAAATGTTAGCAAAAAGCAATATTTGATGTCTTGAGGGTAGAAAATAATAGGTTAATAGAAGGAGACAGTGGATGTATTATTGTTTCCTAGGAGGTAAAATATCATTGATGTAAAGTTACAGAGATGTTTTGGAAGAGTCAAGTTTTTCTTACACTTTACAGCAAGGATATAAAATTTGATATTCTTTCTTTTTTAAATGTTAAAAACAAAATTAATTAATATAATTAGTCCTCAACTGCAATTGAGCCTGGCAATTATAGTTGTAAGTTGTGATGGTTGTAAATCAGGTCATAGTACGACTGACCTCATTTTATGACTTTTTGTGGCAGTCATTAAGTGACCACCATGGTCATTAAACAAGCATTGTGCTCATTAAGTGAACCCACTGTATGATGACTTTTGCTAGAAACAGTAGTAAACACTGGTTTTCAGCTAAAATCGCAATCATGCGAGTACAGGATACTGCAAATGGCTGTATAGGTTGGCTGGCTACCAAGTGACCAAAATGCAGTCACATGACTGCAGTGGGGATTGCAGCTATAGGAACGTTGGAACCGGGTAATAAGTATCTTTTATGGGATCCTCAGAACTTTGAATGGTTGCTAAGTGACCAATTTAAGTCAAGGACTACCAGCAGTCAGTTTTGCTGCTTTGTAAAAATGGTGCAAAAACAAAGTTTTAACAGTTTAATTAAACAGTTTCAGAAAAAGATTAATGTATTACATTAACTCACCTGTATCAGTAGAATATACCCGAAAACTTTTATCCCAAAATCCACAGACCAGGATGTAGCGATTATCTGAAGTGATAACAAAGCACTGGGAATGAACTTGAATACTTTGGTCCAGAAGATCTGTGATTTGCCTTCTGTGCATACCTGTATTGCTAGCTAAAAAAGGAGAAAATGAAAAGACAAGACAGAAATAATAGTTTAACTCCAATTGCAAAATAAGTTTTCATTTCTTGCCAAACAATCTTAAATCAATAAGAATCTGATTCTTGGGAGATCTTATTTCCATTTCTTTTTGCCCAATTTTAATACAGGGTGCTCAGATGATTTCAATAAATAAATCTTATAAGACTCTATCTTTCTCAAAACTAGGGATATGATAAAATTCATTTTTAGTGCAAGTTCAGCTGGCAAAACAAATTAGAGAGACTACAATTTTAGTAAATATAAATTAATACAGCTTAAGCTTGACAAAGTATAGGTAGTCCTCAAGGTATGAATGGCTATTTAAAGGCCATTTGAAGTTACAAATGCACCACCAAAGTGTACTTACAACGTCTCGTACTTTGAACGTGATCACTCCCTCCCATAAGATATATTAAACACGGTATAAATATAATAAATATAGTATGGAAATTGGGTATAGTAGTGATTTAAAGGATAACTTCAGATGAGATTTCGGTGAACCTAGGCACTTTCAGCAAAAGCATCATAAATTGTTACGTGACTGCCAGACACTGCAAGCAACTGAAAAAGTGGGCTAGTTGCTGACTGCCTGAAATGTGATCACATGACCACAGGGGGCACTGGCCGTCAGAACTGGGTCATAAGTATGTTTGGGACGGTGGTCCATATTACTTTGAACAGTCACTAAGTGACTGGTCATAAGTTGAGGACTGCCTGTATTTCAAAACAGTATTGCAGATCATTTAAAGTAATTTACAATATTAATAAACATCCTAAAACAAGCTGCTTAAGTGTTAACTCCAGATATAATTTCTAACTATAACTTTAATGTTATCAATAGTTACACATGCAACAGTTCTTAACATGTTTAGGGTAATATCTTTTTTAGACTGCACCTAGATTTAGCATATTGATCTACTGATTTAAGTGTATTTATTCAATAGGTACTAATATGAATAACAATAACTTTGCATTTCATGATTCCCTCCCTCTATCAAAGGGAGATAATCTTAGGATCCAATCTATCAGTTGCATGCTAAATATTAATGTGGAATAAATATAAAAGAAAAAGGCATAGTTGTGTTATTGTACTACATTTCCAAAGTAAAATTACATCCCGTATTTTGCTCACTGCAAGAATAAATCTTGCAGACATCCATGATAAGGGCTGAATAGAATAATAGTCCTATGCTTTAAACATTGAATATAAAATGTTTATCAGTTCATCTGATAAATATCTACTGATGCTTCCCAAGGGTTCTGATAAATACATTACAGAATATATTATATGAAATTTACCGATGCCTAAAAATAAAGGTTCACAAATCATCTAGTGCATTTTTTTCTTTGTGATTTAAGCAACAGCACTATAATACAATATTTGTGAATCAACTGTATTACAAGATTTAATCTAGCTGAGAAACCATCTTCCTGCTTCCCTGGTTCTGATCCTGAAGTCAACCATACTTTAGTAAAAAAAAATACTAATATCCTAACCTCAAAATGACTGAGCCATTTATTTCAACTCTGGAACTGCTCTGCAATTACACATTAATTCCATCAGCCTGAACAGCAGGCCTGTGGAAAAAAGGATTGATCTCCTGTAATTATAAAATTCTGGCACCAGAGTTTTATTTTTCACAACACAGCGCCGCTAAGAACCCTACTGTTATTATGAAAATTTCCTCAGCAAAGAGCTCCATCACATTACTGGTGCACCAATTCATCATAACATGCCTTGCTCTTGCTCATCAACAAGTCTGAGTGATGAAAAGGCCCAATATTATCCTGACAGTACTTCATGCGCATTCTCAATCACACATTATTACGGCATCCATATTAATTTTCATTGACACACGTCCTAGGCCTGTTCAAATTAGGCAAACCAATGAGGGGGAGTTGATGAAATACCAGCATAGCCACAGCTCATTGCATTCCAATTTGCATGCAAATGGTTTATCAGGAAAATTCCATTCCCAGCAACCAGCAAGTGAAAAACAACCGTAATCTACACTTCAGGGCCACCATACAGAGCTTAATGAATCGCAGAGAGAGAAGGAAGTGACAGACCTATGAGAGGATCGATTTCCACTGGCAGCTGGTATGGCTGGTCTTGTACAGCACCTTGATGAGCTAAAAGAATGAGAAAAGGCTTAGAAATAGTGCTATTTTAGGTACTAAAATCACATACAAAAATCATATAAATCAAGAATTATGTGATACTGTCTTTTTAAGAATTGGATTTTCTTCCATTCTATCAGCCAAAATTTCAAGTTTTTTTAAAGGTTTGTTTATACATTTATTTCATCTTATTTCTGTTCTCAGTGTATGCCATCACCAGAGATTTGGGCCATAAACTATAGCAGATGGTTAACCAGCAGCTTCTCATATTGCAAAAAAGAAAAATGATAAAGAATGCTGAAAACAAAATGTGACAGCCACTTGCTAACTATCGTGGATCTCACCTCCTTTCTTTAAGGGAACAAAAAAAAACCTCCCACTTTGAATAGGATAACACAAATTTAATATTCATTAAAAATAATTGTTTTATATAAAAAGGAGATTTTTAGATCATATAATACAAAGGGGTATATTATTATTTAAAAATGGCGTAAACAGAGGAAAATCTCATTTGTAACTTAGTTTTGTTTAATAAAAATGTATGAACAATTTTTGTATTCAAAACATTCTCTTTTCCCCCTAAAGCTAAAATGCAAAATAATTATTCCCAGAACATTTTTCTCAAAATATCAATGAAACTTTGCAATAATGTGAAACTAGTGTAAGAAAAATCATACGCCCAATATCCCACTTTTCACAGGCAAATTGCAAAGCATATGCTTATCATAAAACTAGCTTTGTTGGAATGATTACATAGTTCACATGGAATTTAGAAGTCTATGATTCAGTAAAATCATAATAAGCAATATAAGTTTTTTCTCTGTGAGGATAGATGCTCTACTGTACTCAGCAGTGAAATATTGTTAAATCAACAGAATGAGATGTATACAATTTTACTTACCTGTGTCAAGTGAAATATGATTATTTCCGTATTTTTCATTTTTTAAAAAATTGGCAATAGGAATTATATAGTAAAATAATAAACAATATTTTAAACAAGAATAAAAAGGCTAAGAGACCAGGAAGGACATTGAAATAGCTGGTAGTAATAAAACAGTGGACATTGTTTTTTCAAAAGTCAAAAACAGCAAGGAAAAGATGGGGACAAAGGATTTAATAGGAGGGACGCTTTCATGAAGCACAAAAGGGTTAATAGGGAAATGGGAATAACTGAGAACAGAAATATAGGATGCATTTACTATTTACCGGTACTATTTGGCTCAAATGTAAAAGCAACCACAAAAGATAAGCTGTTTTTCTCCAATATCCTGCCAACTGACAAGCAGACATTGTCCACTCCCTGACAGTTCAGACTAAATTTGGAGCAAAGTTGTTCACCTATCAGGAATAGCATTTCAACCAATTTACCAACTAATACATGAACATTTGTATTCAATTACAATTATTCCTAGATTGGTGGAAAACCTTGATGTAAAAAGCACACAAAGGACATTTGGAAATTTACAGGGGTCACATGTAATAGCCCTAAAATTATATATATATATATATATTTGTTTCCACTACTCAAATTTAAACTGACACAGAAAACAAAGGATAACCCAAAGCTTATAGATATTTTTATATGATTTTTGAAAATAACCAGTCAAGATTTCACATTTCAACTCTGCCTACAGTTTTGTTTCCAGATTTTCTAGCAATAATAATAAAAAACTAGCAACTTGCTAGAAATTGTAAAGCTTATTGCTTATCTTGCTCAGGTATTGAGTAAAACTTGATGCCAAAGAATGAGGTTGGTATTCTTATAATGTATTATTACATATAGTTTGCGTAGTTTACTGCATGACATTTCTGAAATAATTGCACTAATATAACTATGCTTATACTTATTAAATCTACTATGGAAAGTAGTAGCCCTTTTGCACCTTACCACCACACACCAATTTGCTAATTATGTAATCAATATTTCTATACTCACCAGGAAGATTGTGCCACTTATTCACAGCAAATAATCGGTTGACAGTGACAGTAATCACGGCAGAATTTGCCAAACCAGGCTGAGTGTTGGCTGCTACATGTGTTACAGGAGAGTTGGATGGAAATTTTAGGACCATGATGACATCCTGTTGAGCTTGGTCTGTGAACATCAATGGACTCTGGAGAAGGAGATACTGTTGAGTGGGGAAAACAAGATCCCAACCACGAGGGAAAAAGGGAAAGGCAAAGAAGATTGGAAAGATAAGAAAGTGCAGGAACAGTGAAGACCCCGTTAAAAGAAGCAAGAAGAATCAGCAGCTGCAAATGAATACTAATGCAATAATTTTTCACAGGCTATGGAAACTATATTTTAATGAAAACCTTAATGTCACATTAAAAATTAAATGGAGAGAGACAAAAATATCTAAATCCAACATCTACAGCAAGTCATCTTAAAAACGTTTCCAGGTATCTGTGTATTAAAATTGCTAAGCTTCTCAATCACCAGATTCAGATGAAGAAAAGAAAACCCCAATACAAAGAGAAATAAAATCATGAAGATAAAAATTTGTTCTCCAAAAAAGCTGTAAAACAGCTGTGTCATTTTTTCCCCGTGATCACATGTCTGCCCTCCACATGTCTTGTCCTGGGAAAAGACACAGCTCTTTTAAAAAGTAGCAAATGAAGGGTCTTTTTCTAATTGAACTTTAAGTATTATTGTGTACAGCAGGGATGTCAAACTGGTGGCCTGTGGGACGGATGTGTCATGCACAGGCCACACCCACCCTGGTCCTGCAAAGGAAAAAAACGTTGCTATATGTCACATGATGCCACGTGACATGATTGAATTTGAAACCCATGGTATACAGCTTGTAAATCTTGACATTCATGTAGGAATATTAATTCAAATTAATTGTAGAATATAGGTTTTTACAGCTGCTACATTTTCATGAAATGAATATGTGCTGATGTTTTCTTAGACTTATCACTAGCTTCTTCAGAGCAGAACAATGTTATATGATAACAAAAAAGGATGTGACATCTGAAATCAAATTCCATTTTAGACCTGTTCTAATGAAGCTAGCAGTGTAGTGGCTGATATTCAACTGAATCAACACCTATTCATTGTCTCACACAACATTTTCAGGAAATCATTTCACTAGTCAATCCATATTAATTTAATTTTTAACCAATGGATTCTATAATTAAGCAGGTATTTTTGGGCTGTTTTCTGTTCAGTTGCATTACAGATGTATTTTCTGTTCAGAAAATTACAGATACCATGGCTTCATTCAAAGTTTCCCTCCAATATCTCCTTCATTCATGATACAAGTCTACAGAAGTAGATTTTAAATAAGTATAGATATAGATTTTAAAGAATAGAAAAAAGAAGTACAGATATGAATTTTAAAGAAGAATAAACTAAGGCAAGTTCAATGTTAGTAATATGTTGTATTCAAAGTAATATTTCCAAATGAAGAGTTTTAATTTGAAAATATTATTAATCAATCAAAAGATTTTCTGCAGTGATTCCATCTTTTCCTCCATAACTGATTTGTTTCTGGTAAAAAAAAATCAATAATATAAAGCAGGGATATTATGCCAGTTGGGGAATTCTGGGAGTTGAAGTTCCACAAGTCTTAAAGTTGTCAGGTTTGGAGAACCCTGACATAAAGAATGAGGTTGAGGAAATCAGGAAATGTTACAAATAAAAAAGGATGTAATATTGTCAATCTCCATAACGCTAGCAAGTTCAGGAAACACTGGATTTCTGGAAATATCATTATTATTATCAGGGTAATATAACAAAGCCCCAAAACCTATCAAAATAATTCTTTCACACAATTTATACCTAATGTAATTAAGGCAGAGTTACCAAGTCTCTTTCTCACACTTCCCACTCCCTTTGATTCAGGACTCTCTTCTGTAATGCGCCAACTCTATTTCTTCCCTTAACTCTCTTACAGCCCCCTCCATGTTCTCAAGATTCATTAGACATTCCACTCTTATGCTCCAATTTTACAACAATCGCATAATATCTCTAACTATGTTTCATTTAAGTATCTCATAGATTTCAAGAGGTTAGTTTAATCTGGATCTAACCCAATTAACAATCACATTTTAAGTCAAAGTTTTATAAATAATATTTTTTAAAAAATTAAATTTCTAGCAATTCCTTGGTTGCTACGACACTTTTTCCTAACCCAGGGGTCCCCAGACTTGGCAACTTTAAGAGTTGTGGACTTCAAGTCCCAGAATTCTCCAGCCAGCATTGCTGGCTGGAGAATTCTGGGACTTGAAGTCCACAAGTCTTAAAGTTGCCAAGTTTGAAGACCTCTGTCCTAACCCTTCGTCTTCCTGGAAAGCTAGAATTCTAGCTCTTCTAGCAGAACCTTGTAGCTATGGAGCTACTTAGACCTAGAACTGCAACTTGGCAGCAGGCAAGTTGACACAGTTTTCCACATAGGGCAGAGCAAACTAGGTTTCCAGCATGACAATGTATAAATAGGGAAACATTCATGCCAACAGACTACCTATTTAATATCACTTGCCCAATGCCTTGCAGACTTTTTAATTTTCGTTTTAATGTTTTACACTTTGCAATTTTGCATCTTGCCTTCATAACTCTATTCGATAATAGCAGTTTCATTTGTTAAGAGGTTGACTTTCTTTGCTATGTACTGTCGGATCAGAACTCTAAAATCTATAGAAGAGTCATTAAAAAATTTCAGCCTCTATTGCTTAACATAGGAAATTGCTCCTTTAAACCTTAGGATCCCACTAATATATAATTCAATTTGCACTTTACCAATCACTGTTTACATTTGTGTCTATATGTGTGTATCCTTATTGTGTAGTGGTTAAGGCACCAGCCAGAAACCAGGAAACCTAATCCTTCCTTAGGCATGAAACCAACGGGATGACCTTGGTCCAGTCGCTCTCTCTCAGCCCTAGGAAGGAGGCAATGGCAAGCCACTTCTGAAAATATTGCCAAGAAAAGTAAAGGGACTACTTCAGGCAGGCATTAGGAATCAACACTAATTTGGTGTATATATAGACATCCTTTAAATATTACATCAGATTATATACATTTATTTGATGAAGCTATAAAATAACTGATGACAAAGGAATGATCAAGATGCAGTCTTTATAACTCTCATCACTAAGTTTTAACATTTTGGAAGTAGCAAATTACAGCCATTTGGCCCTATTCTAACAAAGTGCTGTTAGTGTCAGGCCGAAGCCATTTTAGTTGGGGTCTTTGGCCTGCCACATTTATAGTATTTTAATGTGCATTCTTTACTGTGGGAATTTGGGAGGGGGAATTGCATGAGGGCTGTCTGTATGTAGCCATAACAAATTCTTTCTAGAAAGTCAAGGTTGTTCTTTGTCGTCGCACTCCTGCACCTGCACGGAAGGAGATGGGTGGATCTGCCAGGCTGGCAGTTGGACATTGGTCAATGTGATGGACTTGGGGGTGTGGGGACAAGGGCTTGAACTTTCAACTGGGTGGTGAACCCCGAAGGACTTCAGATTCGGGATTCACCCAGATGTGCCAACATGGCTCTGTTAATAAATTGGAACTTTGAGGAAGCAATTGCCTCGGACTCTGATTTAATTTTAGATGCTATTTGGAACCCTGACACTTAGCTTATATTATCAGAATTCATACTTTCTCATATTTTCTGAAACTGTTTGAAATAACTAATATGTAACAGCTGAGCAAATAAAAGAACTCATTGTTAGTGAGCATGGTATTAATGTACACTCTGCTGAATAAAGTTATTATTTATATATTTATTACTGATATTATTTGTGAATATTCCTGAAACACTATTTTTTGAAAGGTATTATATTTTTGGAGTTTGAATACAGTGACAATGGTTTTTGCCTATTTATCATTAGTTGAATATGTACATTTAGTATCTTTTTATAGATAACAAATAAATAATGCATTTTTATATCACTCCTTTGAAGAAAAGACATTAAGAGTACTTAGAAAAACATATTGCACTATGAATTCCTATTTGTAATCTTTGCATGAAGGTGTAAATAAAAACAACTAATAAGCTACCCAGACACACTTTTGAGCAAGTGGCTAAAAGCCAATCAATATTATGAGTTAATCCTCCCTGGATGCTCATTCAATTAAAGGTGTCAGTAATGCCTCATCTGATGTGGCCTCAATTAAATTCAGCTATCTGATGGTGTGAAAACACAAGGGGATACAGCAACAGCAGCCAAACCAGACAAATAGGCAGCCTCCTTGTGATTGCTAATTACTACACCTGGTGCATATTATGGCCTGTGCATTTAACACAGCCCATGGTGCCTTTAATAGTTTCTCCACACAGAACCCAGAGAAATTAGTGGAACTTTTAGCGATTAAACCAATCATTACAATGGTAAAACTTTGATTTGGTGATCTGAAAAGTTAACATAGCATGGAATGAACACAATTTTTGTCATTCTCATCTTAACACCTAAAAGAATTAAAACACAAAGAATAAAAATGTGAATTTTAAAACATATCTCTGAAGTTATTTGCAGAGATGCACGAGTCAGTTGCATGTTCGCCTCTGTGGCAGCTCTCTGAAATGCTAAAATTGTATATTTTTTGGCATATACAGTACATATAGACACACACAAATGTGTGTGATTTTTTTTAAATTATAGGAATTGCCTGAATTGAATTCTTGATTTTTAACCAAATAGCTATAGTGTTATTTGACTTTGATCTAAATCCACCCACTAATTTCAAAATGCTTACACAAACTTAAAACCATTTTTAATGAAATTGGGTAAAGGCAGTATT
Source organism: Diadophis punctatus similis (assembly GCA_023053685.1). Classification (NCBI taxonomy): domain Eukaryota; kingdom Metazoa; phylum Chordata; class Lepidosauria; order Squamata; family Dipsadidae; genus Diadophis; species Diadophis punctatus. The sequence goes on from JALIGW010000006.1 coordinate 47,891,884, forward strand.
GATTAAATTTATATTTTGCTTTTATTTTTGTTTTTACTTCAAAAGACATTATTAATTTCTTTCCATTTCTGTGTATCTCTCCTCTCTTTTTTATTTCTAAATTGCATTTCTATGTGAAAAGGAATATTAAATACTAAGAGCTGATTTAAATATCATCTGAATATTTTTGAACATATAAAATAGCTTTGTAAAAGTCATATTTTGTACACCTTTCCATGTACAAAAAGAGAACAATAAAGTGCACACTCAGTTTAGTAACTATGATCATGTTGTGTTGTCTCTGAAATTAAAATGGATCATCATTATTTAAAAATTTCTATATTCGTCTTATTAAACTTAAACAAGATCCCTAAAATAATGATGTACTCCAGTGGAATTCTGATAAATTGTAATAGATTATAATTTCAGTGGAAGAATGAATATTTAAAAAAGTATGAAAATATAAGTTCTGGTATGTGTGCAAAATGTTTGTATTTTATACATTTGAAACAAAGAGAAGATTTGTGTATTTGAATTCAGAGTAGCCATTTTACCAGGGTGTAAAATCTGGACCCAACTTACCATCTGCATAGCAGAACTTCTTGGAGGATGTGGTTCTATAAGCACCTGGGAAGGAGTCTGTCCAAAACTTCGGATCTGAGCTTCCACTGCCTGGGAAAGATATCAACAATACATTCTTATGTGGAACATTAAAAAATATTCAGTGATAAGTCATGGCTCACTGTAGTATTTTGTCATGCTGAGAAAGTTATAAATAGTTACAAAATGAGTAAGTTTTCCTGCTTTCTCTAGTAATAAAGAGACTAGAGACAAATATATTTTCTTCGGCAGCAACTTACTGTGTTATATGTTTATGTCTGAAAAGAACTACAAAATGTAATTTTAAAAAAAGAGTTGGGGAGATGTGAAAGACAAAATGAAATACAAGATTATCTATAGTTTTTAGTGAAAATAATGACAATGATTAAAATATTCCAAATGTGATATTGCAAGCAAGCTCTCACTGAAATTTAGTGAAAATCTTGAACATTAATGAGCAACATGCATAAAAATGAGCATTCACACAGGCCATACAATATATTTTGAAGATACCGATTAAAAGTGAAACTGAAAAGAGAGCTCTGAAAAAAACATTCATTTGCCCATCATATATATTTAGGCAGTACATGTACAACTGAAATTGCATCAAAACCTGCATTTAGAGAAGGCTCTTCGCTAACTTTTTGCTATTTCACATGCTGTTTCTGAGATTTCTAGATGCTGCAAATCAATGATGCTACGCTCTCCACATTTTCAGAAGGCCATTTATACAGTTCATCAAAATGGGACACATATTGCAGGGCAAACTAGAGATGTTGTAGTCTCAGGTACATACTAGAGAGTCAGCTTTCTCGGTCACATCTTCAGCTTACAGTAAATGCAAACTAGTTACAACTTGGAATTTTACAATCAACAAAGAAAGTAAACTAATCTAAAAACAAGTTTTTACAAATTCTGTTTCTTGTTTATCAGCCATGTTTCTGAAGCCCCTACAATCACTGAAAACTAATGCAGAGAACTAAGGAATTGCTTTGAAGAATATGAACTATTTTGCAGGCAGTGAGAAGAAACATCACCAAAATACAGAAGGCATATTGCTTCAGAATAAGGTAGAGATGGGAAAGTTATATGAAAGCTAAATTTAATTTTATAGAGTTGCTTTTTTTTAAATTGTGCCTTTGAGTCAGTGTTGGCTTTCTAGGGCTGAAAATGAACAAGTGGCTCAAGATCACCCAGCTAACTTCGAACCTTAGGTGGGATTCAGGGGTGAAATGCTACCGGTTCGGCCCGGTTTGGGCGTACCAGTAGCGGCGGCCGCCGGTGGTTCAGAGAACCGGTAGCGGTGGCAGCGTGACGCTCCGCCCACCCACCTGGATGTCGCCATTTTCTTGTCTTTAACCCTCTGCGCATGCGCAAAGCCTTCTGCGCATGCGCAGAGGGTGAAAAAGCATGTGCAACGGTGGCACGCGTGCACGCAAAGCACACACTTTCGAACCGGTAGGGAAGGTAAGTAGATTTCACCGCTGGTGGGATTAGAATTCAAGATCTTCTGATTTCTAGCTTGATGCCTTAATCACTACACAAAACTGCCTCTCTTTGAGATTTTAAAGATAACCCTGTCTGCATGAATACTTCTCCTAATAACAGAAAATAAATAACGTAACAAGACAAAACACTACAAACCAGTTAATTTTATAATAATTCAATTCCCTAACCATTTACCTGAATTTTACTGAACATAGTATCATTATCAAACCTGTATTATTATCATAGATCAGCACAAGGAGGGGAGGGGATAAAGTCAATACAACTCATAGAAGATATACCAGAATCTAAAACAATTATGAAATGCTAAAAATATATAAAAATATATGTTTTAAAACAGAAAATGTATATAAAAACTGAAAGAAAATAAAGAAGGGGTAGTGTTAAAGGTTAGCATTTGAAAGACTGTATCAAATTTCAGAGCATTCTAGTATGGTGAACTGGATGCTCATTAAATCTATTTTATGGTACAGGTCATCATCCAGTGAATTTTAAGCACTGCTGAGCAAAAACCTGGCAACACAGTATGTTGTAATAGGGCTGATATCTGAAAGCAGCAAAGAGGTGTAGAAGAGGTATCCTGCATATCCTGAATATTTACACAGTAACAGTGAGATGAGGCTAGTACAAATGTCTCTATATAGCAGGCATTGGAGAAGCAGATGCTCTGTTGTTTTTGTGTGTCCAAAGTTACAGGGCCATTGTCTCTTGGGTAAGGTATCTATCTCTACCTACTGTCCTACCTTCCTACCTACCTGCCTGCCTGCTTGCCTTTATTTTGGTAAGAAATGGGTGAATATGTATATATGTTTGTAGGTATGTATGCAGGTATTTATGTGTTTGTGTGCATGCACATAAAGAAAATATATTAATAAAAATAAAAAAATAGAAAAGCAAATTGAAAGAAAGGAAAAGAAAGGTTATAAAGAAGTAGCTTCCAAGCTTGTAGGAGTGGTTATATTATATAGACAGCCAGTTTGATCTAGTGGTTAAGGCAAGGGTGTCAAACTCACAGCCCGCAGACCAGTTGCGTCATGTGCTGGCCCCACCCGGTTTAGCGAAGGAGAAAAAAGTCCTGATACGTCACGTGATGCCGCCGTGACGACGCGGGTTTGACACCTGGGTTAAGGCAACAGGGTAGAAAGCAGTTCTAGTCCCACTTAGCCATGAAAACCAGCTGGGTGACTTTGGGTGACCTTGAGCCAGTCACTCTCCTTCACATCAACTCACCTCACAGGGTTGTGGAAGGTGTTGGATATGTTTATCACCTTGAGTTATTTATAAAAATTATAAAGTTGTAATAAATAAAATAAATAAATTCTGTCCTAAATTACATCATAATTTCCTTCTTTCCATAAGTTACTGTTTCTAATATTCAAACCCATAAACCACAAGTTCATTTTTCTTTTTTTTTTCAGCGAAAAGTTCATAGGGAATTTCAGTCACCGCTAAATGCAATTTTTGATTTTTTTCCAATCAAAAAAAGTTAATTTTGCCATATTTGCTAGTTCTGTCATTTTCAACAACAATTCTAGTACTGACCGATGACCGTAACAACCATTCCATGTTAAAATGGCACTGAATGAATAGTGGTTATGATCTGTCTTGGTGTTTCAGCATCCATACAGTCATGTGATCTGGCTATTTGTCAAACTGTTAAGTACTTACAAGCATGGCCAGGTGCCCCACAATCACATGATCACCATTTGTAATGTTCCCTGCTGACTTCCTCAGGAAATCAATAGCAAAGCAGAGAGGGAACGCTGGAAGTTGCTGAGGTGAATCTGTCCCATCTGCACTGTCTCATCTAGCCCCTCTGTGGTATGCACCATGCTGGCCACTTGTACATTCTCCCTGACCCTTACCATGCCCCACTCACATCCCCTTTACATCCTTCCCTGACAACAACCCTCACCCAATCCATCCCAACACACAGTCTGAAATGGTTGGTTTTGAACAGTAAAGAACAGAGATTTACATTTAAATGCTTAGATAATTGGAAAGTAGACACTTTTTATTTCATTATCTAAATAATGCAACATTTGCTTAATATGAATATATGGGAACAAAAATAAACTCTTTGTGCTATTTATCAATTCTGAAAATTAGAATTGTAAAATATTTGGGTTAATATTGCTTTCAGATGCTGCTTTCCTCCATCACTACTTATATACCCCAGAATATGCGTATGTATGAAAACAAAGTGTATTTCAAAATATTAAGGTGAATGAAACCTGTATAATTGAGGTTCTTTAGAACACCATATTACTGTAACAATACTTTTCACATAAGAAAATAAATAAAACATATTTTTGTTCAGCCTAATTATGAAAACGACTCCTGCAGGTATAACTATGTTGCAATTGTGAGTTAAAACAGAGAAGTAATTACAGCCTGCAAAAACAATTTATTTCTCCCTCAGTGGAGAAGTTTTGCAACTTTCTCTAATCTGAGCCTGTACATTCCAGACATATTAAACTGAGGCCTAGTACAGCTTCAATGCAATCTTCAAACCATGCAAACTGTCCATCTACCACATTGTAATCCCAGCTGCCAATCTGAAATAAACCAGTTAGGCAGAGCAGACATAACCTACAGAAACAAATGCCACTCAATAATGTTTAGAGGCACTGGGTTCATGGAAAATTTCAAACAGTGTCTTTGTCTGGAACATTGATGTGCTCACTGAGAACACCTAAATCTCTGGCTACTGGAAATAAGCAGATAAAGCGGAATAAGAAAAATGAGCTTTGAAAATACTTCAAAGAGACAAAGAAAAAATGGCAAAGGATTTCAAAGAAACTATAAGGAAGACTGGAGAGAATACATGCAATGCTGCAAATATTTAGAAATAGATTTCCATATGCGATTAGGAACTATCACTTTGCATATATCATCATAATAAAACTATCATTCAGGATGCATATCAAAAGTCACAGTGCTGGATATGAGGTACTTAACTTACCCATATCAAGATTTCAAGTTAATTATTACTAGATACTATCAGTGGTAAAGGAATATCCTATAGAGATTGCCAGTGTAAACACAAGTTATTTGTAATACATAATTCTATCCAGTGTATTGACTTTGGCATGATTAACATCCTTATATTGTCCAAAATTTATTTTTCAACAAGTTTGCGATGGATACTCTTACATTGCCTGTATTACATCCCTAAATAGTATGTTTGGGTTCAATACATTTTTAAAAAATTTAAATAAAAAACTGGTACCATTTAATGGTATTTTACATGGAGGTTTTCAATTAAGTTTAGACTAATCCTTAACATTTATTTAGCTTTTCACACACAGTTCCTGTGCTGCTCTGTGTCAAACAAACCATCTGGACAGCACGCTTCTGGCTACAGCTTCTACCAAGATAATTTGCTTCTGAGCTGTGTCTATGTGGAGTCCTCATTTATTTAATTCACACTTCAGAATAAATGTATATGTTGAAACATTTTCTAATAATTATACTAATTTTCTAAGACATCCATAAACACCTATTCATAAAAAGACCACTGCAAATAAATTGAAAGTATTTAACAGCGGTTGAACTATGCTGTACATACAAATTGTATTTGACTTTTGTGAAAGATTCACTGGCTAAGTTGTCTTCTTATGATTTAAAACTGAAATTTCCAGCTTCCACCAAGTATTTAAAAAAAGCATAAGATGTCATGAGATTTTTTGACGGGATAGGAAATTATTCCTATCGAGGCGATATAGATCTTGCTCCCCTGAAGTCATTCTTACTTAGAAAATAAAACCAGGATTTAATTCTAATTAACAAAATATTTATTTCAGTATAAAAGTAACAAAACATAAACCTTAATAAGCTACATTGTCTCTGTTAAGAATTCACATCTGTCTCGGGCGAGGCTCGCAGGAGAAGAAGAGAAGGGAGGAGACAAACCTCCTGAAATGCACACATGCGCAGTAATACATGTCACATGTCTGCTTGATTAGAAAATACAGTAAATCTAGAAATATAGTAGAGAACTAGGAAATATAGCACAGAAGCTCAACTGGCAATATATTCACATCATGACGTTTTTAAAGGAAGTAGATCTCTTCTATTGATAGGAAATAAGGGTCATGTAAATGTAAAATTGCAAAACTCAATTAAATAAATAATGTCACAAATTGCATATTAAAGGTGGGAAATCGGTTGTCTTCTAGGTATTGCTAAACTTCCTAGCAGTTGCAGCCTGCATGCTCAGTGATGAAGGGTTAATGGGAATTATAATATAGCTACAACTGCTGGAATATATTAATATTTGATACATTTTATAATATCTAAAGAAGACCTATACACAAACACTAATGAAGTCAGAATAAAGACTACAGAAAACATTTGAAATAGAAGCTTCACATTTTTATTGGATCCATCAACAAAAATAAGCAAGTGATGCATGAACGCAGATGCACAGCGGGAACAACCTGTCCAGAGTTTTCAGGAAGACACAGCTGTCTTAAAGCTTCAAGTAGTGATTATCAAATACTTTGCCCAACTTTAGTTGGAACAAAAATATTAAAAATTCCATTTCATTCCACTTCTATGGATGGTCTATGTCTTCCTAATCTCGGGTCCTCTACCAGGAGCCTGGGAGTTTGAGGCTTCTGCATAGTATCTTAGTTGTTCCTAACATTTCTCTTTTGGGCAGAGAGTGGTGATACTGTTTAGTGGCTGGATAGAGTAAGGGTTAGAATACCACCTTTAACATGGGAGATCAGAGTTTAAATCCTGGCTGGTACCTAACTTACCCATAAGGGTCTTTGGGAAAACATCCCCTAATGCCGTGATGGTGAACCTATGGCACGCATGCCACAGGTGGCAAGCGGAGGCCTCTCTGTCGGCACGCGAGCTGTTGCCCAGCTGAGCTCCACCCGTGCGCGCCTCCCACCGGCCAGCTGATTTTCAGGTCTCTGCAGTGCTGTTGTTTAATCAAAATGCAGTTAAAACACTATACAAGCCATCGACAGTATAACTATATCCAACAGGAACAGGAAGTGCCTTACAGGAGCAGTTAGAGGTAAATCCAAGAGAGACACGAAATGCATCACTGAACAATGGAGATGAATGCTAGAGAGGAATAAAGCTACATACAAGGCCGACATAACACCTGTAACAGCAATAGCAATAGCAATAGCACTTTACTTATATACCGCTTCATAGTGCTTTACAGCACTCTCTAAGCGGTTTACAGAGTTCAGCATATTGCCCCCAACAATCTGGGTCCTCATTTTACCCACCTCGGAAGGATGGAAGGCTGAGTCAACCTTGAGCCTAGTGAGATTTGAACAGCTGAACTGCTGAACTAGTAATCAGCTGAAGGTCGCAATGCTGCTTTTAACCACTGCACCACTTCAGCTCCAGAGTACCTGGACAGAGTAGGCATGTGTGGGGGGGAGTGTGGGGTGGTGGTGTGGCTCCCCCCCACCCCTTTTTTGTCCCAGGAGGTTTCAGGAAGGCCTGCTAGGCCCAAAACGGGGCATGGGGAGTCATGCGTGCATGCGCAGGGGGGCAGTGTGTGCATTGTATTATAGGTGTGGGCACGTGCACATGGACTGTCCTGCGCGTGTGAGCGCTTTTGACACACAAGGACAAAAAAGTTCACCATCACTCCCCTAATGCTTCACCTGCCTATTACAAATATTAGAGTGATGCAAAGTAGTAGAATTATGCTGGTTTGGACAGTGTCCAGAATAACAAGGTCCACATCAGATGTCTGAAGCCCTAGACTGCTAACAAAGGTTCCCAACAGTAGCTATGAGGCTAAGGAGATACACTAGAGAAGCAGAAGTCAAGAAGATAACTGCTCTGTCCCATCATCCCACTAGAAAATGAATGAGACCTAAACCTGTTGGCCTTTCATAAGGCCTTCAAAATTAGTTATGTCATCAGGTATCGGGACTGTAATGTATAGGAGAATTTGTGAGATGATTATGTTGATAGTTGTTTGTTGTTTTTATATTGGTGCTGGTAATTTATTATTATGTTGCTGTTATGTTGTATTTTAGTGTCCTCTGCCTAGAGTTATGATGTTGAGATGGATGACAGTATCAATTGAAACAAACAAACAAACAAACAAACCTAGCTAATATCTTCCAAAAGTGCATTAATTCCACTGCAATTCTTTTCAACAATATAACCTGGAAGAAATGTGCCTTGGTATTTATTTTATGCAATAATTTTCATCATATTAAAAATAAAACAATTATTAATTAAGCAAGTGTCAATATATGTACTACCAGTATTAAACCATGCAGTTTTTCAGGGTAAGAATTATTCCTATTGTGTTATCGATATTGACTTGGATCCGAATTAATGTTACACTATCATAAGCATTCTCTCAGTAGAATTTTATTTATAGAAAATTGGCATCTTTAAAACAGGGATAAACTTTTTTTTTGATGATAAACTTTACTGGCCAGAGTCTCCAGAAATTTACTCCATAGTGTTAATAAGTAAATTGTCTGGATCAATGTTGAGAGGACATAATGAGCTATAAAAAATAAATAAATTCATTTCTATATTCTTGTCCTATGAAAGTTTTTTGTCAGATCAAACAATTGTTCTATCCATAACAGAAAATTCAAATTCATCCTAATATTTAGATATACATTTTATAGTTTAATTATTATATAAATAAAGCATCCTAAATAAACAACTTCCTTTAAAGCATTTTTTTCCTTGGGGTAAATTATAACATTTCTTTTTAAAAGACCAAATGTACTTGTGAATTCATAGACATTTACTTCAATATGTTACCATAGTTTAAGAAACTGTGTTCCATTGTAATTGGTCTCAGAGGCTCTTATATCGCAAAGCAGTAAAATTTAAAATGTTTAGAGAAGTTGGAAAACCTCTTTATAGAGAGCAAACTATTTTTATGAACTAACAAAAATATTTCACTTTTATTCAAACTATAATTTCTGAACAATCAAGCCAATGCTGGTCATATAAGTTGCTCTCAATTTTGGAATGTTAGAATAAATCTTTGAAGAGACAGATTAACAGACAGGGAGATGATGAGTTGAATGAGGGTGTGTAAGAAATTCATTTATCAAATGGATTGACAGTGTATCATATACATATTGGTATGATTACATGGAGATATGCATAGAACTTTCATATTTCTTATGCCTTCTTCCATAACTAAAAGAAAAATGACTCTCCAGTAGTAATGGTAGGAAATAATTCTTCTTTGAATCTCTAAGCCTAAAGCATAATATACCAGAAGAGACTTGTCACAATTTCTGAACAATGAACAGCAGAATATAAAAGAAAATGTAGTCTATTCTTTCCATGTTAGGAATTAACAAATTCACAAAGAGCATCCAATAATTATAGCAATTAGGAAATAAATGTCATATAAGGTACCTCACCTCCTCCTCAAAAGCCCCTGAGGAAAATAATACAAATATTTTAATTTTGGCTTATTTCTAATCTTAAGGAAAAACAGAGAATCAGTTTCAATTCTGATGTTAACTTTAGAAGAGATAGCAAACGTTTGTTCATCTTCCATTTAATTGACTAAAGCCATGGTAAGCCAAAACTCTGAAGATTTAACAGAGTTACTTTCAAGGGACATTACATTTCCTGATTGTTAAAGTAGTAATAATGGTTTTTTTCCTATGCAATGTAAGATATTATTTAAATAATAATAATATACATGTATTAAAGGCTAAAACAAACCATTCTTGGGTTTCTTGCTATTTGTAATACACTGTTTGTGAAGTAATATCAAAGACTACCATATCTTTTTCTCTATTCCTAATCTGCAACATTATATAGTCCAAACCTTTTCATTGGTACGTTTCACCTTTTAGCTCATACATGAGAAATATGAACATAAGAAATAATTAAAATCTAGGAAAATGTTGATATGAGGAAAAGCAAAAGAAATTAACAAATATTTCAGAAGGTCAACAGAAGGCTTGCATCTGTATTAAGTGATCACAAGGTTTTCATAAATTACATTTTTACTAATAAACATAGTTTAGGCCAGAGGTGGGTTCCTCCCGGTTCGGACTGGTTCGCCCGAACCTGTAGCAAGCTGCTGGTGACATCAAGATGATGTCATGGAACCGGTTCAGTTGGTGCTGGTCCGTGGGCGCCGCCATCATTTTTTGGGATTTTTAAATTTTTTTTCAGGGTTTTTTTTTCTGCACATGCACAGAAGCCAAGTTTCCGGCACTGCGCATATGTCGTCATCTTGTTTTTGGCTTTCGTTTTTTGGGGAATTTTTTTTTTTAGTTTTTGGCACTGTGCATGTGCACGCGTGCAAAGCTTACATGTGCAAAGCACATGCGTGCCCATGCAGTGCGCCCATGCAGCGCGGGAAGAAGTGAACTGGCAGCGAGGTAAGTTAGAACCCACCCATGGTTTAGGCCAAAATATTAGTAAGCTTCATTCTTTTGTCTATCAGGATAAGCTGTTTTTAAACAATTAAAGACTCCCTCAATGTTTAAAGTGCAGCAGACTGTTAAGCTATTACATCACAGAAATAGTAAAATAGGGAACAGACTGTTTTATTCACAAATTATTGTAATGCTGTTTTTCCACATGTGTTGACTATCTAGGAAATTAACAGTGAGAACTTCTTTGTTCTTTCAAAATTCCAGATTTCTTGGCAAAAAGAAAACAGCATTCTGTATGTCCCTTTGTGTAATAAAGACATTTAATCACACTACTAATCTTGAGCTCTTTGTATTTTAAAAGATATTACAAAGAATGCATGGATACCATGACTTCTTGTCTTATACATGTGTTTGCAAGTAGAATTTATGTCATGTCAATTTATCTAATTCTAGTTAATTAATTGTGGTGTGTGGAAGGCTAGGAAACCCCCATGGTTACCCTAGCAGCTTTCTATACTAGATTTAACTAGAAAAATGGGTTAATAACAAATAAACAGATGCAGACACACACACACACACACACACTCCTAAAATACTCTTAGTATATAGCAATAGCACTTAGACTTATATACCGCTTCATAGTGCTTTACAGCCCTCTCTAAGCGGTTTACAGAGTTCAGCATATTGCCCCCAACAATCTGGGTCCTCATTTTACCGACCTCAGAAGGATGGAAGGCTGAGTCAACCTTGAGCCTGGTGAGATTTGAACAGCTGAACTGCTGAACTAGCAGTCAGCTGGAGTAGCCTGCAGTAGCTGCATTTAACCACTGTGCCACCTAGGCTCAATGACAGGAAGGCTCAGAAATCGAAATAGAAGCATGTCAGAAAATCACAAATAAAAGTGAACTTTGTTAACTGTAAGAAAATAAAAATGGCCATGATTGGATTCAAGCAGAAAAGCATAACATGGTAATGCCAGTGAGGACAGGAGCAATGGTGCAAGCTGTTTTTAAATCAATTATTCAAACAGTTATTCTCTTACAAATTCAGAAAAAAACATTTCAAATGTGAATTTCATGTACGAAGCAGCATTTTATAAAGTTTGCCAGATCTATAATTACATGTTATACACTCTCTTGTTGATAAAGATATGTTTGTTTTAAATTATGAAAAAATAAGTTCTTATAGGAATACATATGAAAAAGACCATTGGGTTTTGTTTTATTTTGAGTGCTTGCATAAAAAATGGTGCACCAATCACATTTTCTGGGCTTTTTTTCTAAAAAAAAAGCAGCCCCACACTCAAGACCCGACACAGGACAAAAGTCATTTAGCGACAATGGGAATCATCCAAACCCTTTTAGAAACCCAAAGCCCATATTGCACAAATCCCAAAACTTCAAAAACATAGAACCATATAAGAATCCTTCCTTTTATCCAGTTTGTTGTTCAGCTGACCCAGAATGTCACTTCACTTCTGCAATTAAAAACCTCCTTCCGAGCAGCTTCCGAAGGGTTTTCAATTTAAAGCAGGAGTCTCCAAAGTTTGCAACATTAAGACTTGTGGACAAACTCCCAGAATTCCTCAGCCAGTCATGCGGCTAAGTTTGGAGACTCCTGATTTAAAGCGACAGCATTTGTTTTTCTTCTTTGCCAAGCGATCTCCCGGCTAGAAAGTGAGTCCTGGTTTTTTCTTTCTACCATCTCCCTCTTTCTTTCTCTTTTTTTCTCCCTTCCCTTCCCTCCCTCCCCCCTCCCTCCCTCCCCCCTCTTTCTTTCTTTCTTTCTTTCTTTCTTTCTTTCTTTCTTTCTTTCTTTCTTTCTTTCAGGAGAACCGGCAGGGGAAAAAGGCTTTAAAAAGTTTTTTTAAAAACTGGAAGTGATTATGTCTGGGTGGGTGGACAGAGCCTCACGCTGCCATTGCCACCAGTTCTCCGAACAAGTCACCTACTCGCCTGAACCGGGCCGAAGCAGGAGGATTTCACCCCTGTGCAAGCGCCTCTGCGCATGCACACAGCCCCACTTGTGGGAGCATCATCATGGGTGTTCATGGCCCCACTCACTCGAGTGTTACCACGAATACTGCATGTGCACATGCCCTTGCCCCTCCCACAAAATCATCTCCTCTCCCCCCCCCCCCTCCACCTGCTCCGGGCCACCAACATGAAAAGATTGGGGAACTCTGCTTTAAAAAGTCTATAAATACTTTTAAATTACAATAAAATCAAATATGTTTTATAAATATTTCAAAAAGCCCCACATTTCTTCATAATTTTTTATTCTCCCAAGTATGAACATGCTTACCTCCCTCAACATTGGATCCATTATTGAATTGAGATTGACAGCTCCGTCATAGGTCAGATAGTAGAAAACATTTAGAGATCTGACAGCTTCTGGCCCTTGCTGCTTATAGCCAAAAATCAAATCAATCCACTGGTGCAGTTGACAGGAAACAAATTCACTTTCCAAAGCCTGAAACAAAATACAATAGTGTTTATATTGTTTCTCAAACTTATTTTCTGTCCACAATCTTACATAAACCACAATGCAAAGGTTAGAAATATGCAAGTGCCTTAGAGAAAAAAGGTTATTTCACAAACTATGACAATGCTAATTTTAGCTTTTAGAATATGTTGAACCAACTGTGCCATGCAGGTCCCTGGTGGAGTTTTAAACATTTGCAATAGAGTTGTACTAGTATTAAAATAATTCAAGGTTGTACTATGAACAATTACATTCACCATGGATGAGTAATTATAGTCTAATCTGACAATAATAGGAAAGGACAAGAGAGACTATATTAATCATCCCAATCTTGTACCTTTCAGTTGTATGGGCACCTGTGTCTCACTACATTTGAAGAGTACCAGCTTGGGAAAGAAAATATTACTATATAGCTAAAGAAAAAATGCTGCGGCCTTATAACTTATGCACTGTTTCCAACTGTTGGAAACAATAGGGGTGGCCACTATCTTAAAATGATGCAATATATCTATTGAATGTAACACAACTTTATCACAACTTATAATTTATTACATCTATCTTGAATTTTGACAAAATGGCATAAATAGCTAGAAGGCAATTGGTAAATTGTACTAGGACTATAACTGAATTGTTAAATGTGTAGTTTTCTGAAGTATACATATAATTGTCAATTACAATTTCCTCTGTAGTATGGAAAAATGCAACGAACACTTCTATACTGCATCATTTCCCTTCACCTATAGGTGTCAATAGTTTTCAAGAAGTGATTTATGTGTAAACTAACATTACTTCAAATGGAGCCTAATTTTGAAATCTTAAGATTTCCTTCACTAGTAGATCTCCTATATATAATTAAAATGGATCAGCACTAACCTTTTGAAGGTTAATTAAATAATTTATTTTATAATTGATTATACATAAATTTATAAATTAATTAAATATAATTAAATTAGTTATTGAAATAATTAAATAATTAAAATAACAATAACTGTAATAGTAATATATTAATTTTAATAATGATTTTAATATTTGTTATTAATAAAATAAAATAATAAAAGCATTAAAAGCATTACAAAAATCTTATTTCAGAATCTTGTCTTATAATATAAATCAACCAATGTAATTTTTAAATGAGTTTAAGTTATAATTGCTACACATCATTAAACACATCATCCATCATTAATGAGTTAGGGTTGACTTTTTTAAAAATTCCATCTCTTATTTCATTTATTATATTCTCTTCAAGCAATATAAAGCTAAATTGATCATGATATAAAATAATGCTTTCTTTCAACGAAGTCTTTTTTTACAGAGACTTCAAATAATTATAAATTCCATTTAAAATATAGTTTCCAAACATACAACTTATATTTGATATCTTGATAGAAATCATTTGGTAGATTATTTCTCAGATTCATTAAAAGATGTCTAGTGATTCTTATTTATTTTATTTATTTTGTCAAGTACATGTTGGTAATATACATAGATAAAACATTGTTTGTATACAAAGATGGGTACTGATAAGCGGGAACATTAGGACAGGGACGGTAGGCACGCTGGTGCACTTATGCACGCCCCTTACTGGCCTCTTAGGAATCTGGTGAGGTCAACAGTGGACAGTCTAAGCGTGAAGTTTTGGGGGTTTGGTGACGAAACCACAGAGTCAGGTAGTGAGTTCCAGGCATTTACCACTCTGTTGCTAAAGTCGTATTTTCTACAGTCAAGTTTGGAGCGGTTCACTTTGAGTTTGTATCTGTTATGTGCTCGTGTATTGTTGTGGTTGAAGCTGAAGTAGTCGTTGACAGGAAGGACGTTGTAGCAGATAATTTTATGAGTTATGCTTAGGTCGTGCCGAAGGCGACGTAGTTCTAAGCTTTCTAAACCCAGGATTTCAAGTCTGGTTGCGTAAGGTATTCTGTTGCGAGTAGAGGAGTGGAGGACTCTTCTTGTAAAGTATCTCTGGACACTTTCTAATGTATTTATGTCTGATATGCGGTGTGGGTTCCAGACAGATGAGCTGTATTCAAGGATTGGTCTGGCGAATGTTTTGTATGCTCTGGTTAGTAGTGTGATATTACCGGAGAAGAAGCTACGTAAGATTAGGTTAACAACTCTTGAAGCCTTTTTGGCGATGTTGTTGCAGTGGGCTTTGGCACTTAGGTCATTTGATATGAGTATTCCAAGGTCTTTGACAGAGTGAGGGTCGTCTGTAAGGTCTTGACTTTTCAGCTTGTATTTAATGTTCTGATTTTTTTTGCCAATGTGTAGGACAGAGCATTTGTTGGTTGAGATTTGGAGTTGCCAGATGTTAGACCATTCTGTCACAAAGTCTAGGTCTTTTTGGAGGATAGTAGTGTTGTCGGTGGTGTTGAAGAGTTTTACATCATCGGCGAAGAGAACGCAGTCGCTTGTAATGTGATCGCAAAGGTCATTTATATAGAGTATGAAGAGTGTGGGTCCTAGTACGCTGCCTTGGGGTACACCGCTGTTAACAGGAACGGGGTTTGATAGGGCGCTCCCTATTTTGACCATTTGTTGTCTGTTTGACAGGAATGCAGTTAACCAGTCATGTAGGGGTCCAGAGATGCCGTAGGATTTCAGTTTCAGAAGTAGTTTATCGTGAACCACTGAGTCGAAGGCTTTACAGAAGTCTATGTAAACTGCGTCTATTGTTTTGCCCTGGTCCAGTTTTGTGGTCCATATGTTTTTGCAGTGTAGTAGTTGTAGATTGCAGGATAGTTTTTTCCTGAAACCGAATTGTTTGTTTGAAAGTAGGTTGTTAGTTTCTAGGTGGAGGGTAATGGATTGGTTTATGATTGTTTCCATGACTCTGCATGTGACGCAACATAGAGAGATTGGTCGGTACTAGACTGGGATCTCCCTTTTTGAAGATGGGGATGACCGTAGCTAATGACCATAGGTTTGGTAGGGAACTGGTCCTGTAGGATTTTTCAAAGATTATGCGTAGTGGCTCGGCAATGGCTGTGGAGATCTTTTTTAGGAAGTGTGCACATAGTCCATCTGGTCCGATTGATAGAGAAGGTTTTAGGTCACGTAGTGCTTTTTCAACGTTGTATTCAGTGAAGTCTATTTGTGTTAAATTGTTGTGAGTATTTGTGGTACGACTAGGGAATTTTGGACATGAGCCGTTGCTGTTTACAAAGACTGAGCCAAAGAATCTGTTGAAGAGGTTTGCTTTGACTGTATCATCATAGCATTCTTTGTTGTTGGGTCCTTTTAGTGGTGGGAGAGGTCTCGAGTCCTTGAGTTTGTTATTTACGAAGTTGTAGAAGGCGCGGTTAGATTTCGTGCGCAGAAGGTTTTCCTCTTGTTTGCTGTGGTAGTTGGAGCATTCCATCTTTATTTGGTGGCATATATTTTTGTAGCGGTTTTTGAAGTTAGCTACATAGCCTGTTTTGTTTTTTCGCCAGAGGGATTTTTTTTTTGATTGGAGCTTCCTTATTGATATGGGTAGTTTGTTTTTCTTTGTTATGGTGGTTATTAGTGGTACGTGTAATCTGATAGTTCTTTTGACTTCGAGCAAGAAGATGTTATAGAGGTCATCGGCAGTGTTACAGTTAGAGAATAGAGTTTGCCAGTCAAGAGTTGAGAGGTCGGTGTTTATGAGTTCATAGTTGGCTTTTTTAAAATTATACTTGGGTGTCCCATTATTAAGGTGATTCTTGCAATGGTGTAGATTGAGGCTAAAGTCTATCATGCTGTGGTCGCTGTTGGAGAAGGGTTCTTTTATTTGAAGTCCATAAATTGCGCTTTTGCTATTGCAGAAAATGAGGTCGAGGTAGTTGTTGAGTCTAGTATTGTTCGTTACTAGTTGGTCAAGTCCCAGATTGGTAACAGCATTGTATAGGGTTGAATGGATGGGTTCAGTTGTGCATTCATTTAAGGTCCAGTTAATGAGAGGTAGGTTGAGGTCTCCAAGAAAGATTAGGGGGTACGGGCAGGAGGTTGCCCACGTTAGCAGTGATGTTAGTTTGTTCGCATGTGTGATGTCGTAGTCTGGGGCTCTGTAACAAAGTATGAAACGAAGTGTGGTATTTAGGGACAGATCACAGACGATGGTTTCAGGAAGGGTGAGATCATGTGCAACTTGGATATTTTTTAGGTTTAATGTCTTTTTGTAGAATATAGCTACTCCGCCTCCTCTGCGGGTTTCGCGGTCGGACCTGAAGACAAGGTAGTTTCTTGCTGTGATGATGGAGTCAGGGAGGGATGCGTTTAGCCATGTTTCGCAGACAAAGATAATGTCGAAGGAGTCAGTGTTTAGTAGTAAGAGGAATTCAGGCATTTTGTTAACCACACTTCTTGCATTGATTAGTTTGCATTTGAGATTAGAATTGGATTGGATTGAGGAAGTAAGGGGCGCGCTTACCTAGTCTTGGTTGGTGGTGTGTAGGATGTTGTTTTGTTGTTGGGGGATGGTTGGTTGGATGCTGTGGGATGGATTACGGGTCTTGTTTTTGATGCAGTCGGCACGGTAATCTATGTATAGGTTTGTTTCACCTAGATCTAGCCGTCTTTTGAGATCAGCACGGAGTTCACGGGAGCGGATGCGTTGTAATAGTGATAGATCTGGTCTAGATCTAAGTTTGCTGTGATTTGTTTTGTTTCTGGCAATGAAGTTTATAGTGTGGATAAATTTCCATTTGCTGGGTTCGTTTTTACAAACCACTCTGCAGAATCGGGGGGCCACCGAGCCGTCGTTATTTAGGTGCTCAGGGCCATCTCTGAAGACTTCGATGATGTCGTCGGGGGTAATGGTTTGTGTATGATGGCTGCTGATGATGTTGCGTACTTTGTTGATGTCAGGCTCGTCGTTTTCTTCTAGTCCAAATAGGATTGCATTAGGACGTTTTTGCTCTCGCTCGATGGTGTCTTTGACTATAGTGGAGATGTCGGTGGTTGGGTTTGTAGGTCCTTGTGGCTGTGGTTTAGGTAGTGGTTGAGGTGGTTGTTGGGTGGTGCTAGGTAATTGGTTTGCTGGGTTTGCATTTTGCTGTGCTAGGATTTTTTGTTCTAATTCTAGGACTGTAAGCTCTAAAAGACAGATCCCACTAAGAAACATACACCATGAAAATCTAAAACTACTCTTACTAGAACAGCTACTGGATCTTACAAGTCTGAACGTGCTTCCCTTCCTCCCTTTTTTAATCTTCATGAGAATTAAGCGGGAAGAGCTATTTGAAATATATTTGTAAATCACTTTCCTGGGCTGGGTTCAGTCTTGTTTATCTGAATTGATAGAGGGTCTTCCCTGTGTCTTTAAAGGCCTCCTTCTTTACTCACTGCAGATGTACATGTAACAAATGTCTATGCAAATAATTCCTGCAGTCTTCAAAAATTTTTGATTGATTGATTAGTGCCATCACATCAGTGTCAACTCTAAGTAACTTCATAGATTTTCTCCATGACAATCTGCTCTAGACTGTTCTTCCAGGTCTTCACCACTGAAACTGCTGCTGGTCATCCTCTTGATTTCTCTTCTTTTTGTCCCAGCATTAGAACCTTTAGAGCAGGGGTGCCAAACTCACATCGTCATATCGTCATCACATGACGTATCGAGACTTCCCCCCTTCGCTAAACCGGGGGTGGGCATGGCCAGCATGTGACGCATCTGGCCCTTGGGCTGTGAGTTTGACACCCCTGCTTTAGAGAGTAGATCTTTTCATTCTGTGCCTGAAGTGTGATAATCTGAGACTGATCATTGGTGTCTCAAGTGAGAAATTTTGAGCTGTTTGTTGATCCATTGATTTTTCTGTTTCATTTTTTTGTACATCATATTCTCTGGAGACTTCTCCAAACCAAAGTTCAGAAGCATCAATATTATTTCTATTATGCCTTTTAAAAGTCCAACTTACATTTCCATAGAGTTTCACAGGGAATACTATTGTATGTATTATTCTGATTTTGTAGGTATATACATAGGTATTAACAGCCAAGGTGGCGCAGCAGTTAGAGGCAGGTACTGCAGGCCACTTTAGCTGATACTGATCCGCAGGTCAGCGGTTCAAATCTCACCGGCTCAAGGATGACTCAGCCTTCCATCCTTCCGAGGTAGGTAAAATGAGGACCCAGATTGTTGGGGGCAATATAAATATACATTGCTTACTGGTGTAAACCGCTTAGAGAGTGCTTGCACTGTGAGGCGGTATATAAATCTCACAAACAAACAAACAAACAAACAAATAAATAAATAAATAGTATGGTATCTGAGTATCTTTTCCAAGGCCTTCATGTTTAATTTACCAAGTGCTAGTTTGCAGAATATTTCTTGACTGCTTGATATCTTACATGCCTGAGACAGAAGCTTCAGTATCTTAGTTGACAATTCTAAGC
This sequence comes from Diadophis punctatus similis, assembly GCA_023053685.1. Taxonomy (NCBI): domain Eukaryota; kingdom Metazoa; phylum Chordata; class Lepidosauria; order Squamata; family Dipsadidae; genus Diadophis; species Diadophis punctatus. The sequence continues at coordinate 47,911,173 of JALIGW010000006.1, forward strand.
TTATTGTACCTAAGTGTCATTACTGTGTTCTTCTTTATATTTATTTTAGTCCAATGTTTCCATCAGTGTTTTTTGGTGTAATTATTAGAGCTTGCAGTTCCTTTGCTTTTATGGCTATCAGGGTAGAGTCAGCATAGTGCAGGTAATTGATCTTTCTTCCTCAAGCTTTAAAACCATGCTTGTTTTATTCCAGTCCAGTTTCCCTTAATATATATTAAATATATATGTTGAATAAGTACGGTAAGTAATGTATGTTCTCTCTGAACTATGGCTTCTGACCTATGTATACTTTTTATGCAAAGATAACTGGATATTCTGGATTCTCATTTTTCTAATATTTTCTAATTATATTACACAGTTTGACATGATTGACATAACCAAAAACCTTTCTATTATCAATAAAGCATATACTTATTTCTTTTGGATATTTCTTGGCTTTCTCAATTATCTAGAATACATCAGCAGTATTACCTCCTATTCGTCAGCTTTTTCTAAAGCCAGCTTGTTCAAGAAGTTCAAGCCTTTTCTAAAACTAGCTTGTTCACGAGTTGACCTTTAGTGTGAAAAGTTTCAAGTGAATTAAAAAACTTCAGGGAAAGATTAAGCTTTAACTATCTGAGGTTAAGATTTAAATGTCATTCATATCATTAAGCAATTATTAAACAATCATATATCTACTGATTAACACAAGTAGTATCAGGGGTGGGTTCCTACCGGTGCGGTCCAGTGCGCAGCTCCGGTAGAGACCCACCGATTACGCAATTTGTGCGTGACTGCTCCGGTGCCATGTTCGCCGGACAGTGGCGCGCGTCGCCATCTTTTTTAAAGAATTTTTTGGCTTTTTTGCTTCTGTGCATGTGCGGAAGCAAAATCTCGCCGAAATCTGACGAGGGGAAGTGCGTGTGTGGGAGATTTTGGCAAGATTTTGCTTCTGCACATGCGCAGAAGCAAAATCTTGCTGAAATCACGCGCGTGCACGCGTCCACTCACGAGATTTCGGCAAGATTTTGCTTCCGCGCATGCGCAGAAGCAAAATCTCACCAAAATCGCACGAGGGGGCGCACGTGTGAAATGTGGAGATGCGCGCACAGCGCACTGGTATGGGTAAGTAAGCAACCTGCCCCTGAGTAGTATGCAAATCTTTCAGAAGAAGTGGAATCCTCAGAACATGGAGGATTGTGTACGAAGCTCTTCCTTTTCCAACTGTTAAAGCAGTCAGGCTTGAAGCTTCTTGAAAATGTTGTGGCCTTGATGATGAAGTAGCTGTGCATGTACATCCCTGCCAATACCCATGAGAAGCTTCCAAAGCAGCCATGCAGCTTTATTTTACCAATCCGTTAAGCACATTTCACAGAACATAGCTTTAAATACAAATTAGGAAACATTATCCACTGAATTTGTCTAAAGATTTAAATTCAGGTCACATGATCATCCAGTACACACTCTTGTTTCTGGACATAGATCAATTAATTTTAGATTACAATTTTGATTAGGGATCAATTCAGGGGGATCAATTCAGATAGCAGAATGAGTGTACAATACAGCCTATTCTTTACCAGCAAGAAACCATCTTGTTACTTTAATTCTGGTGATGGATGCTTTCTTTTTGCTAATGATAAATGAAGATCAGCTGCCAGACTTGATGGCTTATATACATAAAATAGAGTGCATGTCTTCTTGTTTTTTTTTACATCATGCATAAAATATTTCAGTCTCTATACCTGTATGTATATGTATAATAGTAGACTACATTCTGAATTGGCTGAGGAAAAAGCAACAAAAGTCAGTAGCATGATGCATGGAGCTTTAATGGAAAATCCCATTTTCCTTTGGATTTGAGAAGTGCAGATGAAGTAACGCAAAGAAGCAAGACAGTTCTATAATTACAGAAATTAAGCCTAGTTTTCTTTCAAGGAAAAGTCCTATTTAAAAAGGAAAATTTAGTCAGGCTCTGAGAAGCCACTCTGCAATATGCATACAGAAATGATTGGTTAGTTTCATTAACTGATGCCTGAAGAAACATTTATATTGACACATAAAAAACAGCAATTGTCTTAATTTGTGTGGTGCACTCCACACAAAAGCCCTAAATATGTTCAAATTAGAGCAAGCTGCTTGATTGTCACTGCAATCTCATGTCATGTTAATGCATGACAAACATTAAACCGTACACTTAAATGGCAATTTATATCATTTAAATGTTTACTGCCTGAGTAACTCATCAGTCATTTAAATGTGATTTTCTGACAGCTAATTTCAGTTAATTTTCCTCTATTCACTTAATTAGAACTTTCAATCAGGAAAAGGCCTATCCATATCTTCATGTACGTATCATTTTTTTATTTAGAAGCTCAGTTAGTAAATTGCTACATACATTCTTTATAATAGATAACAATATATTAAGACATTCTTCTATTCACCCTACATACCATTCCAATAGAGAAAGCTGCTCATTTCATGAGAGCAATAGTCTAGCTGGAACTTTTAAAAAAATCACAAAATATGAATACAATTAAAACTATATATAACCATAAACACACACACGAGTTCCAAATTGTTTAAGAAGTTAAAAGCTGTAAGATATACTGTATTATATCTTGAACTATGGTATTTTACCCCACAGTCCATACGGATTAAGAGGGCATATAAATATTGCTAAATAAATAAATTAAACACAAATGGCATAACAGTGGAAATATTAAAATAAACTAAAACACAATTTTATACAGAACCTTTTGGAGTTTTATTGAACTGTGTTTTACTTTGAAGTAAGCTTTGGAAACATATATAGGAAATGACAAAAGTTTATAAATACAGGAAAACAGCAATATGAAAGGCCCAAAACTTACTTCCTTTTTACTACATCAAGAAATACTAACATTTTTATCATCATTTATAGACGTCATAGGTAGTTTCAAATGTGTAAATGTGATTGCTAAAGAAAATGACTAAATACAGCAATCATACTTAATTGGAAGGGCTTTAAAGATTTTTTTTGTAAATTCTTTATAGAGTTTCATATTTTTTATCTTTCACGGGGTTTACTTAAGATGTATACATATAATATATTAACAAATTAGCTGTGAAAGATGTAAATAAGATTATAAAATAAAAAGACTTTCAGGGTGGCATAAGAGATGTCACAACATATATACAATCCAGTTAAATTTCAGACATTGCATTATAAAATCTAATATAATGTAATGTTATCTGAAGTTAAAAGAAAACATGCATTATCTTATGTGTAATGTATCACATGAAGAAAATTCTTTCTATATACAGTACATTACACTACCAAGCTTTATTGGTTTTGTCATAATAATAAGTATCACAATACTTATTTGTTTCTTAAAATTAAGAATTAAAAAACATTTAGGATCAGCTCAAGCTTCCGGAAAAAAATTATGTTTATTAAAGCCATAGTTAAAATGATGCACAACTAAACAGGGGCGGGTTCCTAATTTTTTTACTACCACTCTGTGGGTGTGGCTTGCCGGACATGTGACTGGGTGGGCGTGGCTTCTTGGACTGCTGAAGGGAGGGGAACGGAGATAGCTCCTGCCGCCCGTTCTTTCAGCATCTCACACGCTCCCTCAGCCATCCTCCCCTGCTTAGACTCACTGTGGGGTAGGAAGGCAGCGCATGCGCAGTGCCGGAAGCTCGGCTTCTGGGCATGCGCAGAATAATTTTTTTTAATTTAAATTTTTTTAAAAAAATGTCGGCGCCCAGGCACCAGCAACCGACCGCACCGGTACTGTGACGTCACCAGCAGGCCGCTACCGGTGCTATAGAGTGGACCGCACCAGTAGGAACCCACCACTGCAACTAAAGCATACTATGAGGGGGTCCTTGAGTTAAAATGGTGCACAACTAAACCACATTATGAAGGTCCTTGGTGCTCTCTGAGCTTGCTTTTTTGTTTGTTTGTTTGTTTGTTTGTTTTTGTTTTGCAGAAGTTTCATTACCCAAACTAGGTAAGTTTGGGTAATGAAACATCTGCAAGAAAACAACCAAGCTCAGAGAACACCAAGGACCCCTCATTTTAACCCTGAACTACAAATATTCTCCTTTATTGGTAAAATATACTATCCCCCATTCCCTTGCTTCTCTTAAACATAGCTAATCAAGTCTTACTTCTCCCACACTAGACAGGATGTATCATTTACACCCTGTATGTATTCTGAGAATGATCAGAAATAAAAATAAAAAATTCTAACATCCAACGTAGTACAATAATATTCATCTGTATTGAGTTATTGTGAAATAAATCAGAGGTAACCGTCTGATTGTTACGAATCAAAGAAGACCATGAGAGGAATGTCCTGTAAAATCACACACAAATTGTCAATTCAGTCCCATGGGACTCATATTAACTTTGACAAACTGTCTTGGGGCTGATCTCTCTCTCTCTTTCCCCTCCCTAATGAGACCTATTAGGCCAAGACACAAACTCCTGAAGTATGTTAAAAAGTGCAATGCACAGATGTCAAACATCTAGTAGCAACTTTATGTTAATAGTTCACAATACTAAAATGTTCCAGAGTCATTTTTGTATTAAGCCATATATGCTGCAGAAGAAAAATTTAAAATTCTCAAAAATCTTTTAACATTAATGCAATTTGCTCAGGTGCTATTGAAGTTCCTAAAATGCAACAAAATATGCAACAATCTCTTCTGACAGCAAGTAACTAAAAAATGCCATGCAAACATGGTTATATAATTAAGCATTGTTATATAAACATGGTTTCATGAAATGTTCCAAAAAGCTAGCAGTATGTTTTTTTAAAAATTTTTTTTGTAATAATAACGTTACGATTGCTACTGTATTTATCAGTACAGGGGTTTTGCTGTGTATGTCTAAGACTTTACATATTTTATAACAATCAAAAATAACTATTTTGCAGGGCTTTCTGCAAGCAGCATAACAGCTCACATCTAAAATTCTTTGGAAATGAGAATAGCAATTCTTATTTGTCTAATTTTTAAAATATGACTCTAAACTAAAATGTCTAAATGTCCACTTGTTCCTTGAAACGTATTGAACAAGGAAAAATCAGCCATAATTGTCAAAAATACATAACTTTTTCTACTGCACACATACTAATGGAATTCTCCATATTTATTAGGGATTTATTTTATGGTTCAAAATGGCCCAAGATAAGGTAAAGATAAAATTACTTCAAAACTACCAAATTTACTATATAATTTCAATTTCTTTAGAAAAATGTGTTTAAAAAATATATGAAACAAACAAACAAAAACTTCTAAAAAAGAAAATAAACTGAACAATTAATTTCAAACTTCTACAACCTTATTATGAATTTGTAAGTTTAACGATTACTTGATACCACATGCAACGAACATTTTAAAATCAAGCAGATAGTTATGCTGGCATGTGCTGGATTTCAAATGGCAGTAGTAATGTCACTTAACACTGATATATGACCTTGGTAATTTACAATGATTAAGACTTATTTTCAGACCAATTAGAAATCTTTCAAATTGTCCTATAAAATATATGATTTAAAAAAATTCAACTTAAAAAAACCATCTGGAGTTTTTTTTCCCATGTGATCTTGCTTCCAATCAGAACATGCTTTGAATTAAATGATTTTGATTAAATGTGTGGATCACATTCTCTTCAAATATTTGAAGTCATAAACAGAAAACTGTACCCTGTTCAAACAAAGCAAGAACAACCAATTCACACAAAATCAAGATTGGCAAAGTGTTTGTATGCACTGTTTGGTCTAGTCTCTTCAACAATTCCTATTAAAAAATAGGAATTATTTCTTCTTAATAAAAATTGAAATACTCCATTTAGCATATCTGGAAGCAAAAATATTTGAAAAGAAAGCAACAAGAATAACAGTTTCATAGTTATTAATTACATTAATTAATGTGCTCCACAATTCCAATGGTATTTGATAATTATTTAAATTGTGCGATGCTATTTAGTCCATCTTTTCTGTAAAATGTAAAAGGCAAAGTCATATAGTATGACTAACACATGTGCTTATTTTTCTAAAAGCCCAAGAAACCCAGTAGTTTTTGGAAGTAGGAAAAATATGTTGTTTCAAAATAGGATTAAGTTGTCACAAATTTGCACCATAATTATTTCTCTATGAATATTCAATATTCATATTATTTATTTATAGCTAGGATCTCTATCAGTGCTGTATGCTGAAATAGCCTTATACATGTACTTACTCTCTCTAAGGCTTCAAGAATTGTGTTGAAAGTAAATAAACATTAATGAAGCATTCAAAACAAGAATAATGGAGGTCTTGTTTAGTTTTCATTTTATGTATTTTGGAGGACAAAGTTGCATTTATTTATTTATTTATTGTTTGTTTGTTTGTTTGTTTGTTTGTTTCATTTATGTTCATCCCACTCCATAATGGCTCTGCATGGTGTGCAATATTAAAAACAACTTAAAACTATATAGAAATAGCAATAGCACTGGGCTGGCGTGCCCGCCTTCTCTGCGGGCACGCCAGCCCAGCTCCACCGCGCATGCGCGCGTCAATGGTGGGATTCAAATTTTTTATTACTGGTTCTGTGGCCGTGGCTTGGCTTGGTGGGCGTGGCTTAGTGGGTGTGGCAGGGGAAGGATACTTTAAAATCTCCATTCCCACCCCACTCCAGAGGAAGGATACTGCAAAATCCCCATTTCCTCCCTATCAGCTGGGACTTGGGAGGCAGAGAATAGATGGGTGCGGGACCAGTAAGAGGTGGTATGTACTAGTTCTCCGAGTTACTCAAAATTTCTGCTACCGATTCCCCGAACTACTCAAAATTTCTGCTACCAGTTCTCTAGAACTGGTCAGAACCTGCTGAAATCCACCTCTGGCATGCGTGCCTCCCGCAGGCCAGCTGGTCTTTGAGTCTCTACTGCGCATGTTGTTGTTGTTGTTGTTGTTGTTATATTATATGATACTAATGTAGTACTATTAGTTAAAGAAGTAGTTATTAAGTTATTTTCATACAGTAAATATTTGGGATTCGATAAACAATCAAGGTTTATGAAGGGATCAATGAGCTGAAGAGTTTGGGGACTCCTGAATTAGGGAAGCAAACAAATAGTTCTACTACCTGTTCCATAATCAGCACATATCTGTTAACTTTTTTTAATATTACCAAAGTAATTAAGCCAGGTGAAACCTTTATTCACAATACTATAACTATCTAGACTCTTTGAGGCAAGTTTGAACCAAAATTACCATTATTTGATATTGCACTGTTTTACTGTATTGTTGCCTAAAATAAAAACACATTGATTAGGATCTAGATTATCAACCTGAAGTTCATTCTGATTTTCTTTAGGGCTTCAAATTCCTTATTAATTCCTTTAACCTCTTCTAGGTCTTCTATTAAGCACTGCCAGTTTGTATGCTAGAGAAGGATATACTATACTATGTTTGGGGGCTGTTGTTAAAATGGGGTATAAAGAGTTTAAAGCTGTCATTATGGTTTTAATCTTTATACACTTCCCAAAGTCATTGTTGTGAGATGGGCAACTCTACAAAACACCTGAAGAACAATTCTCTTCTGTGTAAAAGTGAATGATTGCTTTATCATGTTCATTTCATTTATCTATATGTAAAACACGAAATCAAGTATTCCCCTAGTGACTGTGTTAGAGAAATCAGTGTTTTCCTATTTGAAGTTTAAGCTAATATGATCCACATTAATTTGGATGAAACAACAGTACATAGGTCTGCTGCGTGTGTACCACACCTCAGATAAAATGTTCTTTGACTCTTCTGGTTAGATATACATATATAAATCACTCTTACATACACACTGAAACAAGGACCCCTGGCAACAAAGAACCATCTTTTCTCATCACAATTTTCTACTCTGGAAATTTACTGTTTCTGTCCAAACAAAGAAAATATATAAATGACCTATCCCCATACTGTTGTGTCGTGATGTGAATAAAAAACAGGCAGCAAAGCAAGAGTTAATTGAAACTAAAGAGAAAGGGAGGAGTGTTGTCTGGGGAAGAAGGCTAACTGAGAGTTAATCAGGGATCACATCCAGAGCCAGGCATGGATAAGCCTCACTAATGAGGCTCAAGTACCCTGCAGTGGCTTTCAAACCGAACTGGCTTCAAAGGATGCCACCCCATGACAGAATGCAGTTAGCCATACGAAGAAAGTGATTAGAATAAATGACTACAGTAATTAACTTTGATTTGAAGCCACCTGACTGGAAAGAGAAGCTAGGAGCTGTTTAGCTGAAATATTCCTTGTAGAAAGGGGAAGCTTGCCTTTACCCTTGTGTTTGTATGTGTTAGGAGGGCTTTTTCTTTCAAATAAGTATTGGGTGGCAGTAATGAAAAACAGCTTTCATTCAAGAACGTCCCATTCATTTTGAAAAAAAGAGGAAAATAAAAGCTTCAAAGGGGAACTAATTTATTTCACCCCAATCACCTTTAGTGAGTTGCCTCACCACCACTAAACACACACACACACACACACATGTTCTTTTAATATATTAAAAGAAAAATCAGGTTCTTGAAATGTTAGCAACTACTTTGTTATGAATTTTAATACTACGTAAAAGCTAATGGCTTAGCTTAATTTTTTAGATAATTTAAACAAAATGTAAATAGCAGTTTTTTTAAATTCCAGGTTACGGTATCATTGTACCAAAGTTGTCTTCTTCATTACTGTCTAATGAAGTAGACTACTTCATTAGTGTCTCTTGAAGTTGTATGTGGAACAACTTAGTGTACCTTTTTACTTCATCAATACATTATATTAATGGGGTCCTTTATCTGATCACTAATTTCTACTGAAAAGTTTTGCAAGTTGTATCCACAGTGTAGTAGTCAGAATAATTCACCAAACATTTATGCAAAGTCTCTGATTTATTTGACAGTTTTACACCTTCAAGGCTCAGTATAATTAAGTGTTTTGACAGCTAAACAAAAATTGTATAAATTTTAAAGATCTTTAAATGGCTGTTGTGTCTAAAATAAAACTATTACGTACATTAGCTTAGCTTCTAAAAACGCCTTTTAGGGAAGTTTAAATTATATTATATTTTGTTTATCCATGGAGGATAATTTTTACTTTTTCAATTTATGATATTATATGTCTATATTAAGTATTTATGCACATGTGAATGTGCATACAAATAACTCTTGTGTTTCTACTATTTCAATCATTTTAAAATACATGTGTCACCTGATACTTTTTGCATTTTCACAATGAGATCCCACTTTCAGTCACCAAAGAATTCTGGAAAACTGTCTTATTCGAAATTGTCCACATTGATTACCTGCTCTTCTTCAAGTCCTGCTCTTCTGTCTAATTGTGGTGGTGGTGGTGGTGTATTTATTTATTTTATTTATTTATTTATTTATTTATTTTTGTCAAGTACGTGTTGGTAATATACATAGATATAACATTGCTTATATACATGAGTACTGATAAGAGGGAACATTAGGACAGGGACGGTAGGCACGCTGGTGCACTTATGCACGCCCCTTACTGACCTCTTAGGAATCGGGTGAGGTCAACAGTGGACAGTCTAAGGGTAAAGTTTTGGGGGTTTGGTGACGAAACCACAATGTCAGGTAGAATTCTTAAGAATGGATAATACTTATCCATTCTTAGAAGGGATAAGTAAAGAATGCAAATAATGAATGTAAAGAATACATAATCCCAGCAGGGTCATCCAAGATGTGAAAGTCATCCTAGTTGATCAGCGAAAGCAAGCAGGCACTTACAATATATCAGCAGCAACAATATAGGCACATGCTGGAGGTGGAAGATGACTTTAGAGATAATCATTGTATAATGCATGGAAAATGTAATGGCAAAGCACTCCTATATTTTATCAAGAAAACTACCTGGATAGAATATATAGAATAATGATGTAATACTTGGGTAATGGACCCTTCAGTTTTAGATGGCACTCAAAATGCTATCGAAAAGAGTTGGGGAGTTTTTGGAATACTAATAGATAAAGCCTTTAATAATAATAATCAGAATAGAGCTGGAAGGGACCTTGGAGGTCTTCTAGTCTAACCCCCTGCTCGAGCAGAAATGCCTATACCATTTCAGACAGGAGGATGTCCAGTCTTTTTTTTAAAACCTCCAGTGATGAAGCACCTACAACTTCTGAAGGCAAGCTGTTCTACTGGTTACTTGTTGTCTCTGTTAGGAAGTTTCTCCTTAATTCCAGGTGGCTTCTCTCCTTGATTAGCTTTCATCCATTGTTTCTTGCCTTGCCTTCTGGTGCCTTGGAAAATAAGTTGACCCCCTCTTGTTTGTGGCAGCCCCTCAAATACTGGAATACTGCTATCATGTCAACCCTAGCCCTTCTTTTCTTTAGACTAGCCATACCCAATTCCTGCAACCGTCTTTCATATGTTTTAGGATCCAGGCCTTTAATCATCTTAGTTGTTCTTCTTTGCACTTTTCCCAAAGTCTCAACATCTTTTTTGTAATGTGGTGACCAAAACTGGATGCAGTATATTCCAGGTATGATCTTACTAAAGATTTATAAAGCGGTATTAATACTTCATATGATTTTGATTCAATGCCTCTGTTTATACAACCAAGGATTATATTAGTTTGTTTGGCTGCTGTCGCACACTGCTGTCTCATGTTTAAGTGATGGTCCACTAGGACTCAAGATCCCTCTCACAGTTACTGTTTTTGAGCCAGGTTTCACCTAAACTGTACTTGTACCTTTGGTTTTTCCTGCCTAGGTGTAAAACCTTGCTTTTCTCCATATTAAATTTCATGTTGTTGGATAGGGTCCATTGTTCAAGTCAGTCAAGATCTTTTTGGATCCTGAGCTTGTCTTCTGGGGTGTTGGCGATTCCTGCCAGCTTAGTGTAATCTGAAAATTTGATGATTTCCCCTTCTATTTCCTCATCTAAGTAATTTATGAAGATATTGAAGAGAACTAGGCCTAAGATAGAACCTTGTGGTAGCCCACTGCTTACTTCCCTCCTTGTGGATATAATACTATTAAAGATTACTCGTTGAGTATGGTTTTTCAGTCGGTTACAGATCCATCTGGTGGTGATGCTGTCTATCCCACATTTTTCTAGCTTATCAGATGGTTTGGAGCATCTCATATTGCCATGCAGGAAAAGAACATAGAAAGTTACAAATACAGAATTACTTTAGGGACATGGAATATAAGACATTCAACACAGTGAAAGATGAAATAAAATGATTACACATTGACATTTTAGGCTTTAGAAATGTGAGTTGGATTGGAATTGGACACTTTATGCAAAGTGTTTATGCACTGTTTACTCCTCAGGACATAAAAAAGAAGGAATAGGGTTTTTTTCATAGTTAAGAAGACTATAGTACTGTACTTGACTATAATACAATTAATGACTAAATAGTATCAATTAGACCTCAGGGCCAAGCTTAAAAATGATGATTATTCGAGTTCATGCTCCAACCATTGAAGCAGAAGAAAAGAAGGTTTTTAAGCTCTATTATCAAGTTCAATTTGAAATTAACAGAACATGCAGGCAAGATATGATACTTATGACTGAAGATTGCGAAAGTTGGAAATATCAAAAGGAAAATGTTTTTGGATTTTATTGTCCAAGAAACCAAACGTAAGTAGAAGAATGACTTAACAATTTCTGCCAATCCAATTATTTCTTCATTGCTAACTCTTCAAACAACCAAAACAAACCTAAATACATACTGTATATATCTCCATAGGAAATACCACAGAAATCAAACTGATTATATTATTAGTTAGAGGAGGTGGAAGAACTCAGCAAATATATGCCCAAGGACTGACTGTGAACAGCTCATGAACTGCTCATGTGCAAATCCCTAGTGAAGCTAAAGCAGAAGATGAAGTCTGTCAAATTCAATAATAGAATATTGAGCACATACATGTCATTTTCAAGGAGAACATCAGAAATTGCTTTGGAATTCCTGACTTCATTGATTGGGAAACAAGTAAACTGTGGAATCAACTTAAAAAAATTGTTAAGGAAGAATGTGAACAGAGACTGCCAATGATGAAAAAAACATAAGAATGACAGAACAAATAGCAATAGCACTTAGACTTATATACTGCTTCACGGTGCTTTACAGCCCTCTCTAAGCAGTTTACAGAGTCAACACATTGCCCCCAACAATCTGAGTCCTTAAAATGCTAAAAATTGACATGATGAGATGCCAAACACAAAATCTCAAATAGGAACTTAAATAATTTCAGACAGATGTTAGAAGAGACAAAAAGCAATATAACATCTCTAACAATGGAGGAAGCAGGCATGGAAAAACAAGGGAAATCAGAAGATTTCTGAACTCAAAAAAAGATTCCAATTGGTATGCTAAAGAAAACAATGGACAGATGGTATCAGAGTTTGGGAAATATTCAATCAAAGATGGAAGAAGTATACTGACATTCTGTACAGCTGGCTTGCTAGCACTCAAGATACCTCAGAAGATTTACCTCTACAGATAATTTAGCAAATAAATAAATAAATAAATAAACAAACAAACAAATAAATAAATTCCAATATTAGAAGATTAAGTTAAATCTAATTATTACCAAGTCATGTCTAAAAGAAAGAATGGAATATCTACAAAATATGGCAAGCAACAGAAGAAGAATCAATAAAGCCAACAGACTGAAAGACATGAATGCACATACCAATACCAAAGAAAGGAGATTTAACAAAGTATTGCATTATTGTACAATATCCTTAATTCCACATGCTACCAAACTAATGCTTAGCATCATCCAATGCAGATTAGGGCTATACATGGAATGTAAGTATCGGATATACAAGCTGGTTCTAGAAAAGACTAAAGTTATTATTGTGATGTATGTGGTAAATTGAGAAAGCCAAAGACTAACCCCCCAAATTGGTATGCTTTATTGATTACTGAAAGGCCTTCAATTATGTCAATCATGTCAAATTGTGGAATGTGTTTAGAAAAATAGGAATCCCTGAAGATCTTTGTCTTCATTCAAAACCTATACACAGGTCAGGAAATCATAGTGCAGAAAGAACATGATGAAATAGACTAGTTTTCCAAATTGGCAAAGGGTTTAGTTAAGCTGTATCCCTTAATTATTAACCTATATGTAGAATATATATTGAAGGAAGCTGAATTGAATCATAAGCATGGTTTTAAAATTGGAGGAAGAAGTATCAATAATCTTGTCATTCTAATGACAGTACTCTGATAGCTAATACACAAATGATCTGAAAGCATAGAAATTAAAACCAAAGAGCACAGTGAAAAAAATAGATTTAAGATTAAATGTAAAGAAGACTAAACTAATAAGAATAAATACAGCAACAAGGTTTAGGGTTGACGATGAAGATACTGAAGAGGTGGAGATTTCTGTGTTTTACATAATTATCAACACCACCAATTTGAAAAAAGCATATTAGAAAAAGTATTGATACTTTTGAACATTGATGTTGGAGAAGATTCCTAAGAATACCCTAGATAAGCAAGAGAACAAGCAAACAGATCATCAAATAAATCAACCCAGAGTTCCCACTCAAGGCACAAATGACTAGACTCAAATTATCCATCTTCAGTTGTATTATGCAAATTCCTAAAAATCTTTGGAGAAATTTATAATGCTGGGGAAGATAGGAGAAAAGAGGAGATGACGACTAGGAGCAAGGTGGATAGACTTAAATATAGCAGCAATGAGTGCCCCATTAGAAGATGTGAAGGATAGAGTCAGATACTTTGTAGGAGATCTATTTATGTGATCACTAAAAATCAGTACCATGATACGGGTACATAACCAAGCAAGCAAACAAGCATGATTGGCAGCTACAATAAACAGGTGTATAATGAACCTGTCATGTATTCTACATATAGGAACTTCTCTATCTTTGAGCTATAACCCTCATCCAAGATTTATGTACAGGTAGTCCTCGACTTACAACAGTTCATTTAGTGACCGTTCAAAGTTACAACAGCACTGAAAAAAAAGTGACATGACCATTTTTCACAGTTATGACCTTTGCAGCATCCCAACAATCATGGGATCAAAATTTGACGCTTGGTAACTGGTTAATATTTATGGCCTTCTCTGTGGCTGGCCCCGTGCTCTGGAACCAACTCCCCCCAGAGACCCGAACCATCCCCACTCTGCTGGCCTTCCGAAAGGCCGTTAAGACATGGCTCTTCCTGCAGGTGGGGGGGACAGCTTAACCATTTGAGCTTACCCCCCAAGTATGTATGTGGTTGAATGGATGGATGTTGTTGTTGCTTTTAAATTTTGTACCGTTTTTTAATTGTTGAAATTTTGTTCATTCTTGTATCTCTTATGTTGTACGCCGCCCTGAGTCCTTCGGGAGTTGGGCGGCATATAAGAATAACAAAATAAATAAATAAATAAATGATCATTGCTGTGTCCCAGGGTCACGTGATCCCCTTTTGGGACCTTTAGACAAGCGAAGTCAACAAGGAAGCCAGATTCACTTAACAACCAGGTTACTAACTTATGGCCTGCAGTGATTCACTTAACAATTATGGCAAGCAAGGTCATTTATTTATTTATTTATTTATTAAACGCTCTTATAGGCCGCCCAATCCCGTCATAAAATGGGGCAGAACTCACTTAACAAATGTCTCACTTAAAAACATACATTTTGGGCTCAACTGTGATCATAGGTTGAGGACTATCTTGACAAATTGAACCATACTTCTACCATTGAAAAGGCATGATTAGAACTATGGAGCTCATTGGTGATATTGGTCCAGTCTCTTTCTCTCTTCCCCTTACAGGAACAGCTATAAATAAAAGGAATAAATAATAAAAGTAAGCACGGACAATAACACTAAAATAGTAAATCAAGGCTCTTTGAAAAAGTCATGGTTAGAATTAACACACTGAAGTAAATGGAACAAAACCACAACTTCTACATGAAGAGTCATTTTCTTAAGTCTGAATGATTACATTTTGTCTAAACATGCAGTATTTGATTAATATATAATTATCAACTATTATTTAAACATTAATAAAATAAACCAATAAGACAAACATTAAGAATAATTTCTTTAACATAGATCAAGTGAGTTACTGCTTTCAGGGAAACTGTAATTCAACTGAAAGTAACTGTGACCAATTGTTTATAAAACTATTGAAATGTTTGGAACTAGTTCACATTTTCAAGCTATGTTTATGTTTCCATTTATCATCCAATTCCTTATGAAGAAAACTGAAAAGGAAGAGCAGCCTAAGAACAAAATCTTGTTTAAACTACATTTCAGATGTCAGGTAGCTTAACAAATTGATCAACGTTGGAATGTTATGTATACATCTAAAAACATTATAGTATTAAATGGTTTTCCTTGACTCTTGTCTCCTCCTGCATTCTTTTCCCAGCATTTAATCAGTCCAGTTTCTATACTAATTTTCATTTTTATAATAATTTTATTAAATTTTAAAGTATATTGATAAAAACTAACAAGAACTAATAATCAAGAAAGAGAATAGAAAATAAGAAATAGAAGAAGTTACAAATGCCAAGGTGTGCCGTGGTGTGAAACAACTACTGTGTCTCCCCCATGAAGGGCTGAATATGTGGAAAGCCTCAAGAGTAGGGCGCAAAGTAGCAACTTGTGGGAAATTCCAAATGCCCAAATTCCAACAGCATGGCACAAAATAGTCACAGTACCATGCCAGAAATGCCAGATACCTGGAAAACTGTTACTTTCTGCCTTATTGGGGAGGCTTCTCGGGCATTTTGGCATTCAACCCTTTGTAGCGTTGTGGGTGCTTTGTGCCACTGGAGCTTCCCAGGTGTTTGGCTCTTCCAAGAACATTTGACTTTGGCTGAGCTTAATATCACAACCCTGATAAAACTTTTGGATAGATTCATTCTTATTGACTGTATATATAGCTATACTTGAGTACAATTTTTAAAAATTATTTCAGTCTATCTATATTAACAAGTGAAAGATAGGATGACTTCCAAAATTTCAGAAAATACTCACTGAAATTTTATGGAATCAGCTACAGTAAAAAGTGTCTATTGCAACAAAACTAGGAAAATTTGGAAGATAATTATCATTAAAAAAATACTGATGCTATATAACCGAGAGTTATTGTTTTCTACATTTTCACAAACTGACAATTATACTGTATATCTGTACAATTTGCATATTGTAGACAATCTATTTTTATTAAATACACACATACACATTTACCACAAAACTAGCAAAAATTTATTATACTAAAAGCGAGCAGAATCAAGGGAGCGATTTTAAACTGATTTCCAAGAAAAAATATCTAACTGCATACTTAAAATGGATGATCTTGTTATTTATAAAGCAACTTTATTCTAAATATTAGTTGGTAAGTTAAAATTTAACTTAAAAGTTAAATTTTTAAGTTAAAATATATTTAAAGTTTTTATGTCAAGCTATAACTAAGAGATTAAAAATATTACTGGATAGCAGAAAAAGTATTCATGTTCATAAATAATAGGTCCAGATATGCCCAGCAAAGCTTGAACTGTTTGCATGTAAAATGCATCTAAAGGAATATTTTGTTTCAATTTATTAAATTTAAAAGCTGCTAAATTTTATTTTGACTCTTGACAATTTACAATATACAAACTTTAAAATAAAACAATTCACACAATACAAAACACAAAAATAATAGCCAGGGTAAACAACTAGCACTCACAAATCAGGCAACTTACAAGTGACTCCTCCTCCTCTAACCCAAGCCAGAGACAATATAATTAAAACATTTTCCTCAATCAATTATCTTATTTTGTGGAGAGTTTCAATGGTGGACTATCTTTACCTCATAACTTGAGAGTTTCAATGGTAGAATATCTTTATCTCAGAACTCGAAGCAGAACAAGAGAACAGCAAAGTCTTGCTTCAGTATGGAAACACAACCTTCAGAGCTGTTCCAGAGCTTAGTTTCTTGTGGATCAAGCCATGGCATAGATCAGTGATGGCGAACCTTTTTTTTGTTCGGGTGCCAAAAGGGTTCGTGTGCACGCGATAACACGCGCGCGCATGCCCACACTCATAATGCAATGCCGTCCCCCCCACGCATGTGCACAGACCTCACTAAAACCTACGGACTTCCAGTAGGCCCATTGTGCTGTTTGTGGGGAGGGCAAAAAATGGCTCAACAGGCCTACCGGAAGTTCGGGAACGAACTTCCAGTAGTCCCGTTGGGCTGTTTTTCGCCTTCCCCAGGCTTCAGGAAGCTTTCCTGAAGCCTGGGGAGGGTGAAAATGGCCTCCCCCGCCCTCCGAAAGGCCGAAAATCCTCCGCCCTCCGAAAGGCCAGCACGCACATGCACACTGGAGCTTACATAGGGCAACGTCTTACGTGCCCTCAGATATGGCTGCACGTGCCACCTGTGGCACACGTGCCATAGGATCGCCATCATAGGCATAGATCAAGAGAACTTAAAGCCATTTGCGGTCTGCATAAGCAGAGTATATTATGGGATACTCCAACCTTCCCATTTTCACTTTTCTGGTATTGGAGCTGTGATGTCACAGAATAATAGTCACAGATTTTTTTTTATAAAGACAAGGCAAGAGTAAGATTTGGAGAAGGGCATTCTCGGAGGCAGCCCTGTACTTGAGCTACTTTTTGATTTGATAAAAATTAAGTCAAATAGTTTACATCTATCCACTTTATCTCCACTCATACAGAATGCATTAAATTTGACCCCAAAGAATATTGTTTAATGTTTTACTATGTTACCATGTTTGCAGTTTTAAAACAAACTTTTTGGTAGAAAGTATATAAAGTTGTATTTTTACCAAGAATGCAAAGTGGTTTTTTTAAATCATTATTGCTAACAGTTTTGAAACTGAAACATCCACTTGGCAGCCTTTTTTTAAAAAATTCTGGTTTCTCTGAAGTATAAAATGCTAAAAAGCACATAACCAGTTCTAGTACAAATATTTTAAACCGCTCAGTATAAAGTTTATATTCAAATAAAGTCCACTAATATCATCAACTAACAACCCAGCTGAATTTTCTCATGTAATGTTTCACATATGGAAACCAAGATGCAAGATTACCTCATTTATGGTAACACTCATAAACTATATAGTACACAGTAAACATGTCTGCCTAGCAAATTAAAATATCGCTGGGCTATGTAGCAGCTGAAGCAGTCCAGGACCTGTTTATAGAAACAGATATTTGTCTTTAATTTTAGAAATGGCTAAAATCAAATTCCTTTACTGCACGGCAGACTGCTTGTCCTCGACATTATGCCTTAAAACAAAAGACAGGCACACATAGCTTTTCAAAGGGTACATTATAAACAGTCTTACAGAAAGTGAATTACAACCTTAAACCAACAGTCTATTTAATTGGCTAGGAAAGGAATCAGTTTTAAATCATTTTTCTCTGCCAATTTAATGTTAGGAAAAAATTCACCTGTGCCAGGCAGCATAACCACTACATAACGTTCCTAAGAAGTGTTCCAAAACGTGCATGGGTGTGTGCAGTGTTCAAAATATTTGGTTAACTTTCAGTCTTATATAAATGGAATTTGCTATCTTGATTATTGGTGGTCATAATAAAATTATAACTGAGCATTACTACAAGCACTCACTGGGGGAAAAAAAAGAGTACTGTGCTGATGTTTATCCCTAGTTATCTTTCTCACTGATCTTTCAGCAGAAAGGAAAACTGAAACTGCACTGTATCACATGGCAGGAAAGTTTTATAAAATAAACAAGGTATTCAGAATATAACCTGAATTGTCCATAAGAGAAAGGGTTGCATGTCTACAAACAGAAGTGGATAAGTCTGCTGTCTAATTCTTTTCACGGGGAGAGTTGCTTGAAAAACCACTGCCATGAATTGCGTTTATGGTTGTTCTCTTCCCCTCCCCCCCTTTCTTTCCCTATTTGAATTTGAAAGTTCGAGTCTTCTTTTGAAGAAATGAAAGCCTGCATTTAGATTATATTTTTAATACTACTGAGTTTTAAATGTTCTGTGCTACTGTTTCAGTAACAATGTATTTTATATTTCAATTTTAAATAGATAAATTTGCCTCAAGGAGACTCCCCAAAGTAGGATGTAAAATATTTTAAATCTATAACATCATAAACTAAGTTCATTCACCATAATAATAAAGACTTTGAAAGTTTTACTTCTCTTCTTAAACTAGGAAAACAAAATAAATAAAATCTATCTAAATAAATAAAATCTAAGACATGGCTCTTCCTGCAGGTGGGGGGGACAGCGTAACCATCTGAGCTTACCCCCCAAGTATGTATGTGGTTGAATGGATGGATGTTGTTGTTGCTTTTATATTGTTTTTTGTTTTTTGTTTTTTTTAAATTTTGTACTGTTTTTAAATTGTTGAAATTTTGTCTATTCTTGTATCTTTTATGTTGTACGCCGCCCTGAGTCCTTCGGGAGTTGGGCGGCATATAAGAATAACAAAATAAATAAATAAATAAATAAATAACACTGTTTTCTTATCTAATGTATGTATGTAAGATTTTGTACACGTTTTTAAATGTATTTTAAATTGTTTTTATGATATTGTTCAGTGGTTCTTCAAATGTTGTATGCCGCCCTGAGTCCCCAGGGAGTAGGGCGGCATATAAGAATCCTAAATAAATAAATAAATATTCTTATGATCAATAAGCAATCCAATAACGGGATGATAATCAGCAGCTGAGCAAGAGATAACTGATACAATGCAGAAACCTCCAAATGAAAAATACCTGGAAAAACCATTCTGGGAAATATTTCTGTATTAACTGCTTCCCAAATAAATGAGCATCTCCATGTAGAAAGGCAGGTCAGCATTCTGAATTGTTTCCATTTAGGCTTGAATTTCCAGGATTCCTTTTAAAATGTGTAACAATAAGGGGAAAGGCATATATGGTGTCAGGCCGGAGCCATATTTAATAAAAAATCAAGTGTGGCAGGACTTCGGCCTGCCACACTTGATGCTTTAAGAATGTATTCTTGCTGTGGGAATTTGGGAGGGGCTGCTGCATGAGCAAGATGAACATGTAGCCATAACAAATTCCTTCTAGATTATCAAGGTCATCCTTTGTTCAGGACCTGCCCGGAAGCTGCTGGGAGGAGTGGACACGTTGGCAGAAGATCACTGGTCAACGTGATGGACTTGTGGGTGTGGAAACAAGGGGATGAACTTTAAACTGGGTGGAGAAACCGTCGTAGCTCAGATTCGGGTTTCTCACAGATGTGCCAACATGGCTCTACTAATAAATTGGAACTTTGAGTAAGGTGACCAGACTTTTGGCGGGACAGACACGCTTTTCAAGCGTGTGTCCCGCATCCCACATTCTTTCCAAAAAGTCCCGCTTTTTTTAAAAGAATGCCGAAACAGCGGGACGTCTGGTCACCTTAGAAGGGGAAGCACAAAAGAGAGGTACCGGAAGCAAGTCGGGCGGAATTTCAGCGAGGCGGCTGCCTGCTGGGGAGAGGGGGAAGGGGGGCTGCTCCTCCTCTCCTTCCCCCGCCCCATCCCTAGCCCCGCCCTCGGAGGCGCCGCTACTGTTGGGATGCGGGTGGAGGGGTGAGGGACGAGGAGCCGTCGCTGCTGCCGTCGTCAGTTTGAACTCACGAGCGGCCCCTCCGGCGGCGCAAACAGCCCTTCCTCGTCCCCCTCCCCTTCCTTCCCCCCGTCGCCTCTCTGCCGCCGTTGCCCTGGGGCCGGGCGGGCGACCGGGAGACCGCGGTGCTTGGATGCCTGGAGCTCGCGACAGGTAAGCTGCCGGCTGCCTCCTTTCCCCGTCTCCCGCCTCCCGTTCGTTGCTTGCCAGCCCAGCCCCAGGGCAGCTCCCGAAGGGGAGGCGGGAGGCGAGGAAAGGCCTCCCGAAGGGGAGGCGGGCTCCCGAAGGGCTGCCGGCTCCCGAAGGGGAGGCGGGAGGCGAGGAAAGGCCTCCCGCCTCCCCCCCACCTGGACACCAACATTTGCTGTGTTTTGCCCTCTGCGCATGCGCAGCGTTCTGCGCATGCGCAGAGGGCAAAACAAATGGCGGCCCCCAGGTGGGCCCGCCCCCCCCGTCCCGCTTAAAAAAAAATCTGGTCACTTTAACTTTGAGGAATACTTTGCCTTGGACTCTGATTTAGTTTTGGATGCTATTTGGAACCCTGACATATGGTTTTAGATAGTGCCTTGTCTGCATAGTCTAGAAATGATAATTAATAAATATATCTCACAATCTATCCCCAAAAACCCTCATGCTTCCAGAATAAGCCATTCTGAGGAATAAACAGGATATAGGAATCCTCAAGAACTGCAAATTAAGCCCTCATTTTTGTGTTTTTGCTTCAGTGACTTAGTCTTCAACATGAGGTAGATGGCTACCACTTGTCACTGTTAGTTATCACTACTTCCCTACTAATGAGGTCAGGTAAAGCTTGGAGGCTGGCCTGTGACAAACAAAACAGATCAAATAGAGAATCCATTGTACTGTAGGAATTGTAATGCTGTTCAGGAATGATCTTGGGAGATAGAAGGAATAGTCACAGATTGGATAACCCACACATAAAAGATTTCTCAGCCCACAGGAGAGGAGGCATGGGAATGGTTAAGGGATCCTCCCAAGTTTTCCAAAGTGTGAAAGGAAAGGAGAGGGAAATATTCTCAGTTTCTCAGTCTTTTTGTTAATATAACCTCATCATAAAGATACAGCTAGTATTCATTGTTTTGTTCCTTACCTGAACTGCCTTGGAGGACTAATCAAAATTAAGATATTGGACTGGTATTCAGTCACTTTCAGCCTAGCCTTTCACACAAGGTTGTTGTTATGGCAGTGGGACAGGGGGAATGGAAAGAGGGAGTACTGTATTAACAGCTATAATACAATTTATATCAGGCCTGAATTTACCTTCAGATTACATATGATCTGCTAAAGTTATACTGATTTAAAAAAAAACCCACATATTTGCTTATTCAATTTTTCTATAATTCAGTAAAAGGCAGATGAGCTATCAATTAAATTAGCCTAAAATATATTCCTGTCTTAGATACTGAAGAGTAGATTAACTTTATTTTATTTGTTATAAAAAAGGACACACAGTATTTACATCTTGAATCCCATTAAATAAATGTAAAATATAAGTTGTATTCTAATTTTCGGCCTTTTATTCCACAAATTAAATCATTTGCTCTTAAAACCCCCAGTAAGGTCGCAGAATTTGTCCCTTATTTTATGAGTGCAAAAACAAAAGGGAAAAAAACTAGTCATCCTATTTTATCTGTAGGAACTTCAAAATCCAGATAATTCAATGAAGAAATACAGATTTCCAAAGTGTCCATCTCACTATCTTTTTGACTAGAACATACAAAACAAGTTGTGCTCCTTGAGAGCTGATGTTTGACGCAGAATCTTTTAGCTGACTTAAAAGTTTGCAAAGACAAGACAAGTGTGTGCTGAAAAGATTATACTACTAGTTAATTTGTGAAAGAACACCCAAGACTGTTAGAACATCTTGATGTACTCATTACTTTGGAATTCATTTGTTCTGACAATATTCAACAATGTTAAAACAATCACATAATGCTCACCTACTAGGAAAAATAAATGGACTGTTTAAGTTTCATAAAAACATTTTCTCTCCTGCAAAAATTATCCTCCCTGGACAAATATTTGAGAGTTCCCCTATTAGTTTCCATTGATAAAATTCCCTTCCATTAACAAAATTCCTCACACAGATAAGAGATATATTATTTAATAGATCCTTCTCTCTATTCAACTTTATGATTATGAATATTTCTAGTTTATGTAACAAAATTACATCCTACTTGAAAAACAATAAGGTTTTTTTATTCACAGGATTATGTAATAATAAAATCTTTATCATTTCTTGTTTAAAAATGAAAAACCCTGTATCAACAAGCCAAACAATTCCTAAATCTCCACTGTTTTGGTTAATGTTTAGTTCTTTGTTCAAACTGTGATCAAAGGTGGGCTGCTCCCGGTTCGGACTGGTTCTATAGAACCGATAGCGGGAATTTCCCCCCGCTCGCCAAACCAGGAGCGATCGCTGGCTGGCCACGCCCCCGAACCAGTTCTAATGGTGGCAGCGTAAGCATCATCATTTTGTTTTAGGCTTCTGTGCATGCACAGAAGCCGAGTTTTCAGCTCGGTTGGGGCCATGCAGCACATAATGCGCGCACATAATGCGCGCGCAGCCACACGGCACGGGAGGAAGCGAATTGGCGGCGAGGTAAGTTAGAACCCACCTCTGACTGTGATATACAATTTGAAACACTAAAGGAAGTATCTGAAGTATCTGAATTATAAACAGCATTGTTATAAACAGCATTGAATTACAAATATATACTCTGGCATGAACAGAAGCTCCACATAAGAAATCAACCAGTGTTGCCCACAAATAATGATAGGACTTTGAAATGTAATGACTGAAAGGGCAACACAAGACAGTTCAGCAGTTATGACACCTGAGTAAGAGTATTACTCTTTACCAATCAATCAAAAATGTACAGTTTTCCAAGAATATTTAGTATTCATGAAATTTGTTCACCATTGTCCAAAGTTCAAATATAAAAAATTAGGGCTTGTTTAAGAAAAGAGCAATTCAGGAAACTGCTTTCAGAATATTATTAATCTTCACAAATATATTGCAGGCAATATACTCTGAATTTGGTTTCTAAAGTCATTTATACTGTCTCTTAAATGCATAAATATATCCATTCAAAACCTAAATAAATAGACCCAGGGAGTAGTTATAGGGAGAGAAAAGCCGAGAAGGATAGGCAATGAATTAAAGTATCCCCATTAATTGAAAGGGAATTGAGAATTTGTTAATTTTGAGATTTTTTTTCATATAAAAATTATACTGCTGTTTCACATCAATGAGTTTCAAAATAATAACTGTAGTCAAGGGGGCTTTTGTCAGCACCATCTGGTATAGCAGGTGTGTTTTTTCCTGCATTAGAAGGCCCTTCAGTCAGTCAGTCATGCAGTCATGCCTTAGTCACCACAAAGTTTGTCTACTGCAATATACTTTACATGGGTCTGTTCTTGAAAACTACTCAGAAGCTTCAGCTGGTCCAGAATGCAATAGTGCCAGCAGAGATTGCCATGCCTCAGTATGCCTATGTGGCATCTCTGCATCTCAACCTGTACTGGCTGCCAATCAGTTTTCAGGTGGAATTCAGAACGCTGGTTGTTACCTATAAAGACTTACATGGCACAGGGCTTGGTTATTTGAAGGACCACCTACTTCCAATGGCCAGTATGTGTTGATATAATCTGGTCCCTTTGGTTAAAAAGTGTTATCTATCAGGACCTAGGAAGTAGATGTTCCTATGTTACAGAACATCTTATTTTTCAAATATGATCCCCCCTCAAAATCCATATAGTTCCCCACTATGTTAGCATTTAGTAAATCCTTGAAAACTTTGATTGTTGTCCAATGCCTTGATCTAAAATTAGTGGGACCCCTTGTTGGCTGTCCCCATTATTTTTGTTTTTGTCTGTATATTGTGCCTGGATGCCATCTTGGTTTTGGATTAAATTTGGTTCTTATGTTATTATCTTGTGAATCACCCAAAGTCAGTTTCAGTCAGCTAACACCTAAATTCACTAAAATAAACAAGTAAATAAAGGGAATTTATTTACAAGTAAATAAAGAGAAATTGCAGGAATTCTCTGTGAATCTGCATATATGGTCCATAACTAAATAACTAATAGTGTTCAACTAATATATAAATGAAGTTTTTATATTATTGGAAGTAGTAACTACAATTTGTAAATATTTAGCAAATATATTATAATTTATCTATTAGCTGCATTTGCTACCACAATTTGTAGTTTAAAATATTTCATAAACAAAAATGTAAAAGTAAGCTTAGTAATAACATCATAACTATGAGAAAGACATCCCAAAGTACTATATATGAAATCCTTCATTTCAATGTACATATAAAGTTGTTGGAGAGAGATTAAACCGGGGGAGGCGTCAAGTGGAAAATAAGTCTGGAATCTCTATATAGGCACAAGGGGACAAAGTCTGACCTCCTTTGATTGCCCTCAAACTTAATATAGTCTGGCCCAGAGAAAAACTGCCAGTTTGAGAAGATTCCTGTGTTATAGGCATAAGCAATAAAAAGTTAATTCAATTCTTCACATGTGGATCTCATTGTTTGTGCCTGACAAAAGTGGAAATTAATGTCTGTTGGACCCCAAAAAATTCACATCAGAAAATCTCATCTGTTTCTAGAGTTTATGTTACAAAACAGACATTTGAAACTAAGAATATAACCCTGCATGCCTGGTTGGTACCTATCAGGTATATATGATAAAAAAAATGTTAAAAAAATAACAGTCCCCAAATATTTGTGTATGACTTAATGGATTGTGTTTGGTTGAGCCACTAAAAACTTTATATTATGAAATACCACCTAAAGTGCCCCCACTTTTAAAATATTTTATATGCTATTAATGCACTCTCAAGGAGGCTTCTCTTTTTGTCTAGTGTACATCCACTACAAAAGCTATTTTAACACCTAATCCTCTCTGAATTTTGATAGTGGAGATTCTGTAAATTATTTTGTTTCATAAGAAAAAAACTACCTTTACTGAAATGTAGAAGGCTCTAAACCAGTTAGAGAACAAACTGTTTCTTTTGGTTTTCAACCTACATACATTCAAGCACAGATCTAAATGAGAAGTGTACTCAAGTTTGTATGAACACAAGTCCAGTTATCTATGAGACCTAGGATCATGCTAGGTCAGAATCATAGCTGTCTTCAGAGGTCCAGCTGTAGGTGTGAAAACTGGGCAGAGAAACAAATAAAGCTAGTATGCGCTCTTTTCATTATTTGGTTTGAAGGCATTGGTTGAATTTCTGAAGGGAGCCAATTATCTGAATCACAGACAAAAAATAGAATAGCTAAAGAGAGCTCTTAGTCAGTAGGCCAGTGTTTCTCAACCTTGGCAGTTTGAAGATGTGTGGACTTCAACTCCCAGAATTCCCCAGCCAGCAACGCTGGCTGGGGAATTCTGGGAGTTGAAGTCCACACATCTTCAAACTGCCAAGGTTGAGAAACACTGCAGTAGACTAAAGCTGCTGGTTAACAAATTGGAAATTTATGAGAGAGATTTATGGGAAAAAGAACAAGGAAAAAGAACAGCTGAATGACAAGCCCAACAGAAAGAAAAGATATGGAGACAGAAGGGCTACATATCAATAGTAGAAAGAGATATTTTGTAATGGTGAACATATTTGGGAAAGATGCCATTCTAATGTATTTATTAGCCTTATACTTTTCTTATCTTATGTGAGGATGAACGGACACACAGACAACTTTTAATATAAAACACTTGGATTTCTTGTTCAAGATCTTTGCCACTATAGAACATTTCCATTACTGTTTCTTTATTATCTGTACTCTGTCCTTTTTTATATTTTTATTTTTAAAAGATTACATTTCACCAAAAATTCAGTAAAAAGAACGATGCAAGCTACCAAATTAAAGCTGCATCAATATGCAATCTCTCTAGGTTCTGCTATAAATATCAGAGGAGGAAAACCTACTCATTTGTACGTAGCCATTAATGCAGCATATAAAGCAAGAAAGATATATATGATAATGGATAGCACTCTATTCTCAAGGGAATTACATTCTAACAGCATTTCTTCGGTTGAATGAGAAAGTGCAAGACAATGAAAGCAGTAGCTTCAAAAAAGAAGTGAAACTAGCAGCCCACTGAATAAAATTTTATTTAAAAGGCAAACCTGATTATGAATAATCCTTAGAAATACAAGGTTTTATGCTTGTTTATTAGCACAAGTATAATGTAAACTAATCAGAAAAGAAAATCTCAGCAGAATATTTTAGAAAGAAAAAGACCAATTCCAGGCATTAAAGTCCTTGTCATAGTCCAGTGATGGCAAACCTTTTCGGCACTGAGCACACGCGCGCGGCACCGAGTGCTAAAAGGAAGCACTTCATTGATTGTCACATGTGCATGCGTGCCAAAACCCAGAAGGGGAATGAGCGACGCTGTGCGTGCCAGGCAACATGGCTCCATGTGCCAGTTTGGGCACGCGTGCCATAAGTTCGCCATCATGGTCATAGTCTATCATGGCTAAAATATAGAAACTAAGGTGAAATTATGCAAATATATGTTTTAATTACATTTTAAAAGACTAATGTTTGGCTCCAAAAAAGCCTTCTTCCATCAGAAGTAAGAAAGCTGAAATGGTCAAGATTTGTTCCAATCCAAGAACATATATCCAAGAATTTTATTTCTTAAGGAAATAAAAAGATGCATTTCTCATATTACCGTGTTTCCCTGAAAATAAGACTCAACCCGAAAATAAGCCCTAGCATGCTTTTTTCAGGATGCTCGTAATATAAGCCCTACCCCCAAAATAAGCCCCAGTTAAAATCCATCAGCCAGATGGACACATTTTAGTACCGTATTTCCCAGAAAATAAGACCTCACCTGAAAAGAAGCCCTAATTAATATAAGGAAGGAATGCGCAGGAAGCAAAAAAAGGCCAAAAATTCAGAAAAAAAGATGGTGCTACGCGATGGACTGGCAAAGACGGCACTGGAGTCGTCATGCACAAATTGCACAATCGGCGGGTCCCTACCAGAACAGTGCATTGGACCGCACCGGTAGGAACCCACCACTGGTTCAAAATAAATATACCTACAGTATACATCTCTATATGAAATAGCACGCTTTGAGGTCCTATCAGAAGACATTCTTACATAAATTGAGACCTGGAGACAGGTGACACTATCAGCCTCATTGGATGGGCAGATGAATATAAACCCTGAAATACCCTATTTCAAATCCATGGTTGATACACTTCCAGAATCTATGGAAATTCTTAACCTTCATTCATCAATACTTTCAAATACTAACTGAACACTTTTGTTCTACAGGTATTTAATTAATGTCCTATAAAGTAGATATTCTTCTACTTTAAAACTGGATAGTATTTTCTTTATTTCTACTGTTGCCCAGCTTTCACGATTTCTCTTTTGTGTTTCTATATTATTTTAATTTAGAAGTCATATTTAAAGAGAATTATCTTCGCCCTTTCATCCTTGTTCGAAAATAGACAAAATGAATGGATTTTAATAAAATCATATATAATGCTATGCTATCTTAACAGTCATATTAAAATAACAATGATTAACAATTAGCATTATATATCCCCACTGTTGCCATAGCACAATACAATTTGTTATTATATACTGCTCTATATATCATCTGTTTCTCTTGCTGGACTATTCCAATAAAAGACAGACAGCTGCAACACTATTTCCCCATTCACCATAAGGACCATCTGACTTTAATTGTAGTACACAGCTTGATGTGGGTCTGGTTATGAGAATCCAAAGTATCACAGTGTAATAATCCGGAAAAGCAGAAGCCTGCCAAGCACAGGACTGAAACAGAGGCTTGGGCTGTTTGGTTGGCTGATGAGATGGAGGAAAATATGATTAATGAGCAAGGTATAATGATATCAGGAACCCGATTAGCACCACAAAAAGGTCACAGATCAAAGCAGCATGCATTTCCAATCACTGCAGAAAAATCTGAACTCTGTATTGAAAGGGGGGAAATTGCCCATTGTACCCTACAAAATTACCACTTAAAAGGACCATAATAAGTTATAATTATCTCATTAATTGCAAAGATAAATATATAAGCATTCTATTTTTGAAACAGATCTAGTAATGAATGTGTTTTTATCAAAATATTCCTTTTTTAAGAAAGATATTTCCTTTACTTACATTTTTTTGTAATCAGACAACTATGTATTTATATAATATTAAAATTAAACACTGAATATGTAATTATTTGGACTATATTTTCAGGATGTCACTTGGAAAATGCCTATTATACATATGTACTGTTGTCACCTTGGTAATAGCTATGTATAATTGGTATACATAGTAAAAAAAAATCAAGCTAAATTGTACGCCATAAATGTACTGTCACTATCAATATCTTGCTTTTTCCTGTATTTTGGAGTTAAACATAGATGTTGTCTAGGCAGTGATTAAATACAGATCTGCTTTGTTTCAGTAAAATGGCTGAAGATCACTCTTCCATTGGAACACAATATTTTTGAAATATTTGTATAGCGAATTGTGTGAAATTCATTATATAATTACAGAGAAAATCTTTGCATTGTTGGTTTCTGAGGATTGCTTCCCTAAATAGATACTATCAGCGTAAAAGGGAGCGAAATGAAGTACTCCAGGATCCATACAAGTCAGAAATTGTGTAGTATTGTATATGCAAGAAAGAAGCATTCTCACATGTTGCTATATTCCTAATTTCAGTCCCTTTTCTTGGTGGACCCTTGTTTCCTACTGGGAACAAACCTATTTATGAGTCTCTTTGTCCTGAAGCAGAAAAGTAGGAAATATTATCCCATATGCACTCCTGAAGCCCGTCAGATACCAGAACATGATGCTAAACTCTAGTGTCGAATTACTAAATTTTGATAGCACATATTTTCCCCAGAATACTAATGGGAGAATGGAAGGAAGAGTTTTACACGAACCCAACCACTTCAATCTTGAAATTGACTCCCCTTCCAATCATCTGAACTGCCCTGAAAGCATATTTGAAGGATTTGGATGAGAGATTTTCTGCTCACATTATATTCTTCCAATTAATACATAAGCATAGTACCTTGCCAAAAAAAAAGAAATATGACTCTCAAAAATAGAAAAAAAGCATTTTTCCATACCACCTATTTGAGGAATTCATTTGTTTTTACTCTTTTCCATATTTACATTACTGTGGTTTTCTTAAAAAATATGTTTGCATGTATCTATATAGTAACTTTCACTATTCTACTAGAGACTTACATAATTTTAATGATAGCTAAATTCTGAGAAGCCAAGAGAGGTATCATAAGTAATCTAAATGTTGAATTGAAAAATATTAGGAAGAAGTACTAGGAAGATAACTACATTAAACATTGATAAAAGCTATGGGAATGCTGTTAACATATTTTACCATTTTAGTGATATGATTAAAAATTAGCACCAACATTTAAATTAAAAATAAACGTAAAACTGTAGAGATTTCCAGTCTCTCCAAATAGCTGTTTTCATTCCAAGCTACATAAATTCCAGCTTTACATGGTTAAAATGACATATTTTTTGAGAAAGCTCATAACTTAACACAATTAATAGTTGATTGTTATCTTACCAGTCTATTTATGCGAACAAATTCTTCTGGGGTTTTGGCCCATGGTGGAAGTTCAACATCAGACACCACTGTTCCATCATCCATCACTCCAAGATTGTAATTATTGAAATTGACAAACATCTCAGGTAGATAATAAAATTCAGGAACAAGCTCCTATATGGAAATGAAAACCAGTGACATGTAATAAATTGGGTTATCATAGAAGTCACTCACTTAAAAGAGATAGTGAATGCAATGGAAAGTACTTTCATTTTGTATATATAATAATATTTTCATTTTACATGTTGCAGAAAACTTGCTCATAGTGGTAGATAAATGCAATATTTGAAATGTTGAATGAAAGAATAGTAGGTATGTTTAAGTGTCTAAACATAGTTTAATCTGAAATTAAAGCACTAAATCTTAGTGTTCTTTAAAATAATGGAAGCTGTAACATTTCAAACTCATATTTTTAACTTTTGTTTTTAAAAAATGTCATGTTTAGAAACATTAAATGCTCACTAAAGTATATTGTAAAATGTGTAGCATTATATTCTGCATCTGATTTCAAAATCAGATTCAGAAAAATGTGTCTGAATGATCAGTTCATATTCCCTGAATAATTTAAGATACTATATACTCTTATGCTTGCTATGTCTATGTAAGCAGCATTGAGTAACATACTCAACTTGGCAACAGAATGCTTATAAGATGCATTGGTATTATGCATACAACAATAAAGTACTGCATACTTAAGAGTGTAGCTGGAGATTAATGGTGACACCAATTTTTAGGAAAATTGGCTACTACAATGATAATATATAGGATTATTTTTTAAAGCATTTTGAATGAGCAAACCTCTATTAAAGCAATCTCCTTATCAATATTAGCCATAAAGATATTTAAATGTTGGATAACTTTTTTTAAAAGTGTTACACAAAATATAATATATATATATATAGAAGGGCTTAAAAAATAATTAACTGAGACAAATAACTAATCTATTGGTTTGGACCCAAAAGCTCCTTCTCAATTTGTGGAAGATTTATTCTGTGCTCATTCAACTTCATTCAGTGATGATTTATTATAACTAGAAGTTTATTCTTTGTAAACTTATTTGAATAGCTGTTTTCTATTTCAATAAAATATATGTATTTTAAGAAATGACCCCAACCAAGTTCTCATATGTAAAAGTTATTTTGAAATTTATGACACCACATAAAGAGCTACACATCATAAACTCCATTTTACAGTACATTAGTTGCCCCAAAATTCTGGTAATGGAATCAGGGTATGTATTTGGTTTTCTATAATATTCTTACTCTGGCAACTCATTGCACCACCTACATCTGTTTCAGAAGGTCCAGTAGGGATATGAGAAAATAGCACTAGGAAGAGATTTTTTTAAAAATTGTAACACTATCTTTTATCCCATGTGATGCACCTAAGAGATGGGTATTGTTTTGTACATGAACATGTGTAACAGTCTTAATACTAACTAGTCTTTAGATTTACATGAAATAGCCTTGCAGGCAGATTTCTTTTCTTTATAATATAGCCTATAAAAATATAAAAATTTAATTGCTTTCTCTTGATTGCCACATGGTACTGTTCTTAAATTATACTCTGTAATTCATGTAAATCAGGTTTACTGACAGAAGTAATTTTATATGCATAAATTAAAATTGTCACTAAAAATCATAGTTAAAGACTGGATAGATTTTATCCAAGTTCAAACATAATGCTGAATTGCATTATTTTAAAAATATGAGCAAAAATGTTTACATCTGAATGAAACTAATTGTCCCTATGCTTCTTTAGACTGTGGGCAAGAGCTACATTTTTAATTTAAAGTTAATAGAAATTTAGCATTAGCTATTAAATGAAATTATTAAATAATATAAATATAAAACTGTTTTACAAGATACTTAAGATTCCTAATAATGTTGAACTTTGTAATGTTCTTCATTTTATATACTCATAAGAAATGCTTTAAATGATTAAAAAAAACCTGTGTGTTTATTAATTTGATCTGTTAAAATGTTAAAATAAGCTAGCCAATTTGAAACTGACTAAATATCCAAACAGTTGAACAGAATGTACAATATGAAGATTTCATCATAGCTGTCAATTATACTAAGAATACACTAGTGTATGCCTATCTTTTTTCTAATTACATTGTGGTGTATCACACTTAATCTAGAAAATAAAAATAATAAATGTTATTATTTTTTGTCTGTTTCACATATTTCTCAAGTTAGAAAATGTATTTTATTCACTGTTATTAATATTTACCATAATGAAACATTATAAAATGTTTACAAAAACAGATTAGAGAAAGCAATTAATTCTTCTGGGAATTCTATCAATTTCTTTTAACAAACACTTCATGAATGAAAAGACTTAATATTTGTAATTGCTTTAGGAAATGATTTCATTGCAAGTAAATGGTGTAAAATTGGTCTTTCTTCCAACAAGTGAAAACTACTTTCCATTTAATAAGCAGAAAACCACATTCTGTGCATTGGCCCCAGTGGTTAACGATGTTAGAGGCCCAGTGTATCAGATTCTAAATCCACTCTTGACATGGGTCAATGGATCAGTGGTCTTCCAGATACCACCCTCAGGGTCAACTATGGCAAGAACAGTTTCCAAATAGCTGAGTGCAATACCAGGTCATCAGATTATAGACAAGGTCAGCCTAGAGTTACTAGAGCAAAAGCAGAAAAAATGAAGCAAGAATTAAGCTATTATCACCTCAGACCTTGTGAAAAACAGCACTGCGATGTATGCTGAATATTTGTATACAGGCTTGTGAATTATTCTAAAACAAGATCACAGTAAGATTAATGCAAAATGTCTCCTTAAAATAAACTCCAGAGATGTATGTGGAGATATCTTATGGATTAAAGAAATCGGTGGCAAATAAATTTAACAAATAAACAAGCAAACAAACAAGAGAAATGGAAATGTTTACATATATTTAGTTTTAAAATATATTGGATTTAATAGAAAAGAAATAATACAAATTGTTCTTGGTTTAACTTTAAATTCTCTTACTAACCAAATGTCATACAAATCTGAATATTTTAATCATGAATGCAAATACATTCTACAATATAATGTAAAAAATTATGTCCATATTATTTCTAGATGAACTAACACCCATATTGGTATTCAGAAAGATTCAAAGGTATCTTTTGTTATAAATAACAGGCAAAAATCTTGCCGATATCTGTCTTTTCTAAAATCATTCCAGTTATTATGTTCATTATTTTTCGGACAAATTAGTAACCAGGTTTGCTCTGATCTGCCATTAATGATATAGCTTTGGTTGCATTTACACCACTATTCAGTAAAATAGTGAGTAATCTGGTGTAAGTAAAGTATCATTAAATGTATGAACCAGAGCTACAATAACTTTGAAGATATACAATATTTTCTCTTTTCCTTTAATTAAAGCAGCTATATTTTTTGAGGCTTCTACTTCAATCTAAAAAAGAATGCCATTGCTTTAAGAGTGAAATGATTTAGCTCTCCAAAGCCGTGGGATGATTTTTCAGGTTCTTGCAAAAACTTGCAGAAGTGTATGGCTGTTTTAATTTTTGGCAGTGTGGTTGTATTTGTGTTTATGTGAAATCCAAAAAATTTCTAACTCATTTCCAATAATCCAGCTCCAGTATTATTAACTGCTATGGAGCATTGCTGGTGT
Organism: Diadophis punctatus similis; assembly: GCA_023053685.1. NCBI lineage: Eukaryota > Metazoa > Chordata > Lepidosauria > Squamata > Dipsadidae > Diadophis > Diadophis punctatus. The sequence goes on from JALIGW010000006.1 coordinate 47,945,057, forward strand.
AGCGTTTCTACATAATATTTTATATCTCCCTGAATGTTTCAGAGGGAAAAAAGACAATCTGAAAGCAATTTGAAGAATGGGGAAACACAAGTTTCCTGTTTCTCCTCCTCTTTCCCAATGCCAGTCACTCCTCTAGAAAGAACTTCACTTTTTGTAAACGTTTCAGGGAGTTGTTAGAAATTTACACCAACTAAAGGGCAGATTCCCCTGGAGGAAATGTGGTAGCTAAGAGTCAACACTGACTTAATGGAACTTAATTATATCAAATAAAAATAAATAAATGAAAAAATCAATTTAATTGTCAAATACTTTTTTAAAAAACTGTTTTCTATTAGTATTAAAGAATGCCATGGTTACTTCTAATAATATAGCTTCCACATTTTCCTATATTAAGAACTACATTTTATGACTTTGTGAAGATCTTTTTCCCAACAAACAAATCACAGAATTGCAAATAAGTTATTCCTAACATACACACACAAACACACACACACACACACAACCTCAGTCTCCAACTTCTTTTAAAGATGTTTGTACCTCAACTATCAAACTGAACCCTTAAGTGTTTGCTTTGAGTTTTTAGTGTTTACTTTTTTATTCCCCTCTATTTTATTTGCTACACTATTTGTGTCCTACAATGTACTGTTTATATGATTATTTTGTAGATGACTCTCAACATATATGTATTAAGTATCCTTAGAAGAATGAAAGGTAGGATACAATCATATCAATTAATGATAAGTGAAGTTCCAAGACTTGTTCAAATCTTATGTCAACCTACAGTAGTCCTAGGGTCTCTGTAAAAACAAATAAGATAACATACATAAACATTCTTTTTATTATGATTATTTAGTGTGCTCTAGTTAGATATCCACAAATGTTATCAGATGAAGTCTCCTCGGTATATATTTCTTACAGATTATATTGTTAAAGCTGATTTTCATTTATTTGTTTTGCTAGGAAAGAGGACAGAAACCCTGTTCGGATCATTGCTAGGATTATCATAATGAGAACAGACACTTCCACCTCACACTAGTACCTCTTAAAACAACATATTTTCTGTTTTTAGACTCCAGTCTTCAACAAACAAGAAAAGCAGGTGATTTTGTGCCTAAGGAAGGGCTAAAATTCACTATCTCCTGATTTCTAGTCTGGTACTTTAACCGCTATATTAATCTGGCTCTTACATCCCTGTGTTGAAGGGCCATTAAGGGGAAATTAAATGCTGACTATTCTCCTAGTTCCAAATACCAAACTAGTTGTTATAATAAGAGTTAAGGTACAATGCTTAATAAGTTTATTCTATTTGAACAGTTTCAAATAAGATATACATTCATCCTATGCCCAGCTTCTTTTGTTCTTTTTTACATCAAACCTGAGGAAATAAAATTATATATAGATATACATGAGGTTAAAGCCAATCCTTGTCATCAAGCCATAAAAGCCCTGGACTTATGATCAAAGAATCAAGCAATCCTTTAACTGCCATTTAATTTTTGTTTGAACTCCTAGCTTTTGTTTTGTTTTTACATTATACAAGCTCTTTTCTGCCGATTTGATCTTACTGTTATAGTCTAATAATTACACGGCAGGATAGAACATTAGATAAACTAACACTCCTTTTCCAATTTTACTTTACTGTCAGGTAGGTGTTAATGCTTTCCTTCAGTCCCTATTCATACTTAGCTAACACATGTTTTTACTCCATAGTTAAATAAAACCTAAAACATATTTTACCTTTCAAAACTACCTTTAAAGTATTAGGCAGATGTGAACTTTGACATAGTTAACTACAATGTGACTTTTACTGCAGGTAATTTTCATCGGATGTATCATATAGCAAATAAAGGTAGTCACACTCTTCTGAACAAAGTTGTACAGGAATGAGATGAATTTAGGCAAATTCACCATATGTCAAAAGCAAGCTTTATAATAATATAGCTCTTAAAATAATTATTGTATTCATCTTGCTGTCATCATCACCACCACCACCACCTCATATAAGATCTTGATACTACAATTACATCATCATGAAACAAATAGGGCATGTGGGAAGAATGGCTTGTGGGAACTATGCAACATTTCAGTTATTGTTCCATGATTATGATGTTGCATTTTGCATTTTGCATTTCTGTTTGTACTCTGTATATTGATAAACATATCATTACTATTGGGGATGCTCTGGGAGATTATGGTCTCAAGGACGCCCAGTTTAGGGTAGTCCAACGGCTTGTGGACATAGATTTGCAATATTTAAGATCCAGAGCCAACAAAACCTGCTCCCCTTTGATTTTCAGCCATTCTAATAATTATGAATTGAGGATGGCTTCATATTTCTATACTTTAACCATCCCCAAGTATAGAAGAGTCTTTTCCTAGCCCGTTTTAATGTTTTGCCCTCAGCACTACTCGACGGGCGATTCAAGAGGATCCCAATTAGTGAGCGACTATGCCCCTGTGACAGGGCTGAGGTCGAAACTGTGGAGCATGTCTTATCATACTGCCCTATGTATAACACAGCCAGAATTAAATTATTGTCTCTTCTTGGAATTGATCCCTCTGGTTCTAATGCTAGTAATTTGGCCTTATATTGTCTAGGGGATGACTCCTCCTATATTACTTCTCAGGTTTCAAAAAAATTTTTAAGAGCTGTAACGATTAGAGGAGAATGTTGTAATTCCCCTTAGCCAAGGCTTCTGGTGTTAATTGTTTGTGATTGTATTTCTCTCTCTCTCTCTCTCTCTCTCTCTCTCTCTCTCTCTCTCTCTCTCTCTCTCTCTCTCTCTCTCTCTCTCTCTCTTTTTGCATTTGTATTTTGGTCTGTGACTGTAAAATAAAAATTATTATTATTATACTATCATCAGTATATCATTACTATTTAATGATTAATAACAATTTTGCTGTGTCATTTTTATAAAGTGAAATTATTTTATAAAGTGGAAATTATCCACTATCTGTACATCAATTGTCCTCAACCTGAAGTCTTCCAGATATTTTGGAATTTCTAAAATTCAAAGCTAGTTTAGTATGTTGGCTGCAACTATGGTCACAATCTAAATGTATATATATGTAGGATTTTTTGCTGAATATATATATATATATATATATATATATATATATATATATATATAACATTATCGCACTGCAGCATAGCAATCAGCTGTCGTTGATTATGTGACAATAGGGTCTGCAATACAGATTCTAGTCTAAGTGCATAGTACATGAAATTCTTCTTAGAAGTCAATTAAAAATTAAGCATGCAGACACTGATTATTTATTGTCTAGGCTTGGTATGGAGAATAACCACACAGTTGTCAAAAATGAACTCCTCACTATACTTGGTCTATCTAATCCTAGCCAAATCCTAACTTGAAAATATTGTATAGATTATATCAAAGCAGGGGGCCTAGCAGTTAAGACACTGGGCTTGTTGACTGGAAGGTTGGCAGTTCAAGACCCAAGGACCGCATGACGAGTTGACCTCCGGTCCTTGCCCCAGTTCCTGCCAACCCATAAAGGAGAGAAAGGATTTAAAAAGAAAAAATTAAACCTCTCTGTAAGTGAGATGGACATTTTTGAAATTTGATAAATATACATAAATTAAAAAAATAGTTCAGGACATATGTACAGTTAAGTATATATTTACTGATCATAATCTACCAATGATTTCTAACAATGTTAATTAAGAACATGCTTACATGAATTACAGTTCTCTCAAGTATTATTTACAGATTCTCATAATTTTAGACCTCTTAGATATAGTGGGATTACAAGGTGAAAGTAAACAAAACAAAACAAAACAGAATAAATCCACAAATAATTAGACACAATAATTCTAATAAGGTAATAGATCTAGTGTCAATAATGCAAAAGATTTGCCATGTTTAGCTGTTAGCCTGGATAACCAGCTGATATGTTTAATGCTGGGGTCCTGATGATCATGTATCTCACAGATAAATTGTAAAAAACAAATAGTACTGATTATATAAATACCATCACTATCAGAATCCACACCCTTCTTGAGTTACTTCAGACAGACAGTGTCACAAAAAAGTCTCAAACAGAGCAAAAATATTCTCTTCATTGGAATCTGCACTGCCCATATATTGCATATGCATACTAAGATCAGGGGTGGGTTCTAACTTACCTCGCTGCCGGTTAGCTTCCATCCGCGCCGTGTGGGTGCGCGCATGCGCAGTGGCAAAAAAATCCAAAAAAAATAGCCCAAAACAAGATGGCAACCGCATGCACAGTGCCAGAAATTCGGCTTCTGCGCATGTGCAGAAGAAAAAAAAACCCAGAAAAAATTCCCCCCCAAAAAATCTTTTTTAAAAAATCCCACCAAAAAATGTCGGCACCCACAGACCGGCACCGACCAAACCGGTTCTGTGACATCATCGTGACATCACCAGCAGGTCACTACCGGTTCGGGCGAACAAGTCCGAACTGGGAGGAACCCACCTCTGACTAAGATTAAGATTGTGTTAACAATGAAAGCACTAGACAAGAATAACTGTTATTATAAAACAAACAAAATCCTTGGAACAGCCAGGAAAATAAGTCACTAGCAAAACCCCAATAGCTTCCCTCCAGTTAAAATAATAAGTGGTTTAGTTCTACTGTGATCCAGCATTGACAGTAATTTAAAACTGGTATTAGACAGGCCAGCATACCTGTATGATACCCAAAGAGCTACAAAACTTCAGTTCACACCTAACTTTGGAGACTGTTTAAATCTAATATAATAGAAGCCTTGCAACTGCAAGACCTAAAAGCCTTCCTGACTGGCTTGTCCATCCATGCAAGCGTCCTGTCTCAGATAGACAATTCTACAGAGATGGCAGAAAAAGCTTTCTGCTACAGCAGTTTAGATCCAAATGGCTATTTTAGAGAAAGTTTTGAATGTATAACTTTTGACCTTATAAAAGCAACACTGACATCAGGCCACTAAAACATGATTCAATCTAGATCTTAATCCTGAAATTGATGAATCTGTCCTGTACTTTGATGAGAACATCATGTCATTTTTTTTATGAAATCATGTTTAATTTTTTTTCAAGTAAACTATATCACTAAGTGGGTACTTTGACCTTTTGGCAAATGCTATTAGAGTTCACATGAATTAGATTTGCTTGACTTTGTGACAGATATCCACCTTTGCCATTTTGCTAGTATTTTGGGTGTTAGTGGTTGTTCATTGATCTCAGTATATGCTATATTCCATGTAATAGTTCAAAAATGTTTAGGAGCTAAGGAAGTTATATATTCTTTCTTTTACATCAAAGCTGAAGGATAACCTATTAGTTTTAAAAGATTTCAGTGTCATGGGTTGACAAAAATATCACCAGCCCACAGTATTCAACTTGAGTCATTTCCAAGCTAGAGTTATTTTATTGTCATAAATATTCAAATATTAGTCCTGCATGTACAAAACACAAAGGATAGTTCAATTCCCACTTTCCTACTTGAAAGTTATATTATAATCATTTCAAATAAGGGACCTCTTATATTCTTCAAAGCTCTACACACTGATAAATAATCATCACAACATTTTAAAATTTAAATTGTGCTTTACCTTGATATCAGATGTGTCACGTTGACAATTGCGCCATGCCCTCGAAACTGATGAGAAAGCTCTATCTGCATGATCAAACTTCCCACCTTGCAAGTTTAGGAAAAATGTTGTAAAAGGCTCCTAAAAACATGATTAAAAAGGCAGATGAAATGCTTTGTGAAGCAGCAGCGGTTTCCTTTTTGTATATTTCTAATACAGGTAGTCCTCAACTTACAACCATTTGTTTAGTGGCCAAAGTTACAATGGCACGGGAAAAAAGTGCTTTATGACCATTTTTCACCCTTACGACAATTGCAGCATCTCCATGGTCATGTGATCAAAATTTAGATGCTTGTCAACTGGTTCATATTTATGACAGTTGCCGTGTTCCAGGGTCATGTGATCATCTTTTGCAACCTTCTGACACGCAAAGTCAATGGGGAAGCCAGATTCCACTTAACAATCATGTTACTAACTGAACAATTGCAGTGATTCACTTTACAACAGTGGAAGGAAAAGTCATCAAATGGGGCAAAACTCACTTGAGTTTTGGACTGAATTGTGGTCATAACCTGAGGACTACCTGTACTTCACCTTGTCTGAACAAAATGATATGTTTTGTTTCTGGAAAGGAGTAAAAATAATAATGCAAGTTATTCGTTTCACAAATATGTAAAGAGAATCCTATATTACAGTGTTGTTTGGAGGATTGGTGGAAAATCTGGGCTGCAGATTATCCGTATTTCTTCTATTACTCCATTAGTGCATCCACTACAGTTATAATTCAATCTAACATTTACATACACTTAGCTGTATACAGAACAGGAATTAAAGGACATCTAGAGATGGATCCAAGAGATTTCAATAGCTTTGATATAATACAATCAATCTTTGAATAAAGGATATTAGCAGATTTGTTATTCAGCTAAAACTTCCTTACGAATATTATGCATGCACACCTCCTACCTTCCTGCAAATACAGTTTACAATTAAGAGAGAAAAATGTTAACAACTGAAAAAATCTCTTCGTCAAAAGATACCTAAGCACATATTAGATGATAATTGCCTGAAATTAGCGAAGTATCATAAATTACTGCTAGGATTTATGTCTGCTTGTATGAATCTAACAAGGCTTAATTAATGACGTCTTGCTAATGCTTTCCCAAAGAAATTAGTTTCTATCAGGTAAATCATAATTCCAGTTTATTTTACAGAAATCTGGTTCATTTCATCAATATATCAAATCTGTCCAACTGCATGTTATCCACAAGTATACATTATTGGAAAAATTCTATTGTATCTACAGAAGAAGTTTACATTCCAGATTAACTAGATTAAATATGGGTCTCCCCCCATGATGGTAATGAGATACTCTTTTTAACTTTTGTATTTTTTGTATTTTTTAATTATTGTATTTGATATTTGTTATATATTTTAATTATTGTATTTTATTTTGTAATGGAATCTAACATGTTGTGAGCCACCCAGAGTCCCCAGGAGTGGGCGGCATAGAAATCCATTAAATTAAATTAAATTAAATTAAATTAAATTAAATAATGGTCATGCAACCAAATGGCAGTTTTAAACTGGAAAAAAACCCAAAGGCTACTCTACTTTCCTTGTACATACATTTTTATGAAGTATAATTACTTTATTTCTCATGATCTAAAACAAACCTATTCAGTTGCACGATTCCACATAGAATATTGAACTCCCCTTATTTAACCATTGAGTACCTTCCTTATGCATATACACAAAAACATTCTAATACTTACAATTCTTAACAACCAAGTGAGTGCAAAACTGGCTGTTGAATAATGAGTGCCATAATGAAACTTTGGAACTTGATCATCTTCCCATGTTTCATAGCGTTCTGCAAAGAATGCAGCTCGTTTGGGATTAAGAGCACCAATAGGCTAGGAAGAAGAAAAATAACACAGTTTAGTGTATTACTTCATCAGCAGTTGTTGTAAAGCAATAAATACATAATTGGAATTGTTGTTGTTGTTGTTATTATCATTATTATTATTATTATTGCAATTTAATATAATGAGGTGTAAAACATAGAACTATGTAGGTGCAAAATATGTGAAATATCACATGATAGCAAGATAACAATTTCAGGAATATAAATTGCATTTATTTAATTGGATTATTCATTCTAAACTCTTTATTATTACTGCAAATTTTACAAAAGGAAACATATAAGGAGTATTTGGTCCTATGTCTCTTAAATATATTGGATTATTTCCTCTGACACAATTCCACTTCAATGCGTTCACAAAGTTCTATATCAACATGGGCTACTCCCATTTAATAACTGATTTCTGTAGGCCTAGCAATAATGTGATAGAAAAGTTTTACAACATGAGCATGCCAACTTATATGGCTCCAAAGCAGGGGTGAAATTCAGCAGGTTCTTACAGGTTCTGGAGAACCGGTAGCGGAAATTTTGAGTAGTTCGGAGAACCAGCAAATACCACCTTTGGCTGGCCCCAGAGTGGGGTGGGAATGGAGATTTTGCAATATCCTTCCTCCAGGAGTGGGATGGGAATGGAGATTTTGCAGTATCCTTCCCCTGCCATGCCCATCAAGCCACGCCCACAGAACCGGTAGGGAAATATTTTGAATTTCACCCCTGCTCTAAAGGCCATACATTATACCCTATTGATACAGGATTTTCTTACTAGGAAGTGTCTCCAACAGAAGTATAGAATATACTTCTATATTTGATCAGGGCTTCAGTGGAAGAAGGAATGGACCAAATGTTATTTTAAACATTTTATCCAGTTTCCAGTTATGGAATATTCATATCAAAAATAAGATCTTAATACAGGTAATCCTTGACTTACGACCACAATCGAGCCCAAAATTTCTGTTGTTAAGCAAGGCATTTGTTGTGAGTTTTGCCCATTTTATGACCTTTCTTGTCAGTTGTTAAACGGACCACTACAACTGATAAGTTGGTAACCTGGTTGTTAAGTGAACCTGGCTTCCCCGTTGACTTTGCTTGTCAGAAGGTCGTGAAATGGGATCATGTGACCTTGGGACACAACAACATCATAAATGTGAGCCAGCTGCTAAGCATATGAATTTTGATCACCTGGTCATGGGTAATGCTGCAAAGGTTGTAACTGTGAAAAACGGTCATAAGTCACTTTTTTCAATGCAGTTGTAACTTGGAACGGTCACTAAATGAACTTTTGTAAGTTGAGGACTACCTGTACTATTGTTAACATTAAATTGAACAAAATAGAAAACCCAGATTTTCTTTCCCATTGATACTTATTTCTGATAATCATTTTTGTTCAAAGATGTTTCAATATGCTCAAAAGTTTGTCTGTCATTTTGTAAACTATATTTAATATGCTTACTAAATGATAGAGCAATGAAACCTAATGCCTAATAACTGCACTTTTCTTTTAAAATTAAGAACTGCAAACCCTAAACAACTGAAAATGGCACATGACAGAATTAAAAACAAATCCATCTTATGAGGAAAACTGAATGAATAAGTGGCATTCAATGCTTACAATATGCAGCCAGCTAATATCACGTAGAAATATGCAAAATATGCTATTAATATGAATATTCCTTGATATAATTCACTTTTATCCCCATAAATGCCAGTCATTTTGCATGTATATAGTAAACTATTTATTAATTGCTAATACAATTCATGCAGTCAGGCCAATCTGCCAAGAGGTGGAGCAAATATTTTGAAAACCTGTTCATAGAAATCTGCTTTACTTTCAAGAATCTCAGCATTTTCACTTAGAAAGATAAAGCAAACAGTAGATTTGCTAAATATGCCCATCTTTATAAACTATCAAAGCTGTAGCACTACCATGATTCTTTAGGACAGGGATCGGCAACCTTAAACATCCAAAGAGCCATTTGGACCCGTTTCCCACAGAAAACACTGGGAGCCACAAAACCTGGGTAGGCGTGGCCAACTCATCACTCCCACCCAGTCACATGACACCACCACCCAGCCATGTGTACCCAGGTTTTGTGGCTCCCGGTGTTTCTGTGGGAAGTGGGTCTCTCTCCCTCCCTCCCGCCCTCTTTTCTGTTTTTCTCTTTTTCCTCTCCATCTCCCTCCCTCTCTTTCTTTCTTTCTTTCTTTCCCCTTCTCTCTCTCATTTGTTTCCCTCTTTTCCCTCTCTCTCATTCTCTCCCTCCAGCTCTCCCATTTCGGTGTCCCTCTCCCTCTCTCCCCCCTTTCTCTCTCTCATTTGTTTCTCTCTTTTTTCCTCTCTCATTCTCTCCCTCCATCATTTTTTCATTTCTCTTTTTCTCTCCTTCTCTCTCTTTCTTTCTTTCATTTGTTTTTCTTTTTCCTCTCCCTCCCTCTTTCTTTCTCTCCCCTTTCTCTCTCGTTTCCCTCTCTAATCTCTCTCTCATTCTCTCCCTCCAGTTCTCATTTCTCTCCCTTCTCTCTCTCATTTGTTTCTCTTTTTCCTCTATCTTTCTCTCTTTCTCCTTTTCTCTCTCATCTCTCTCTTTCCCTCCCTCTCTCTTCTGCCTCTCTTTCTCCCCCCCCCTCGTGTGTGTGTTCATACCCGAAGCTCTGGAAATCATTCTGCACAGAAAGTACATCTTTTTGGGACAGATCATTTGTGCCAAGATGTATAATACATCAACATCACAGTTCTTACTGGCATTCTTGACTATCTTAAAGATACGCCTCTTGTCTCTACTGGCAGTAGCACCTGGCAGACACCTGACCTCTTTCAAAACTCCCACATCATTTCCTAAATTTACATCCCTTACTATTGAATCAGCAACCAGAAGTTGGCTTCTCTTTTTGGATATCTTGCTCTTCTTGCATGACTGATGTGTAATACCTGACTTACACTTTTTCCTATCCAAAGCAAGTTCTTCAACTTGGACCATGATTCCCTGCTTATCTGAGTTATCATCAACACAACAATCTTGACCTGTCACTTTAGTGTCCCTATTAAGGTCAGCAAGGGCACTGTATCTGTTATTCTGGGACACAGCTTTGTGTTTATGGTTCACAGCTCTCACCCTGGCAGATCCCACAGTGGTCCATGCTGCCCTTCTCCTGCAGGATCTTTGTGGTAGAGGGGGCTGATAGCGCAGCCTGGCCAAAGTGACGAGCTGGCAAAATTCCAGGACTGTGATAGAGACTAGATATCAGGCTGATGCATGCTCGTTTGAAAAGACCTGATAAATATCTGCAAAACTGGGAACCAGAGTTCAATTGATTTGAAATCAGTATCCCAAATATGCTTTTAAAAGATACTTCGAGCATTTTCAAAACCTAGTGAAAAAAGGTTCTCCAAGAAGTATCCTAAGGAGTGAGAGTTCCAATCACTTTTTTTAAGCAAGCTGACATAATGTGGTCTCTAGCAGTACTGGAAAAAAAGGATAACTTTAGCCACAGGTTAGAATGATTTCTAACCCTATAAAAAGTGATGAATAAATATATACATACAAAAAATCTCATAAAAGCTAATATATGGCTAACTAAATCTATCATAATACAAAACTCAACTAAAAAAATCAAATACGCATTAAAGCTGGCTTTCGTATCATCTGACAAATTTTGATTGCTGCTATGCAAACCTTGGCAACATTGTATGATGTGGCAGAATTAGTGTCTGAAAGTAGCAGGAAACCATAAAATAGTCATGAACACCTTAGTTATTTATACAGTATTGGTGAGATGAGGCTAGTACAAATGTTTCTGTAATAAAGGCAATGGAGAAGCTAATGCCTCTTGAACTTTTGAAGATATTTCCACATAGTCCTGTGATAATGGTTGTATGTGATATCATTTGCTGATTTTGACATATCATATGTGATAATTTCGGTGGTCTAATACTTAGAACATAGAAATGAAAAATGAACTACAAATTGGTAGCAGACATAATATAATTAACTTTGTTATTTGATAATGCAACTTTATTTTGTTACATTTATTTCTTCTTTTAAATACTATCACATCTAAACAGGCCTTTTAAAACACACCCTAGTAGGAAATTTGATTTTTTTTTAAAGTAATGACTATTCCTTTTACCAAGGAGTTGAAAGAGAAGAAAAAAAAATAGCTTATTCAGATTTTAATTATTTTACTTATTGTCAATGAACCATTATAAAAACCACTTAGTTTTTGCTCTGTGGTAATCAGGCATTCTGGCTTTTGTTTATAAAAAAGATATTATAGAGTGGATGGATTTGCTTTTGCTTTTTTGGTGCAGCATCTACATAACACAAAAGCTTTTCAAATGGATGCTTTTAACTGCTCTTGTTTTTATTATCTCCAAATGACCACTACCGATCAATAGTTATAAAATTACATCTCCTGAATATAAAGCTAAAACCAGTTAGAATTGATTTAACTCTCTTTTGAAAAAAAAGAATAAAAGTATCATATGGTGAACCCTATTGATTTTTAATCCTCCTTTTTTTTAACACTGGGTTTCAAGAACCTGGCAATAGGACAACTATCAAACCATTCCACATTTATTTGCAGACAAATTAGGGGGGGAAATCACCAAATGGGGGAAGGGCTTAGAAATAAAGGACTCTAAGACTGTGCAGTGACAATGATACACTATCAGCTTACTCAGAGAAGTTACAGTGGGAATAACACATTGAATTATACATTACAAAAATGCACTGATTTATTGTGGTAATAACATCCACCTCATTAAAAGATTCTGCTTTGCTGCATTTGGAAGGCTACATATTGTTTTGTACTATAAATTAATGGCAGTACACAGAAGACTGTGGAACCCTTATAACAATAGATCTGTAATGACAGTGCTCTATATCACTGCTTTCTCAGCAGCTTCATAATAAAATGGAGACAGTGTATTCGGCTAATACATTCTACTATGCTTACCCATCTTTTCCTGACAACGGCTATGGGATTTTCTAAATAGTTAACTAATTATTAGCCATTCCAAGGGAAAGCATTACATTCTAAAATCTTCTCCATGAAAGGCTGTTTTTTCTTTTTCTTTTTGTATCGTATTTTAAAATGAGCAGATAACTACTGCTCTGCTTAATTGGATCTGAAATGGTATTATTTTCTATGGGTGCCAAAACTAGGAAATTCCCAATTGTGATGCATGGGCCATAAATGAGTTTATGCAAAGTGTGCTACAACTGCAGTTCACTGATCTACCCAGGAGAATGGCATTCCCTGAAAAAATAGGCAACTTAAAATAGACCTCTGACCTATAGTACTGCAATAGATCTTACTTATTGTCGCAGAGGATGCAGCAATTACAAAGATGCAATTAGATGCTGCTAACAGAGCTCAACAATTTTAAAGCCAACATTTGTCATGGACTTTTTTAAAGTTCTGTCAAGAGAAACTACAGTTAGCTATTCAAATTACCAAAATTTTATCTTTTAACTGCACATATATCCTGGTTTCTTTTCATATCATCTAACTCTTTCACTGTATGTATGTACTGTATATATCTGATAATTATATTTATTGGTGGTTCACTATTTAAGGTAGGTTTCATCATCAGATTTGGAAAACAAAATAACATAGCAAATAAACCAAAAATAAATCAAGCAGCCAAAGCAGAATGCATACATAACATGCCAACTTCATGATACCAAAACCATCATTATTTGCCACATGTTTAATCTAATTACATTGCAAAAAAATAAAGCTAGGCTGGTTTCCAAATGAGGACTGATCCTAACATTGGTGTACAACTGAAAAATTGTTACTTCTTATATTTACCCAGCTTAAGTAAACATGAAGAGATTATAATGTAATGCTTGCTCATTAAAACACCAGGATGTAAAATAATAAAGAGTATCACACAAATGCACTTTGGTTCCTTCGTTCTTCCAGAAACATCTGGTCTTCAGGACATTCCAGTAAATGCTATCATGGTTAATGATCATTGGATTAGTTTGGGCTATGCAAGCTGAATGATCAAAAACATATTTGTTCCATTGTATTTTCTAAAACTCAAGTCTAATACTGAACATGAACTCTGCTACATTCCTACACAGGCTCTCATTTTTGAAACCCTGATGAAAATATATTAATGATTAGTAATTTTTTGAATCACTTTGCTTGTGATCACAGTATGCCTTTTATAGCATATAAAACTCTCCCTCCCCCTTTTAAAAGATCAATTGCTACATTCTATTACATTAAAATATATAATATATAATATCCTACACACTGTATTATTTACATTATAAGTTACACTAATTAGGCATTAGAAGCATAACTTTCTTTTTGTTTATATTGTCTTTAGAAGTTTCAAATTGTAAAGAAATCTCATTGCAAAAGGTTGTGACACAAAATAAATTCTTATTGGAAGCCATTCAGACAGGAAAGAGTTAAAGAAATCCTAAATCTGATATGTCACAAATCTAACTTGTCGATATAGGTAATGAGCAAAGACAAACAAACCCCAGAAAATCAAATGCTAAAGAGCCAATCAGGCATGGAAAGATTTCCCTTTCAGGTTAGCTTTTAAAAAGATGAAGAGGCAGGTCCATTTTCTCTTTATGCACGTTACTCATGGGATAAGTAGGAGTCTCTTCCCAGTTTGATTTAAAGCCAGATAAGCTGAAAAAGCAATCCCAGGAGTCTTAAGATTGAAGATCCTAAAAACAAAAATATCTACGGAATGGTAGAGCTAGATTTAGATTAGAATTTTAGTTTATAGAATATTTAAAATCTGTTTCCGTCCATTATACTTTGACATAAAACCTGCTAATGTCATTGTCATTCCAACTTCCCCTCCTTTTGCCTTTCCATTTAATTCCTTAATATTACTATGCCTAATAAATACTTGCATTCTCATTGAATCAGCACTCTCATTGTGAAAGGATTTTTATAACATTCATCCCTTACTTGGTTAAACTACAAAGAGGAAGGAAAACAAGGGGAGATGTCAGCACTTCACTACTCAGCCACAAAGAGGACTTCTCTGGGTCCTCTTACTACGGGTGCAGTATTTATTGAATAGTCTCTCCTTTGAAATGTGGGAGGGGGTAGTGAGGATTGTAGAGGAAAAGCCCAGGAACCCTGCTCAAGAGAGCCAGAAATGCCAGTCACATGCAGTTGTGTGTGCTTTGTTGTAAAAAAAAAGAGAATGAGAATACATGCTTCCACGCTGTATTGAACATCTGTCTTCAATAGAAACTGAAAGGCTCATTAAAGCCATCAATTCCAGCCCCTCATTCAATACAAGAATCAAAATTAAAACATCCTACATAAATGGCTATCTAGTGTCAGTCAAATACGTTCAAAAGACAGTGAGCAGAACCCCTTTTAGGTTCTTGTAGAGAATAAAGAAAATGACCATACCAGAGACATATAGAAGCAGCTCTCTAGGTAAAGGTGCAGCACAATCACATTTGCAAGATTCTGTTATTAGAGCCAATCTCAATAATGTAGTTTTAGCTTTCCTCTGAAGTTGATTTCCTGGTCTCATCTAACTAGAACAGCAAACAGTTCCACTGATCTGAGTTTTTATTCTAACATTTAATCTTTAATGGTGTGTGGGAATAACTTTGGAAGAGAGGACAAAGATGCAGCTAAAGGAATTGCACTTCCAGACTTGCAATATTCTACTGACATAGCTTTACAAATAGAATTGCCATGTTTCCTGTCTGGTCTACCTCAAAAGGCTAGTATCAATCTTGCATAAGTACATTTCTCCTCCACAAGCCTCCTTTGGAGTCCATGAACTAGGGAGAATTTCTGCTGTGGTCTAAGCTACCTTTTATATGACCATTCTCTTGGCTGCGTCTCTGTCTCTCTTGCCCTGTCTCTCAAGATCATTCCCACATATCCACTACATAGAGGTAGCCCTTGATCTATGATCTAAGTCAGGTCAGTTATTAAGCAGATCAGTACATGATCATTCCCAGTTTGACAACCTATTTTTGTGGTGCCCATCAAGTGAATGAATCCAATGATTTTTTTTGCTGGAAATCAAAATTGCTGGTTTCTGGCAAAAAAATATCATAAATCATGATCATGCGACCATAGGATGCTGCAAATGACCATAAATGCAGGTCAGTTGCTGAATGCCCAAAATGTGATCACATCACCATGGTGGAGGGAGAGGATAGCCATCAGAACTTTGAAACCGGGTCATAAGTATCCTGAGGGAGATTGGTTGTAACCTCAGATGGTTGCTAAGTGACTGGTCTATAAATTGAGAACTACGTGTAATCAGTATCTACCTTCCTATAACTTTATCCATTATCCCACTTCCTGCAATATGGAACAACAAAGAACAGGTTTTGACTTTCCTCTATACATGTATCTGAAAAAGGCTTTTATACCCCACTCTCTTTTGTTTTCTAGGGTAATACATACCCATCTTTTTCAACATATTTTCATAGAACCTAGTTCTTTATGTAGTTCCCAGAACAGGTTAGAAACTCTGAAATAGAGTTTAATCTAATGTTTCCCAAACCTGCAAAAATTACACATAATTAGATAAAAGTGGTTTTTTGAACCTGTTACCAAATGACAACAGGACATTTAAATAAGGACTTTCTGATAAATGGTAAAAATGACTCTGAGAACTGGCTTTTGGAGGAATGAAGAAAAATATTTGTGGAACACTGGCTTAACCAAATAACAAGATAGAACAATTATTTTGCAGGGAAATTGTGTGTGCTTTTTTTTTTTGCACACATCATTCCTTCTCCAAATATCATGCCCATTCTTGCAAGAACACCAAAAGGCTCAGAGAACAGTGCAAGCAGCCTCAGAAAGAAAACTTGGCACAACCATTTGCGGCTGGTGCGTAGGTAGCTACTTGCATACAGTAGGATCAGGATGAGTGCCCCTTGTCAACAACGGAAGAAAAATGGTGAAAGTCAGCTGGGCCTGGCAGAGTCTGTGGGGCACAGGGTTGTAGGAGTAATTGGGGCTATGGTGCAATGGGGCTATGGTGACTGGCTGCAATGGGGATTAGGGTGGCATTTTTTAGTGGCAGAGACCACATTTGGGCTGAAGTAAAGGTCTGGAGATGGTGGCAGCTGGTTGATACTGTTGAAGTCAGCTAGTAAAAAAGAAAAGTATGCAAACTATAGTATTTCTCTAAAAATTCTAATGATTAATAATGCAAAGGAATGTAATTATATAATATATGATAAGTAAACAGCAAAAAGAATTGCATGCTATTTTCCCTATTAAACTCGGAATCATATATAATTGTTTTCATTATGCAATTTACATAAAATCCAGTAAACAGGATATTATTCTATAAATCATAATTACATTAAAAATAATCTATGCTTCATAAGCAACTCTGACTGAGGTACTTGTATTTATTCATTTATTTACTTATATAAATGTATATGATTGCCCATCTCACTAATGCGACTCTGGGTGGATAGCAAAGATGAAAAATACAATGTGGATACAATACAAAAGATACATTTTAAGACTCAGTAAAGCACAAAGTGCCCATCAAAGACACTCGCTTACACCATGGGATTGCCATGCCTGGAGAAGCAGATGGGTCTCCAAGGGTTTCCCAAAAAACTTGTTAAGACTCACATTTTAAGATGGGTGGCCATACAATTTGAATTAATAAGGAAATAAAAGAAATAGCCAACTAACCTTGGATAATATGGTTTTATAGAGGGCAAGCGTAGTTGGTCTCCTACAGTTTACTAAGCTGTTGACCAAGACATAATAGTATGATTCAAACATAAATCTAACCCAGAAACTATTAACCACTTAACATAATTGCTGGGCTCTCGTATCATGGTTTGTAAACTCAAACAAGCTACTTGATGGCTTGAAATGAATCTACGTATTATTCCTATGGCAATCCTGATCTTACCTTTGTTGATTACTTTGTGCTCTGATACATTGTAATCCATGTTGAAGCAAATATCAATCCACTGTAGCAGTAATCTTAATATAAATCTCCACTTGACATTGTCATTTTACAGAATAGCTCTTAGCACACAGTACAAGAATCTGGTGCTCTACAAAAATTCATTATTACAAACTTCATAATTCCTAGATAATATTGGGAATCTAAAATCTTTGACCAATATATCCAGAGGACACTGAGTTTGCAATCACACAGAAATCTTGTCATGAAAGAAAGTATTTTCTGAATTTACCAATTAATTTAGACTGATGATGATGCTAAATATCACAGATAGAGGAAAAGATCTTACATGGGATGTGTACGCTAACAACTAGAATACTTTCTAGTGGTTTGTTATTTGTCCTGACTAATGCTTATGCATTAGAAGATGTTTACATGATAGGACAGTGAAGCAATCAGTACTCAAAAGGCGGTAATTGATTTGGAGAATACAACATCATTTATGTAATACCTGACAAAACATCTTTAAATCGATTTGTCTGCTCCTGGGATCACATAGCAGGAGCTCTAAAGTCTACAAAAAGATGCAGCTTTTTGTAAGGAGTTGCCAACAACAGGTGCTCCAGGTCATTCTTTATTTGAATATAGATGGCAGTATGGCTCTAATACACCCATGAAACTTTTTAATATTATACAATAATGAGTTGCAGTGACAAAAATTATTATAATGTATATATGGATTGAAAATAAAAGTAACTGAGAATTTTTTTTTAAACAATCTTCTAATGAAGTCATAAAAAGTTGAAGCGAAAAAACTTAATGGAATAGATTGCATCTACAAGATTCCTTTCAACATATCACAGTGTAATGAGGATGAAATGAGGAGAGAAAATGATTGGATTGAAAAGGAGACAGGATGTGAACAAGACAATGAGAAGCAATGTATATTTCATAAATAAAATATGTATTGTTCATAAATAAAATATGGCACACTTATGCGTTGAAAAGAAACACTCAAACCAAAGGACAAAAAGCCACTGGAAATACATTTCCAGTGTTTGTAAGATGTAATAATCAGGCATAGAATAATTTTAAACAACAAGAATTTCAATTGTTTTGATTCTATTTTGTTGCTTAGAACAAGACTTCAAAGTTAAATCAGAATAAAGAAGGGATTGTATTTGTAAGTCAAATCACATTTTTGGAATAACTATCCTAATAAAGATATTATTATGGAAAATGTTTCAAAACAATAGAGACATTGCTATGATTTTAAGAACTAAAAATCCAGTTCAAAAATTTCAGTACTACATGGTGATTTGAAGCCAAGAAATTGTTTGCACAAAATTGTTTGCACAACTGTACTCCTTCCCCAAGTGGCAGGAGACAAGGGCTGCCTTGGCGCCACCAGCTGGTGCAAATATACCGCGGCGAAGGCAGAATGCTGATGCCGCGCAAATGCAAGTAGCGCATCACTCCCACATCTTCCAGCCATCACCACTGCCGCTTCAGCCTGCTTGGGCCGCCCCCCCCCCCGCAACAGCACCATTATCTCATTCCAGCCAGCAAGGGCCGCACTCTTTTTTGCACGTTGCACCACCTGCAAAGTTCCACATTGCACGTGCCACCCTCTGTGGCAGAGATTTCCAGCCCCACCACGGGCCGGTCCCATATTCCAGAGCTGTGGTAGTCACAGGACTGGTCCTTTGGTCATCACAGAGCAGCTCCTCCACCCGGGTGCACTGGCCTGAACCCGGGTGAAGGAGCTGCTCCGGGATGACCAAAGGGCCAGTCCTGTGACTACCACAGATCTGGAATATGGGACCGACTTTCTCACCAACGTCAGCAAGCCACCATCAGTCTGCCCATCTTTGTTTTCCTTTACTCAGATTGACCAAGCTTCTTGAGAGAAGGAACACAAAAGAGGTTTCCAGGCTGTGTGCCTGGACCAGGCATTTTCTCTCAGGCCTCCCACCCGGAGGCCTCGCAGAAGCAGAGAAGTAGGCCCAAAAGGCGGCTGAGCCTCCCCACCACCAGTGGTCCATGGGATTTAAAATTATGAATTTGGTGGTCCTTGAGGTCCAAAAGGTTGGAGACCCCTAATATAGAGACAGCTATATATAGTCAACTTTTTTCTATTGCTGCAGAATCTTTGTATCATACGGGTAACCTTTAGCCATCCAGAGTCTCTCAACAGTAAGATAAGCAGCATATACAATTAATAAATAAATAAAATAAAGCTTATAAAAATTAGTTTGGAAACAATTAGTTTGGCTTCAGCACAGCAGCATGCTCAGAACAAAATGAGAGCTGCTAATCAGACCAAATACTTAACTAGATGAATAGTCATCTTCAAATTGGCCAGCCTGATGTCTAGCACAAGGGTCTCCTCCCACCCTTATTCTGCAACTGAACAATACTAAATTCTAATACTAATATACTCATCATGCTGAACAGTTATTGAAAGCGTATTGTTCCCTTCTAGTTTATAGCATTCATGTTCACAGACATCATCATTATTTCTTGTAGAAGTGAATTCTATAATTTTAATTGTGGAATCCTTGGAGATCTCTTGTCTGCTAGTTTGGTGGGGGTATGGTTTTCCCTTGGTGGTTCCTGGATTAGTGCTTTCTGCTTGATTGTTTGCCTGGTGTTAATCTATGCTTATTTGAGCATTGGCTGCTGGAGAGGATTTATGTTCTGGTGGTTTTTTGTTTGTTTTGTTAACTTTTTTTATTGTCTATTTTTCTCTGAGGGTGATAGGCAGTTTAAAAATGTGATAAATAAATAAAGTTACTACATATAATAGCAATAGCACTTAGACTTATGTACCACTTTATAGTGCTTTACAGCACTCTCTAAATGGTTTACAAATGGAGTCAGCATATTGCCCCCAACAATCTGGGTCTTGGATGGATGGAAGGCTGAATCAACCTTGAGCCGGATAGGATCAAACTCCTGGCAGTGAGCAAAGTTAGCCTGCAAAAGCTGCATTCTAACCACTGTGTCACCATGGCTCAAGGTATAAACAAGGAGCAAGCCCCATAGTTGGGTAATGAAACAACTGCAAACAAACAATCACATTCAGAGGGCTCCAAGGACTCCATGTATACTTAGTTTAAAAAAATAAAGTACCTTTGATAAATCTCGGAAATTACTTGGAAGTGTAAGGTCCAACTCTTCTGATTCATAGTTAGTGATCACCCAAGGAAATACTGGATACTGGTTTAAATCATTGTATGTACGCCCTGGTGAGAAAGAGCAATGATGCTTTTTTTTAAGAAGGCACAAAGTTAAAGAAACCTTTTAAATACAACTTTATGAAATAAAATGTGGGCAAGAGTTCTCACTCTCCATCTGTCTTTTAAAAATTCTATACACAGAATATTTTCAAGACTGAAATAATGACTTCTTATGAAAGACAATTTAAACTGAGGAATGAATGTGGAAGGCTGTTTACTGCATAAGATGTGGTGAACGTAACCTCTTCTATGCTGCTTAGTACTTATCATTGGTAAGTTGACCAATGATACAGGGAGTCATGTTGTTAAAAAGATTAACTAACTAATGAAAAATTGCAAACTAAATGAATGTAATACTGAAAATAATACTGAATTAACAATAATTAGTGTAGCTTTCTTGGTATATCAAGAAAGAAATATGGCATGCACTATAACTGAAAAAAAAAGACACAGAGTAATATTTCCTCCAAGGCTATGCCCTGCATCCTCCTGGAAAATATGCCCTGCTGATATTTTCACCCAGTAAGAACAATATTATTTAATCAGGCATATGGCAGATGTTTTTAAAGGTTTTTCGTTGACTTATTATTGATGGGCTGCCATGTTATCATTTATATTTAACATTGAGTTTGGATTCAAGTGATTGATTTCTGTATTTTTATATTATTGCAAACCACCTGTAGTTTTATGAGCTGGGAGGCAGATAAATGTTGAAAAATAAATGATTAAATAATGTACAGGGATTCTTTCTAAATGTTAAGAAGCACCAGTAACAAGCAAGAGCAGTAGCATTTATCTAAAAAAAGAGACTCAAATTCTTCTAATTAATTTTCAGAAAATATTATGCTAAATTTGTCCAAGTTATCTTTAAGGGATTTCCATTATTACCTGCAATGGTATTAAGAAACATAATATATTCAAAGTTTGAAATCTCTCTGTGTTGCCATCGCTGAGTCATATTTGAAGCTTTAAAGATTTGACGTGGAGTGGCCATAGAAATACGTCTGAAATATAAAATTTTTATGACATGTCAGCCTAAGTCCCCAGGCAATCTGGACCCAAAATATACCACTGAGATAATTGGGAAAGTTGTGTTGTGAACACTTAGAATGACAAGAATATCAATTTGCAGTCACTTGTAAGCAAGCCTTCTCTAGATTTGGGCCTCTACTCCAAAAGAATCTGAGGAAAAGTTTCATAAAGTTTTTACTATCTCACCTTCTGAGAAGCCAACAAATCTTTGTTTACTCAGGTCCTTTCTTTGTGAGCCTTGGATGAATAATATGTTTTTCTCTTCCTTTTCCCCCTCACCTTTTTAGTATATATTTCACATCTATGTTGTTTTTATTCATTTTTTGGTATTGTGTAGTTTAGAAATAATTTGGAGGTGCTTTCGTACAGCAAGTAGTCCAAAATATATTTCACTCATATTGATATATAACTGTGATATATATCATAATATAATATCTATTTATGATAGTTATACATTTAAAGTGCTTAACTACTGCTCTTCAGTGAAAGTTCCAATAATAATTAAACGAATGTTAACACTCAACTGTTGGAATCCTAAAATGTCACTGCCAGATTAACTTTTGCTATAGGGTTTTCTGTCTTATAAAAAGCTGGCTTCTGAATAAACAGCATAAACACAGAACTCAAAACATGTTTGCTAGAAAAATATTTGCAGACTATATACATGCACAGTTTGGTTTACACTGATATTTCTCCACTAATGGCACCTGGATAGTCTGTTTATATGAACAAAATGTTCATTGTAATGATGAAATGATTCCAAAATACTGTGTTCAACTAATTTGCCCTTTTCAATTCATAAATGATAGAATTATAAAAATGGAAGGGAATATTTGTGAGTATAATGCCCTGCCCTGGGCAAGAATCAAATTTAAAGCATCATAAAAGTGTCAATGCTGGTCCTCTGATTCTCCTCCTATCAATCTAGAGAGAACACATGCACATATTATATTGAAATAATATGTATACTTTTGGGATTCACTTTCTTCTGGTGATCAGATATACATATTAATTGTATTATAGATTCTCTATTATAAAATTATTCATTATTTTAATAATTCTGTACACCATTACAACTTGTATCAGCAAGCACCAATTATCATTTATTTTTCTAGTATTCAAAACTGGTCACAGATTATATAAAACTATTATTTGTTTAACCAGTTTATTGAATAAACAATAGCTAACTGGATTCACACAAAGAAGTCAATAAATAAATAAAATATATCATGGCTTAGCATAATACATGAATTCTATGCCCAAGTATAAGGGCATACCAAATAAAATAAATTTTAAAAGGGACTGCTTTCTTTTTCTAGATTTTGAACCTTTTTTCCTGATTATGGCTATTTGCTTTCTACATTTCAACTTAATATTGCAACATGGTCAGCTGAAATTGTTTTCAAAAGTTAAGAGTTAATATACCTGGTTTGAGGCAATCCAAAAGTAGTTCCAATTCCAACACGAGGTAAACAGTTTATTACTTTTTTTACAGTTGCAGGATCCGGAAAGTTGAACATGACAACAACTATGTACAAGAAACATTTAGACATTATTCATTGTTATTTACACAGTGGTTCTTGGAATAATAAATCATATGACAGAATAGTGAAAATGCAATGCGTATTTTTAAGACACTGTCCCAACATAATGTTACAATGTTAATACCAGGGGTGGGTTCTAATTTACCTCACTGCCGGTTAGCTTCCTCCCGCACCACATGGCCGCATGCGCAGTGCAAAAAAATTCAAAAAAAAAATTCAAAAAAGCCAAAAACAAGATGGCAACGCATGCGCAATGCCGGAAACTCGGCTTCTGCGCATGCACAGAAGAAAAAAAACCCAAGGAAAAATCCGGGGAAAAAAATCTGATTTTTTTTTTAAAAAAGAGATGGCAGCTCCCACGGACCGGCACCAACTGGTCTGGTTCCATAACGTCATCATGACATCACCAGCGGTTTGCTACCAGTTCGGGTGAACAGGTCTGAACTGCGAGGAACCCACCTCTTGTTAACACACAGTGCTCACTTTCCATAAAATGAATTGTCTTGTTATCATTGTTAGGACAAAAGAATTTACCAAGCAGTGAGTTAGTTTTATCATTATGTTATGATGTTGTTGGGCCTAAATGGTAAATGAATCAGTGCTCCTTCCTATCTTATCACTGCTGGCACTGATTTGGTGGGAAACATCTTGTAGATTAATATTTCCACATGTAGATTATCCATTAAAGTTCAGGACCCAGACAGGCCCTTCTTGATCTTTCAGGGGCTTTTGGTATCAGTCAACAAGGTACCCTTCTGGACAACTTTGAGGGCAGGAATTAAGAGGTGCATTGTGGTAGTTATCTCCCTTTCTCCCAATCTAGTTTTTGGTAAGAGGGAAAAGATCTAATCCTTTACTTTGAGAGGTCCCTCATGACTTTACATTGCCTCTGCTATTCACCATCTATGTAAACCTGCTGGATAAGGACATTCATTAACACAGTGTTAAATATCATAGGTATCCTGATAATACATCCCTACCCCTGGCAGAGCCAGAGGCTTTGGGTGTCAGGGCTCCTGGATCTGAAAATTTTCTGGTTTTTTTATTTCTGGATGGGCTTGCATTCCCTTTGTGTGTGAAAGTCCTAGAAATTTCAAAATTTCTGATTGGCATTTATTAGGAAAATGTAATCTGACATAGTAAGCGAGTGATTACATACTTTAAACTCTAAAAGATCTCATTTCCAGAATTACCTCTGTTAGCCATAAAGATTTCCAATGCTGTGTTCTGCAATAGATAGCGTCGAGAAAATACTGATCGAATCTCTGAAAACAGCCATTTCCCGTGCAGTCCATCCGTATATGCAAGTATCTGATAAAAACAAATATAAGATACATTTTTAAAATAAGCAATTGCTCCATTAATTTATGAAAATGTATACAGTAAATACTGTATATATCCTTGCTTGTTTATCTTTAGCTATTTTATACTTATTTTATACTAATATTTATTAAGAGGAGAAGCATGATCAATTCAAATGAATCAGTATCACTACTCAAGGATGGGGAACAGTTTCTTTCTTTGTAATTATTTTTATTAAAATTTAGTGTTAAAAAGATACAAAATTAATACAAACTAAGAAAAATATAAAAAGTGCATAGCAAAAATAAAAAACATGATAACCAATATAGTAAATAAAAAGATAAAAAGTAATTTCTCCCTTCATCAAATATAAACAATTTCAATAACTTATCACTTTCTTTGATACTACAATAAAGGGTCTCTTCTTCCCATATCTCTTATCTCTAAAAAAAAACCTCTTAAAATCTCATCATTGTCCTAATCAGCAAAAATCATGAAGAGTTGCCAGAAACAACATATATATTTTAACTTTGATCAAATAAGCCAACTTTATATTCCTTTCCTTTATATATCCTGATCTTTAACTCCTTTAAATAGTATCCCAGAACTTGATTTCTTTTCATTTTCTCTTTGTCTCTTCTGAGAAATTCCTTCAAAACCAGAACAGTGATTCGGATAACTTTCTTTTGAACTTACAAAATAGATGTGTTTTCTTTTGTAAACCCAAAAGAAAAAAGTTATCCAAATCACTGTTCTGGTTTGTTATTTGTATATTTCTTTTAATTATTAAGACATCAGCCAGTTTTATATAATGTCAAAAGGAATTAAAGATTATAATTAAAAAAGTGACCCACTAATACAGAATCTTTTCCCTATCATTTTTGTAAGTTTTAATTTTTAAATCCACATTCGAATCAATCTTAGTATCAATCTTATCCAATAAAATATGTTCTTCTTTGACAACCACTTTTATGCAGTTTTATGATTGTAGACAGTTTTAAAGGTAGTTTCTGAATGCACATTTCCTTGAATTCTTCCAGAGTTACAGTATCTTGTTCCATTCCCTATTAACGGGTCTCTTCTCTTTTAGTTATAATCTTTAGTTCTTTTTGATTCCCTTTAGTGTCCAGTTTTCAAAGTCCCATCTTTTGTTTTTCTCTCCTAATAAATAGTTTTTCTAGTGGTTAAGGCACAGGCTAGAAAGTGGGACCCTGTGAGTTCTAGTCCCATCTTAGGCATGAAAGTTGCCTGGGCAACTTTGGCCAGTCACTATATCTCAGCCCAACTCATCTCACAGGGTTGGTGTTCTGGAGAAAATAGGAGGAGGGAAGACTATTAATTATATTCACCACTTTCAGTTGTTTATAAAAATTATAAAGACAAGATAAAAATAAATAATATTTTTCTATGGAAAGATTACTTATACTTTCAAAATTTTATAGAATTCTAAACAACCCACAGGAAGGATTCTTGTAATTAATTTCAAATCTTATTTCAAATCCACCCAGCCCCTTAGTCTGTTTATAATGTTCTAAAATCAATGTTCTAATCACCCTTTTTCTATTTATTCCAAAATTTTAAAAAATTGTAAGTCCTTAAATTTGCATAAAACTTATTTCACCAAACATTGCAGCAGATTCACCCAGTGTAATAAAACTTTCTATTCTGAAGATTCCTAATATCCAAAAAGTAGTTAACAAGCAATTTACAGAAGTGATTAAGAGAGGAAGTATCTTTTTGAAAATGTCAACTGTAGTTTGAGCAAAGATGGAAATCCTTCGGCTGCCAAAATTCTTATGGTCTCTTTGCATGAAGCTATTGTCTGGAGCCCTTATGTGCGATTCCTTCCTTTTCCAGAGAGGAATTCCAAAAAGGTCCATTCATCAGCTTCTCATTTTAGATGGTTAGTTCCACTCTCTATGGAACAGACTTCAGTTTGCATTGCTACTTTGATAGTCTAGTGGGGGAAGGGTTTCTTTTCATCATCCATAAAGTTTTACCATGATAAAATCTGAAACCATCCAATTTAAGAATCAAACAAAACTGAAAATCATTTATATATAATTATAGTGCACATTATATTCACTAAAGCTGCATTACTATTACTATTAGTCTTCTCATCATTCCTATCACCCATCTCCTCCCACTTATGACTGTATGACTTTAACTTGTTGCTTGTATCCTTACGATTTATATTAATATTGATTGTTTCCTGATTGCTTATTTGTACCCTATGACAATCATTGTGTTGTACCTCATGATTCTTGACAAATGTATCTTTTCTTTTATGTATACTGAGAGCATATGCACCAAAGACAAATTCCTTGTGTGTCCAATCACACTTGGCCAATAAAGAATTCTATTCTATTCTATTAAAAAAATAGGTAACTGCTAGGATGACGGAGTATGACCTAAATAGCAAAGCTGAATCTTACAAGGCAAAAATTTGTCCCTCACATTCCTCCATCCAGGATTTATTTCTTCCTGGAAAATACTTTCTCTTCCATATATTTTACTGCAATTTGTTTTTCAAATTTGCCTCACTTCTAGTATTCAGTACAAAAGCAAACATTATGGAAGATATGTAGCTTCTCCTACTCTTCCATAGTTACCTCTAAAAATACAAAGCAATTACAATAGCCCAACTTTACTCTAGATTTCCATAATGCAGTATACTTTCACCAATTGACTAGAGTAAAGGTATTCTGGTATATTGTATCATTACATATTATAAGGCAAAAGGAAATATTTGACATCTGTAATTCTGTATCCAGGACTAAGCTCTGCAATACAAGTCTATACGAATATAACTTTCATTCCTTTAGTTAATATCCTGGATTATTCAATTAGTAGCTAATCATAAAAATAGAAAACGTAATAACAGTTCTTACCTAATATTAAATGATAAATCATGGTTATAATTACAATTTTTCTTTGAATAGAACTTTAAATATAACTTCAGAATAGTCAAAAAAGCTTCTCTAAGCAATTTTTGAAGCGTTAACTTGAGCAAGTTAGGAGTCTGGAGGCAGCTAAAACAGGCCTTCATTCCTTGCTGGAATGGTATCTGCCTTGTCTGTAGATTCACTTCAAAGTCTCTTGAGTTCAATTAAAACTGGATTAGGTGAAGCAGACCTTCTTTGGGACTTTCTTCCTTGGAAACTCCACACATACTGACAGCACCCTAGACAGAGGTCTAGCCCTCCAGTGAACCAGTTGCCATGGAAACTACATCATTACCACCACTATTGTTTTTATCACACTAGGCATATTAGTTTCTAAGATATACGCACATACCCTCTTTCAGGTAATCTTTTATCTTGGAGTATGTCTTCGAAAATTATATCTCCTTTCTTGTTTAAATTGTATTTTTCTAATCCGAAAACTTTGGTGGTGAAGATTTTAATTTTTTAACTCTGTTTTTAACTGTTGTTTATTGTATAGTGTTCTTCCACAATGTTGTACGCCGCCCTGAGTCCCTTGGGAGTAGGGCGGCATAGAAGAACCAAATAATAAATAAATAATAATAAATAAATAAAACTTATTTTTAGCATATTAAACCAAATTCAGGAACCCTGCTTATTCTGTTCACATGGAACCCTCTATTAAGAGTTGTGTTGTTGTATATTATTTTACATTTAATTGCCACTACTCATTGAAAAGGGGACAATGCTTTTTCTTACACATTGGACAGAGACATGGAATGTTTGAGCAGCACAACCTCACTTCTAGCTATAGCCATCAACTTCTAGCTATAGAAAGACATGCTTTAATATCTAATTCAAGATTTTAACAGATAAAGCCTTTCAAATGAAAAGTTCCAGAAAACATATTAAGTTAGTTACTAATATATATTTAACTGAAAAATGCATTACCTGTTTTTTATATTATACACATATATGGACACTGGTATTTAAAAGTTTGTGAACCTTTTTGAATTTTTAATATCTCTGCATAAACATGGTCTAAAATGTGGTATGTTTTCCACACAAGTTTCTAAAACTCATTATAGAGAACCTATTTAAACAAATAAGACAAAAACATTATACTTGTTCATTTATTTATTGAGGAAAGTGATCCAAAGCTACATTAATTGCTAATAAGATGGATGAAATACTCCTTTTAAACAGATGCAATTCTGATTTTTACAACGCATCTGCCCTATGCTTTATTGAATCCTGGCTAAACGAGGAAATTGATGACAATAGCATGCATATACCAGGGTTTCAGATACTTCGACAGACACGATTGTAGAACTATCAAGGAAAAAAAGGGAGGAGGCTTATGTATATATATCAACAACAGGTCTCAGGACGTAACTATAATACACAAATTCTGTGATGAAAACTTAGAATCTTTACTTATCAACTGCAAACCTTTTTATTCTCCACGTGAGTTCACATCATTTCTACTAATTGTGGTGTATATCCCACCACAAGCCTTTGTAAACAAGGCTTTACGAACTCAAGCTGATCAGATTATGGAGGCTGAAGCCAAATACCCAGATTCACTGGCCATTATTCTAGATGATTTTAACAAAGGTAACTTAAGGAAAGAGCTTCCAAAATATTTTCAGCATGTCAATTGTCCCACCAGAGGCAAGAATCCTTTAGACCACTGCTACACAACACTAAAAGATGCTTATCGGTCCTTACCACGAGCAGCTGTGGGCCACTCTGATCATTGCATGATTCACCTTGTACCTGCTTACAGACAAAGATTTAAAGCCATGAAACCAACAATTAAATCAGTGAGGACTTGGACTGAAGAGGCAAAGTTAAAGCTACAGGATTGCTTTGACTGCACGGACTTGAAAATTTTTGAAGATACCTCTGCAGACCTGGATGAACTCACAGATACTGTAACATCATATGTCAGCTTCTGTGAAGACCTAGGTGTACCAACCAGGAACTTGCGAATATACAGTAACAATAAACCTTGGTTTACAGCTAAACTTAAGCAGCTATGTCGTTCCAAAAAGGAAGCCTACAGAAAAGGTGATAGAATGCTGTACAATCAGGCCAGAAATGCATTAACAAGGAAGATCAGAGCAGCAAAAAGAAGCTACTCTGAAAAGCTAAGGAATCAGTTCTCAACAAATGAACCAGCAAACATGTGGAAAACTCTTAAAAACATCACCGGTTACGGCAAAACTCCTTCCCAAGCTGAAGGAAATCAGCAACTGGCAGATGACCTGAATGTGTTCTCCTGCAGGTTTGAAAGGAAACTACAGCCACCTATCTCCACAACCTCCATCCCAGACACACCAACAACAGCCAAACCTCCTACAACTGACCCCATCCCATTGGGTTCACAACCCCTGGTGATCACAGAAAATGAAGTGCAAGATCTATTTCACAGACAAAAGCCAGGAAAAGCACCAGGCCCAGACAAGATAACTCCTTCTTGCTTAAAAGTCTGTGCTGACCAATTGGCCTCCATCTTCACCTGAATCTTCAATAAATCACTAGAGATGTGCTATGTTCCTTCTTGCTTTAAACGCTCCATTATCATCCCAGTGCCCGAAGAAGCCCTCCATCAAGGAACTGAATGACTACAGACCAGTTGCTCTAATATCTGTAGTTATGAAAACCTTTGAAAGGCTAGTGATGTCCCACTTGAAAACCATCATGGATCCACTGTTAGACTCCCTGCAATTTGCATACCAAGCAAATAGATTGACAAATGACGCTGTTAATATGGCTCTGCACTACATCCTACAACATCTTGAATCTCCAAAGACCTACACAATGCTCAGTTCAGCATTCAATACCATCATACCGCACATTCTTCTAACTAAACTAAATCAGCTAGTGGTATCTGAACACACTTGTAAGTGGATCACAAGCTTCCTAACAGACAGGAAGCAGCAGGTGGGAAGCTAGGCAAAATAACATCAGATACCTGTACAATTAGCACAAGGGCCTCCCAAGGCTGTGTGCTCTCACCACTTCTCTTCTCTCTATATACCAATGACTGCATCTCAAATGATCCATCTGTTAAACTACTGAAGTTTGCAGATGTTACAACAGTGATTGGTCTCATTTGAGACAACGATGAAACCACATACAGATGGGAGGTTGAACAACTAGCCTCGTGCTATGACGGGAACAATCTGGAACTGAACACACTCAAAACCGTAGAAATGGTGGTAGACTTTAGGAGAAACCCTCCCATACTACCACCTCTTACAATACTAAATAACACAGTATTAACAGTAGAGACCTTCAAATTTCTACGTTCTATCATATCTCAAGACCTAAAATGGTCACCTAACATCAAAAATGTCGTAAAAAAAGCACAGCAAAGAATGTTCTTTCTGCACCAACTCAGGAAGCTCAAACAGCCCAAGGAGCTGCTGATACAGTTCTACAGAAGAATTTTTGAGTCTTCATCTGAACCTCTATAACTGTCTGGTTCGGTTCTGCAACCCAACAAGACAGACACAGACTTCAGAGGATAATCAGAACTGCAGAAAAAACAATTACTGCCAATCTGCCTTCCATTGAGGACCTGTATACTGCACGAGTCAAAAAGAGGGCCGTGAAAATATTTACTGACCCCTCGCATCCTGGACATAAATTGTTTCAACTCCTACCCTCAAAACGCCGCCATAGAGCACTGCACACCAAGACAACTAGACACAAGAACAGATTTTTCCCGAAAGCCATCACTCTGCTAAACAAATAATTCCCTCACCACTGTCAAACTATTCACTAAGGCTGCATTACTATTACTATTAGTCTTCTCATCGTTCCTGTCACCCATCTTCTCCATTTATGACTGTATGACTGTAACTTGTTGCTTGTATCCTTATGATTTATATTAATATTGATTGTTTCCTGATTGCTTATTTGTACCCTATGACAATCATTAAGTGTTGTACCTCATGATTCTTGACAAATGTATCTTTTCTTTTATGTACACTGAGAGCATATGCATCAAAGACAAATTCCTTGTGTGTCCAATCACACTTGGCCAATAAAGAATTCTATTCTATTCTATTCTATTCTATTCTATTCTATTCTATTCTATTCTATTCTATTCTATTCTATTCTATTCTATTCTATTCTATTCTATTCTATTCCATTCCATTCCATTCCATTCCATTCCATTCCATTCCATTCCATTCCATTCCATTCCATTCCATTATTAATGTACATGATAAAAGTATTTTAACCATGGCTTTCAGTAACTGGTATGCTCCCGTCGGGCAAGAATAATTAGAATGGAATGGAATGGAATGGAATGGAATGGAATGGAATGGAATGGAATGGAATGGAATGGAATAGAATAGAATAGAATAGAATAGAATAGAATAGAATAGAATAGAATAGAATAGAATAGAATAGAATAGAATAGAATAGAATAACAAAGTTGGAAGGGACCTTGGAGTTCTTCTAGTCCAACCCCCTACTTAGGCAGGAAACCCTACACCACTTCAGACAAATGATTATCCAATTGCAACTAAACATTTCCAACAATTGCTCATCAATCCTGAACATTGGCTTGGAGGAATTTTAGCCGATTCCCCCTTACAGAACAGCTTCAATTCAGATGCATTGATGAACTGCCCACTTCAGGTCCTTCCATGACACTTCTGTAAGATTAAGGGCAGGGCTTAATTTGGCCATTCCAAAACAATAGCTTTCTTCTGTTGTAACCATTCTTTAGTCATATAACTTGTGTTTTTTGGGTTGACATGTGCATTTTGAATAATTTTCCTCAATAAATAAATGAATACGTATAATGTTTTTGACTTGTTTAATTGGGTTTTCTTTATCTGGTTTTGGGAATTGGGTGGAGAACATATCAAACAGCAGAGAGCTTGTGACACACTAGAGAGCCCATGACCCACTGGGTCATCCTTTCAGAGATATTTCTTTATCTAAACTAAGAAACAAAATGACCACAGACAGTCAAAAACAGTGGGAGCAGAACTTCCAAGTTCCTGCCAACTTCCGTATTGAGGTTTCTTATGGGAAACTGGCAGGGAGTGTTGGAAATCATTCCTCCTCCTTGACTGACCTGCAGAACACCTGCCACTTTTCTGATGGGAGGGGGTACAAAGGGAGCAGTGAAGAAAAGTTGCACCCCATCTTCCTACCGCAGCAAATCAGCAAAGGCCCCTGTCTCCAGGGAGGAAGAGGGCTCATCTGTCAACTACCAGTGTCCTCAGCCAGCTCTATCTTGTAAGCAGGCATCTGGGTCACTCCTGCATTCTTCCCTCACTGCCTGTTATCCATAACAAATTTGCCTATTTGTAAATTTATCAAAATATAAAATTAATTGTATTGTGATGAATTAATTGCATTTCTAACATTTTAAATGTTAGTTTTAGTTCTTCACATGAGTGTCAAAATTATATGTGGCCTGAAAAGTTTAACAATATGACTTAGCATGTTATATAACTTCAGCCCCTTATGGGGTATGTTTCGAAAAGCCAAACCAGTGGTGAAATCTAATTTTTTTAACTACTGGTTTTGTGGGCGTGGCTTGGTGGGCGTGGCTTGGTGGGTGTGGTGTGGCTTGGTGGGTGTGGCTTGGTGGGTGTGGCTTGGTAGGCGTGGCAAGGTAAAGATACTGCAAAATCTCCATTCCCACCCCACTCCAGGGGAAAGATACTGCAAAATCCCAATTCCCTCCCCACTCCTCGGGGAAGGATATTGCAAAATCTCCATTCCCATCCCACTCTGGGGCCAGCCAGAGGTGGTATTTGCCAGTTCTCCAAACTACTCAAAATTTCCGCTACCGGTTCTCCAAACTACTCAAAATTTCCACTAGCAGTTCTCCAGAACCTGTCAGAACCTGCTGGATTTCATCCCTGAGCCAAACCAATCATATACACCAGCGGTCGCCAACCTTTCCAGCTCAGCGGACTGGCAGAGGCAGCAGTAGTGATGATGGGATGGGGTGTGAGGAGGGATGATTTTGTATGCATGCACACAGCGCTTTCACAAATGCAGTTTTTCATGTGTGTGCCTGTGCACTTGCTCACAACTTCTGTGGCTTGGTTCTGAATGGACCACGGACTGGTACTGGGCTGCGGACCAGGGGTTGGGAACCCCTGACATAAACCACAGTTTAATTTTTTTTAAAAAACTATGACTTAGCTGCCAAACATTTGAATATACCAATTTAGAAAAATAAACTTTATATTTGTAGCGCATATATTGCAATCTCAAAGAATAATTTACTGTAAAGTGGTACTGAACTGAACTCAGTTACATCACTGATTTTGGAAACAAATACTGTACATTAGAATAAAAATTGTCTCTGATTCATAAGTATCCAATTTCTTTTTTAGATTAGTTACTGCATTCAGATATTATATGATTTAATTCCATTCTTCAGTGTAGAAAAACTAAATACACATTTTTGAAATACCATTGTAGTGCTAAAATATAGTTTTATAAACATAAAAGAGTGACACCTGTAATAATATGCCATAACTTTTACCTAGCATTGCCTTCACAATGTCCTCTTAAAAGAACAGATAAGAATGCTTACAATACTTCAGTGTAACATATGGTATAATGTCAAAATGCAGTTTGATTTACATATGAAGTGGATTCACTATTGAAAATTTCTGCTGCCTAGAATCATGTATTGAATAGAAGTTAGGATTAAAGAAAAGAGACTGGACATTCAGGAAGATGATGCTCCAGTGCATATCTCCAAAATGAACCATGATGTACTTACCATAAAGATAGTGGTTTTGAATTGGCCTCCACACTAGCTAGGCTTAAATATTACTTAAAAATTAGTAAAAAATATCACTAAAAATAGAGATCTCAGACATGCGGTGGATACAAGAAAATCTAGGGATATTTCTGGGCTACAAGAGCACTATAAGAAATGGAAGGGGAAAAAATTTAAATGCAAGAATTGAAATACTCTTAATACGAAATGTTTGTAAGTTGTTATTTCTGCCCAAGGAGATACAACAAAGTGCAAACTGAAATGGTGTTCAAATTTTAACATGTGCCTTATACACTGGTTTTATTTTTAATTTGTAAATAACTGAATATCCAGCAGGTATTCAAATTTTAAGAACTATGTTGTGTTTATACTTTCTGAAGGTTGTGTCAACTTCTTTCACCTAGGAATACAGTACACTGATCATTCAATCTAATGTGGGCTCAATTTCTTTTCTTTTTAACAAATATTTTGTTATGTCAACACTGAAGAAAAATAATAATAATTTGGGCTAATGTAATTTATTTATAGAAACTAAATGATTACCAGTATCATGTGAATATCAGAAAATGTCACATTCATAAATATATATCCTTGAGTGAGTAAACTAGATAACTAAAAAAATTTCCTTCTAAGACAGTGTTTCCCAACCTTGGCAACTTGAAGATGTCTGGACTTCAACACCCAGAATTCCCCAGCCAGCGAATGCTGGCTGGGGAATTCTGGGAGTTGAAGTCCAGACATCTTCAAGTTGCCAAGGTTGGGAAACACTGTTCTAAGAGGAAGAACAAATATTTGCTTCATATAACATCAAGCTTCCAAACATGTCTAACACAGAGAACAGGATAATGATGTTAACAAAGAAAAATAGCCATCACAATTATTAGTAGTCATTTATTTGAAATCAAGCTTAAATGGGAAATGTTTATTCATGTACATATTGAAAATTTCATCATATCATTTTACTTGCTATTTCCACTGCAGCTTAATATATATTCTCATTCACTTCTTTCATGTGACAAACTCAATTAACTATATTCATTATTTTAATGTTTCACTAGACATTTTAGCAAGCGCAAAGAATTAAAAATAAATAAATAAATAATATACTATGTGACCTTTGTATTGATCAGACTAAAATGGTTTAAGTCTGTGTAAGGAGGCAAGATTGGGGGAGAAAAAAAAGCTCTTATGTTTTCTCTTCCAATTACTGCAGGAGATGATAAAACCACAGCAAATGATGTATCAGCTCATTTTATCTTATCGCTTTGGGGCTAGGTGACAATGAAGTTCATATTTCACTGGTTCCCATTGAAGATTGTGAAAATTACTTGCCCCCCTGACCTGAAATTTCACTAGAAGACAGAAATTTCTCTTCTGCAAAGTAATGCAATTTTTCATATGTCAACCTTTAGCCAGCTTTAAAAATTAATTTCATTTATATTAACCAATGATATTGATATTTTCACAGAATGATTTTTGATACATGAAGCAGAGACTAACAAACTAATGCTGCCTGAGATGGGTAAAACTGTTTTATTTTAAGCTGCTGAGTTAGACAGATTTATAGCAAACTGAATTCCTTTTTCATAATGCATTATTTCTGCTGACCTGATGCACCTCAAAGCCCATGGCCTGTAAATTATTCATTTGCTTTTATGATAGACCTTTTTTCTTATTTCTAATCCCTATTTATTTGTTTTCAAACTTTTTTGAACGGCAGTGCAGCAAAATTATACTTTTCTGTATACCCATTTTTAAATTTTCCTGGCACAAGCAGAAAAAGCAAAGATAGAATTAAACTGATTTCCATTAATTATATGGCCTTATTGAATAGCCTGCCTTAGAAAAGTTTGGCATCTAGGCTTCTTCAAGTATTACTTGCAGGACTGATGCTTCAGCTACCTACAACCCACAGAATATAGATAAAATTAGCATAAACTAAGAGCTGATATTGGCTATCAAACAGTAGAGGTTAGTGTAAATAATTTTAGTAAAGGAAAATTAATAATCTGTTAAATTAAAAGCCAATAATAGTTAAATTAAAAGCAAATAATCCATTAAATTAATAGTCATGCCAAACAAGACTTCAGAATAATTGTTGATCAAAGCATTTATATCATAATCTCTGTTTCTTTATTGGATGATACAATTGGATAACCAATTGTCATGATAATCCCTTAGGCAATTACAGGTAGACAAACAAAATACATTGTGATTTTCAGTAATTGTTTTATAAACAATGCTTCTCTATTGTTGGTCTGGAATCATGAGAAACCTAAACTGATTTACTGAATGAAAGAATAAATGAATGATTAAATGAATGAATGAAAAATATAAATAAAATATGTCAATAAATTTTCTATTTGGTGAATTATCAAGTCCAAGACAAGTCAAGACAAGCATTCACAGTAAACTGATTGGTAACAGATCAAGCAAGAATATTAATATGCAATTTTATTATACCCTTTTGTACTATGGTAAGGTGTATTCATTTTATAATATTTCATAGCACTTGCTTTGAAATTTGCATCTACACATAAAAATTAGCATATGTACATTTTATGCAGGTCTATTTACAAAATATTTCTTCTTTTGAATGTTATGCAACTTCTTACCCCAAATATTTCACCACTTTTATTTTCAACTTTTCAAGATACTGTTGGAATGTTCATAAACAGCATCTTTCCCATTTGTTTTTGCCCACCAACCAGTGGTGGGTTCCTACCAGTGCGGTCCACTCTATAGCACCAGTAGCGGCCAGCTGGTGATGTCACAATACCGGTGCGGTCGGTTGCCGGTGCCTGGGCGCCGCCATTTTTTTTTTAAATTTTTTTACATTTTAAAAAAAATTTCTTCTGTGCATGCCCAGACGCCAAGCTTCCAGCATTGCGCATGCGCTGCCTTCCTACCCCACAGTGAGTCCAAGCAGGGGAAGATGGGTGAGGGAGCGCGTGAGACGCTGAAAGAACGGGCGGCAGGAGCTATCTCCATTTCCCTCACTTCAGCAGTCCGAGAAGCCATGAACGCGCAGTGATGATCCTAGGCATTTTTGCACGTTCGAGGCTTCTCGAGCTGCTGAGGGGAGGGGGAACGGGCGGCAGGAGCCTAGGATCATCGAATGGGGAGAAGCATTCAGGCCGGACAGAGCCTTTTAGAAGAACCGCTGCCGTGGTCTTGCTGCTCCTGCTGCGGGGGGCTGCGTTGCGGGTGGGCAAGCCCCCCCCACTTCTCTGGCCGCTGCCAAGCCCACGCCCACCCGGTCACATGGCTGGCAAGCCACACCCACAAAATAAGCCACGCCCACAGAGTGGTAGTAAAAAAATTATAATTGCAAACAGTAGAGGTTCCATTTACTTAGCCTAATGATCACTAATAGACCTACAGTTCATGAAGTTTTTTGTGGTGACAGATGTCATTAATTAATTATGACACGTGAAGTCTTCCCTTTTCCTGTTCTGAATCCACTGTCAGCTAATTTGTATGTTGAAGTATGTTTTAGTAGGAATCAGAATCAGAGAGGCGAAGGGGCGACATAGCCAATGACTCTTAATTCACTGATCAATACAGAAACCTAACAGAATCACCAAAAGATGGTTTCCAAGAGAAGAGGACATATCCATAACTGACAAAATATTCTTACACACGGAATTTTTTTCCTAACCTCAACAGAGAAGTAGGAATGAAAGGAATGTGATACAATTTAAAGGAGAATATTTGTAGCTCATGGTTGAAATCAGGGATCCTTGGTGCTCTCTGAGCATCTACACATCATTCAAAAGAGACAACAAAAATCTTAAAAGGAAACAAAAAACCCAAAACATTTCCTTGCCATCAATCAACACCCAGATTGGGGAGAGGGTGGCATAGAAGTTTAATAATAAATAAAGATTAGCAGAAATTAACACTGTCCAATAATCAAGCAGCAAACAATATTCCAGTCAAGGAACTACCAACTCAGACAAACAATCAAACAATAAACAACACTCTAATCAAAGAAGTACCAAGAACACCCCCAGCAACATTCACAGGGAAAGCCACTTGTACTTAAACAAAGAACAAACCCCACTCCTTTCTGGCACTGATAATCTAACAAAAAATTAAAAATAAAATAAAAATTAATAAAATATACCAATATTTAAAAGTAATAGATAGATAAATTAAAAATCACAAAACAAACTCACTGGGCAGCCTTGATGATTAACAGATCTTTCTTTGCCATCAGTTTTTTTATGTTTCTATGATGAAATTACCTAGTTGGATAATGAAACATCTGCAAGAAAGCAATCAAGCTCAGAGAGCACTAAGAGCTACAAATATTCTCTTCTGTTGATGATGTATTTTTCCAATTCCTTTCCTAACAATTGCTATTATAGATACCATTTTCATAGCAACCCTACAGATTTGACTTTTTCATATGACCATCTACAGTGTCTCCTTACATATGACTTAAGATCATATATAGTTATTAAATAGCATTAATATTCTTTGTATTTCATATGTTTATCCATTACACTTTTTTTCTTTTTCTTTTACATATTAGCTTGACATATTCTCCTACAAGTGCCATGTTTTCATGAGTCTTAGGAGATACGTAATGAATAATCGCTTATTGTTGACATTTTCAGAACTCTGAGAATCCGATGAATAGGGAGTTCTTGCTCATGGCTGCTCTATGTCATTTATGGGCAGCCCAGGGCCCAGTCTTGCATGGGTGGCTACCTAAGAACTCCCATATAGTTGATGAAACAGTAATTTCAACTCACTAGAAACTCTGACTTTTTCACTTAGCAGAGAGAGCTAACAAAAGCCAGAATAGCACTGGCTATCACCAGTATGATTTTCATCTCCACAATATTTTTTCTCACTCTGATGGGAATTCTCAGTCCTTTTTCATATTGATTGATCACATTGGCTGTCACCTGTAAATTCTCTCAGCAGGTATATAAAATAGGGAGAAAACATTCCACTCTCACTTGTCAAGATGAAAAGTGAGAAACATCAATTTATTTCGCAAAATGCAAACAAGGATTAACAATAATATTTAACCGAAATTGAGAAAATATTCATATATGTAGTGAATGGTATGTGATATACTCCAGGGTGGGTGCAAAAACAGCAAAACATGAACCCATTTGCTAATAAACTGCAAGCCACAATTTATTAGTGCACATCTCTATGGATCTTAAATGTTTACAAATTACTTGATAAAGGCTTTTAATGAACCTCTTGATAAAGAAACATCTTGCAAAATACTGTAAGTTGTAACTTTCAACTATAAGAAGGGAGAACTTGCTTCAATTCAAGTAGAAATTTACTCCATTATATGGATGCACTGTGTGAAATGTCTAGAGCCATGATGGCGAACCTATGGCACGCATGCCAGAGGTGGCATGCAGAGCCCTCTCTGCTGGCACGCATGCCGCTGCCCCAGGTCAGATCTCCGTGGCGTTTCTTTCGTGAGCTTCTGTTTCCCTGCAAACGATGAAACAGAAGCTCACGAAAGAAAAAGATCTTACCTCTTGCTGCGCTGCCGGTGTTGGGATGCCCCGCCTCCCACCAGCCAGCTGGTCTTCAGGTCTCTGCTGCGCATGCACGCATGTCCGTGTGCACATATGTGCTCATGTCTGCACGCATGTGCATTTTTCAGTTTGGGCACGCACGTGCACAGTTTGGGCACTTGCTGTCTAAAAGGTTCGCCATCACTGGTCTAGAGCAACACAATTAAATTTGCTCCATTGATGACCTAACAGTCCAAGGACTGTATAAAAATAGGCTATCCTGTAAGTAATTTGGCCTATGGCAATATATATATACTATAGTGAGCACTTTGAAATGGACTCAGAAGGCACATGATACCAGTGAAGCTGTTTCAACATGATGTAATAAGTTATTCCACCTTTGTTGTTGAATTTTCAGTTAGCTGTTAATTTGCAGACCATCTTCAAGAAATACTCTCAAAGACCATATTGCAATAAACTAGACTGAGGTGATTATACTAGTTCATGAAAGCTACATCTCTCTTCTCTCCTCCAGGTAGCATCACATGGCCACTGAAGCTGTAAAAACATCTTACTGTAACTTATACTGTATTTATCCAGTATCAGCACTGTTCCAGGAAAACATCTAAATTACTATTTTTTTATTTTGGTAAATGGGAGTGCCTTTCCAAGTAGAATAAGTGAATCTCAAAAATCCTGAAATTCATCGCCAGAGTAACAACACTACGTTGATTTAAATTAGCTTCTATATTTGATCCTTTTACAGTCTAAAATCCAAACAAGATCTAAGGATACTTAATCCAAACTAATTGGGGAAAAAGAAATACAACTGAGCATCATCAGCACATTGCTGATAGCAATAGCACTAGCACGTAGATTTATATACTGCTTTACAGAGCTTTACAGCCCACTCTAAGCGTTTTCCAAATCAGCATATTGCCCCCAACAATCTGGGTCCTCATTTTACCCACCTCGGAAGGATGGAAGGGTGAGTCAACCTTGAGCCTGGTGAGATTCAAAATGCTGAACTGCAGCCAGCAGTCAGCAGAAGTAGCTTGCAGTACTGTATTCTAACCACTAAACCACCACAGCTGATAGCTAGTGCTAAACCTGTAAACAATCTCCATAAATATAGATCTGCATTATTGTTAAATATTACATGACACAAGATCTATATTTAAATCTGTATTTACTAAATTAAGTTCATTGTGTAGCTTTGAACATCCGTTGGCCTATGTCTATTACACAGTTTGTCTATCAGAAAAAAAAGGAACAAGTTCATACAAACTGCTTTGAACATCCCCAAGAATAAAATGCAAATGTTGCTGTAATTCTAATATAGCCCAAAACTTATTAATCAAATACTCATATCAAAGACCAACATAAAATACAAACAAAAAAGGATACCCATTTCAATAATATCACTGAAATATATGTGATAAAAGCTAACTAAAAGGTTAGGATTGCTTTGCTAACACAATATATAACATTAACAATATTCTATAACAATTCTTAATAATAACTCTAAGACTAAAGGAGGAGCCTATGAAGGCCACAAAATGATATAAAGACAGGTAAAGATTTTTAAAGAAAAAAAATAAAAGAAGTTTTCAATAGGTCCATCCATAGCTAGTATCCTTAATTATCTGTTTGTAGATTTTAATTGCTGCTAGGCAAAAATCTAGCAATACTCTTTAGGATAAAAAATTCCTTGTCCAACAGGAGAATTTTTTTTAAAAAAACCCTTTAATTATGAACCAACACATGTCAGTAAAGAAGAATTAAAGTTTCTCAAACATATTGGTGATAAGGGCAATGTAAAATCATGTGTGTCATGATCTTGATAGTGCTTGGCTACATAGACCGATTCTTATACAAAATGAGTAAATATCCCATTAGGAATTGTGAGGAGTAACACATCAAGCCTGGCTCTGAAAATTTTTCTTTAGTGTGCAAAGAAAAGCTTCACAAAGCTTATTATATTATTTCAAAAATGAAACTATGGGACAGAGAAACAAGTGATAATTACATTTTATAATTTCATAGTTTATTAGGGTCTTGACCTGTAATGTTGTGAATATTAAGAAACCCAATGAAAACCTGGATACATAGCAAGCACCAGTTTTTCAAGTTCTACTCATGTTGATAGGGTCCATCAAAAAAAAAATCTTACAACTTCCAAATTCTCTCATCTCATCTCCCTCTTTGAATTTGACCGATTACCTCTTTACTTTATATTCATTAATCTCATTACCTTATCTTTTATACCACTTCATTTTAGCAGAAAGGCAATAATAAAAGCTTCATCCATTATCCTTTTACTCACCTACTCAAGCGGAAATGGTTAATAACATGGTACAAATTGAACTTCAATCACTCCATTTTCTCCTTTGTTGAACGTGCATTAAACTATATTTCAAAAAGTTCAATTTGTGTTACAGGGAATTCAAATTATACTGATCCCGATTACTAAAATTGTTTATCCCTTTGGTTATTATACACAGCCAATTTTTTATTTTTTATTCTAAAACGTTTCATTTTCATTGCTGTATTTGCTGACACATAGGATTTACCTTCCAGAAGACAGAGCAACTACTATTGTTAACTATTAATGTTACTATTAAATTACCTATTGTATTTTTAAAAACATATTTCTTGAATTGATAAAATTGCTCTTACTTCAACTGAAGTCCATTTCAAATAATGCAAGCTTATCTTTAAAAAAAAACACCATTAGAAAATGTCTATAGCCTTCAGAAAAATCTGCAATAATGAAATGAACAGGATACTTAAAAGATAGTACAGTATATCACAGTCCCGTAATTTAAAAGCACTAATCTCCAATTTACAAAGTTATATTTATAGAACTGTATATCTATTTATTTTTTATAATTGTTAAAAAAAATGAAAAACATTCCAGAAAAATCTCTTCTTTTTATGCCAAACAATCCTTCTTGCAGCTTTTCTTCTACCATGTTCTCTCTCCTAATACAGGAGAGAGTTATATTCAACAGGTATCCTGAGATTCTTTCCTTCAAAAAATGATGCTACAATATCACATTAAAACAAGAGTAACAAAACATAATAACTGACATTTCCTGGAAAACAGTAAGGATACCCCTGGACATCTTTATGTTCAGAATTACAACAGAAGGCCTTCCCCTTATTCTGACACATACAGGAAGTCCTTGACTTACAACAGTTCATTTAGTGACCATTCAAAGTTACAATGGCACTGAAAAAAGTGACTTTTGACCATTTTTCACACATTAGTTGTTCACACACACTTTAGTCTGTGAGAACAGACTAAAATTCTGAATTTATTCAAGGTGTAACTAAAATAATAACTAAACTGATTAATTATACCTATAAGAAACTCTTAACTCATAGAACAGTTTATCAGAAATGAAAAAGTACAGCTATCCGTTTTGGAAACAATTAAAATGTGAATTTAACAAAATCTGGATTTGTTCTAAAGCTAATTAGCTTAGCTGAAATATTAAGCTATATAGTTAATTGGAAAGATCATGGATTAATTATCATTCAGATCAAACTGGAAGCCTTGTCCTATCTTTGTTTATAGTATCAAGGTATGATCGTCTGAAAATTCAATTAGTTTACCCAAAGCTCCACATATATTTCTAAGCTGAATTATAAAAGTTGCAATCTTTTTTTCTCCATTTGACATATTTACGTCATAAAAACTTAACTTAAAAAATTGTTCTGATTTTTCAATATTTACTATAAAATGATATTCACATAATTTGAGCCACATAAAATAATAAAAGTTAATTCTGACAGCAGCAAAAAAAAAAAGTCCACTAGATACTTTGAAGTATACTTTGGGTTACAGCATTTGTCACTCGTATTCCAATCCTTTATTTGACTGTATAAGTGTTGCTGTAAGTAATTGCAAAGGAACAAATGTATGGCAGAATCCCCAAAGCAAGAAATAATAAGGTTGAGTAAGTATTCTTAACTCTAAGCTATTTCCTACCTAGCATAAAATGTCACTCCCACAGATGAATGAGTTCATCAAATTAATGAAAATTTAAAGACATTGGCTGCCTAATGAGCACTCAAAGTGATGTGTCAAGGGTTCTGCACCAGCGCTGACAAAATCAGTTTGATGAAACTATGACAAAAGTAGTGTCTCATGTATCTCATTATGATTTAATTATAGTATTTGCAAACTGTACAGTAAACCCCTTGTTGTGTATGCAGTTATTCTGACAATAACAGTTCAAATTGTTTCCAGAAATGCCTGTTTGTTTCCTTTATCTTCATTTACATGGCTATTAAAAGGTATTTAAAAGAAGGAATAAAAGTAGAAGAAAATAGCAGAAGTAAGAGGGGAGTCGTTTGTGAGTTTTTGGAAAGTAGAAAGCAAGCTGTTTTCTTTAAAACTCCTCCCATGATATTCTGATATATTTTAAACAGGATTGTAGTACTACACTAGAAAACTATAGTGCTACCACCTTACACATCAGGTAATGTTCTTTTATAGCACTTATAGCACTTAGACTTATATACCGCTTCATAGTGCTTTGCAGCCCTCTCTAAGCGGTTTACAGAGTTCAGCATATTGCCCCCAACAATCTGGGTCCTCATTTTACCGACCTCGGAAGGATGGAAGGCTGAGTCAATCTTGAGCCTGGTGAGATTTGAACAGCTGAACTGCTGAACTAGCAGTAGCCTGCAGTGCTGCATTTAACCACTGTGCCACCTCGGCTCTTATCATTTCTTTTAAGTTAAATGGAAAATATATTCCCTTGTTTCATAAATCAAATTGAATGAAAAAAAGCAATTACAAGAAGTAATGTGACTAAGAAAGACTTTTTGTAGTAACTTTGGGAATTCATCAGCATCATCATTTTAGACATTGTCTATCCACAGCAGG
This sequence comes from Diadophis punctatus similis, assembly GCA_023053685.1. NCBI lineage: Eukaryota > Metazoa > Chordata > Lepidosauria > Squamata > Dipsadidae > Diadophis > Diadophis punctatus. Next base: position 47,989,659 of record JALIGW010000006.1, read on the forward strand.
ATGAAAGCCTCTTCCGCATGTTTCCAACCAATACAGTCCTGTCAATTGGGCCCACAATACTTGATGATGTCGATCCATCTTGTTTTAGGTTTCTTTCATGGATGCTTTTTATCAAGTGGGATCCATTCTATGACTGCCTTGGTCCACCTGTCATTTAATGTTGACCGTTCCTATGTCCAAGGTCCAAAGGCAGCCTGATTTAACCCAGTGATTCTTAGCACTCTCTGCCTTTGGGCAGATGTTTGAGAATTACAAATTTAATCATAGCTACGGTCTGTGGCCACAAAGTTCCTATTAGTAAATGGAAATGCATGGCTATTTTAAAAGCTTCTGTAAAAGGCATTTCTTATCATCAAATGCAAAAAAAAATCAGTATAGATCATTTCAGTTAAAATGGATACTCAGAAATTCAACAGGTACAATTTTTATAATTTTGCACAACCTATCTCTCTATATCTATATCATTTTTAATTTTACATTGTTGGACAGAAAGTTGCTCTTAAGCTGAAGCTTTCAGCACAATTAACAGCCAAATTGTAATACAAATGACATATCACTGTTATCACTGTTTACACATTGAAATCCTGTATCTTGTTGCTACCAGGCAGCTCTGGCTGCCTAGGGAATACTATCATGAATTTCTTGAATGATTAAGACTAACACATCCTACCAATTAAGGGTTGGTTTATATTATCCTTTATGTACCAGAAAAGAGCCTTATTGTTTTTCTGTAAGGTAGTGTAGAATGGAGGGGGGGGGAAGAGAGAGAGAGAGAGAGAGAGAGAGAGAGAGAGAGAGAGAGAGAGAGAGAGAGAGAGAGAGAGAGAGAGAGAGAGAGAGAGATGAATGAATGAATGGATGGATGAATGGATGAATCTTAACTGTTCCTAGTAATGCACTCTTCTGGGAGAGACCCTGGAACTTTTCCAACTTCTAATACTCCTTTTTCCTGATGGTGCTATCATTTGGTACTGCTATGTTGATCATTCCTACTGTCTTCTGATCTATTACTACAATGTCCAGTTGATTGGCCAGTGCCTGCACTGGATATGGAAATCCCACATGACCCTGTTATCCTCTCCAACTCTCTGTGGAACCTCCCCATCTGAACTTGGAAGGGTCTAGGCCAGGGGTAAAATTCAAAATTTTCCCCTACCGGTTCTGTGGGCGTGGCTTGGTGGGCATGGCAGGGGAAGGATACTGCAAAATCCCCATTCCCTTCCCACTCCTGGGGGGAAGGATATTGCAAAATCTCCATTCCCACCCCACTCTGGGGCCAGCCAGAGGTGGTATTTGCCGGTTCTCCGAACTACTCAAAATTTCCGCTACCGGTTCTCCAGAACCTGTCAGAACCTGCTGAATTTCACCCCTGGACTCTAGGCCATATTCTGTGCAGTAGTTCTTATATACACCACCAACCACTTTGGTGGTAGAGTTCCTGCATCTTACAATCTTACATTACATGTTGAAGTGTCTCTGAAGCCTCTTTTCATAGTCTACATCTTGGGTCCTCTCAAGTGAGGTAGACCCCTGCTTCTATAGATCTGGAAATTAGTATCTGTTCTTGTGGTGATATGATCAGTGCTTCAGTGCTTTTTTTTAGCCCAGCCCTTTACAGCCACCAGTAGGAGGATTTTAATGTCAGCTACCTGTTGATGGTATATTCCATGCAGGGTAGCATCTTACGATGGCATTTCCTTTGCTTGGTCCTCCTCTTATGTTTTCTGTTTTGGGCATTCTCTCAACAGCTCATTTTCGGACGTCATCTTACTGATATATTCCTGGATTTTCTGGTTTTATCCAGGGTGGTATCTTTGACCCTCATCAGATCCTGCCAGCCCCCTGTAGTGACTGGTGTACAGTCTCTGGGTATTAGATTTGTGATGCAAACTGCTGTACATTGTGAGGTGCTTCGAGGTCATCAGCCTACATGACTTCCTTTAGCCAGCTCACTATACTGGCAGAATATCTGATGCCTGGCAGGGCATAGGTGTCAATGGCATGGATCTTGTTCTTCCCATTAAGCTTCCTCTTTGGAAGCTGGCTTATCCTTTGGCAATATTTGGAGGTTGCTATCTTCCTTGCCTTCACATCATGGTTCCCATGTGACTGAGATACCAAGTTACCTGTGGCTGGTATGTATGTCTGCTATGTGGTAGCTGGTAATTCCACCCTTATCTTCCCTATATTTATGATTATCTTGGCTACATTTCTCCAGTCTGAATAATATACCACTGTCCTCACTGTACATCATTTTCAGGTAGATAAGTGAGCCTATGTCTCCTTCAGTCTTAGCATGTAATGGCTCAGGCTTAGGACTCAGGTTCTGAATCTGACATTGAAGAAGAAACTCCAACTGAACCTGCAGTATATCAGCTTAAGGAGAAAACATCCAAGAGACTGGAGTGTCAGAGGAGGATAAGTAAGGGGAGAGGAGAGCAGCACAGAGAAGGTCTGTTAGGCTCCTTGCCAAGCAAATAAGTAAATCTTCTGATTAGTGACAGCTGGCTGCAATCTTATAAGAATCTGCCCTGCTGGTGCTCATTTGCTGAAAACAATAGCTAACATCCAGCTCATCTGTGACATTTGTGTGTGGATTCTGCTTCTTGGACCGGTGATCTTTGGACTGACTAACCTTGACCCAGCTCTAAAATCTTGGTCTGATTCTGAATTATTCTTCAGTGCTATCCTGTTCCCAAAGCAAATCTTTTAGGCATACGTCAGTTTTGTTTACATTGCTGTGCTTGCTTCACTCTAAATTCTTCAGTCTAGTAGTAAACTGATAATCACAAGAAAGTGTGTGTGTGTTTGAAGCCTGCAGTAGCCCAGCATACAGCTTGATATCATCCATGTAGAGGAGGTGGCTGATGGTAGTTTTTTTCTTGAAGTTCTATCCATATTCAATCCTTGAGACTATCTAGCTTATCTGAGCAGGTTTAAGCTTATGCAGAACAGCAGTGGGAACAGTGCACCACTTATGTCACCCTTGATGGCCACTTGTGCAAATTGTGTTGAATTAGCTTCCAGTGCTAACTTCCACATTTCCACTGAGTTCTTGAGGAAGGTTCTTAGTGTCCTGTTAACTTTGTACAATGTCAAGTATTCACGGATCCAATCTTGAGTCATAGATTTACCTTTAGTCAATCCAGGCTGTGCTCAGCTTGGTTTTCTAGACCTTGAATCTTGGGTGACTGTATCTATGAGCAGGTGGTGTTTTGAGCCTCTGGTGTTATTTCCACAATATATATTGTTTTTAAAGTTCACAATTAACTTCCAAAATTTGCTTATCACAAGTCTCAGAGTCATCCAATAATAGATATCCAGATAATAGTCAAAGATCTAAAATGTCTCTTTCTTCATCCTTTCTTATCTGATACATTCCAAAGGATTTAAAATAAACCACACTGTCATTCATGATTAAAATTTATACAATTCTTTTTCCTGTGATAGGTGAAAATGTCACCTCAACTTTATTCAATTTTCTATTTATTGTAAGCATTCATATTTTTCAATGTTTTAAAATGAAACAGCATCAAACAAATAATTTTTAGAAGAAATAAGTAAAGTTAATTACTATGAGCAATGTGCTCATAGAAACACCATTTAAAACGAATGTTATTGGAAGAAGTATGCTGTCTTTCTGACATCAGTCCCAAAAAATTTCTTTAATTCAAAAAATAATTCAAACTGTGTTTCTCATACAGGGTTGACAAGAATCTAATTGAAAAAGGAATACAAAAGAAAGACACTGAAATGGACATTACTAAATAGATGGTTATCAGAATCAAATTATCTGAATCCACAAAGTAGTTACAACAACAATGTAAGTATAACCATACTCATCTTAGGGTCATTTTAAACAAATATAGCAAAAGTAATTTATAACTGAGCAGCAGAAAAAGATGACTACGCATGCCCTTAAAATGGCAATGTTTAATGGCCTTAAAATGGCGAAGTTCAAAGTATAGTAAATGATGACGACACACAGAGGAATCATGTGGATATTTCTGTTTGGATAGAAGAACAGAATCTTGTCCAACCACTAAAACAGCAGAGCACAAACCTTATTGGGATTAATGGAAAGAACCCCTACATTTAATTCAG